>CM053976.1:8430884-9030884 GCA_028641955.1 Protonibea diacanthus | reverse complement strand
TCACGACAACGAGCTGGCTCAGTCTGAGGTAGGAAAACATTCACACAGCAGTTAACGACATTACCGCTCACACATCTCAACGATCTTTGGTCATTTCCCCTCGCAGGCTTTCTTTGAGAACGATTACTGGGTCAGATACTTCCTGCACACCGGTCACCTGACCATCGCTGGCTGCAAGATGTCCAAATCTCTGAAGAACTTCATCACCATTAAGGACGCGCTGGCGAAGAACACAGGTGACTCATCATGTCCACAGAGATGAAATGATTTTGTCACAGCGTCAGATAACTGAAGCTCTCGTCCTCCTGCAGCTCGACAACTCCGTCTGGCTTTCTTGATGCATTCCTGGAAAGACACCCTGGACTACTCGTCCAACACGATGGAGTCCGCCGTCCAGTACGAGAAGTTCATGAACGTACGTGACCACACGAAGAGTTTAAAGGAAGCATGAATCTTTGAGTGAATGATCGTTTTTTTTTTTTTATTAACCTGCTGCTGTGCGTCTTTTTCATGTAACAGGAGTTCTTCCTGAATGTCAAAGACATTCTGCGCACGCCGACCGACATCACCGGCCGCTTTGAGAAGTGGGAGGCGGCCGAGATGGAGCTGAACAACAGGTGAGCGAGTAAAGATCATCAGATCATCCACTCACTGCGCCTCAGCGCTCATTTGAACCAGTTAACAAGTTCTCGTGTCGTCCAGTTTCTATGACAGGAAAGCCGCCGTGCACGAGGCGCTGTGCGACAACATCGACACTCGCACCGTCATGGACGAGATGAGAGTCCTGATCAGCCACAGCAACAGCTACATCGCCAGCAGGAAGAGCGCCAAGATGAGGCCCAACCGCATGCTGGTGGAGAGCATCGCCGTGTATCTCACCAACATGATGAAGGCGAGCTAACATCAGCACACACACACACACACACCGACGTCTGTGATGAAGCAGAGTGTGTGACGTGAGTCTGTTGTCTTTCAGATCTTTGGTGCCATCGAAGAATCCGAGTGCATCGGCTTCCCCGTGAGAGGACAGAGTGAGAACATCGACGTAAGTGAAGAGACGCTGATGTTCATAACAAATAATATAAAATCCTGAAGCTTCAAATCAACATTTGAAGGTTCGACTGTTGCAGATAAACATTAAAACACTCTGATATTATCAGATTTATCAGATTTGTAGAGTTAAACTTCCAGACATTTCCAACAACACTGGAGCGATGTAAAGTCCAAAAGTCAAAGTTTATGACGAGTAATCAGAACGGCTGTAGGAACAGACACCAAACCTCCAGGTAAATATTGTTGTTGTGTTTTCAGCTGGAGAACATGGTGATGCCGTACCTCACGGTGCTGTCGGAGTTCAGAGAGGGCGTCCGAAACATCGCCCGAGAGCAGAAAGGTTTTCACTTTTTTAAATTTTACTCAGCGTTGAATCAGAGGAGGCGGAAACGTTTGTCGTAATCATCATGTTTTTTTTTAAATCTTGCAGTGATGCAGCTGCTGCAGCTGTGCGACGTCGTCCGTGATGATACGTTACCGGAGCTCGGAGTCCGACTGGAAGATCACGAAGGTGACAGAGCTGAAAATATGAAAACATCCTGTCATCGAGTTTTTCAGATCTCTGACAGACTGTGACTGTTTCAGGTCTGCCGACTGTGGTGAAGCTGGTGGACAAAGAGACATTACTGAAGGAGCGAGAGGAGAAGAAGCAGGTGAGGCAGCTCTGTCACGATCATTAATAATCTCTGATGTAATGCAGAGGTTGTGAACGATCGTTTTCTTCTCTTGCAGATGGAAGAGGAGAAGAAGAAGAAGAAGGAGGAAGCTGCGAGGAAGAAACAGGAACAAGAGGTCGCTCGCGTGTTACGTTTGAGACGTTTAATCGTCTTTCAGTTTCTGTGATAACGAGCTCGTCCGCTCACGTTGTTTCTGTTTCAGATGGCCAAACTCGCCAAGATGAAGGTCGCTCCATCCCAAATGTTTCTCACAGAAACTGACAAGTACTCCAAGTTTGATGAAACGGTAAATCCCTCGATCGCCGTCTGATGACTTCCTGTGTGTTTACGCTGCCCTCTCCATGTTATTTTGCAGATTTTTATAGTTTGCAAAGTTTGCAGCAAATTAATGAACTCAAACTTCATTAATCAGAATTTGCTTCAGAAACATCGTGTTTCCAGTGATCCAACTCCGATTTGGTCGAAATGAATCTTTAATTCACCGACATGAGTGACAGAAACAGACGGCACACAGGCAGAGTGTCGAGTTGTGTGCTGCTATATTAATGTTTTAAATCTCATATATGACCTTTATGTTTCTGTCTTTTAGGGTTTCCCCACTCATGACGTGGAAGGGAAGGAGCTGAGCAAAGGACAGGCCAAGAAGCTGCGTAAGCTGTACGAGGCTCAGGAGAAGTTACACAATGAGTTTCTCCAGATGAACCTCAATGGAAACTGATTGTGTTTTTATTTTTCTCAAACTATCGTCGCCCTGCTTGCTCTGCAGAATAAAGGTGAAGGCCAGAGATGCTGGGTCATTGTTTGTCTCTCTGATTACCAGAAACAAAAAACTCCAAATCATTTTTTTGAATTTTACGGTGACGTGTTGTTCCACCACGAGCCTCCACAGCTTCATCCGCTCGTTTATTCAGGTTTTAATTTGTCACTAGAGCTGCAACTAACAATGGTCGATTCATCTGCTCGTTATTTTCTTCAGTAATTAATTGTTGATGTTGATGAAAATGCTGTTTTAATTTCTGAAAAAGAGATTTTATTTGACCGACAGTCTGAAACTCAAAAACATTCACTTAAATATCGAATGATGAAATCTGAAACGCTGGAACCAGTTTAGCACTTTTTTTTCTTGAAAATGTAATAAAATAATGAAGTGATGATGAAAATAGTTGCATATTTTTTTTTGGTTAATTGTTGCAGCTCTAGACGTCACCTTTAGAATAAAAGTCAGCTTGGTTTGGTTGGTTTATTTTGACTCATTCTGCAGCGTTATGTAATTTATGAGAATGTCGATTTATAAAACATCAGCAGATAATTTAAAAAAGATCATGAACTTTTTATATAAAACACCTTCAGTCAGATTAAAATAACACTGTAACTGTACGATCACCATAAAACTCATTTTATAAGTTTTATTCAGAGTGTATCAGGATTATCAGCAGCTGCTTTAAGTTCATTCCACTCATATTTACCAGTTAATCTATAATATGAAGGATCCTTCCTCTGTATCTGGAAGATTTTACATCATTTAATACTTTTTTCATGTATTTGCATCAATATTAAATGTTTCTGGGTCATTCCTCATTTCAGTCACACTGAAGTTCATCAGATTTTTACAGTCTGAACAGAGAGCTGCTCATATTCCAGATTTTTTGTTGTTGTCGTCATCAAATCCCACAAAAAGACCAAAACCAGAGAAGTGTCCGATTGTCTGAGCTCAGCTCTAATCCCGTTTATACCAACTGAAGCTGTAACTCAGATAAAGTTTGATTTAATATTCTACAGAGTCACTAACTTTACGCCGCAGAGGAATAAACATCAGGTGTTTGATGGTTTTTGGTCTTTTTGTGAGATTTGTACAATCCTTGTCATACTGATAACAAATATCTGCTCACCCCCGGTCAGTGTGCTCACTCCAGTGAAACAACACGCCGAGCAGCTTTCTCTTCAGTCCACCGTCCACCCGGCTCGTGTGTTTTTATACTGTGTGTTTTAGTTTCATGGTTATGTGACGACGTAGCTGCAGTGAAACTTTCAGACAGGAAATCAGCCGAGATCAACAGATGGACGAATGTTCATTATTCAGATATCTGAGACTTTTAATTTGAAGACAAACTGTCTTATTTTGAAAATCCTGTATGTCTGTCTGGTTTAGATTCAAACTGACGCAGCCGGTCAGTGATTTCTCTGCACAGTCTCAATAAACGTTTAAACAGCAGACAGGTGTGTTTGATTTATGATCTCATGAATTCTGCATGTTTTAATGATCTTTGTTCCCTCTGAGTCGACAGGAAACAGAGCATGGATGGTCTCTGATTTAGTTTTTATAGAACAAAGCACAAAAGTTCATGTGACAGCCTGAGAGAATCATGGAAGACGAGTTACTCTGCTTAAAGATGAAATAAAGTCATTTTATGAAGTTTGCAGGACAAATGTGACAAAGCTGAAGATAAAAATAAACATTATAGATCCCACATTGAGGAAATTCACTCCAAAAAACAAAGTACAGTAATAATATACAACATGTGATATGAAGAGATAAAAACAACATCAAACACTTTCTGAAGGACTCCACTGAGATTAAATAAATAAATAAATAACTGATGAGGCTGCAGTCTGTCTGAACGACAGCAGCTGGAAAGGTTTGTCAGTTAATTAAGAGGCACATAATTGGTGACATGTCATTGGTCGAGAGCAACCTGTACACGAGGACTGCATGCGCAAAGCCACAGACTGCGCATGCGTGTTAGATATATTATTACTACATAAAAGAAAAATAGAGAATTATATAATAAAAATCAAGAATATTAAAATAACTTGCTTTAATATAAACAATAATTATAATAATTTAATTTTTAAAGTCCTTTAGCCTCACGCTGTTAGCCAATGGCCTGGTAGAATGGGCGGATACAAAGTTCGGTAATAGCCAATCAGCAGCCTCGTTGAAACGCAGCGTCCAATCAGATTTGACGGAGCGCTATTTGAAAGCAGCTGGTCTCCGTGTTGTTTACCTGCAGCAGTCGGTGTTTCACGGTAACTCGTCGGTAACTTTGTCGCTGGTCGGTGAATAAAGCTCTCGTGTCGCAGTTTGACCTCTTTGTCACGTTCAACATGTCGTCTGTGGAGGCTCGCGCTGCGGTGAGTAAATTACGTCACGTTTAGCTGTTAGCCGCTGTTAGCTTCGTTAGCTCGTAGCACGGTGTGCTCTCTGCTCGGCTGTTTGTTCGCTTGTTCTCTGATAAATATTCACCTGGCAGCGTTTGTTGAACTCCTGCTGAGTCTGTGAGCTCTGTGTCCGTCTCTGTGAGCAGCTTCCCGCCGCAGAGAACCCGCTGAAGATGGCTAAAAGCACCGCAGCAGGTCTGAGGAGAGCCGCTCTGGGAGAGATCACCAACTGTCCTGGAGTCACCACCGCGGTAACCATCACACAACGTCCACACAACATATACACAACACCGCGGTAACCATCACACAACGTCCACACAACATATACACAACACCGAGGGAACCATCACACAACGTCCACACAACATATACACAACACCGAGGTCACCATCACACAACGTCCACACAACATATACACAACACCGAGGTAACCATCACACAACGTCCACACAACATATACACAACACCGAGGTAACCATCACAACGTCCACACAACACCGAGGTAACCATCACACAACGTCCACACAACATATATACAACATAAAGGTAACAGACAACCACAGAACTACAACACAACATGCACACACTCCTTCATCACATGGCCAAAAGTATGTGGACACCTTCTGTCCGTCTCCTCAGAGGCCGGGTCGAGGCAAAGCGTCCTCCAAACCGTCGTGTGTCCAGAAGTCCAAACCCGCCGTGGTTCTCCCGGCCGTCCGGGTCCAAGCTGCTGCAGATCCTCTCCCTCCAGTTTCAGAGGAGTCAGCTGACGTGTCCATGAAGGAGGAGGAAGAGGAGGAGCTGTGCCAGGCGTTCTCTGAGGCGCTGCTCACCGTGCAGGACGTGGACGAGGACGACGCAGACCTGCCTCAGCTCTGCTCACAATACGTCAAAGACATCTACAGTTATCTCCACGTCCTGGAGGTAGTTCACTCGCTCCGTCGCTCGGCCTGTCGCTCTGCGTCGTCCCGTACGTCGTCTTCATCGCGGTGTGTCTCCACAGGTGCAGCAGGCCGTACGAGCAAACTACATGCAGGGTTACGAGATCACCGAGCGCATGCGAGCTCTGCTGATCGACTGGCTGGTCCAGGTTCACTCCAGGTTCCAGCTGCTGCAGGAGACTCTGTACCTCACAGTTGCCGTCCTGGATCGTTTCCTCCAGGTAAGAACCGTCTGAGCGGTCTTTGTTTCTGGTTTACGAGCCGCGTGACGACCGTCCTCTGTGCTGCAGGTCCAGCCGGTCTCTCGCAGGAAGCTGCAGCTCGTCGGCGTGACGGCCATGCTGGTGGCCTGTAAATACGAGGAGATGTACGCTCCGGAGGTCGGAGACTTCGCCTACATCACGGACAACGCCTTCACAAAGTCTCAGATCCTGGAGATGGAGCAGGTGGTTCTGAGGACCCTCAACTTCGAGCTCGGGCGGCCTCTTCCTCTACACTTCCTCAGACGAGCCTCCAAGGTGGCCGGTGTGAGTGTTCACTATGACACGAAGAGCTCCGGGATCTGTTCATGAGCGCTGAGCTCTCACAGCATTTGTTAAATGTGTCCAGAGTTCTGAAAAGTTCTGTTTGTCTCAGTCTGACGTGGAGCGCCACACGCTGGCCAAGTACCTGATGGAGCTGACCCTCATCGACTACGACATGGTTCACTATCGGCCCTCTGAGATCGCCGCCGCCTCGCTGTGTCTGTCCCAGCTGCTGCTCGACGACCTGCCGTGGGTGAGTTTGACGGTTCATCGGCTGTGACTCGTCTCTTTAGCGACGTCGTTAACCGTCTCGGGTCTTGTCTCAGTCTCCCACGCAGCAGCACTACTCGACTTACGACGAGGCCCACCTGAAGCCGATCATGCAGCACATCGCCAAGAACGTCGTGACGGTGAACGACGCGAGGTCAAAGTTCCAGGTGAGCTGACGACTGAAGAAAACAGGAGAGCTTTAATTTAGAGCTGAACACAAACTGAACTTTAACTTTGTTCCTCTGCAGGCCGTGAAGACAAAGTACTCGAGCAGCAAGCTGATGAAGATCAGCCTCATTCCTCAGCTCAGGTCTGCCACCATCAAGAACATGGCGGCCGCTCTGATCAACAAACCCTGAGGCCAAGGAACTTTAACTTCATCAGGACGTTTCACTTGCACTTTATATTTTTACAGATCACTGTGGACAATCTTAGTTTTTAATAAAAGTTTTTAATTTCTGATCTGCGCCTCGTGGTTTGTTCAGAATCTCTGCACCTTCAACTGAACCGAGTCAATCAAACCCGAGTAGGACGCTGAGCAGCTTCCAGTCAGAAGCTGTTTGACGACCGTCCATGAAGAACTTTCTGAAGTTTGGATTTTATTTTTTTTATTTTTTTTAAAAGACATTAATGTCTCTGATCTCTAGTCTACCTCAGGGCTGATTCAAATGTTCTCTGCTTTAGTTTTACCTTGTTCTCATTAATACATTGTGCATATCTACACTTGTTGGCTCTTGGACTTTGCTTATTCTCATTACTAAAGCAAAATAAAATGTTAGCTCTGCTTGTATTTTGGGAGCTGACTTTTTTTTTTTTTTTTTTTTAATGTTTCTACATGTTTTATCCAGAACCAAACCAGCCTAAATACATTCTGGAAATCTGAGCAACTGATTTACAAAATGCATAACAATGCTGTGAGGCAAACATGAGCTCAAGACCTCATGGTGGTGATCGATGACGCTACAGAGATGGATGCTAACAACATATCCGTGTCTCAGAGCAATCAAATCACGATTCAAGTTACTGCGTCGCCTTCAGATATCAGCTGGACACAGAGGTCAGCTCTGTATATGAATTAATGAAGTTTGTGGCTTTAAACTCAGTTTGGACCTGCGTGCATATTGAGGATTTCTGGCTGGACGTAGCTTTGTTCATGTTTATGTCAGATCCACTGATTTCATATGTAAACAATATTAAACTTTTTCACTTTAAAGGACTCCAAACAAACATTTTGTCTTTATCAGTTTATTAAAAGTTCAAGCTGACATGTTTGACGTTGACGTCCTGCTGACAGGCCTCAGATCAGAGTCGGGGTTCAGCTGAAGCGGACTCTGCGCATGGAGCCCACCGTGTTGTTCTGGCTGCCCCAGTCAGAGAAGTTGTTGTAGTCACGTTTCTCCAGGACGTAGTGAGGTCCTCTGTAGTTTGGCTCCTGGTACACAACCCAACTACACACACACACAGAGGAGGGTTAGAACAGAGAAAACACACATTTAAACATGCAGGCTGCTGTAAATCCTCCGGGGTTGTCGTGTGTCCTCACTGATTACAGATATTTGATCAGTGCCTGTGCTGATAAACCAGAAACATTCAGTGACAACACTGAGAAGAAATGCACTGTGGAGGTGACGTGGTGCAGCTGCAGGAGCGAGGTGAGATGATTAGCACACCTGTTAACTAATCACTCTGACAGAAGCATGCTGGACCGGCGGATTCAAGACAAAAAGAAGGATTTAAGTCCTCAGAGACATTTTTAAGAAGATGAATCACCAATTATCCTGATTAGACTAACTAACACACACCTGGAGCTACACACACACACCTCGTGTTTTAAATTTCAGAGACGTTACAGTGAGTTTGAAGGTTCATTTAGCAGCTGTTCTGGAGCTTTTGGTCATTTCTCAGTCTTCATCAGCAGAGAAGAATCAACTTTAACAATGCAGTGAAGACTGATGGAAAGCTCCAGAACAGACCTGACATGATCTTATGGTACATATCCTGTTTAACTCTGTATCAACACATCATGGATCAGTCATCATGGATGGATTTATTGGGCGGGGCGGTGACCCGGTGGGGTCATGCTGTACTTACGCTCCTCCCAGCACGCGGATGGAGGCGGCTCTGTTGAGGCTGTAGCGGCTCATCAGGTTGGGGATGTCGTCCTGGATCTCCATCTTCTTACCGGAGAATCCGGTTCTCTCGAACAGCTGAGCTTTGGCGGTGTTGTTGTCCTGACGGTCACATGAGCAGAGTGAGTGCACTCAAATCTAATTTTAATCTCTGAATTATTGCTCAGATCTTTGTGCAGCTTTACTGTGACCTTCACTGTGACCTTTGTCAGCTTCATGTTTCACCTGTTTGACAGCACGGACGGAGGAGATTCTGTCCATCTGAGCGCACCACTTGTCGTAGCAGTTGTACTCTCCGCGCTCGTTCATGTCCCACAGGTACTGACGACCCCGGAAGTTCTCATGCTCGTAACCGACCCATCTTTAAGAGAGAAGAAGAAAAACGACGTGAAAGCTGCAGATGTCTTCCTTGTTGCTGACTTCTCTACTTGTTGTGCTGCAGTGAGCTGTCGTCTGCTGTACACTTACGCTCCGCTCTCCACCTGCACAGAGTTACATCTCTCTGGGAAGTTCTTGTCACTGAGCCTGACACAGTCAGAACTCAGGTCCACTCGCCGGCCGGCGAAGTTCCGCTGCTCGAAAAGGGTCACCTGACACACACAGGAAAAATGATGAACATATGACAGAACTTTAACACACAAGGACCAAAAACTGCAGTTCCTCAAACGTCCACTTGAGGCTGGTTCCAGAAGTGAGTCAGTCTCCATAAGTCCCCATGTTCAAATGTCCAACTTCACAGCAGAAATAAACATGTTTACAGCCTGGTACAAAAAACAGTTTTGGTCTCTATAGCTAATTTCCCCGTTCATGACAACTGTACTGAGGGTGAATTTATATACAACTCACCTGTTCACATTATATTAAGGCTTAAAGTTATGCAGGATTAAGAGAGCGGACGCTTTGATTGACAGGTGGGTGTCATCACAGGTGACTTGTTTGAGCAGTCACCTGATTTTGTTCTTCACATGTAACTTTCTGGAAACTTGAGCCCGTCTTTCTCACTACAGAACTTCCTCCCAGATTATATAAATTAGATGATAAGAGCTTTAGAGGTGGCAGGTAGAGCTAGGCTAGTTGTTTCCCCCTGCGTCCACTCTTTATGCTAAGCTAGGCTAATCAGCTCCATCAGTCCTGTGTGTGTTTGCACATTTGCACGTGCGTGTACAAACTTTTTATTGTATCGCCGGTAGAGACGTTCGATGTCAGGGCTGATAATGGGAATTTTAAATTATTACGTATTATTCAGGTAATGACATGAAATTAGATAAATTATGAATCATCTGCCAACAATATAAATCATAAACATTTGATAGGTTTTATGTTCTGTGACAGCTTAAGTATGAGCGTGAAGTTTTTTAATATGATACAATAAAATTGAGCATTTGAAGAGTCAGAGCCGCTCTTTGTTTTTCAGTCAGTGGTTAAATTAGAGCTATGAATATTAAATCACCCATCTTTGCTCACTACATCTCTACTTCTTTCTTACTGTCACTGTGCGTAAACGACTCATGGTTTTTAAACTTTCTTTAAAAACATAAAAATGTGAAAATATCTACATTCACATATCATCATTTGTCTGCTGGCTGCCTGGATTCAGGCATTACAGGACCAGCTCCTCAACATGACGAACATGAACCTCGACCCGGATGAAATATTCTACTTTTAAGACGTATTATAGTAAAAACAGTCAACAACAGTCACATTTCAGTCTGAGAGAGTCGATACAAAACATCTACATTTTCAATCAGGGACCTCAAACACAGTAAAAGTAACTCCAGCTATTGGACTCACCCTCCCACTGGACCCGTAGAAGGCACGTTGGAGCACAGACCCCAGCTTGCTGTAGATATAGAAGCATTTTTAACGAATTAAACCTCAAACAGACGACAGAGCAATCACAGAGAAACTTTAGAAGCAAACGATGGCGTGTGGACGTGAAAGTTTTTCTGTCAGATTATTTCTGATGTCAGAGTGTCGTCATGCTTCAGTTTTTCCAGTTAAACCTGAAATGTTCAGTGTCGTGTGCGTCCTGTCACTCCTCAGGTGATTTTTGGGAAACTGGTGTTCACAGAGAGCATGAGAACCAGCAGGAGGTGGGACGTGGAGCCACCTCTGCCCAGGATGGAGGGGGAGGGCGTGGGACAAACATACTCAAACATACCTGGTTTGTTGGGCTAATCCTGAGACCTTAGTAAAGATGTTCATGTCAGCTCTGCGACGCAACAAGAAAGGCCCTTAAATAGAGCAAGGTGAGGTGAGCCGACAGGTACTGGAAAGCTCAGAGTGGTTCTGTGACGCCATTGATATGCTAAACACACACACACACACACACACACACACACACTGCTAATGTTCTGTCCACACACACATCATCATCTGCAAACACTGCAACCGCATGCAGAACACAAAAAAACATACATGCAACTGAAATAGACGTGTGCATGCAGATATACAGAGTGTGTGTACACACACACACACACACACACACACACTAACATGTAAATGTGAGAGTGCAGTGCCAACACTTTTTACTTTGAACATTTCAGCATTTTTCCTCTGTAAACAATGCAGCTTTATGATAATGGATGCATTCATGCTTTGTGCAGGAGCAGCTCCAGCTCACTGTATTCACCCAGGAGGTCGTGACCCTGACAGGGGGGGGCTGCACTGACTCAGTCTGTGAGTCTGTGTGATTCTGAATGTGCAGATTACACCGCTGCACCTGACGGTTCAATCGATTTAAATCTTTGTGATGTGACGTCGGTTTTTAAGAATAACATTCAAGAACTTTCAAGGTACCAAACAAAAAAACGTCTCCCTATCAGAGCATGTTAAAGGTCCAGTGTGCAGAATTTAGTTGCACCTAGTGGACAAATCGCTGCATTGCAATCTCCTCACATCACCTCCACCTTCTTAAAGGAGAGACAACATTTTAAAGGCCCTGTCAGTCAATTTGTCTGTAGAAACACGGTGTGTTAACTCTTTCACTGTAGATGCAAAAGGAGAATTCTTAAGTAACAAAAAGATTCTCATTTTTAGGTGATTATAGATGCATGAAAACAGTTATGGATATTATATTCCATGTCTGAAAATAAAGTCCCCAAATCTGACACACTGCACCTTTAACTTTGTTTATTTTATCAGCTGTTAACTTTGAAAACACAACAGCAAACCAAGACTGTGTACGAGCCTGTATTTACATATCTGTGTGACTGTTTAATGAAATGTTCTCTGAGTCCAGCCGAGTCAGTTTTTATTTATATATTTCACATTTAAGGGATTCTCAGAGGATGAATTCCAGGCTGCACACGGTGAAGTTTTCAGTAACAGAGTCACAATATTACGTAAATAAAGTATATCAGTGTAATAAAATAAAAAAGAAACAACAATGTTATGTTAAATTACTGATACTGTTATAATAAAATTATATTACGTACATATATTATTTTCTGCAACAGGCTGGAGTTGATCCCAGCTGATCACACCCTGGACAAGGCTGACAGTTCATTCAGGCCTTAATGCTGCAAGCTCCTCAAGTTCTGCAGAATTAACAATATGGAGGCTTTGACTGACAGATGGTGTGTTTGAGCGCCTCAGCTGATAATCTGGAAGAAACATGGCGGCCAGAGTTTCACAACGGCAGCAGAGGAAATGTCACAGATACGCTGTCCGTTCTTTATACTGTCTATTTTTTTTTAAATTTCAGCTCAGTGCAGCATTAAAGAGGCATCAAAAGTCCTCTCTGACGTTCATTAACAAAATAATCTACATATATATACATACTGTAGATTTTAAACTGCACATTTGCAGGCTGCTGTATTGGATTATGTCACAGTCACTGTGCTTGCATGCTACATTTGTTTCTGGAATGGTTCATCTGTCGATGTCTGCTGGTGGTTTCCTGTTATAAACACACAGTTTTGTTCTCCGTGAATATTTCCTGTTGTTATAAAAACACGATGAAGCCGTGTTCGAGCGTTATGAGACTCTCTGACATTAACTTTGCTTACAGTGACAAACTCTCCACTTTTTTCCAAAAGATCTGTTTGCCCCAGCAAATTCACGCTCACACTTCACTGACTCCCAATGGGGCGGTATTCAGAGTGTGTGTGGACGGGGGCTGGTGGTCTGATGAATAGCAGAAAATGTCCTGGATGCTTCACTCTGTTTTGTTTTTGTAACGTTGGCAGTGAACCTGCCCGTGACACCACGGGAGCGTTAACCACGTCCAGAAGCTTTGGGACGTTTCTTGCACTTTGGAGCAGTTTCCATCGGAGACAAATGCAGGACGGGCAGCAGGTCAGACATCTATATGTGCTTCTGAGTGAGGCGGCCGGGGCTGAGCAAAGAGACGCATGTAGGGAGAGAAACAGCACAGGATTCGAGAAGGAGGATTCACATTTATTAGATCTTTTATCCACATTTATTAATCAATCTTTTCATCTTCTGCACCGCTGACAGACTTGAAATGTCGCTCATCCTGACTGTGCTGGACAAGTTGGCTTACTTTCTGTCTCTGATAGCGTTTTGTGTCAGTGTGTCTTACAGCTGGAGGAAATGATGATGATGATGATGACTGGCTGTTTTATCTCTGGATATTTAACAAGTGATGCTGAGGTTTGGGGGTTGAGTTAGGACGGTTTGACAAACCTGTGGACACCTGACGTGAGTTTCTGAATCTTTGTTTGACTTTCACATATCTGTATCTGACTTATCGAGCTCAGGGTGACTAACAGGAGAGGGAGATGCCTGCATATCACCATCAGCACCTTACACCAAAATATCTGTGAGATCAGGCATTCAAAACTAGTCATCGTTGTACTTTTAGGTGTGACTGAAGACAGAGATCACGATGCTGCAGCGGTCCATCCTGAGGCCGTACTATGTGCTCGCACTGGTGCTGTGTGCGTCAGCCAACGATGACTTTGACTGGACGAAGAACGAAAAAACATCTTTCTATTACGGCACCTTCCCAACTGGTACAACACCCGAAGTCATCAAAGTAAACGCTGTAGTCATCTGCAAAGTGTCGAACTTTATCGTCTGCTTTGTGCTCGTCTGCAGGTTTCTCCTGGGGAGCCGGCAGCTCTGCCTATCAGACCGAAGGAGCTTGGAACATAGACGGCAAAGGAATGAGCATCTGGGACGCCTTCGCCCACAAAAAGGGGAAAATATTCTCAAATGAAAGTGGAGACTCCTCGTGTGAGGGCTACTACAAGTTCAAGGTGAGAAGTCGAAGAAATCATAGTACCTGTCCAGGAAAGAAGAGGCCGATAACTGCTGATAAAGTCTAAATACCAACCATTCACCAATCGCCATTCAATCAAATGCAAATATTTTAGATGTCTTATGCATCATTTTAGATACTTTTATCCATTTTTGGTATCTCTGGCAACTTTCACTAGAATTTAAAAAGGTTATTCTCCTTCGTACTGATGAGCAGATTGATCCCACTCTCATGTCTGTATTTAGATGTTAGATTTTAGATTTTAGATCTTTTTGCTCTTTCATCTTTACAAAATGTTTCTGCTGTTTGTTTTGAAGGATGACATTACTTTGATGAAGGACATGAAGTTCAATCATTATCGTTTCTCCATCTCCTGGCCGAGGATTTTACCAAGCGGAGTGAAAAGTAAGCACATACCTCACCCCAGTCATTCTTTACCATATTGTTTTATCTAAATTATTTATTTTGCTATTGAAATCAGTCGTACTTGTAAATTACTGATTTAAATTTAAATTTGCTGCCCCTAATTAGAAAGTTAATATTGAACTCTCTTTCAGGTGAACACGTCAACGAGAAAGGAATCAAATATTACGATGACCTGATTAACATGCTGCTGGAGAACAAGATCACCCCCATTGTGACGTTGTACCACTGGGATTTACCTCAGGTGAGCACCAGACTGACGAAACCTTTTGTTTGTGCTGATTGGACGATGCAGCATGGACACTAACGTGGTTTCACTCCTCAGGTCTTGCAGGAAAAGTACGGCGGTTGGCAGAACGCCAGCATGGTGAACTACTTTAACGACTTCGCCAGCTTGTGCTTTGAAAGGTTTGGAAACAGAGTGAAGTACTGGATCACATTCAACAATCCCTGGGTACGTCCGAGAAATGGTGTGTTCGCTGACGTGTGAACGGATGTTTGAGTGTTACATCACAGAGTGTTTGCTGTGTTTTCAGTCCATTGCTGTGGAGGGATATGAAACAGGAGAACACGCACCCGGGCTGAAGCTGAAGGGAACGGGAGCTTACAAAGCTGCCCACAACATCATCAAGGTAAGACTCCAGATGATGGATTGTGTTCAGTAACAGGGTCAACCACGTCCCCTTGTAGTTATAGTTATATATCATAGTTATATATTACATTTAAATCACATTTGGCAGAGGGCTTTTGTCCAAAGAGAATGAGGAACAATCACAGAAGCTCAAGGAGAAACCTTCAAGAAGAAGAAGTGCCTCTGCACTGAGTTCATGTTCCACCTGACACGAGTTCATGCAGATTTATAACGTAACATGAATGACAAATATATTTAGATAGAAAGAGCTAGAGAGCATATTAGTTGAATCAGTTTAGGACGAGATTTTCAAGTGTAACGAGACGTCCATACACATCCATCCATCCATCCATCCATCGCTCTGCAGATTTACAGACATTCCTAGACTCTCTGCGCCTGAAAGACTCAGTTAATAAATTATAAGTTCTTCAATCCATTAATTAAGATGTAAATAACATTAATGACACGCTACAGTTTTGTAGTTTGTAATAAACTCAAATTAAATCTGACTTTCCGTCTTTGAAACAGGCACATGCTAAAGTTTGGCACACGTATGACATGAAGTGGCGAAGCAAACAGAAAGGTAAAAAGAGAAACTAACGGCACAATTTTGATTTTATTTTGGTATTTTTTGTGACTTAAGATTCATAAATAAAGACACATCTTTGCCATGCTGGACTCTAAAGTTTCTGTCCGTGTCCAGGCCTGATTGGGATCTCGCTAACGGCTGACTGGGGGGAACCCGTGGACATCACCAACCAGAGGGACATCGAAGCAGCAGAGAGATACATCCAGTTCTACTTGGGATGGTTTGCTACTCCCCTCTTCAATGGAGACTACCCTCAGGTTATGAAAGATTACGTTGGTACGTCACGGTCAAACACAACCCTTCATATGATATCTTAGGAAGTCATTGGTTGAAGTGCTTGTTGGTTGTGAACCTTCACGTGTCTGCAGACATTTTTCATTAGAACATGTGTTAAACTTTCACCTTCAGGCAGGAAGAGTGGCCAGCAGGGCCTGGGAGCTTCTCGGCTGCCCGTCTTCTCGCCTCAGGAGAAGAGTTACGTCAAGGGAACCTGTGACTTTTTGGGCCTCGGACATTTCACTACGCGCTACGTCACCGTGAAGAATTACCCAGCAGGCGTCGGAGACAGCTACTTCGCAGATCGTGACCTTGCTGAGCTGGTTGACCCGCAGTGGCCCGATCCTGGCTCGGAATGGCTCTACTCTGTTCCCTGGGGCTTCAGACGCTTGTTGAACTTTGTGAAGGTACACAACATAATCTGAAGAAAGATTGAGAACATAAGAGTAGTATCCATCTTCTCTCCTAACTCTCCAAGAAAGTCTGAGATATATAGCACAAGTAAATATGAGTACATAATGCTGTGATCACCTCTCCGTCACAGACTCAGTACGGAAACCCCATGATATACGTGACGGAGAACGGCGTGTCCGAGAAAATGCTCTGCACCGACCTGTGTGATGACTGGAGGGTGAAGTACTTCAAAGACTACATCAACGAAATGCTCAAAGGTGAGAAGAAGCTCTGCTTTACTACGTTACTGTCTGCTTCAGATTTTACACGACTAACGGAGAGAGACATGTTCATCCTTTGTGTTTTTTTGTTACAGCAATTAAAGATGGAGTCAATGTGAAGGGCTACACTGCCTGGTCTTTCCTGGACAACTTTGAGTGGGATGAAGGATTCTCCGAGAGGTTCGGCCTCTACTACGTGGACTTCAGGAACAAAAACAAACCGCGCTACCCAAAGGCCTCTGTCCAGTTCTACAAACGCATCATCAGCTCTAACGGCTTCCCCAATCAGAGAGAGGTAAACTCTTAAAAACACTCCACATTAATCATCCCGGAGCAGAACGTGTTGTTTGACGGCTTTGTCGGATCTCTGCAGGTGGAGAGTTGGAAGAGGAAAGCCGTGGAGACTTGCTCCTCCAGTAACCAGCTCCTGGCTGCAGGTCAGTACACATTAAAGCGTTAAAAGTGTAGCCGGTGGTAAGCTAGGTGGGGCCAAACAAAGGAAAATTCTGTCTCCAGCTTGTTATTCCGCACTCTAACGGGGTCTTTCTTTGTTTTGCCCCTCCAGCTAGAAGAAAGTCCCAGGGAGGTCAGGAACATGCAGGAAGGCAAAAGGCTTGGCCAGTGCATGATGAAGTTTAGGTACAAAGGCTGATCTGTTTCTGACTGAGATGAACATTTTATGCTACTTTATACTTCATGACAAATTGATTAAACCAATAAATAAATAAATTAGCTCAATCTTGACAACGGCAACATCTTTCTACATAAAGGAACGTAATTTATAGTTTATAATTCATAACTAACAGCTTTTGTAATAGGAGTTCATTTCCAATGTTTGAACTTGTCAAGATTATTGATAACAAGAGCTTTGTGGTTGCAGATGCCAAATAACAGCAATGTCGTTGGTTCAAATCCAGCCAGGAATGTTTGTTGCGTGTCTTTCTTTCTGTGTTTCCTGTCTGTTTTGGGGTTAGCATGGCTGGGGTACAAACCAGGGAGTCTGAAGAGCTGTTAGCTCAGTGTGGTGGCTCTGGTTGGCCTGTACCAGGCTGTAAACATGTTTATTTCTGCTGTGGACATTTGAACATGGGGAGTTATGGAGACTGACTCACACCTGGAGCCAGCCTCAAGTGGACGTTTGAGGAACTGCAGTTTCTGGCACTCACTGACCTCACGCCGAGTTAATGCTTCATTTGTTCACATTTTCCCTTCGTGTGTTTCAGATCCGCTGATCGGCCACATGGAGATGGTCACAGAGATCGTCGTTCCCACCGTGTGCACGCTCTGCATCCTCCTCAGCGCGGTCTTCCTCATGTTCCTGCTGCGTGGACGCCTCTGAAAACACACACACACACAGAAATGAATCTGAGAGTGACTTTAAAGCTGTAAAACTTCCTCCTGTTGGTTTAACTGTGCTGCTGTTTGTTTTAAATAACCCGTCACAAGAATTGAAGCTTGACTTTATTTATATTTTAAGGATCTGGTCTTGTGTTTGGGTTTCTGAAGTTTTCAGTGCAGAGAGGAGCTGCTGCTTTACTGTCAACACGTTTGTAAGATAAGAATGAAGAGGTGATGGAGGTAAAGTGTTGTTCTCTCTGTGAACTTTATTAAACACGTTTTTAAATGATGATTAATGAGTTATTAATTATAACAGGAAGAGGTGGAGCTGCGACAAGTCAGCCAACCTCACAGGAACACTGTTTCCTGTGCGGTGTTTCAAAGTAAAAGCCCTGGACCTGGCTTGTCGTGAATCTTTTTAGAACAAACCTCAAAATATTTTACTTCGACTGTTATTATATTTGCTGTAAATTTCATCTTGCTCTTCACACAATAAGACACATTTCTGGTGCATCATTTTTGTACATTTACTGGTCAGATTTGATCCTTCATTTAGTAATATCACAAGAACTCTATTTACATTTCTTGTTTTATTACTTTATCTACTTAGAAACTTTAATCTGTTTTTTTATCTTTACGTGCACACACACACACACACACACACACACACACACAAGGAATTTGACTCTGGTTCATACATACAGGTACAGACACACAGTTTAACAATGAACATGACAAGTAGGCACAGACATGAACATAAAACATGAGAAATAACTATATACATATTTAATTTAAGATATGTGTGTGTGTGTGTGCATAAATATAGATATGTGACTCTATGTATAGACAGCGTAGACTGGATAAAGGACTGGTGATTAAACTGATAATCAGCTGTGTTGTTTATTTTCATTATAAAATAATTAATGTGAGGATGAGGAGAGGGGCGTGGCTTATTAATGACTTAGATTAGATTATACTTTATTCATCCCACAGCGGGGAAATTTACCATTATTATTATTTAGAGATGAAGAGTTTTTAGTGGTATTCTGCTGGCCTGTTTCACTAAAATCCGACTTGGATGTTTGTTTGTTTGTATTAGTCGCTCTGTCATTGTTAATTAATATAAAATAGGGCGCAGTCTTCTTTTTGGTTTCCGCTCATTTCCGTTGGACTTTATTTTGAAAAACCCGTACCTCGTACCGGAAGTTGTAGCCGCTTAGCTTTGACGGCTCGTCGCTTCTCTTCCGGACAGCTCGCAACAGGTGAGGCGATAAACTGCAGCGTTAACGTGTTTTACCTGTGTGTATAAGCTGCTGTGTTTGTTTCAGGTGACTCGTTTACGTGTTAGCATTTAGCCGACAGCTAAGCTTAACTGAAGTATCCTAGCGGCTCGGAGTTAGCTTAGCAGCGCGGTGTTTACTCTTTACTGCAGCTGCAAACGTTACTCTAACATAAAAGTAACGTTCAGACAACGTTCAGACGGAGACCTGAAAGCCCCGTGTTCACCTGTCCGTTCAGGTCACCTGGTCTCAGAGTGACGGTGGACCACAGAGGACTGACAGAGGCTGCCAGTCTTTGTTCGCTCTGTGTTAGCCATGGTTGAGTTTCCCGCCATCTGAGACTGAGGCTGCGCGCGACCGATATCTGTCCACTGATACACGATATCAGGCCGATATTCAGATATCATTTTATATGAATGGAACATATATATATATATATATATATATTATGTTATGTTATGTTATGTTATATTATGTTACTTTATGACACTTTTAAGATTCATTAGGTTGTCAAAAATATCGACACGTCTATATTTTTTGGATACTCTCTTTAAAATGATGGAATATTATTATCTGACAGTATTAACAGGACTGAAGCGATAGAAAAGCTGTATCAAGTTTAATATTTTGGTGTCACGCCACCGTCTGTTTCTACAGTAGCCCAGGATGGACACACTGGTTTTATATCGGGTGTTTTTGAATATTTTCCACTGTGGTTTCTCCTTCATGTTTGGATGGTGACGCGAGAGGGCAATCAGTAACTACAGATCACAGGTCACTTAATGTTACTCACAGAAAAACATTTTTAATGTTAATGTATTCGACTGAAGGGAAGCTGCTTCAACAGCTTCAACAAATATTTAAAGATGCACCGTATTTTATGAATCATATTTTATGTTATTTCTTTTGCTAAATATTCATCTTTGGATCGTCAGCGTGGAGTAGTAAGTGCACTAATTCTACGAGTGTGTGGAAGTAACAAAAACTAATTAAATAAGTAAATAATAATTAATGTTTCATCATTTCTCTCTTAAATTCGTCGTTCACAGCAGCTATTTAACATTTATGATTAAAGCAGAGCGGCCTTTAATATACAAACTTTCAAGGATTTTAAGGACCTGTGCTTTCAGAATGAGCCTTAAAAGCTCACTGAATGGAGACGCCTCGAGTCTTATAATAGTCTTTGTCCTGGCTCCAACGCAGTCTTTGAAACCCTTTCAGAATAAGATGTTTGACCTTCATGTGCTCTTTTTAAATTAAACTGAAGGCTGACACTTTAAAGTTTAATAAAAGAGGAGCTCCACCAGATAAATAAATAAATTAAATATCTCTGAATCTATAAAGACCACGAAAGTCTTTACAAACAGTTTTACCTTCACACACACACATTTTCATCATCTATATTATATTTTGATTAAATTTCTTATGCTCTTGCTGGATGTTGAAGCTGACTTTCAACGATGTTTGGTTACTTTAGGATTCAAGGTAAAGACCTTCATGTTTGCCTGCCTTTAATTAATCAGTTGAATTTGAGTTTGGTTTGACGGGTTTTGCCTCTCTGATAGTTACTTACTGATAGTTGAAGTCAGAATAAATCTGTAATCAGTCGAACATCAGTCGTATGAACATGAACTTGTTTTTAAAGTTGACCTCGGCTGATGCAGGTTTTTATTTTTCCTCCAGGACCTCCTCACGATGTCCGGAAGAAACGGCCTTCAGGACTACGACGGCATGGAGGATGAAGCCTTCCCTGCACTCCCACCGCCTCACTCTCCGGGCCACGGAGGACAAGACGAGGGAAACCCTTTTTCAAATGGTGAGGAGCTGTTTGTGTGAGACAGATGGTCGACATTTTAATCCAGTTTATACGTGTGAAGCAGTTTGTGGTCAGTCGTCAGGACAAACAGACTGATGCTGACCGCCTGTCCTGGTGTCATGTGGTTCTGGTTCCAACAGAGGACGAAGACGGAGACGTGTCCAAGCTGGCCGATGTCCCCGCTGCTAAGAGGAAAGGAGTGAAGAGGCCTCAACCCAAGCTGGACTCCAACAGGTACCTCGGACAGTCAGGATGTTCCGTGATGATAGAACACACTTTGAACGTGTGCAGGATTCATCACAGGTTATCTTTGAGTTGGAGCTCCTCTTTAAGTTTTCTTACTACAGCCACAAAGTTTCCTGCTGACTTTTAAATATTCCTCTAATTTATTACAGAGAACCTGAACACAGAGCTGCAGGTCAGAGCTGCACGTTCAGTCGTTAGAGCTGAATTCATTAACAAGAAAATATCCTGCAGCTGGTTTCATTAGCTTCCATAATATCTAACCTTAAAACAGCCTTAATCAATATTTCTGTGTAAACAATGGACCAGGTGACTCTGAGTAACGAGGAAGAGTTTGTTCACAGTGAAGAGTTATCACCTGACTCAGGTGTGCAGCGTTTTAGCCTCTTTCAGCTCATTGTTTCTGAAAATCGACTGAGTGTTTAAGCAGCTGGACAGGTGCGTCTGACTCTGGACAGGTGCGCCTGACTCTGGACAGGTGCGCCTGACTCTGGACAGGTGCGTCTGACTCTGGACAGGTGCGTCTGACTCTGGACAGGTGTGTCTGACTCTGGACAGGTGCGTCTGACTCTGGACAGGTGCGCCTGACTCTGGACAGGTGCGTCTGACTCTGGACAGGTGTATTTGACTCTGGACAGGTGCGTCTGACTCTGGACAGGTGTATTTGACTCTGGACAGGTGTGTCTGACTCTGTACAGGTGTGTCTGACATGTGACTTCCTCTTCAGGCTGATCTCAGAGAGAGGACTTCCTGCTCTGCGGACGCTCTTTGATGACGTCCGTTACAAAGGCAAAGGTCACGAGGTGAGAGACGCTGACAGCAGCTCATACAGGTTCATCATGTCAAACGTTTAGCCAACGTTCTCAGGATGTTTGCGTGTGTTCTGCCTCATCAGGCTGAGGACCTCCGCCTGCTGATGAGGAAGATGGAGAACTGGGCTCACAGGCTGTATCCCAAACTACAGTTTGAAGACTTCATTGACAGAGTGGAGAAGCTCGGCACCAAGAAGGAAGTTCAGGTGACGAAGACGATGCTGAATATTTCTGTGTGTTCTTATTATTTTGTCCAGAGCAGAGTTTGTGATAATTTGTCTGTTCTCGCGGCAGACCTGCCTCAAACGGATACGACTGGACATGCCGCTGACACACGAGGATTACCTGGGGAACGATGGTAAGAGAGCTCAGATACTTCTGTTACTACACTCCTATGCAGTACTCTGTGTACTTCTTGGCGTGGTGTTTAAATTGAAGTACGACCGCTATCAGACGAAGCTGCAACATTTTACAGGTTTTACAACCAGGCAGAACATTAGACATGTATTAATACTTTAATGAAAGCTCACAGGTTTTCAGAGTTTAAAGGACACACACACACACACACACACACAGTCAGTTCACAGGATAGATATTCTGTCCACGCTGACAGTTGAAGACAGCTGAAAGTTGTCACAGTATTAATGTCTCAGGAGGAGCGAGGGAAAATAACATGAATTAATAAATCCAGTCATTAATCCAACACTGTGCTCATATATTCTGGGAAGTCCCTGTCCCGTCCTGTCCCGTCCCGTCCTGTCCCGTCCCGTCCCGTCCCGTCCCGTCCCGTCCCGTCCCGTCCCGTCCCGTCCCGTCCCGTCCCGTCCCGTCCCGTCCTGTGGTTGTGCCGAGAAAGAACCTCGTGTTTTCTCAGATCTGCTCGCTTTATTGAGTTTGTGCAGACGCGTTTTTGTGTAATAGAAAACAGTGGTACAATTCCAGGACGAGTGTTAGACTCTGGACAGGTTAAAAAAAAATTCACTTTTTGGTGACTAAAAAGAAGATTTGGTTTGAGTGAGTCATTTTTTTGTTTGTTTTCCACCTTCATGAGTTTTAAATGTTCAGCTACACAAACTTCAGTTATTCTGACGTGATGTCAAAGGTTTGCTGACACCTCAAACCTCTGCGAATCAGCGACGTCTGTGAGAGTAAAAAACTTTTAATTTTCGATTTTATTTGTTTCGTCTCGGGACTCTGAGGCCGCACAGAACAAATAAACATGAGTCTGATTTTCACTCTGTGAAAAACCAGGCGAAGAGGTCGCTCCAGAATTGAACGTCTTCGGGGATCCAGATCCGTTTAACGGATCCATCTTCCCTGCTGACTTCCAAAGGCCGGTCCACTCGACCCCGGCTCCGGTTGCTCCACCTTCCCCCTCTCCTGTTTTCCCCTCACCTGCTGCTCCCTCCCTGACGGAGGAGCAGCGTCAGCGCATGGAGCTGAACAGACGGCGAGCGCTGGAGAGGAAGCTCGCCCGCCAGCAGCAGCAGCAGACAGGTGAGAGGCTGAAATCCGTCACGTCCTCTCAGTGATGACGGAATAAACTTCAGTTCAACAGTTTGTTCATTTAACGTCCTCCTCATTCCCTCCAGACTCTCAGACTGTTGACTCGCCCACGTCAGCAGCAGATGAAGCCACACCTGTCCCGTCTGCAAACGTCCTCCACGAGTCTAAAGATCAGGACGCGAAGGTGGAGGAGGTGGAGGATTTAGACCTGGAGCCAGCCAGCAGCAGCACGCAGCAAGAGCCCAGCCAGCCCCCACACAAAGACTCTGAACCTCCTGCTGGATCACCTCAGGGTGAGCAAGAGGAAGAACCCAGCAGCCACAGCGAGGTCCAACAACCGAGCAACGAGCGCGAGGACGAAGACTGACACTCGAGTTAAACGGTGTCTTACGTCTTAACGGTTGTGAAAGTCTTCTTGTTTCTGTACGAGGACGTTTCGTCTTCGAGGTTTTCTGCCAGAATGCTGCTTCATTTGTGAATGTCCTGTTTGACCCGTTCATCCACCACAGACGCGTCTCTACACGGACACTCTTTAAAACAACAAATCTCTCTATTAATATTATTAATAAATATTTGAAGTGTCTCCTGGTTTTTCTGCCATCGTCATGTGACAGTCCATAAATCTGCAGTTATCGTCCAGATTAAACGTCGTTCTGTCTGATACTCTGAACTGTTCGAGGTGTCGACGCCTCGCTGCAGCTCAGAGCGCCGCGTTCATGTTCATGTAGAAACTTCAAACTTCTGAGTGTGATCGCTGCAGTTTTTAATGTCAAACAATAAACCGTATGAATGAAATCTGTCTGGTATAATTAAACCTTCATCACAGCGCTGCGTCATCACATGTGGACGGTTTGCTGGAGGCGGGGTTTCTGTTCATGTCTGCAGGTTTATTTATTATAATTATTATATATCTGACACAAAGAGCCTCGACTCCAAACTTACACAAGAGTTTAATTTTCATCCACATGGTTTAATAACAAAATAATCATTTTACAAAAATAGATTCAGTGGTGACACTTTGCTTCATACATACAAACAAACTAACATTGCAGGAGTTAGAATGAGTCTATCAGAGTCTGAAGGGGGAAAATAAAAAAATACATTTGCATGTGTGACGAGTCAAATCAGGAAAAATTTAAATGACCTGTGAGCGATGCAGAAACACAAAATAAACAAAAAAATGAATAAACATGATTTTTTATAAAAACGTCTGTTTTCTGTTTATTCTGAAATAAATTTCAAAAAGATTCAAAGTGTTTTTGAAAGTTAACTTAAATCATCATTACACACACACACACACACACTGTATACCTTATTTTAGTACAGAAGTTTGATATATTCATAATAATGAACAAATATTTGATCATTCAGCTCTGAAATATTGATATTAAGTTAATCATCTTGATTTATGCTTCATGCTTGTTTACATCAGCAGCTCATGAAGTGTCACCACATTCAAAACATCAGTGCAACATTTATGTAATGTGTCAGTGTGTAAACTGTCGTTCATCAGTGAATTTCTCATCATCATCAAAGACCTCGATGAATTATCAAACATTTGTCCTTTAGATGATACAAAGTATAAACATAATAAATAACTGCAAATCTAATTAAAAAGATAGAATCAAACAGAGTGTTGCTGCTCTCGTGAAGGTTCCTGTGATTTGTTCTTCATGATATTAAAAACCTTGTCGTCTCCGGCTGAATCTACGCCGTCGTTGCACAAACCTGTGCAGCCATCTCCAGGTCCATCAGCGCCAGCTCCCGGACCTCCTCCAGCAGAGAGTACAGGTTGGGAGTTTTGCTCTGCCTGAACTCTCTCTCCTCTTTGGAGAGTTTGGGCTGCTGAGCCGCCTTCTTCTCTTGAGCCTGCTGGCTCGCCTCCTCGGCCAGGCGGACCACCTCCTGGACCAGCTGGCTGCGGCCCTGCGAGGGCGTCTGCTGGGGCTCCGCGCCGCGGTGAGGCTTGTTGCTGATGACCTCGAGGTTGAGGCTGTCGCCGTGGAAAGGCGTCGAGTGGACGGAAATACGAACCTGTGGAGTGTGACTGTTAGCAAAGCTGTCGACTAATCAGAACAAATAACCAGCTCTAGTTTCTGCGACTCACTGTGATGTGGTCAAACAGTCTGAAGGTGGAGGTGCCGCAGCTGGAGGTGGTGGTGATGTGGTCCGAGTGTTGCCGTACGGAGCCGCTCTGCCACTCGCAGCTGCCGTCCTGCCCTGCAGCCACCACCTGTCCGTCTCGATTCTTCATGTACACCGGCCCCTTCACACCGTACCTGCGGAAACATTTCATCACACGTCAGACAGCAGATGGTGTTTGACGTAGCTCTGCTCAAGACCTCACGTCAGCCTCTTACTCTGGCACAAACACCAAAATGCCGTTGTTTCGGATGGAGTAGATGACGGCGTCAGCCACACAACTTGGGTCTGTCTGTGGGTCTCGTTCTTTGAAGTACAGACACTGGAACAAAGCCGTGGACGACTTCTGAGCCCGCTGAGCCGCCTGCAAAGGTCACACAGAGGTCAGAGGAGTTCATTTAGTCATTTAGTTTAGTCATCAGAAGAGAATCAGAAAACAGCACCGACCCTGTTCTTGTTGTTGATGTGCTGAGCCATTTCTTCCAGTTCCTTGTTGCTGGCTAACGTTTTACCGAGGCCCGCCTCCCTTTCCAGGTCGATGGCGGCCATGAGGAGGCGGTGCACCACGATGTCGGCGTAGCGACGGATGGGTGAGGTGAAGTGGGTGTAACGGTCGAGGGCGAGACCTACGAGACAGTTCGTCTGCAGTGAGAATCAAAGATCCGCTGAGTGTCACGGTACAAGCTGAAGATATCACACAGGTTCTGCTGGGTACCGTAATGGTAGTACTGGTCCTGCGACTCGAGACCGGTGGAGAAGTACAGCGCCTGCGACATGGCGGTCGTGGCCATCATCCTCAGCAGCCTGTTCACCAGCGGGTCCTGTGGGTCCATGGCCCGGTCCAGAGAGTCAGCTAAAGCCTTGTTAGTCCTGGAGGAGCAGAATTCAAATTCACCAGGAGTGTGTGTGTGTGTGTGTGTGTGTGTGTGTGGACTGATGCTGCAAACCATCAGGCAGGACAAATCCATCATGCACTGATGTGCAATCGAGTGTAACAATGACCTCAGTCGTGTAATTGTTGTGTGACTGAGTGCAGCTCGGTCTAAATGTTATTCTAAACTTTAGCTGTTTGCAGAGGTGTGTGTTGTCAGCTGTCATCAGTCACCTGGTGTCGATGGTGAATCCCCTGGCCTTGCCGCTGTCCACCAGCTGGCTGAAGAACTCCTGCCGTGGTGGCGGGTGACGCCTCAGCAGGGCCTGGTGAGGGAAGGTCTCCTGGATCTTGCGGGCCACCCAGTGGTTGGCGTAAATCATGCACTCGGCCACGGTCTCATGGACCTCCAGAGGCTGTCGGGGCACCAGGGCGGTGATGTTCCTCTCCTCGTCCAGCTGGGCACGAACCTGAGGAGGAATCAAGCATGTGAAACGCGTGCGGGGACTTTTAGGGAGCACTGATAGCTGTAACAGTTTTACATCTTAAAAACCAGAACGGTGAACTGTTGCATCGGGCTGTTCAGAGGGAACTGAGCTCTTGATTTTCCAGTCTAGAAACGTCCCAGCCCTCACCTGTGGTCAGGAGCTTTGGGTAGTGACCCAAAGAATGAATCACAGATACAAATGAGCTTCCTCCGCCGGGTGGCCGGGCTCAGCCTTAGAGACGGGGTGAAGAGGGAGCTTCTGGAAGGAGTCAGCTGAGGTGGTTCAACATCTGATCAGGTCTGGAGGGATTATAAAGTCCGTCTGACCTGGGAGAAGCTCCATGCTGCCACCATGACCCGACCCCAGATAAGAGGATGAGGACGGATGGATTTAATAAGAGCTCAACTGGAGATATTAAAGAATAAAGCTCTGTGAGCAAAAACACCAACGAGCCACACTGTTGTTCCTTCATTACCATGAACACACACGCTGTGTGCTGCCAGAAATACTCGCTCGCTGTTAAGATGCACTTCTGTTACGATGGATGAGAAAAAGTACGTTTGCATCCGGAGGAATGTGAGCGTATATCAGAGCTGTATCTTTCTGTGTTGGAGGAGACGGCCTGTGATATTAAACCGTCAACTGAAGATGAACTTCTTGTTTCTTAGTCCAGAAAACTCAAGCTTAAAAACTCAATGTGGATTAATCCGCCGCTGAAAATAGTCCCCAACAAATGTGCCGTTTCGTCTGTTAAAAACAGTTTATTTTTAAAAATCTGAATATGTTGATATATCTGTAACCAGGTTGTAACCAAGATTTGCTCAGCTTGGAGCCGAGTGCTGCAGACGTCACACAGTACTGAGATACATTTATGTTTTTGGACTCCAGCCTCGACCTCCAGGACAATTCCAACAATTCCTCCAACTGCCATTTAATTTAATTATCAGCTAAACAATACGATAAATGTCAGTTACATCAACTTTTATAGACGCGTGTGAGTCACAGTGTAAATCTGCATTCTGTCCTCAACCCGCTGAGTGTTGGTGAATATTGTGATGAGCCGAGGAAACTTTCAGATGACGTGAACCGCGATCGTCCTGACAGAGTACGAGCTGAGTCAGAGGCTGAGCGGTGCGAGCGCAGACCTCAGGGGACGGACAGACGTGTCGAGAAGTCTGGACGATGCTCACTGGCCGGAGAAGCAAAACACACTTTGGTGACATCATTTCATGATGACACCTCCTCACGGCGAGGCTCTTAAAGGAATAATCATCCTGTACAAACCCATTTCATGACGACATCGACGGTAAGACGACTCCATTCATCACACGGACTTATCCAAACACTCATCGGAGAGCGTCTCATAGATGAACAACAGCTCATTTTGTTTTGACAGACGACCAACCGGCCGCCTTAAATGAAACACACTGCTCTGCTGTGCAGACTGTCAGCTCTGCTGCACTCAGCTTTATTACAGTCATCACACTGAGGCGACTCCATGATCCTCTGTGAGGTTTACACCTTTCTGCCGGCCTCGCTGTCAGCTTTGAAAAATCACTCCTCTGGACTGCCTCTGCTACAATTTGTCTTCTAACTGCCGCCGCAGTGTCTCTCTCTGAGACGTCCCTGTTTGGGAAGAACACCTCGGTCCGAACTTTCACCGTCGCCAACAAACAGTGTTTCAGTTTTAATAAGGCCGATGCCTCTCGGCCGCGTCACACTCGGAGAAGGCTGCTGCTGTTTCTGTGTGTGAGTCAGACTCTTGGTAATGACGTCCAGGTTTGTGGCAGTGAAAACACTCTCTGTGGACTCGCTCTGTGTAACTTTGACAAACTGCATGTGAAGCCGGAGCATAACGAGGCGTCTCAGCAGAGTTAGCAGATAGTAATCGACGAGCAGAGCAGCAGAGGAAAGTGACCTTACACAACAACAGCAGCACAGCCAGGCAAACATTTGTTAAACTCAGAAGCAAAGACAGTCCACTGGTCAGTCTGAGCAACGCAAATAACAAGTCTCTGCTGCCTGAACTGAGCGGCCAGTGGGCTGCAGCATCAGGCAGGAGGTGTTGGGTTCGGGTGGAGAGGAGCACCATGTTTTTGGTCTAAGACCAAGCGGACAGACAGAAAGGAGGACGATGGAGGGAGGCCAGCTGGAGGACGACCAGTGGAGGTTTGATGATGAAGCTTTTGTAGTTCCAAGTTCTCTGATTTCAGTTTCTCGAAGCTTTGGTTAACATTACAGCCATTTCTGAGTTATGTTGACAGACAGCAAACAGTCTGAGAAGCATTAAGCACTTTTCTACTCTGAAGCTCTGACGTGTGGACAGAAAGCATTTTGTTCTACGCTCTCCTTGAAGTCATGATGAGGTTATTCAGCAGCATTAAAGGACAAATTGAACATTTTCTGTTGACCGTCTCGTCTCGTCTAGTTAGTTTGTCACGAACATGTGACTGTGGATTTATTTGGACTGATCGAGTCTCAGTAAAGACTCTGCTCAGCCTCTCAGACTCTTTTTTAGCTGATGGTGTTCACTGCAGACGTCTTTTAAATCTCCAGTTTCATCGTCCTTCACATTGACTGACAGCCATGTCTCAGGGATCATCGCAGAAATGTTTTACTCCCTAATATCGCTAAAAATAAAAGTTTGATTATTGTTGTATTATTTATAATTCTATATATTGTTATTATTCATTATTTGTGTATCCTTCAGTCAAAAATAAAGATCATACCTCCACCCCTTCCAGCTCCAGCGCTCCTCCTCTGTCCCTCTGTGCCCGGAGGTGTCTGGCTACATGTGTGAGCGTCTCCAGCGCCTGGGTGAGCTCGGCCAGCTTGGCGTCCTTCTCCTCGGGCCCGAGCTCGGACAGCTCCGGCACCTCCGCCTCCTCTCCGTTGAGGAGCGCCTGGGCCAGCTCGTAGTGGAGCTGGTAGGAGGAGCGGATGATGGTGCGGCCGTACCACACTTTGTTGACGGCGAGGGTGTGTGCATCGAGCTCCCACATCACGCTCATGGCGTACCTGGATTAACGAATGAACAGACATGTTTGCATGGTTTCATGCGTTGACTCGTCGAACAGCTGCAGTTTACTGACCTGTCGACTCCGCCCAGCAGAGAGCACAGGTCTGCACTGAGAACAGCCGGCAGCATGTCGTACCGCCGGTCGGCCAGGTAATAAGTCGTAGCTCTGAGAAGAGACAGAAGAAAGTCAAAGAGGAAAAAAGAGACAAATATTCTCTGTTTGTTTTTTCATCTTCTCTGCATCACTTCCATCACTTCATTACAGACTACTGAGTCTGTATGAATACTCTTCACCTTCTCCAGTGACACTTTTAAAGCCTTGAAATCCTTGAAAATCTAACAACTCTTCCTTAATTCTAAGGAAGTGCTACATGCATGTGCATGAGCGACCGATAGATCAGGCTGATTGTATCGGCCTGATATCGACCAATGTGTTGTCATATGATGCTCGGTGTGATTTAGATTCATTATTTATGTTTTATTTGTTTTTATATGTGTAATTATTTATCATTAAACTGAGTGACATTTATTTCTGTTTCAATGCCCGACATCCTGGTCGACAAAGTTCTGCCTCCATGACGAAACTTTCTTTGACCAAATTTGAGGAAACAGAAAAAAAGTTTGTTTAAATTTTTAGATACATCAACCAGCGAATGTATTAATATTGGATTGTTTTCTAAATCAGTCTGACTCTATTTTTAACGACTAATTTCTCTGCAGATTGATTCAAATTTAAATTTAGACTCGTCGTTCTCGTCGGCTAACTTGACATCACCTGTCAGGGAGCTACGCAAGAGCGCAGACTAAACCGACTGGTGTGTGTATCAACGTTTGATCGACTAATCATGATGAATGATATAATGAAGGTCAAACAGAGAAATGAACATCATGAGGCTGCTGCAGCCTGCAGAGGTAAAACTTTAAAAGCGTGACTCCTCGTTTGTCTTGAATTCGATCTTTGGGGTCTTGATGCAGGATAAAAAGTCACAGTAATCCTCCAGTTCTGAAGAGAGAATCATGTCCTCTGTGTTTAGTGTTTGTCAGGAGCGTTGCTGCATCATGTCTTATTGTCAGAGCTCTGAATATGTAAATTATAATCAACTTAACCACACAGCACTGAGCCTGTCGGAGACTCCATCTCTGATCTTGTTGTTCAGAGAAGCACGACAGCTTTGGAGACTTCTGCTCTTGTTGAAGGTGTTTCTGTGATAATCTCGGATGCTAACCTCAACCGAGCTTCCAGGTCGGTGAGCGACCCCTCTGTGACGAAGTGCGTGACGTCCGCGATGTGGACGCCGAGCTCCAGCAGCTTCCCGCCGGGGAGGCTTCGCACCGACAGCGTGTCGTCCACGTCCTCGCAGCCCCGCGGGTCGATGCTGAACACCAGGTGACTCTCCCTGAGGTCCCGCCGCTCGGCCGCCTGAGCGGGATCTATCGTCCACGGCTTCTCTGGAGAGTTGACCGGCATCTCTCTCAGCTGAGGCACACAGAGGAAACACAAGGTTACACAAGGTCTTGAGAAATCTCACAAAAGCTGGCAGAGCCAAAGTGATGGGACTCGTATGAATAATTTATCACGCCTGTGCACTTCGGGCTGAGAAGAGACCATCAGATATTGTGTGCACTCCTTTCACCAGAGGTCTTTTTTTACTAAATGAAACGAGGAATGTGAATCTGAACAGAGAGAAAAAGGTCGTTTGATTGTATCGAGTCCTTTGATAGTCGTATAAAAAAAAGAAACGTACGCTGTATGAAGTGGAAAAAGGTCTTCAGGCTGGAAGGCTGTTCCTTTCCTCTGTGCAGCACAGCGAGTGCTCGAGCAGCAGGAGGAACCTTTAAACGCTTATGAACTCTGAAACACTGTTTGAGGACGCGGCCTGCAGGTGGCAGTGTCACCACACGTTGATCAAACATCATCCTTCAGTTTAAAAATGTAAATGAATCCTGTTGATCCACACTGACCTGTGATCAGGTGAACGGTGTCTCTGTCATTCGTACGTCTGTTCTCACTCTATGTAACTTTGGGCTCCGGGTCGGGAGAAGTACGTAACGCTTTACGGCACTAAGTCACACACCACCAACTATTTCACTGATTTTGGTGAAACTGGATCATATTTTATGGAGAAAATGTTTTCTGGTTTTCCCTCTGATGTCCTCCGGCTGCTCCGCCTCAACTCTCTGTGATTTACAGAGTTTATGATGGACAGTGAAGTAAACTGCTGACAGCTGTAGCTGCTGTTAGCTGCTGTTAGCTCAGTTTGTTAGCTGCTGTTAGCTCATGTTAGCTCAGTTTGTTAGCTGGGCTGCCTGAACTGTGAGCTCAGAGCGCCGGGACAACACAGATGATTTCCAGGATATTTGTTCATTTTAAAGCAAAACTAGTCTCAAAGTTTCCAGGTTTTCCAGGATATGTAGGAACCCTTTTGGTTACCGCTCTACCAAAAGATCATTTTAAGATTATTTAATTGTTTTTAAATCATTGAATGGCTTAGTGACTTGCTAGAGAATCGTTTGGAAAGCGTGGTGGTTAAAGCTGCTTCTAACTAAAATATTGAAGCTGAATCTGTCAGGGAAACACGGCTCTCGGCTTGTTTGCCGACATGTTCACCATAAACACTGAATTATTCAGCTTGTTGGGTGAGTGTGTTGCCTTCAAATACACACTTTAACGCAGCTTTAAATTCACTGAGTGTTTGTAGCGCGTGTTGCAGTTTAATCTCGTTTCTGACCTGAGCGTCTGAGAAGGGCGCCACGTGGATGCCGTTCTCTATGAGGATGGTCTGGACCTCCGTCTCGAGCTCTCCGGCCGGGCCCAGCACCCGCACGCTGTGACCGTTGGGATAGAGCGACGTGCTTTCCCATGAATCAATGCGCACCACCACCCGGTGGTCCTGAGTGAAAGAAGAGTTTAAATCAGCCAACAGCATCATCTGAAATCAAACCAACAGCTGATCATCTGAAGGTGAACCACACCTGCAGAGCATCAGCCTGCTGCGTACTGATCCGGATTTTGGGGATACGACGGTCCCAGGGCACAGCCAGGATGCGCTGGGAGTTCCTGCTCTGGGATTGAGACCCGTCTCTGGGGGGAAAAGTTACCACGTAGTCCCTCCAGTTCCTCTGCAGGATCCCCACAACACGGCCTGTGGATTATAATATCAGACAGTGCAGAGGACTGTGCGTGGTACAGCCAAAAGTTAATTATTTTTTCCACATTCTGCTACCAAAGTGAAGCGAGAGCTTCAATACTTAAAGTAAATAATGCTTTATTATGTTCACGGCCACACGGTCTCTGTCTTCCGTCCAGTCTCACCTGTCGGCATAGGCTGACTCTCGTTCTCCTCTCCACCCTTCTCCTCCCCCTGGCCCTCCGTCAGAGCCGTCACCTTCCCTCTCCACTCGCTCTTTGGCAACAACTCCACCACGACCACGTCGCCGTGCACGGCTCTGTTACGATGCTTACCGCCGTTCACCAACACGCCTCGACTCAGATCTGAGACAACAGAGGGGAAGAATGGAGGAATGAGACGTCTGTTGGTCCGCAGTGAACGATCTGACGCTCGATCTTACGCTCGCTGCAGTGCTCACCTGTGCTCTTTGTCGACAAACCGTCCGTCATGATCGAAGCTTCATTCTGCGGTCGGTGTTTGCTGATATTCAGAGTGCCCTGACAGGAAGGAAACAGATTTATTTTAATTAAAGAAAGATCAGCTGCTCACCCGTCTGTCCATCTGTGTCTCTCTAAAATCAGCCGGGCGCTGCAGACAGTCCTTATTTAATTCCTGAACTTGCACCTTAATGTATCGTCCAGACTTGATTCCAGCCTCCAGGACTTCAGCGGGCAGATGTTCGGTGTACTCTTTCTGCGACGCCTCGCTCTCCTTCTCTTGCAGTGCCTGAGAGATGGAGCTGTACAGCTCGTGAGCGGCCTGAACCTGCGGCCAGAAGTCTCTCAAGAAGTCCTGAAGAATAAAGAGACGGACGAAACGATGACAGGCGTCATGATGTTTAGATTCAGATCTTTAAATGCTGAATGTTTCATCATAATCTTCAGCTGCAGCGATTTATATTTTCTGGTCTCTTCAGTCCTCTTTGACAGTTAATTGAATATTTCATAAATATCAAAACAAGACATTTGTGGAAACATTTTCCACCAATTTTAATTGGTAATTAATCAATTAATTTTAGGAAATTATTAACAGATTATTCGTCACTTGCAGCTCTAACTAACGTACGCCTCAACATCAAAGATCTTTTATCAGATATTTTATAACTCACTGTTCATATTTTGTCCTGATGATTCAAAGACGAGCGTTTCACGTCTACACAAACCTTCAAGTACTCGTACACCTGAATGAACTCGCTGCTCTTCACTACAGTATCGTGAAGGCCGACAGGTTAGATGTCATCTTCCATTTCTCCTCCATTTATACCACAACGTGGATGACCTGTACCTTTAAACTCGCTTCAGCTCTCAGAAATGAATTTCTGTCTTGATTAAACGCTGAAAGAACTCCATAGTGCTGTTTGTGCTTGTGTCGATGCACCCGCGGTGCCTCAGCGAGTCCGTAATGAGTGTTAACGAGTCAACAAAACAAATAAATTACGGCTCCTTCTTAAAATAAACTTATTTTGCTGAATTTTCTCGAGGCTACCTGTGATTCATCGCCGTGTTAGAACAACGCTCGGCGCTCCGCTGAGTCACGCTGTGGCCACTTCATCAAAACTTTAAAGCAGCCGTGAGAGTTTCACTTTTTCCAACAGCTTATTAGTTGTCGAGCAGCTCAGTGGAGCGAGGTGGATGGAGCGTGTACAGGGCGTGGTAATGCAAGACAATTAGGTGGTGCGCCATCACTTCAGCATCCTAAACTGTTGCATTAATAAGATTTGGGTCTTTTCTTTTGTGCTTGTTTTGAGTCATACTTCATCCTCTCAGACGCTCAGTGATAATTAAATTATTTAATTTGAGAGTTTAGCAACTTCCAGAGGAAAACTGCTGCAGATGGTTTATTAGAGCAGCCAGGCGTCTCAGTCCTCCTCATGCCTAAACCAACCAACTCAAACCCACAAAGGCAAGGAGTACCGGCCAATCAGAGACAGGTAGTTTGTCCCTTTCACTAGCGGTGAAAGGGACAAACTACCGTAGCGGTGTCAATCATATGTTGGTTTCAGCTCTGGGACAGAGATAAGTCTGGATCCGGGCCGTGGTCCGACTATCAGTGACCTCAGCTTGTTTCCAACCTGTCTGATCGTCTGACTGAGCGCGTTTCTTCAACCTGATGTGTCGATGGTAACAAATTCTGTTCATGACAGGAAGTATTCAGTTAACGTGACCCCTCCTGTTGCAGCCAGAACAACAAAAACACTTCTGGACTTTTGTGCCTCTCGTGGTGTGAACGTTAGAGTTCAGGTCAGTCACGCACCTGGACGGAGATGACGTACACTCCTGCGTTGAGGCTGCCGTACTGAGCGATGGCATCGCGGTCCTCTGTGATCATCACTATATCCATCATACCTGCCAGGTGGTTATGGTACCATACTGCCGCAGAGTACACACACCTGCAAACACACACACACATATAAGATGCACGCAGACAGCTTGCCTGTTAAAGATGTAAACTTTCATATTTTGCATTTATCTGCTCTCACGTATAGATTAACACCGACCTGTAACATTATAGTTTACTGTTTACTGTCCTGTTTGGGCCATAAACTCACTTCATGACAACAGATTGCACCTTCAGCCTCCCGACTTTAAAAGTTTGTTAATGTTTAACGCTGGAACAGAAATCATGAGCGGCACTTTGTGTCTAATTATCTCAAAAAACATCCAGCAGCTGCTGACTGAAGCTCCTCACTTTTCTTTAATCCATGCAGCCGATACGACACCAAACATTTGGTTGCGATAGCTTCACAGATATTCTACTTGGTTCTCTGATTTGAACTTGGATGGATTGGAGTGGACAAAAAATGGATTTTGGCAACTTTGTCTGGTCGGAAATCAATAAAAGTTAATCAAAGCATCAGCAGACTTGTCTCCGATGCACGCAGCCAGTTTATCGTCCAAGGCCTTTCGTCAAAAGGACGCTGGCAGAGCATCAGAAACGGTTTTATTAGCAGAAAAACATCCAGTTTTGTGGCTCCAGTCTGCAGGAGGGAGGTGGTCTGACTGTTCAGGACGTCTTGTTACACTTTAAGTAGAAAATAAGTCATAAGTCCGCGATGAGTCAGTCTCCAGTGCTTCTGCTTTCTTTGTTATTTCCTTCTTTGTTTTCGAGGTGAAGTGGAGGAAAAACATCTTTTCACACACTGAAATTGGCCCTTCAGCCATCAGGCCCCCACAGAGACAAACCATTGTACACGTCTGACTGACAGCTCAGTCAGTGTTGGGGGGCCCTGAGTGGCCTCATGGTTCTGCAGCAGCAGCCTCTGTTCTGCGAGTTGAAGTAAAGTTGAAATGAGTTTGAGGTTTGTGCGTCGCTGAAGTGCATTTTGAAACGATCATCTGAAATCTGCTGAAGGACTCGAGAGAGTCATCACAACAGTCTGACACCACGATGACGATCAAGATTATTTATTATTGTTTACCGATTTGAGAGACTAAATATCTTTATTGTAATTTAGCATTTAAATCAACAGAGCACTGCTTTTACTTCAGCTGGATAAGATAAATTAAACTAAGCTAAAATAACCTAAAATAAAATAAGACTAAGACAGGCCTGTTTGGAGAGACTCTTCACGTTCTGCCTCACACATTTGGTTTTTGTTTTTCCCGTCTGCTCTGTGTTGTTTCATCTTTTCACTCTGAGCTGCAGCCACGCCGTCCTGATCGTTTCTGTTCAGTCTGCTGCTGCAGGCTGCGCTCGCAGCGACGTGACAGCTCCCCAAAAAGTGAAGCCAGAACATCTCAATCACCTCCGCTGGCTGGCTGGCTGCTAGTTTGGGAAGACGCAGCAACTTTTCTATGAGCAGAGCTCGTCGATATCACCATCGATCATGGAGATTTAATTGTGGGAAGCTGAAATCATAATCACAATTAATATTGAATTAATCGTGGAGCCCTAATTAAAGTGCAACACTCTGAGAAAGATGCTTAGTCGCTTTATTTCCAGGAGTTAGTGACATCAATGGGTCGGTCTGAGCCAAGAAACAGTCACATCCCTCTGTAAGTAATGGAGAGCTGTGTTTTTAGTTTTTATATTTTGTTCATTATAAATGAGACAAACCGTGTTAATTAGTGAAGTTTAGAGGCGTTCTCCTCAGCAGCTGGTCGAGCTTCATATTAACTTTACAGACAGTCGCATTGATTTTCTTCTCTAACCTTCAAAGACAGTGAGCGTTTATTTCCCAGAAGTCAAAATATTCATTTAAAGTCAGGCGGCTATAAATACGAGCCGCTGCTCCTGGTTGCACCTGAAGTGTACAAAGTGTGAGCAGTGAGTCTGCGGCGGTGTTGGGGAGGTAATGAGCACTGACCTGGTCTGCCACTTCTCCTGGCTCTCCCCCTTCTCGCGTGGACAGTAGGAATACTCTTGAAATTCGTTGGCAAACAGCACGCAGTCATGTCGAGGGTCTTTGAGAAGGTTTCGCAGACGGTTGTATTGCCTGCACAGACACAGATCACAAGTCAAAGTTACAGCTGGGTGTCTGACCTCAGCATAAAGACTGGACTCAGAGGGAAACCGTCAGCCCGGCTCCATCCAACGGTGACAAAATGTCACCTGCCAGCACCTCAAGCTCACTAATCAACACTTCACGTCTTCAGCATGTTGTGTTCACACTGTGGACGGATTAAAATATGAAATATGACATGTTCATTAGTGAGGCTGTGTGCTGCTAGCTGGATTCTGTTACCTTTGGATGGAGCCAGGCTAACGCTGTTCACCGCCTCTGTGCTGAGCTCAGATACCGTCACAGCTCGTCTTCTCTCCGACGTCTACACTGATGTTTTTTATCAAGAACAAAAATGAGGTCATAACTCTGCTGCTCTCGTGTTTGCACATGTCATCATCATTATATCCACAGTTAATATTTTATTAGAATTATTATGTTATTATTAATGCTGCTCTGCATCTTTGTCCCTCTCCCTCTGTAAACTCAACCGGTCTCAGCAGATGTCCGTCCACCATGATCCGGGTTCTGCTGTCACCAAGTGCTGCTCATGAACTAGATCTGCTCATGAGATCACTTCTGTTGAGATTTAGGGCTATATAAATAAATATAAATATATTTAATTGAATGCCTAAAATCTTAGAAACACCTGTCAACATAATCCAGCTCTGCTCGTCTTTGTAAGGACAGACTGTGGATCGTTAAGTGTTCCTAAAACAGCCATGGTGATTTCTTTTAATATACAGCTCCGGAAACAAAGAAGAGACCACCAGCAGCTCCACGTGTACGGCAGCCACTTTGTTCCACTCTATAGTTATTCTACTTAACGAGGTGCTGACGAGGCGATCGGCTGAACCAAACCTTACAGAACGAGTAAAAACAAAGACCGTTGGCTTCAAAAAAATGGCATCAAAAATAAGAACAGAAATGTTTTGTGTGAGAGCATCAGACCAGCAGACTGCCCACTGACCACCGACTCATTAAAGTTAATGAGCTCTGAACTCTTCCTGAGTTGTTTAAACATGAACCTGAACTTGTTTTCTTTGTTTTATTCTGAAGGCGACGCAGCTCTTTTGTCATTTTCTACAAATAATAGAACATAAACAATGTTTGTTCGTTCAAATGTCAGTCCGTTTGCGGAATAAAACAAAAATATCTGAACGTAGAAAAAAAAACAGAGAAAGTGCTGATTTTTTTCCAGAGGTTCACGAGAAACGCAAAACATGCACTTTACAGTGTCTCTCTTCATATTATGAGACAATTATAGTTAGACTCTGGGTTGATAGAAAAGCAAAGTTGCAAAGAAACTCAAAGGTCATCACACACTCACTCACACACACACACACACACTCTCACAGTCCTGTGTGCTGTAGTGAACGGAAAACTGCAATTACTGACACAGTATGGCATCAGCATATGCTCTAGCAGCTCTGTCTGCCTAACGTTATCAAAAGTGAAGCTTCATCATATTAATGATGCAACATTTTAGAACGGCGGCGTCAGCAGAAATCAAACCCAGAGGTCATGTGGGACTCCTTATTTACTGCGTTCATCAAGTTTGTCAAAGCGCTCCTGTGTGTTTGTGATATTTCAAGTCACAGGCCGGATCTCGTTGAGCTTCGTCAGCACGGCTTTGATATAATGAGGCTGACCCCTTGCCCACTCTGTGCAGGTAGGTTGTCGTTAGAGGCTTAATTCAACAGCGGCTTAAAGGAATTAAAGGTCCCGACCGCGGGAACCTGGCCTGATGTCGATGAAACGTGGAAAAGTCTGTCCGGCGTGGAGTGTACCTGCGTCCTTTGCTGTGCTGCACGGCCTGGCAGGCGGTCTGCGTGAAGACGACGCCCTGCAGCTCTCTGAACTCCAGAATCTCCAGATAGTCCACCACCACTCCAACGTCAGGCACCACGTAGTGGGTCAGATCTGCTGGCAGCACTTTGCCGTCTGGTCGGGAAGAGAGCAGAAATATAAGACGGCTACATTTTTATCATTCTTCCATAACTGACCGCATCTATGGTGATAAACAGAAGTCTAAGTTATCAGGACATGAACAGGAGGGCGGAGCAACGATGCAGGACTGGGTGTAAAATCAACATTTTAATTTAAGTTATACTGTACTACCTAAGGCAGCTTTGACTGGATCTGAGTAGCTGGGAATTGAACCTACAACCCTCTGATCACTGAACCACAGCCACTGATTGTATTACAACCCTTCTGTCACCACACACTGTTGATCCTCATAAAATCACACTGGAACAAGACACAAACAAGGAAAACAGAGAATAAACATCCAGTGTAAAACATTTTAAACTGGTGTTCACGTTAGATTAGAGCATATGACGTACTGTTCATCACTTTTGTGTCAATCCAAACATGATTTCACTTTAAACTTTATCAATTAACACAATAAATGTGACTGTAGGTTATATCCTGTGTGTAATCTACTCATGAAATGTCTATATTCGGATTTCACTCTGCTTTAGTGATTTAAAGAGGAGCTCATTAGGTAGAGCGGGTCGACCACTGATCAGATGATCAGCGGTTCGATCCCCGCCTCCTCCGGTCTGCAGGTCGAACCCCAAACTGCTCCCTGTACGTCACTTTGGATAAATGACTAAATGTTAAAAAGGTAAACATGTGTTAATTAGATCAAGATATGAAGCAGTTACATAAGTCAGTTAGCCTGTTTAGCTTCAGTCAAAGACTGCCTGCTCTGTTGACACACTCTTAGCTGTAGCATTAGCCACAGTGTGTGTTTGACTCCATTGTTAACGCCAATTAAAGGCTGTTTTAGTGTCTTTGTTGTGAGCTGTTTTGGTGTCTTTGTGTCTTTGTTGTGAGCTGTTTTGGTGTCTTTGTGTCTTTGTTGTGAGCTGTTTTGGTGTCTTTGTGTCTTTGTTTTGAGCCGTACCGTTCTCACAGCCCGCCTGACACAGGCAGCTGTAGCAGGGGACGCGCTCTCTCAGGTAATGTTCACGGACCACACGGACCTTCCGGCCCCGGCAGCTCTTCAGGTGAAGGATCTTCTCCGTCTTTATCATCTTCGGTTGGCATTAATGAGCCGTGCCGAGCCGTGCGGACCTGTTTTATCCAGCTGTTTACGAGAGCAACGCGGGAAGCGACAACTTGTAAACAATCACGCTCAACTACAGGGAAGTACGCAGCCCGCTGACGTCATGACGTACAAGCGGGTCCCTCTCTGTTGGTGCGTTCAAGTGCCGTGGGACGAAGATAAACTGTCAAAGTGAAGGCGGGAAAGAGCGAATACTGAAATTACAAATATGTCATCATGCAGGACAACACGGGAAAACATATAAATGAATATTACCTTAAACACTTATATTTATTTACACTTATGAATATTACCTTAAACACTTACCTTAGTATCCCAGTCATGAACATGGTGTTTTAAATGTTGCTTTTAAAGGTCCAGTGTGTAATTGTTCTTTTGGTATCTGTGGTTGGTAAGTATCTGTTAGCAAGCAATGGAATACAATATTCATTTGTGTGTTTTCATTAGTGTATAATGGCCTGAAAATAAGAATCATGTTTGTGTTTTTCTGTGACTTGAAACAAACTTTAAACAAACACTGGAAGCAAGGACAAACTGTTAGCCTAGCTTAGCACAGACCGGAGATAGAGAGAAACTGTTAGCCTTAACACAAAGAGTGGAAGAAGGGAGAAACTGTTAGCTTAGCTTAGTAATAAGACTAGAAGTAGTGAGAAAATGTTAGCCTAGCAGAAAGACTGGAAATAGCAAGAAATTGTTAACACAAAAAGTGGAAGCAGAGAGAAACTGTTAGCCTAGCTTAGCACAGAGACTGGAAGCAGTGCTAAACTGTTAGCCTAGCTTAGCACAAAGACTCAAAGCAGGGCTAAACCGTTAGCCTAGCTTAGCACAGAGACTGGAAGCAGGGAGTAACTGTTAGCCTAGCTTAGCAGCACCAGGTCTGAAACAGAACCTTCTTGCTGTGAGGTGCTAACCACTACATACTGCAACATTTAAGTACATTTATATGTTTTTTAGAAATGCATTAAATACATTTTTAAAAATGCCCGTGTAGTTTATTAAACAATTTAATTAAATCAGTTTAATCTGTGAGTTATATCTCCTACTGTTGCATCTGCATATTGTTTTTATTGATATTCAGGAGGAAGTTACTCTTTGGTTGGCATCTTTAATGATGCAGCTGAACAATGAGGAAATCCTCACACACCAGAGCAGGGTGATATGGTGATGATGTGATGTGGAGGTGGAGATGATGTGGTGGTGGTGGAGAGGATGTGGAGGTGGTGGAGAGGATGTGGAGGTGGGGGTTAGTCCTCTCGCCGCCTCTGCTGCCCTTTGGCTGCGCTGTGCTGAGGAGCTGCAGCAGCTCTCCAGCAGAGACTCTCTGACTGAGCTCAAGTTCACAACTACACCGACACGGATGATGCTGAGGACTTTACTCATGTTTCCACACCGACGTGTTTGTGTCCATCTTGTATTCTAACAGTCATTCCCCTCTGAATCTTCTCTGCGGCCGCTCCTCTCACTGAAGATTTACCCGCATGAGGATGAACTTTATTTCGGACGCGTCCCTTCTGCAGGTAAGCTCCAGAGCATGTCTTATTTTTAATGACTGATTTTAAACACACAGTTAGGCACTGAACGACACACAGAGCAGGTGTGTGAGTTTCATCAGCATCGCACTCACTCATGCAGGATATATTTTTAATCTCCTGTGATCATTGTTGAATATTCTGCTGTTTAATTGGCAGCTCTGTTAGCAGAAGTTGATTACACGATTAAAAACACTTTGCACCAGACTAATAAGTCCCCGTAGAGTGTGTTTCATATACAGTTTGCCTTAAATCACATGCATACACCGAAAATCAGGCTTGAATTTTGAGCAAAATATGCAAAAATGTTAATTAGTTTAAGAAAAGTGAACATCCTCCAACATTCTTCACTTGTCAGACAGTCTGATCTAATTGGCTCACTGTTTACATCAGATTGAGGCTAGTTTGCATAAAAAGTTTGTCCCTGCAACTCTTGTTTGTTTAACGGCGAGTTTTTCTTTATTTACTGCAAAAACTGTCTCCATGACTCAGGTCCTCAGGTCCCAGAGCTCTGCTGGTTTTTATTCCAGTCATCAAATCAGCACCTAGTCGACCTTGGCCGCCGGGTGAATGCAATTAACTCTAATCAAGTAGCTGCTGTAGGACAGGACAGAACTGCAAGTTGCAGAAACTCCAAATCGGGACCTGGTGTGAGTGTTTTCGTGTCTGGACTCGGTGTTCAGGAGGTTTTGATGTTAATTAGATGGGTCAGGATGATCATGGGTGTTGTAGTATTCCCATTGATTCCCCCCCCTGAGGCGTCACAGCATGCGGACTTCACACGGGGAGTAACGCACTGTCAGCACTAGATGGCACATGTGAGCCAGCAGCTGTTTTTCTGCAGGACCTGCTGATTTCTGTCAGCGTGGAGCATTCCGGTCATGTCTCTATGTTATATTTAATAGTTTAAATATTCAGAATATCTGTGTTCAATGACCTGATCATGCAAAGCTCACAGCCTGTATGACTAACCCTGAACAGACAGACAGAGAGAGCTGAGTGCTGTTCAGTCTCTGTTTAGTGGAGCTCCATTTACTGCTGCTGCAGTTGGAGAATGTGCTGTGCAATATGTCACAGAGACATTTGTCACAAATGTGCCCTCGCAATAATAGTAATGCAGCTTTTGACGAGTCCTGAGCTCTTACTTTAATTAAATGTGTTTTACTTTTTAAGATGATGCTGTGTGGGAGGCTGGCTGGCTGGCGTGGTGGTGATGTTGGTGGTGCTCATGGTGGTGAGAGGGTGGTGGGGGTCAGCAGTTCAGCTGAAGAATCATTTCCAGGACCAGAAGTTGCCAGCAGAGTGCTGCGCTGTGAGAAGTGAAAAATGCTTTTATGTCCGAATAAAACCAAAGTGAATGAGACTGACGAAAGACGGCTGCAGCACGCCGAGCTGACTGTCGAAGGGATGCCTGATATGTAAATGTTCCCTGTTGTCATCCAGGTGAATATAAATCCAGGTGAATATAACTCATAAAACTCAGAAATCCACCTGCCTGAAGTCAGTTTATGAGCAGTTATCAAATAACAACACAGACTAAAGTTAATTATCATTTTTAATCTTTATTTAACGAACCAGAACAAGACACGGTGTGTCAAATACGTGAAGATGTTTTTAATTTAAAGGTGCGCTGATCACCGATCGCAGACTCTATTTATCCTGGAGCAATATTTGCTTATATAACTGTTCTCAACAACATTTTATTCAGTATTAAAAGTAAGAGATGAGAAAGTATCGAGTCAACTTGAAGCACAGCAGCCCGTCTTTGTGGTCCGCTGAAATAAAAGTTTATAAAGCAGAACTTTTACTCGTAGTCGAGGTCGGTGTTAGCATTTTTTCTCCAAGTAATGGACCCTGAATACTTTCTCCACCTCAGGTTAACTGCACCTGTGAGTCACTGCCATAGACTGTATAAAACATGGACACAGTCTCTGTTCATATCAGTACAGTTGTCATGAACGGGGAAATTAGCTACAGAGACCAAAACTGTTTTTTGTACCAGGCTGTAAACATGTTTATTTCTGCTGTGAAGTTGGACATTTGAACATGGGGACTTATGGAGACTGACTCACTTCTGGAACCAGCCTCAGTACACGATAAAAGTAAAAACTACCCTGCAGCAGAGCACCGTTAGTTGAACTATTTTTACCACTTCCCCGATCAGACAAGTGAGTTTTTAGATTTACTAACCACCTCCAGGCACTCGTGCAGTCCTTATCGTCGAGCCCAGCTATGGCAGGAGATGAAAATGTCATTTTTAAAACACACGTCGTGACTCTGAGCGACTTAAACGAACACTTTGACACTCGAGTCTGAATGCAGATTTGTGCGCTGGCAGGATTAAGGTAGTTTAATGTCAGCGCTGCTGTAGCGAGTTCTTTACGAGCCATAAAAGAGTGAAAAAGAGGTGATTTCATCGCGATGTCACTCGAGGCCTTTCTGAGAAAATGAAGACTAAAAAGTCAAAATGTTCAGACATTCTTTAGAAAACTATCAAATATGAATTAATTATGGTTAAGAGAGACTTCAGTATCTAAGCTAATTATTTGTGGCTGCAGTAGTTGGAGTCATTAAATGTGAATTTATTCTCGAGTCCGTGTGAAAACACTTGGACTGCTCTTAATAACTCCATTCTCTCCACACTGCTGCACTCGTTACTTAGCCTTTTAATGGTAAACATAATTCCAATCACTGTTTAAAGAATAACAGGCTGTCGAGGGCAGAGTATTGAAGGATGTCACCTGCAGAAAATCGTTCCTCCGGGCCGGCTGCGCTCCCATGCATGCAGACCAAACAGTCCACTGCTCTTTACAACCACAAAGCCATTAAACACCTGATTTGGTGCAGAATACAGGAGGGATACTGGAGCGGGCAGCGCACTGTGGAAGTGTCTTTGTCCCCTGAAATTCAATGATGTTCGTGCATGCGGTCGGATGTTTGTCAGTCGATCAACACATTAAACCAGACTTTCTATTTCCATTCCTATTAAATTTCTGAAATGCTTTTCATATTCATGCTCACTTTGGAGAATAAAAAAAGAAAAAGAGTTGCTGCCTGAAGCACGTCAGGCAATATTTGAAAGTGGTAAATGATTCTGGGCACAAAAAACTCTGACGTTACATGCAAATGTCTTGAATGGAAATTTGAACTAAGCTGCTTTACCTTCATGCCAGCAGCCGGTGAGAGAGCGGCGCTCGTGTTTGTGTTATTTTATTTTAGTTTTAGGAAGTTCTTCATTTGCATATTGGGACAGAAATATTTCATCTTATCTGAAACACACCAACAGATATGCAAAAACCTCATGAGGAAAATGCAGTATGACACCACATTATAACTGAGTTCACCACAGACTGTTTAAAACCTGGACGCAGGCTCCATGTGGTGGCTCTCGTTGGCGCCATCTTGGCAGTCCTGTCTACACCAAATCTAAAATTTGGCAAAGAGATCAGTTTGTGTAATTGATCAACCAGGTCACCAGCAGCAGACACAGCAGCAGCTAATATTACTGACTAGTCCAACAGCAGTCAGCCCAGCTCGGCGTCTGTCTTTCAGCCTTTTATTTCACCAAGCTCTCACCAACCACTAAAAGTCAGTCCCAGATTTACTCTTGTCCGGCGGCTTCTTGCTCGCTCACTCTCTCCTTTTCTCTTCTTAGCTTCCTCCGTCAGCGTCCTCTTCACTCTCTGCTCCTCTGACATTATGTCTATAGAAGCTGCTGAGCCCGGGTACGTTGCCCAGCTCCAGTTCTAGTGCGACATTGGCTCAGCAATCCCCTGTAAACCTCCTCGCCTTCCTCTTCTTCTTCTTCCCGGTGGTCTGTTTGTCTGTTTCGAATCCTCTGCGGTTGTTTCCAGTCTTTAAACGGGGAATCCTCCATGTTCTGTCAGATCAATACATGTAATCAGCGTTGATAAATGGGAGAACGCTGGCTGACATTTTTCTCAAGGACGTGTCATATTAGATCTACAGTGTCGGCGGCTCACCGCAGAGCAAATTTCCTGTACTGCATTATTGCACACAAGGTGGGGAACGTCACGATGGAGTTTCTTGGTTTGAAAGGCGATCGTTTGATTCGCTTTTCCCTCCAAACTGGGTGCAAATTGTTGAGTTTATCCTGTTAGAAATGGAGATGAAAATCTATCACGTCATTTTAACCAGCTGAGAGTGTGTGTGCGACGGCGGTGATGAATTATGGAGAGACTTTGTCAAGAAGTTTGAGCCCTGTTCCCTCATTCTCAGGATGAGGCAATGGCAAAGCATCAGTCATGAAATTCAAATAGCTCATAAGGTGGAGGTAAAAGGGAGAGACCATTAAGGCCAGCAGCCCCATCGGCTCTCAGCATCTTATTCATCCTGCAACAAAGGCCGAGCAGATGAGGGAAAAAAAAGAAGAGAAGAGAAGAGAAAGCAACATAAAAGACTTTTAAGTGGTTCTGCCTGGTGGGTACTTTGGAGTGGACAGGAGGGAGGGTGATGGAGCTGACCATTACAAAACATCATGAATGCTCTCCTCGGGGCAAATGGATGAGTAACACATTATACACAAAACAGACACGGGCTTTCTGCATGTTACTGCTGCACAGAGAGTCTTAGAGAAGACGCTCAGGGTCACATGTTGTTTTTCTCTGAAGTTTGACAGCGACCGACAGAAGCCAGACTTCCTCGCTTTTATCGTAATGGACTGACTGGAGATGGATGAATACGGACAAATAATTAGACTTAGATTAACTGATGACGTCTTTTGACAGAAAATGTATCTAAAAGTTTTAAAAAAAAAGAACATGAATAAGCATCACAAATCTGAGTTAAAGCAATTTTTAAAAAACCTTTTAGAGGCGTTTTTAGTTGGTATTTGGTTAATTATTATTATTATTATTATTATTATTATTGTGTATTTACCACAGCGTGTATAAAAGCATGGACACAGTCTCCGTCACCTCACCCACTTTGTAGATTGATTTATTGAAGTCTTTACACGTGAAGTCTTAAATCTGAATGAGAGAACACAAAGCAGCTAATCCTCCACCAGGGCTGCAGCTTACTGTTATTTACACGATTCATTTTTTATTTGGCCTATAAAATGTAGGAAAATAGTACAAAATATCATCACAGCTGGTCAAAAACCAAAAGATTCAGTTTAATTATATAAAACAGAGAAAAATGGGAAATCTTCATTTATTTCTGCACATAAAAATAACTAACAATTAACTGATTATCAAAATATTTGTTTTTCTTTCTGCTGATCGTCTAATCAATTAGTCAGTTAACGGTTGTGAGCTCCTTACTGAGGATCAAGTGGTCAGCAGCGTCAGTGAATGAGTCGACAAACTGTAACCCAGAACAGAAAACAGTTACGTGAATCATTTTTATAGCGGTGAGATGTGACGAGCTGTGAAGGCGCTGACAGACGGTGATGATTGTTTCCTTCAAACTGGACAAAGCTGTCCTAGAAAACAGCGACGTTCTTTCAAAGTTATCAACCAGAATCAATTTTTCTGAATACATTTGAGGTGAGAAACAGGCCACACAGTCACAGATGATTGGTTCACCCAATTACACCCAAACATATGACCTCCTGTGTTACACAGGGACTGTAAAGTAGTTCCCACAGTAACAAGCATCCTGACATGTGGCTGTTTTTCTAAGTGTAATTTATTTTAATGCAGCGAGAAACTATTTAAACTATTCATCTGTGTTGTGTCGGGGTCACGGCACAACTTTTAGAGAACGCTCATTAAAAACCAAAAACTGTTTGTGCGGCTACACACCACAACAAACCCTGTAATGACTACAATGCCTGAAGTCTGAACATGAATAATCGGTGTTGGATTGATGTGATGTGTATCTGACTGGACCGAATCGAGTCTCAACTGGACGTCTGCGGACCTGCAGCTGAAATCCATGGAGTTATTTATAACTGATGTATCATTATATGAAACTAAAAACAAGCCTGTGTCCGCGCTCCTCTGATGAGACGTGTTGAAGGTTTCATTGCATACCATCACGGTGAAATGACTCTTCATGTGCAGCGCTCAGAGCAGTTTGAACACGTGGAACAAAGTGCAGCTTTACGGCTCGTATGAAAACTGTCAAATTCAGGTGTCAGTGGGTGGATGAGTTATAAAAAAGATCTGTTTGTCTCTCAGCTCTGACCACACTCCTTTCATTTGTTAAACAGTGAATCGTTCTGAAACTTTATTTAAAAAGGTAATGTTTATTTGATTTGATTTATTTTATTTGAATATATTTAAATGACACAATCCAGGAAAAATAAAATAAAGTAGAAAATGGACGTATGCAGTGACTGTCGTACTTGAACAACATTGAACAACATAAACGTCCACAGTGGGCTCCACGGCTGTGAAATGCTTCATGGTCACTGTAGTTTTCTCCTTCATGCTCAGAAGGAACAGGTGAGATGACGGGGTTGTAATCCGGTTACATTATGTTGCTTTAAGCAGCAAGCCTGGTTTTTACTTCAAGTGCCTTCAGGTCCTGATCATACCTGTTGTAGTTTCTATCTCCTGTGCTTGTTTACAAGCATTATAGGTTTTATTTACTTTTAACATTTTCTCTTCATTTTCTTTATGTTTGCCTTTTTGGTTTTAATTTTTATGCAACTGTTCTTTTGCTTTAAAAACTGTTTAATATCTTCATTCTGCTCTGTGAAGCATCTCTGCATGAAAGGTGCAACGTAATTAAATTAAGTTGAGTTGAACAAGAAAATAAGTTTTCCTACACTAAAAATATAGTAAATATAATAATAAATATTTAGGCCACCTATGTATTTCAACTGCACAGAAATTTTCCATCCATTTGAATAAAATAAAGGAAAATAATGTGAAGAAAGTAATCAGATTTCTGTAACTCAAAATGACTGCATTCATTTTTCTCAAGTGGATGGAAATGTTCTTTGCAGTTGAAGTCCTGTTTAGTGTACGTAGCATTTAACGGACTCTGAACAGCAGCAGTGTTGACTTGTCACAGCTGGACTTTAAAACAGTAACTATGGCTCAGATCCATGACGGCGACACCTCGGCTAAGTGCAATGCAGCAATCATCATCGATACACGATTCCCAAATGTCTGCTGTGCGGCTCGCTCGTTGAAGAGGTCTTCATTTCTTCATTTCCTGCCTCCGAGACAAATATGGCTGCCACTTCACTTTCAACTGTTACTGTAAAAAGATTTGTTTGAGATGCTGCAGTGTCAGACCGCCTCCTAACAGGGCGACTCGACAGGGTTCCCTGTGCTGCAAATCAAGTTACATATCTGAGCAGTGCAGCCATCACAGTGAGCCTGAAATGATGCCAGCTGGGAATTTGTGTGAGATTTTTTGTGGCGTTTCCCTCTGCTTTCATTAAACACGAGAGCCTGGAGACGGACAGTCCGACTCATTATGTTCCTTGTAATAAGTAATGACCTTGTCTGCTCTGGGAGACGAGTGGAACTAAATTATAGCAGAGATCACCCCGTGACATCGCACAGCTCCTGGTACTGAGTGAGGGACGGCTTTAATTCAGCTGTTGCATTTATTTTGACTGTACCCGGACATGCAGAGAGCCGCTCTGAAAGAAAACACAAGTCCAATTCAGAGAAGTGCTCGCGGCCTGAATATCCTCCATCTTCATGTTTGGTTACTTTTCCTTCAGATGAAGCCGTCGACTTCAAGCTAACCAGCTTTGACAGCTTCCCTCATTGAAGACCCTGAGAGCTGCGAGCATCATAGTGGATTACACTAAGTCCAGCAGAGCACAGCCAGATGTGCTCATTGTAAAGCGATCTGCTTTCTTTTCTGACAATCATCAGTCTGTGGAAAGTCTCTGCAGAGTTAGTTACTGACCTCCTGCGACAGATAACAAATAACACATGCAGGTATCGTGCTCTGCTTAGATAAAGCAATGCAAAGTGAATCAAAACATGCTACACAGGCATCAGTGTTTCATTCTAAAGGAGGAAGATTCATCTTTGTCGAGCCACAAGTTAGACTGAAAATTAACTACAGCTCCCTCAGCCCCAAATTTGTTCCCCAAATTCATTTTGAGAGTCAATATTTCCACGATCCATCCTCAGGTTTGCTTCAAATAAAGACAAATCTGAAACAGCAGAAATGCAGGAACCACCTCAGAGCAAACATCCAGTTTTCAGGTTTTAACTGTGCATTCATACACACGTTTCTGATTGATTAAATAATAACAAAGCCTCCGACCTCTCAGCAAACGCAGGCTGCACAGGACTGCCAATCATCCAGAGCTAGTAACCAGAGCTAACCAAGCTAACCATGCAACTAACTGTCCAGTGTGTGTGAGAGACTGTGTGTCTATGGGGCAGTGTGAGTGTAACAGTGTTTATGGGGTCGTCATCGAGGGAATGAATGCACTTCTACAAACTCCAAACAATCAAAATATGCAGAAGGGAGCTGATTAAAGGGCGTGAACATTTTCTTTAACTAAATATCATCAAATATTAAATAAATCCCAAACGCTCAACTCTTATTAACGTCCCTGTTTCTCGTGGACGTGGATTGTTGTTGCACTTCATCATCTTGCTCCCCACGTGTCCTACTGCTACTTTGACTGTAATAACAAGATTAAAACAAAGATGCTTTATAACAGAACACATTAACTCCTCCCCACCCGTGATCTTCAGAGTGTTGTGAACATTGTGTGGATGGATGAAAACAGATTGTGTTGAGACTTCTCAGAAGTTTTATAGATCATCTTTGGTGAAACCAGACCGATGATTCAGCACCGACAGAGAGAAGAGATATCCGTGTTGCCCGAGAGATGCAGACAGGTCTTGGACAAAGTTAATTTTCTCCTGATCTGTCTGTCTGAAAAACGTCATTTTAGTGTCGGAGGATTTGTGTCCTGTGAAAAAAATGAGTCCAGTATTTCCTTCAGTGACTACGAGGTGAAAGAATCGCTCATTATCTGAGCTTCTCCCAGGAGAGTCAGAAATGCTGCTCGTCTCCTAAAAGGGGAGCCCCATCGGGTAAACTTCAGAGCGCCGTCTCTGGATTAAAGTGACACAGTAACTTTCAAGGGCCTCTCTGCATGCTCGGAAACCATGGAAATGTTCAGCCTGGATGAATATTTCCTTTCTCGTGAAGACTTCAGCAGCATTTGTTGGGGTCAGAAAACATAAGCAGCTCATTGATTTGAACCTCAGTGCAGTTTCCATGAATGATTTCTCCACAGAATCATCAAGTTCCCATCTTAAACCTGAAGCTAAACCCCGCTCCACCTTATTTCAGCTGAGAATCTGCTGAAGTGTTTTCATATGAGCTACGACGCTACAGATGACCTTCAGTCTGCTAATGAAGGAAAATGCTGATTGCCGTGTGCAGCTGCGCATTGGAAACACCTTCATGTGCTCTGATGTGAATTTAAAGCAAATATCTGAAGGAACTTTGGAGATAAATTTGCTTTCTTTTGCTTTAATGTCTGCAGCAGGGCTGCAACAACACGCTGATGATGACTGACAGTCCTCAGAGGTTTAAAATGTCGCTGGACTTGGATTGGCATGTGTGAGACGGAGGCCCTGTTAGCATGAATGGGTTTGAAAGTAAATTTAAACATAAATGTGATGTAGCTTTGTTTTCCAATCCAGGTAACTCAGTGTTAATTAAAGATCTGGACCTGCTCAGTGCTCTAGATGAAAAGTCGGGGGATATCAGTAAAGTCAGAAGGTGTGATCCACTGGTGACCACGCATATCTGTACACACCTTCATGGAAATCTATATGCTGCTCTGCACTGACTGACCGATGCCAAACTTCAGAGTTCTGAGCTCCACAAAAGTCCAGAAATTCAGCCGTCGTGTCCTGTTTACCAGCGTAGTTTGTTTTGTATTAAAAAAGCTGAAATACCTTCTGAATATGAATGTCACACTGTTTCAAAATCCATGCATAAACACTTGGAGATTAATCTTTGTGTTTGGAGCTGCTGAGAGAATTTTTCATGGTGTAAAAAATCCCACAGAATATCCAGATTTCTCCTCTAAAAGTCTTTCAGCATGACACCGAGGGTTATTGTTAAACACAGCACCGAGGCCAGTGCTCTCAACTTCAGCTATCTGATTATTAATCTGTCGATCATGAAGTAAAAGAATCGTTTAAACCAGGAAATAAAGACGATAACGCATCCCACAAATTCACAATTTCATTTTCTTGTTGCTTTAATAGAGTCGCTGTTGGCTGAAAAATTATATTGTTCAATCAGACAGCAGAAAGAACTCTGATCAATGCGGCTCTATTTTTTTCTTTTGAGCCCCACAGAGAATGGAAGAAGTGTTTGTTCATGCAACTATTCAGCTATTGTGTGGGGGAATTCAATGGTTCTGGCCGTAATACGTGCACCTTTTGAATTGTTTTTTAAATTCATGCGATAACTGGGCCATTCTCCAGTTTGATAGTGGGTCCAGCAGAGTCGAGCTTCATGCAAACACGAGGATAAAATGCATGTTATCGCTCAAATCTGACTACACCACGGAGCTGAAACATGAAGCTGGAGTTCTCGTTTGAAACAAACACAATAGCCACATGCATTTTTTATTTCACTGATATAACTCTAAATTTAAGACAAACCCTCCAGTGTCACATTGTTTTAGATAATTTCAGGCCGTCTGAACGCCACGTGGTTTGACAGCAGATGCATTCAGGCGAGTTTGAAATTGAGATTGAATTGAAAAAGCCTGCAGCGACCCTGAGAGTATATTTTTGAGATACGGAAATTATTATGCAGCAAGTGCATTTCCCATTAAAGAAATCCCACAATCTAGCTGAGCTAAACCTAACTCTTGTCTTTCCATCATAGGACACACACACATACACACACACACACACACACACACACACACACACACACACACACACACACCCCACACAGACACGAAATAACTTGAGGCTTTACTTTAACCCCGGTGCCCTCCCTTCATTTCAGTGGCGATCAATTATTAGCCAGTTTATCTCAATGACAAGTGGACCGTCCTCTGCGGGGGCTGTGTGTGACTTTTTACAAATAGTGCTGATATGTCTTCTTATGTGTTCCAGCTCACCCAGGGGAATATCACCACTAACCCGCAGCCTCCTGGCTTAACTCCTCTTACTGTCTGTCAATAGGCACATGGGGGGGAGGAAGGACTGAACTTTAGAACACGGCTCTGGGCGAGTTCACAGACAGAGCTGCCAGGAGCTTCAAACTGTTTGGAAGCTATTTCATGTAGGTGTTAAACATGCCGTCACAGCTGCACTAATCAGAATTAACAATAATATGTGATGTTAAAGTCCCCATGAAGTCCAAATTCTGTCTCCAGTATCTATCCAACACTTACTAGTTCAGAGGTTCTGTTGCTGTGTTCACTGTCACTGGACACTGCTGGTTCAGAGGTTCTGTTACTGTGTTCACTGTTAGACTGGACACTGCTGGTTCAGAGGTTCTGTTACTGTGTTCACTGTTAGACTGGACACTGCTGGTTCAGAGGTTCTGTTCGGTCACTGGAAGGTAGACACTGACACTAGCTACTGGCTACTGTAAACGCCTGTAAAAGTCCTTTTGTATCTGACACGTAAAAATGAGGAAGCCAGCCGCACTCTGCTTCTTGTTTCTTGAGGACTTTAAAGACGTTAAATGATCGCCCAGCTCTGCAGAACCTTTTAGCCTTTTTAGCTCATTGTTTTGGTTTTATGACCCACTAGGCTCCTGCTTTGGTTCGCTCTCACCAGTCGCATCAGCTCTGACAAACCCAAATTCATGCTCAGCAACAAATGGCAGACACATGGTGAGGATTTAGCGGTTTAAGAGCTGAAAGTGAGAGTGAATATTAGACTTAGCTTCATCAGATGGCCAGAATCCAAATGCTAAATCAATGCTAATGTTGCTCCTTATCTGCTGAATGTGTAAAATCTAGCAACTGTTTGCTAAGACAGTCGTGGCAGAAACTTTGAAGATGCTGATATGTCAGTGAGGTGTTTAAAGTTTGTTCCTCTGGCCAAAGAAATCAATAAAAACGTCTGTAAATACCAACTTTTTATCAGAACACACCTCATTATTAAACCTCTGATCTGTTTTCCAGCAGGAAGTTTTATCTTCATTCTCTGCAGATTATTCAGGCCTATTTTAAAACACAAACAGATTTAATTGGCAGTATGTGCAAATTAAGGAGACCATGTTTTTAGGTCAGGACTGTAACTGGATAATTAGACTCTAATAAATATTCCAAAGATCTCATTGGTCATCAAACATCGGGAGCCATTTAAATCTTCTCCAGGATTTCTATATTTTGCTGCTTTCATGTCACCCTCAACCTTCACAATCCTCTCAGAGCCTGCTGCAGAGAAACAACCCCACCAGAAGGATGCCTCCACCTTCGGCTTCACGCTCGGGAAGGTGTGTGTAAGCTGATGTGCAGTAATGCGATAGCCAAAATGTTCAGTTATAGAGCAGCAGCACCTCCTTCAACTCCGTCTGGAATATACCTTCTGGCAAACAGTCGTCCAAAGGTAGTTTTAAGTTTTTGAACTTTTCCACTTTTGCCGTAAAGCTGTGACCGGTGAATCATCCAGGCAGCGACACCGTCTCCAATCTGCCGCTCCGTCACAGCTGCCATCGGCCTCCTTAACTCACCGGCTCACCTCTCTCACACACACAGACTCACAGTTTGAGGACAGCCTGCTCCAGGCAGATTTACAGCTTTGACATATTCTTTATGTTTTTATGGTCGACCTCAGTCTGCTCTGCAGGATATGTTCTGCGCCCGGAGGAACTCTTCAATACTCCTGATGCAAATAGAAACAGCAGCTGATCCAGATGTTCTTATCCTAATCAGTACCTGTCATCTGGGCTCACCGTGTGACTGTAGGCTACACATAACGGCTGAAGCAGCAACGTGATATTGTGGGATGGCGTATAAATACCACGGCGCTTTTATTTTTAAGGGCATTTTGCAGTCATTTAATGCTGCGTGCTTTGTGAGTTTTAGACCTGCAGGAAAGGAAGTCGCTTTGTCGCCACGGCAACAGTAACAACAAACATGTAGTTAACGTTGTGAAACTGTTGCAGTTTGGTTAGGTTTAAGAAAAGATCGCGTCATGTGAGTAACTTAAAATCCGCTGTCTCGCCGGTATAACTCAGCAGACGATGAGAAAAGGGCAAAAACACATTGTGATAACGTGTAAGGTTTAAGTTAATTCATATGACAGTTGTAAGGCTCAGAAGTTAATATAATAAGTTACACAGTTAAATATTTACATGTTTAAATATTTACAGCTGCATCTTTAAGACAGTTGGGATTGTTGGGTCTCCATCCTGATGTTTCTTCTGATAAAGAGTGATCCAGCCACCACACATCGACCCATCGATGTAACACCTGTGCTGTTGTGCCGGAGTCTGGCCTCGGACTGGAGACGGCTTTTTCTATCGGCTTGGACATCTCGTGGACTATCTGATATTTGCACTTGGACTCTCATCAAATATTGTAGCTGCGCTCGACATAGTCCAACATTAAATGTTGCTGACATCTGTGTTACTGACCAGATCTTTGTTAGGTTTGATTGACAGGCCAGGAGTTATTCTCATAATTAGTTTTAGTTTCAGCTGTTTGCACGTTGGAGAGAGAAGGTGTGTGTAATGAATGGAAGTGCACATGAATACATCCTGTTTTTGTTGCTGCTCTTCAGCTTTATCTGAAAGCGAACAGTCTCCCTTCACTGTGGTTACACTGCAGTCAACACTAATGCAGCGTAACATTCTGTTGGTACGACCACGCTGTCAAAAATCATCACAGGTTCATTATCACATAAACGTCCTTTTAAACTCTGCTTTCACATTCACAGTTGTCGCGTGTTGGGATGAATGAAGACAGCAGCGTTCACAGCCGAGCTGCTTTCAGCTCTTTCAAAGTTACAGAAGTTGACTCCTAATTATCCGGCTGACGCCAAAACTGTTACCGTCCACGAGACACCTCTTTCCAGCCGAGCCGACACATCTGAGTTATGAAGTTTCACCTTCCACTGTGAGATGGAGATGTGTCTTAAACAGCTGTCTTGTGAGGATTGTATATTCTGACTATCACACGGATAAAAACATAATCTTGTTAGACGAGTTTGATGATATTGTTGCACTGTCGCCTTTTTCTGCAGCACTTTGTGCTGACTGTGCCCACAGTGCTGCTTCTTATGAACACCCTGCTGTGTGTGTGTGTGTGTGTTCGTGTGTGTATCACGCTACAAACCCACCAGTCTACATCAATCACTCCCAATGAATACAACCAGTTTAGACCAGAGGATCCTGCTGGGCGCAGATAAAAGATAAACCCGCCTGTGAGAAGCGTCGTACGGTTTATTTCACGCTGGATCAGCCCGGGCGGCGTGTGCTGAGTGTGTGTGCCGTACAGGGGTGTGTGTGTGAGGCCAAGCTAGATGTTTGGATCTGTAAACTGAACACAAAATGGGAGAAAAGACAAACTAACAACAGTAAAATCTGCATCTGTACAAGAAAAGCTTGAACCAAGGATCTATAAAACAAGAGCAGCAATAACAGGAGAAACCACAGCAGCCTATTAATTGTAGGTGAGGTGTGTATTTGTCATACAGTCTGAAAAGCAGACAGAAAACAAATTGTAGCTCATTATTTTCCAGATATCTGAGCCCTTATGTGCTCTGTACCAGCAGCTTTAAGCTCTCACAGCATCGTATTAAATATGTCCTGAACTTGTAGGCTGAGGACCTTGAATGTTTTTGTTTTTGCGGCGGCCCGAGGCCTTTACGCTCAAACACTTTTTGGCCTTTTGAAACCAGAACAAATGAAATGTTTGCTCGTGTAGAGCTCAGCGTGTGATTAACCCGGTCACTGCAAACAAGCTTCATTTTTCATGGTTGAATTTATTGTTTGAAAACGATGCAGCTTATTACATTTTTACCTTTTTGTGAATTATTTCATGTAAAACTGGAATGAAAACATCCACTCATTTATCAGATTTGTTCAGCTGTACTCGAGTATTTGTTCTGATTACATGACTTCTGATCAAAAACTAGACATAGCAAAAACAAAACAGCCGACACAGCAGCAGCTAATATTACTGACTAGTCCAACAGCAGTCAGCCCAGCTCGGCGTCTGTCTTTCAGCCTTTTATTTCACCAAGCTCTCACCAACCACTAAAAGTCAGTCCCAGATTTACTCTTGTCCGGCGGCTTCTTGCTCGCTCACTCTCTCCTTTTCTCTTCTTAGCTTCCTCCGTCAGCGTCCTCTTCGCTCTCTTCTCCTCTGCCATTATGTCCATAGAGGCTGCTGAGTCCAGTTACGTAACTCTTCTCTCTCTCCTCTTCTTCTTCCCGATGGTCCAAAACGCCTGTGGTACAAACACTAACACTCCCCCGTTGCTCTGAGCTCTCTCCAGCTAACAGACTGAGCTAACATGAGCTAACAGCAGCTACAGCTGTCAGCAGTTTACTTCACTGTCCATCATAAACTCTGTAAATCACAGAGAGTTGAGGCGGAGCAGCCGGAGGACATCAGAGGGAAAACCAGAAAACATTTTCTCCATAAAATATGATCCAGTTTCACCAAAATCAGTGAAATAGTTGGTGGTGTGTGACTTAGTGCCGTAAAGCGTTACGTACTTCTCCCGACCCGGAGCCCAAAGTTACATAGTGTGAGAACAGACGTACGAATGACAGAGACACCGTTCACCTGATCACAGGTCAGTGTGGATCAACAGGAGGTCACAGATGTTAATTTATCAGAGGAAAGTTTCACAGTGTTGCTGTAGCCCCAAATCACTGAGGCCTCATCAGGAGCTCTTTTCACGATGTTTGGTCCGTTGTTAAGCAAACATTTTTCCTTCCTCCAAACTTTAATCTATCTTTCAGTCCTCGGGGAAACCACAGTCTATTAGTTCAGACCTTTCATGAAGTCTGTGCTGATGAAGATTGTCCGTCAGGCTCAGAGCAGGGCAGCACTTGAAGAATCATCAGGAGGGCGTTGAGTAGCGTCGGCGTAACGTAGTTAATCCCTTGTTTTGCTTGTTATATCTTGTGAGGTCATAAGTCATGACCTCTGTGCCTATGAGAGCTTTCTGGTTTTACCAATGAGCTGTCTCAGACTCAGGTATGTTTGTGTGGACAGATTCTCCACTGCAGTTTTCTTGGCTTTCATAGTTTTATTATATTTAATCTTTTGGCAATGTTAACTGTTTCACGTTAACTGTAGAGTTGTTTATTTACATCAGCGTTCTTCTTCCTTTACCTCAGCAGTTTTTCATGTGGTGTAATCAGAGCCGGTATAAGGAATGGACGTCGTATCCGTGACGTCACCCACAGGTTTCTGAACAGCTGTTGTGAAGCTCAGTGTGGAGGCTCTGGTCGCCATGTTTGCCGTCCAGCATCTAATGTAGTTAAGATGTGGATCAGCAGACCGAATGAAGCCTGATAGCTCAAACAGTCCGTCTGTAACATCACCCACCTGTCAATCAAATCTCTTAATCCTGCATAACTTTAAGCCTTAATATAATGTGAACAGGTGAGTTGGGGAAATTAGCTAAAACTGTTTTTTGTTTTGGTCTCTAAAACTGTTTTGTCGTTCCTACAAACCTTCCTCTGTCACTTTTCTCTGTCCTTCCTCCTGTCTCATTATATTTACATCAGTGTTCCTCCTCCTCTGCCTCTGCAGTGTTTGCATTGTGTAATACAAACTCACATCCTGATTGGAGAGAACACACCGTTTGATGCAGCATATCTTTCTGCTAATGCAAACACAGCAGAATTTGTCATGTCAAGAGATGCATAGCTGCAAAAATCAATCTCATGATGTGATTAATCATACAGCCGAGCATGTACATATGATATTTCATCACAGAATCACATTGTAAGTGTCTTTTTATATTTGACTCACCCAAAGTGTCTCAGCGTCCTCTGTAGGTTTACCTGCTAATGTTTCTGGCTGAATATCTGACCTGTGTTTACAGCGATGAAAGGTCAGGAAAGTTTCAAAAGTAGATTTTCAGTCAAAGTCAAATAGTTTCAGAACATACTATGTAAGTCTACACAAAATCTATATGGTCAGATACATTCCTGATTGAACCTTTAAAGCCGAGTGCTTAATCAGCATTATACTTAGGCTTCTAATCAATGTAAAGGTGGATGGAGGCGAGGGTGGTGGTGGTGGGTGCAGCCTGCCTGACAAATTACAGAGAGTGAGTAGTGTGAGTTGTGCCTGGGCTTCAGAAATACCTCACAGCGGCTCGGTTTTCCTGACAGGCTTCACTCATGAATTACGCAGCTGACACGGCGGCCCTCTCGGGAGTTAAGTTCCTGCTGAGATGTCGAGAGTTTGCATCAGTTGTTTGTTCTTGCAGACCTTGATAAAAGCTCATTGCCTTCACCTCCTTCTCTGCGACTGTACTTCTATAGACATAAATGCCTTTCAAATCTGGTGTGTGTGTGTGTGTGTGTGTGTGTGTGGATTTAAATACAGTAGCCTAACAAAGAAAGGCAGCTTGTGGCGTGAACAGTCGGCTGTCCTGCATGCTGAGAGTTCATCACTTTCATTAAGTTTGCATGTCATGACAGCATTTTGTGATTGCAAAAGGCAGCGTACAGAAACCCTGTCGACCATGTCACTAACTATGAGGGGCCGTTAGGGACATCATTCAAAAGTTTCCTCTCACATACACATATGAAACCAAATGCACATACTATGCTCTCACACAACATACCGAAATGCTCTCGCACAACATACTGAAATGCTCTCGCACAACATACTAAAATGCTCTCGCGCAATATAGTGAAATGTTCTCAAACAACACTCTGAAATGCTGTGTATTCAGTATGTTGTATGTGAGAATTCACTATATTTTGTGAGAGGTTTTCAGTATATAGTATGTGATAACATTTGGTTTCATGTGTGTGTGTGTGAGGAAGATTCTGAATAATGTCCCTAACTGCTGTCATTCATGCTCCAGATGTGTCATTGTCATTGTTTTCCCGCCCTCGAGTCCACTTCAGGATCTTTGGTCCTCCATAATAGAAAAAGCAAAAAAACTGGGACACCCATGTTTCAGAAAACCTCGTTTAGTGTGTCTGTTTGAGACTCAGGCCACATCAACTATTCATGCTCTGCAGACCACAACCTCATTCAGGCATACGTTCAAAGGGAAAGTAACCAGCAGTCATTATACAGCATGTACTCATTATGCAGTATTGTACATTGATCCTTCTTTTATTTGAAGGATGTGTACTAGTTTGTATATTAACGGTGCAAGATACTTGGAAAGACTGGAGGTTTTGAGTAATACATCATGCTGCGTGCGCTCAATATGTCATCCGGGAAAGCAGGTCAATTACTGGGGATTATTTTTCTAATCATAGTGGATAGATTTGTGGTATAAAGTGGAATTAGCAGAGCTGTCTGTTGGCAGGAATTCAGCGTTTAGGTTAAATATGCTTATGTGCTTCCTGTACAGAAACTCCATGGATAAGACCAATGGAAAACAGATGTACTACTTACTGTGAAGCAAGGCTTTTACTCTGAGAGCAAAATTCAACAGTTCACACACGGACACGTCTTATTTTCCATCGTCCTGTCAAACATTCGGGGTCAGAAATTCACAATAAGGAATCAGAAAAGTGCTGCCTGTAAAAATACACCCAGCGTGACAACCAGCACATTTCACCTGTTAGCAGAAAATGTGTGCATGTGTGGACAGAACAATGACTTAAAAATAGATTTTAGATGCAGAGTTGATGTAAAAGAAGGACTTTTATTTAGTTTGGGCAGGATTACAGTCGGTAAAACTCAAGACAAGACGGGCAAATAAGTCTGTAAAGAAGAGGAACAGAGGCCTGATGACGAACATGAAACTCCATGAAAGGAGTAACAAGTGAGAGGTGAGACGATGACAGGGTCTGACAGGCCAGTAGTTGGTTCATTAAAGCACAAAATTCAGATCCTAATGTGAAGGTAGAGCGGAGAGAGCAGGTGAGGACGTGGAGGCAGAGGAGGGAGTCGAGGAGGACGGAGCAGCCATGGCACCAGTGTTAGGCCTCCCGCAGGAACCAATCATGGGCTGGATAAACACTGTTGGCCCCTTTTTACATTACATAACGACAGCTGCAGTGGTTTAATCAGCCTTATTGTACAAATCAGGTTTAAATAATAAATTATTTAACCAGCAGGAAATGAGCAGGAAGTGTTTACGTGTTAATATACTTAAATCCTGATGCTTTGTTTGAGGATAAATTGACAAACGAGTTACGGGCACTTAAAGTGCCTCACGTCTCACAGTTTCATTCATTTGTGTGTTAATGTAACGCATCAGACTCTGCATTAATGTACAAAGCAAAGGTGTTACTAAAGATTTCTCTCTACTAGCCAAGACCGACACAAGATGGCGGGTAACTAGCTAACTGTAACTGATGCTAAGCTATGGTTGGCTGGTTGTTGTTGCTTGGTTGTGTATCTGCTGTTGGTTGTTTCGTGGTGTTGCAGATAGAAACATTAGTCTAAATATGAGCATATGTGAGCATAAACACCAGTAGGTTCCCTGCAGGTCACTTCACGATAGATGCAGATAGAAACGATCTTTCAGCCTTGTTAAATCTGCTGTAGTTTCTTCAGCGTTTGACTCTCCGTGTTGCCGTACCGTGATGACAGACTTTACAAATGTGACCATCATTACATGCTAAAGTAAGATGGTGAATATTATGAGCATATTAGCACACTGATGTTAGCTCAAACATGGATGTAGTCTTATTAGTTAGTTGATTCGTCCTTTCTCTGTTTTTTTTAGAGGGCTTTTAGTCATTACTGGAAAATCATGCATAATACAGATTAATGTTATAAGAGCAATATTCACAAATATGCTCTGGTCTTTTATAAGCCCTAGATTTTAAGAGATCCATTTGCATGGCTGCATCCATCTGCAGAGGAACATTATTCCTGCAGCCGATGAAGAAACCCTCTGACCATTTATCGAGTAACTATGTGTGCCAGTTGAGGACAGTTAAGGTCACCGTCGCTGAACTTACAGACGCACATCCAAACATGGACGTCTCTTGTCTTTGTTATTAGATTAAATGAAGGTAAACGTCCTCCTCGTCTCAGATGAAACACACACGACACGAGTGGCATTTACCGTTTGTGAAAAGCATCAAGGTGAATATTTGTCTGACAGATTTTGTTGAATCGGCCTTCCTGAGAATTGTTGGATTGTGAACATGATTGAACGCTGATGGAACGACACTGACAAATCAAAAATATCATCAATCCACCGTTCTTCTTATGAGTCACACAAAGAGCTCCTGAAACTCCGATTCTTCAGGCACAGCTCGACATTGATTGGTGATTCACATGGTCAAATCTTGTCTTTTTTTTGGACAGCCATTAGTTTGTTGTTGACAGCAGTTTATGTGAAGAAGAAGAAGGTAAAAAATGAGATTGTTGCAGCTCAGGCAGAGTCTCTAAACCTTTTTCAGACTTCCTTCTGTGGAGAACATTATTCCTCTTCTTCAGCCAACAGTTCGCACTCAAACAGCTGCATTTGCAGAATTTCTTGAATGTCGTGGGACAAGTTATCCCGCTCGTATAGAAGTGCTTTAAGGTTATATTCTCCTGCTGCATGTTTACATGGATGATGGATGCTTTTCACTCACCCGCCGCCCTCATCAGGCCTCTCCTGTCCTGCGAGGCAGAAATGCTTTCTCAGCTCTCTCTTGCACATTGTGTTCCTCCGTTACACACAAAAAAAAGCTATTACTTCATTGTCCTTGAAACCGACGGGAGCTGCAAAAACAGGAAAAGCTCCGGTTTTCCTGAGGCTAATTATACATTAAGTTCACGTTAAATGGCGCCGGGAGCTGAAGACATTACAGACTATGAGGGGTTATAGGAGGCAGGGTGGGCTGCATTCTGCCTCCAGAAAGTCTTTAATGTTGCATCTTGAAATATAGATTTTTTCGCCCTCCGCTCTCTCCACTGTCTCTCGTGATAAAACCTAAAAAAAAGCAGCAGAGTGAGAGAAAGACAGCAGTTTTCTGATTGTTGCAAACATAACTTTCTCTGACAGCTGTTGCTATTAAGAAGTGAGCGTTGTCCAAATTGGAGATGTCATGATGACTGTGTTTCCACTGGAGCCTGCCCTGTTATTGTGGTTGCACTGTACAAATGATGCAATGTGATGATTTATGACGACTGTGATCATGTGTCATTTTAATCATGTGGCTGGTTTCAGTGTCAGACTTAGCCCGGTGTGTCTCTTATTACTTGCACTCCATTCAACAAGATCTCTCCTGACATATTTACTATAAAAGGACGTCCACACCTGTCACAGGTTACAACCCCGATTTTCCCCGAAAAAAAAAAAAAAAAAAGTTGGGATGGTAAAACGTGAATTTAGCCTGAAGGAGATGACATCCGCGATATCGTGAAACGCGGACTCGTCAGTCAGTCCGTCTGAGACGAGCTCGGGTCCAGAGAAGTCTGCAGTGTTTCTGGATGTTGTTGATATCAGTGTTTCTCTTTGCATGGTCGAGTCTTCATCTGTAGATGCAGAGATGAACTGTGTCATGTGGGTTTAATGCAGCCTGAGGGGTCGAAGGTCTCCGACATCCGTTTTGGGCGTCTCGTGCAGAGATTTCTGTGGTGCATTGCTGGTTTGCGAGAAGCAGCATCCATCGACATCAACAAACGTTATCTGCATTTTTGTTTCTGTCTTTTTAAACTATTTTAACTCACTGCGTACAGTCCGATAGTCAAAGAACTGACCTCCTAAATAACAGAGATTTTATATCTCTGAATTAATGTTTTTGCTGTCTTTTTGTGAATTACCCAACAGGCGTTGATTTATTTTTTTGCTGTTGCCGCATGGAATTGTGGGATGACATTGCCTCCTTTTCTTTTGTAAAGGATGGTCCAGTGCATCCTCTGCTGAAGGAGATAAGAAAGGAAGCACTGAAGCTCCTTTCCTTAGCAGCTAGAGAATTCAGCCAGCTCTTATTACAGTGGCTACATCAATACTTCACTCAGTGAGGAACCTTCCTCAGAAAAATAGACTACCGGACTGGATAACGGGCTCCTTCATTCTGGTATCCGTGTGTGCTCGCCTCACACGAAGGTCCAGTCCACCTTTTGTCCCCTGTCCTACGCCTCTGCTGCTGTTGTTGCGGTTGGCATGATTTGTGATTGAATAATATTTATCGAGTCCTGGGTGTGAACTCAGGAGGGTCAGGGGGAGCTCGGTTCCTCGTAATAAGACATGAGCTCTCTAAAATATCGACAGTACACCTTCTCATTTTCTGTTTTTCTGTGTCTTCATCATCCTGGATCGAGTGTAAAATTAGGCTGTCATTGATTTACGCTTCACGCACGGAGGACGATTCATCATTAATTCACTTTAATAGAAATATGCATGCGATGGATGTTTTCATAGCACGCATTGGGGACAGTCTCTCCTGCACGCCGCGGTGCAGTTAGCACTCTGCTGGAGTCTGAAGGGCGATTTCACGAGGAGGCAGGGTCCACTCTCATTTACTAAGAGGTCACTGATGTGACGGATGGTGCCACATAATATAAGAGCTGAGGGGGAGTGAAGGAGGCCAGGAGGAGGTCTGTTCATCGGACATGGTGACAACATAAACAATATAGATGATCAGACTGATCCTTTAAGTCACAGTTCGTGAATTATTATTCTAACAAAGTTCTGTAGAGATTTCTGGACCAGAACTCTCTGCAGTGAAATGTAAGAAGCCCTTAATCAACAAAAGTAGCTTGTTTTTAAAGATAGGAGGAACTAAAGTGATCAATATATTGACCGCGCTCCATGACCATCAATACCACCCCTCCACCCTCAGCTCCCCTCGCCCATAGGTGACCATTGATCACGGCGAGATGAAGGGTGAATGGGCGGATTAGGGCGATTTCACAGATTGCTGCTTTGCCAATTGAGCGTAGCTCTTAAAGGGAAAGGCCTCGCCTCGTATGGATCACCGAGGTTCTGGTCCGCTGAAGCCGCCACGCAGCTGAAGTGACGACAGTGTCGGTTTAAATGTCTCTATTATCTACAAACAAGTAATTTGTCTCCTGGATTTGCTAAAGGTCGTCGGCTGGATGTGAGATATGCTCCCAGTTAGCATCAGTTTGAAGATAACAGGCTCGAGCTTCTGAAAGATCTGAGGTCATCTGTCTTTGATGAACCATTTAATTAATGTATTCATTCGGCTGCTGCTGCTGTTGTTGCTGAAACAAACGAAGCATCTTTTGTCATGCTGAACGTCGAGCGGACCCAAAATGCAAAACACAAGCCGGAGACCGACAGCGGTTTGAGCAGATCCTGCAGAAGGTGAAGCGGTGCAGAGCCGGAGGTGGCAAGAATTCAAAAACAGATGAGGCGAGACCGGAAGATTCCCCGAGGCACACACACACACACACACACACACACACACACACACACACACAGAGTTCAACGTTAGCAGATATCACAAAACAAGTTTCAGAAAATAACACTGGCCTCACGCCAAACGACGAAATCCTGAAAGTTGCACGCGTCTCTGCTGTGAGGCGGTCTGTACAGATAAAATCAAACATGTTTAATATTAGCGGTCACTTCTGTGACAGGTGATCTATATATTCTTTTATTCTTTTAATTATGATGTTGATAATGAAGTTAGAGCTTTACCGGAGTGTCCATGTTTATGTATCCTGCATGAAACAAGAATGTATCAAAGAGGCGCTTTCTGTTGTCGCATCATGACGTCGTCAGGTCTATGTGCACTCAGATTCTCGTCGTCTTTCCTACGTCCTCATGATTCCTCCTCACATCTTTCCTTGACCTTGTGCGATTTTCCATCGACGTCAAGGAAAAGTGTTCAGGAAAGGACTTAGGAGGTAGATTTTTTAACTACTGGACTGCACCTAGAATGATCCGGCGTAGTCTGGAACATTGAACCGTCCTTTGTCTTGTGCAGAGAGAGAGACGGACAGAAACACACCGGGACACAGCAGGAAATAATAAACACATCTTTCTTATATTGCTGAGGCTTGTTGACCCAGTTACACTCCATCCTGTTAACAATAAGGATCATTGAACACATATTTGGTCGTATTTGAGTGCGTTCGATAGCAGCAGCTCTTGAAGCCGGCGCGCTGCTTTGCCATCATTCCAGAGTTCAGATTACCAAAGAGTCCTGAGAGGCCGGCGAGGAGATCGACTGGGCTCGCTCTACTGTCAGCAAACTGTAACTCTCCATCACGGCTGGAGCTGAGTATTGGCCACAGGGGAGCAAACTGCTCAATGAAGCTTTGAGTCACATATTAAAAGGTCTGCGTGGTCGGACTCTTTGGTGGCTCAGAAGCCGGAGTGTGTGTGGACACACACTTTGGTCCCGGCTGTGGATGTGAATCAACTGGTTGGGGAAAACGCATCGACATCATTAATTAAACTGTGGGGGATGACGACCTTTGCTAAGCATTCATTACAGGAAGCAGCCCATGGGACGGATATATCCATTGTGCCATGCAGCGAGTCGGTTGTTAAAGGAGAAGATGTTTGTTAGACTGTATTGACTCGATTAAATTAAACTGTTGGAACTGTGTTTGGTTTTTTAAGTTTGTCCTCTCTATCTGCTCTGACAGTATTTTCCTGGTTTTTGTTTTTCATGCTTCACTAAAGCACCTCGACATTCACATCAGGCCCTTCTGTCACTGAGCAACAAGACAAGGTCCCAGAAGAATTAATTACAAATCAACGAAAAGTCAAACACGGACAGATTTTTATTCCAGTTTTCAAAGAAAGACATTTCAAATCCAGCTGAGAACGTTGTTTTTGTTTCCTTCTGAAAGACGATTTTTGGATTCGCTCGCGAGTTTGAATGGAAGAAATTTGTCTGACAGATAACAGCGAGGATCAGAGAACAAACCGTCTGTAAAGTTTCAGAGTTATCAGGACGGACAGAAGCTGGAAAAGAAACAGTTTCTGAAACGTCGCATCAGGCTCCATCTTTATTAGACGGGTTGTCTTATTTCTGTTTAACTACAGACCTGAATACAAATAAACTCAAGCAGCCCTGATAGAGGAGTTACAGACAGTCTGTTCTTCAGACAGAATTCAAACAGTAGCACAGAACAGACAGTTTGAAGAATGGACGACGTATCCGTGACGACACTCACAGGCGTCAGCTCAGTGTTGGTGGCTCTGGTCGCCGCCATCTTGGCAGTCACAAATCAGCAAAGTCGTGGATCATCAGAGGAGCTCAGGCGGCTGAATGATGCCGAAACAAACCACCTGTGACCACACCCATCTGTCAATCAAAGCGTCCACGCTCTTAATCCTGCATAACTTTAAGCCTTAATATAATGTGAACAGGTGAGTTGTATATAAATTCACCCTCAGTACAGTTGTCATGAACGGGGAAATTAGCTATAGAGACCAAAACTGTTTTTTGTACCAGGCTGTAAACATGTTTATTTCTGCTGCTGTAAGTTTTTAACATGGGGACTTATGGAGACTGACTCACTTCTGCAGCCAGCCTCAAGTGGACGTTAGAGGAACTGCAGTTTGTGGCACTTGCTGTGACAGCTTCACCTCACAGACACGGAGGTTGACACTAACAATGTGTTTTTAACAGACCCAGATCGAGACTAGAGACCCAGAATCAGTAGATTCTGTCCATGTTTCCTGTGTTTTTATTTTTTTAAATCCCTGTGAATGAATCAAATCATAAATATCTTTAAGTTGAGACATTGTGGTGAAATTATAATTTGTTTAATGTGGTCACCTTTGAATAAAGTGGTCCAAAGTTACAGTGCAGCGTGATGGGACGCATTTAATTTTTATTGCAAAAGGACGATCGTGTATAAGTGACCGCTGAGACTATCACAACGACTTTGTCTTCTTCTGACAGTGTAGACGCACCATCAGCATATTTCCTCCGCCCACCTTTACAGATCAGAGCAGACGAAGAAACAACACGGAGGTCTGCGTGACCAGAGGAAAGACCCATAAATACCATGACAGGTGGGGAGCAGCTATGAAGCTCCTCTTCTTCTCTCTGATGTATCTGCACACCGGTCGTAGTGGAAAAACACTGAATTGTATTTTCTCTCACAACTTTTAGGAAATCATTCTTATTTATTAGCACAAAGAAGGTTATTAAAACTAAGATATATAAAACACAAGCATGATGCAGGAGAGTTAAACAAACAAAGGAGCTGAGAGTAAAAACCTTGTCTAGATTTTACAGTTTATCCTCTGAACATGTCTGCACTTTTTTCTTTAACATAATGAGATTAAATAAACTGAAGAAGCAGAGAAGACAAATTAATATTCGTAGAATTGGTTGCATAAATACAGAGTTTTAAAATAAGTGCAACATTTGGAAACATTTTATGCATTGAATGTCTTTCCTTCTTACAGAGAAATCCTAAATCCAGGAATTCCTGCAGACACTTGACAACTTTATATACAACTCACCTGTTCACATTATATTAAGGCTTAAAGTTATGCAGGATTAAGAGCGTGGACGAGTGGCGAGGACTGTCAAGATGGCGGCAGTCAGAGCCAGCACACGGATACGGCGTCCATGTTTTATACTGTCTGTGGTTCTGTCCGACCAATTTTCAATGATACAGAGAAAAGCAACAAATCAGATCATAGATTGCAGAGGCGGGAACCAGAGAATGTTGATTATGATGATAAAGGCTGTTGAATTATTTATTTATTGATTCATCGACAAATAAATAAGAAATCCTGTCAGGCTACCAGCTCCACCACCGTCTGTTCAGTTCTTACAGCTTTAAATCAACAATTAACTTACTGCAAATATCCCTCAACTCTAACATGAATATACAATATGACAATATGAGTTTTAAACACTTCAGTTTCCACGTTCGTGACAGCTGGGCTCACCTCAGGCCCACAGATGATCCGCGTCTTTGCTTCAGATATTTAGATCAGCCAGGAGGTGGAAGACATGTATTATGTGCCATGTAATAAAAATCTGTGTATTATACACAAACAGGAAGCATTTTAAGGTTTAATAGATCTGGTATGACTCAGATTTAGCAGCAGAACATGTAACATGTAACGTGAACAGTTTTCTGGAGTATTTCTTTGAATCATGTGAAATTGTTTCCTGGAGGAATTGTTTCATTTTAACGCGGTTACTTCAGCTGAAACGTCTCACAGCACTGTGCACTGTAACACATCACATCCTCTGCCCCTATAAACTCATAACACCGGTGTCTGTAGCACATCTTGGCAGCTCTGTGTAAGCTCACTGTCTGACAGCTCCGCGCTGCAGCAGCCTGACGCCGAGACATTCATCAGGGCTGTGGAAATATTGTTTGACTAACAATAACAGTGTTTTTATTGATTTTCTGTCGCTGCGAGTTGCTGCTTATGAGAAACAGCACCCAATGAGCACAAAGCCTGCGCTCGCACACAGATGGAAATGTACTTTGATGCAAACAGACACACACACACACACACACACACACACAGAGCGTGCAGAGTTACTTTATTTTTCATGAACCACAGTGATAAAATATGGCAGAGCTCAGGTAAAACCACCGCGACTGAATGTTTGATGGTTCTGAATTATCTCCCGGTTTAATCCTGAAGAATATCAGATGGAAGAGTCTATCTGTGTGTGTGTGTGTGTGTGTGTGTGTGTGTGTGTGTGTGTGTGTGTGCTGAAATCGAATTAATTTGAAGAAGTGAGTCCTCGGCAGTTTTACTGTCCTCAGGTGCGTCTAAGTAGAAGGAGATGATTTTTGCTGGAGTGCAAACTTCAAGTACAGTATGTGGGGGTGAAGCTCCTGCACCGCCTTACTCATGAGACATCAACAGCAGAGGATAATGATCTGTTCCTCTCCAAACATTGTTTTTATGCAACAAATTATTGATCAATAACTCTGTCGACCCCCTGCAGACACTCAGCAGCTCCCTGCTTCTGTTTGCAAACTCATTTTTATCTGAATCCTTTAAAGATAAAATAAATACATATATAAAAATAAATATGTGAGTGTGTGCTTGTTGTAAATCTATATTTATATTCCTCTCTCAGGTGTCCTGAGGTCCAGTCCCACCGTCGACGCCTCGACAACGAGGGTCTTCTTGTGATTGGTTCAGTTTCACAGCAGATTGTCACTCATCACACATCACGCTCATTTCTGCTCAAGGTAAGCTGCAGTTTGTGTCTGCACGTATAAAACTATGAAGTATGTAAATTTAATATAATATGTTGTAAGACTTTATTTGGATAATCCACCTATTGTACAGTTTATAGACATTTCAAGAGCATCTTCACTGAGATTCAACAACCTGATTAAACTGGACTGTTTTATGTTGAGATGAGTTTCTAATATTACAGAGCTCATGTCTGTAAATGTGTCAGCCAAAATATTAGAAACATCTCTGGATATAATGCAGTTTAACAATACTGCAATCGATAACCTCCATAGTGAACATAGTTACAGCTGTGCTCATAAATTTGCATACTGCTGGCAGACAAAAACTTCAAATTAAACAATAAGGCTTCACAGAATAGCACAATAAATAAAACAGTGCGATGTTCCTCGTTCAGAAGTTTACACACGCTTACATCTTTAGCATCAATGACAGCTTGCAGTCATTTCCGATCATCGTGGATGAGTCCTGTTCTTATTGACAAAAATCTTCCAGGTTCTGTAAATTTTTGAGTTGTCTTGTCACGTCTGAGATCGGTGGTGATACTGAGGTCAGGAGGCATTGATGGTCACTCCAGAAGCTTCTCTTTCTTCTGCTGGAGCCTGGAGGGTCGACTCGGCCTCGTGTTCATGTTCAACTTTTCGGGATGATGAATTCAAATTGTGCTCCGATATTTTCTACGTGCTGCGTTCATCTTTCCATCAGTTTTAACCGAACTGTGCTGCTGCAGCTCACACACCAGCCTTGTTGACTCCTCTCCAAACAAAGCATACATGGTTCAACTTTATAACAATTCTTTGATAATAAATGTCTTCATCTGACCACCATAAAAATAAAATAAAATAAAAATTTCATCATGATCTGTCACATTTTCCAAAAATATTTCACAAATTCTGCCAGAGGTGTAAATTTATGAGCACAACTGTTCATGCATACGTCTCTGCAACAAAAACTGAAACATTATGAGCTTCGTAAAAGTCGAATTTATGACAGAGTTGTTGTATTTAATCACTAATAAAGTGGCCGCTCAGTCTATACTACATCTACAGACAACAAACAGTTAAATCTTCCCGCGTTTGTTTCCTGCTTCACAAAAGGTGCTGCTTTGATCTGTCTTACATAAAATCTTTAATATTCAAAACTTCAATAATTCAAAAATCTTTAATGTTTTAGACAAAACAAGTCAAACAAAAACCAGAAACTGACATAATGTAATAAAAGATGATCAAACAAGTCAAAAAGTATGAAAAAAACATGAATAAATAAAAATGTTGTTGAATTATTTAAAGTAAAAATGTAAAAAGTTCTTCCTTTGATCTGATCAGATGGTAAAAGAGCAAAATGATGATGTTTATTTGATCATGACACAATTTTAATTATCTATTTCGCCCGTACATTTCCTCTTCATATTTCATCACACTGTGACGCTTCACTGAAAACACAGCAGCCGTTTCAGCTAAACTCTAAAAAATACGTTGATCGTCACCTGAGGAGAGCTGAATGACAAACGAGCCATCTGTAACCACACCCAACATGTTTATTTCTGCTGTGAAGTTGGACATTTGAACATGGGGACTTATGGAGGCTGACTCACTTCTGCAGCCAGCCTCAAGTGGACGTTTGAGGAACTGCAGTTTTTGACACTTCCTTATCAATTCAAGGTGTAATACAAAGGCGAGATCGACACAAACAAACTAAGTGGCTCCAACTGTCGGACAGTTCCAACTTAAATAACGTAGTTCTTCAGATTGCAGCCTGATCGGGGATCGGAAGGTCAGATTGCGAACCAGTGGTTGCCCTGCCCTGATTGGTCCTCTCAACAGGGACCAATCAGACCACACACACACACACACACCTACGCTTATATGGCCACACCTGTCCAGCGCACAAAACAAAGGTCCATAAAGACAAGGACAGAGTCCTGACTTCGACCTCATCGAGCGTCTTTGTTGGGGTGAACTGGAACGGAGATTTGCGAGCCGGGCCTCGTCCAACATCAGTGCCTGACCTCATAAACGCTCTGCAAGAAGAGTGGAAGCTGTTACAGCTGCCAAAGGGCCCAACTCCATATTAAAGTATCTGAATACAATGTCCCTGTTGGTGTAATGGTCAGGTGTCCAAATACTTTTGTCCACATAGTGCAGGTCTGCATACACCAAACACACTCAACAGAAGACCTCGGTGTAACACAGATTATTTAGTTTTCTGATTATTTGAGAGGATTTAACAACTTTTGTTGGTTTCAGTCTTAGAAACAGTCACAGAGATGTTGCAGTTCAGACCCAGACCTCTCGAGAATGATGAATATAATATAGTATTCATAGAAAATGTGAGAAATGGATTTCATTTTTGGTTTACAGAAAGAAACGTACGAGAGAACATTATTGATTTCTGCACAGGGCTGAATATTAAATCAGATTTTAACAATTTCACAACGAGAATTATTTTTCTGTCACCCGACCGCACTCACATCATCGCGTCCGCCTCTCGTCCTGTAACGTGTAATTATCTGACGTCGACGCAGTTTTGTCAGCGGTTCAGTTGTTATCGTCAAACTCGAGTCCACCATCAGTCCATTTATCTTGCAGAGGCCGACTCGCTCCTTCACCTTAATAATACCTGTCTGCAGCCTGTCGCCACAAACCAGACACCTGTAAGAAAAACAGAAAAATATCCAGCTTGTCTGACTCCTCAGTGTCTCCTCATGGCCTCGCTCATATAACACATAATGAGAACACTCCACCGGTTGTCCACAAATGAACATCATAATGTCATCCCTCTATGGGACAGTGTGGGAGGGAGGTTTTTTGGCTCGCACCACCTCTGTCACTCAGAGGTTTTATTCATCATCACCGTGATTTTCCAGAGCTGTCAGTGTGTGTGCCGCTGAAATGGCCCGATGGCATGAGGAATGGGCCCCACTGTGGAGTCTTATGTCACTGTCATGCCCACAGCTGCCGTCAACAACACTCCCGGGAAACATTCATTGTGCAAACAGTTTGAAGATGTAGGTGCCTCGATGGAGACATTCGTCCTGCGAGGCCGGTTGGGGATTCACACCGACGTGGAGTCGACGTGGGTCATAATTTTGTCAGAAATTTCCATCTGCATCGCCTTAAATTTGCCCCTTTGGATGAGTGGTGACACATGCAATAATAATAATAATAATAACAAATAATATCTCTGAAGCTAAACACTGATGTTGAATTCTTTTCAGATGTTTGCCTGCGGACCTTCATGTAAAGCGGCGAGTGATTTCCGTGGAATGGAGATTGGCTGTGTCAGACACGCAGCCCACACATTGAGCTGCTGCTCGCAGAGCCGTGTTTACTGATTGGCATTCTCAGCGGTGCGTGCGCGCCCTGCTATTTTATTTGCATAGAGTACAGGATATTTCAACTTTTTCAACAAGGCGCTCCCTTTTCTCCTCCTGATGTGCTTTCAGCCGCCCGGCACAGAATAACAGAGGCAGAGGAGTTTCATTACTTTCTAAAGCGTTCACATTTCAGGATGTTCACGCCCTCGTTGCATCGAGCTTCCTTTTTCTGTTGCAGTGACAAAGCCTGCTGACTTTAAAAGTGCTGCTTGCATCTCTTTAGATTCACTGATTCATATTTATCGATGGTCCGCTCTGTATTACAGTAATCAAAATCACTTTTATTGTGCAGATATGTGAACACACACAAGGACTCTGACTCCGGTTTCAGAGTCTGACAGGTAAACAAACACTGAGCTGCTGAATATGTAGAATCTAGATATGTATCTAAACTGTAATAACATTTGTAGACCAAGCGACAACCTCCGTGTCTGTGAGGTGAAACCTAACAACTGCAGTTCCTCTAATGTCCACTTGAGGCTGGCTCCAGAAGTGAGTCAGTCTCCATAAGTCCCCATGTTCAAATGTCCAACTTCACAGCAGAAATAAACATGTTTACAGCCTGGTACAAAAAACAGTTTTGGTCTCTATAGCTAATTTCCCCGTTCATGACAACTGTACTGAGGGTGAATTTATATACAACTCACCTGTTCACATTATATTAAGGCTTAAAGTTATGCAGGATTAAGAGCGTGGACGCTTTGATTGACAGGTGGGTGTGGTCACAGCTGGCTTGTTTGGTACTTGAGAAGGACAAAACATGCAGGCAGTGTTACATTAAATAAATATAATAATAGAATAATGGCACTTGTAGCCAGAGCTAATTTGTAGTCCTGTGATTGGTCGGCCTGGAGGCTAACAATCCAGACAAAGACAAACAGACAGTAACTGTGACCACAGTGACCAAAAATTACACTTAGAAAATGAACAGAAAGTTTGAGAGCAATCAGCCCATCATCAAGTTTAGATTTGTCTTTTTTAAGTTTTACCTTAGCTTTAAAATCAGTTCATGTTTTTATGCAATTTTTAGTTTTTTATGCAGCTTTGGGTCATTAAAGACCCGAGTTTATCGATGGAGAAGGATTATTAAAGAAAGGGCACGCTGGTATCAGTTTGTGGAGTCCACTCTGCACTCGTTTTTAAAGTGGAAACACTTTAATGCGGACGGTGAGCGGGCTGCGGCTCTGGTCTAATTGGATTGTGTTTGTGTAATGAAATGAGACGTCCTTAAGTTATACAGAGAAATCGAACATTTTGAACGTGTTTATGCTGAAGCACTGAGGCACTGTGGTTGAACCTCTTCCTGTCTACCTGATAGGCCAGTTATAACACTGCATACTGTGTATACGTGGCTCTAAAAGTCACTAATAAACACATTTGAAGAGCTTGACGAGTGTGAATCCAAACGCAGAGTACTGTACCGTCTCTGTAAACACTTAATAGCTGCGAGAAGATGAAAATAAAGCTTATACCACATGCAGCATCTCCGCCTCCTGCTGCTGTCTGATGCTCAGCTGACAGAGATTCAGCGTCGTACCTGCTGCTTCATATCCGCCCGCACGGCTTCTTAAGTAAGCCTCGCTGTCACTGCTGCTGCATAACGAGCGCCACGCTGGCACAACCAAACGAGGTGCAGCCTGCGAGCCGGAGCCTCAGATCCTTTACTTAAAGACTGTTTGTTCTGCAGAGCAGCCCATATAACACTTTGAACAACATTATACTGATGCATCAGTTTGTAAGTTACATTTCCTGTTACAGCTGCTGGAGGCGGAGACACTTTTAACTACTTTATATACAGTTCAGTGCTGCGGTTCTCAATCGAGGGGTCGAGTCCCTCCAAAGGGTCGTGGGGATGATGAATGAGGAAGCAAAGAAAAAAAGAGTGTTGTGTTTTTGGTGTGAATTTTTCCTCTTTGGGCCTCAAACAGTTATTTGAATGAAACAATCTGAGTCTGACTGTGAAGCCTCATGTTAGTCTGGGATCATTTAGTGTGTTAACATTCGACCTTAATCGCCTTTACTGCTGCAGTTTGAGTATAAAATTACCAGATTTTGCTGTTTTGATTGAAATAAATGGATTGAAATGATGCTAAAATAACTCCACTGTAATGATGATTATTAAAAAGTCATACTTTTAATAGGAAAATAAGTTTTAAATGTTTATTTTCTGATTGATCGGGTGTGCTAACTTAACGGATCCACAAGTGGCTACAAGTGGAGGTCGGCACCTCTGCGGATCGCTGGTGAACACAAGCTGAGAAACAAAAGTGACGATAAACTCCAATAAATAAACTCTGAGTTCTCTTCCAGCCGGTCTGGATCAGATCTGACTCGGAGGTTGGCTCAGAGTGTTTATTCCTGCTGAAGCTCCCCGACTCTCAGCAGCCGTTTGTCGGGTAGCTGCAGCTCCGTCAGTCCTCACCATGAGACGCTGAATTCTTCACTCAGAGTTGAATATTTTGAAATGAAAGGGTTATCATCCCTGATAGCTCATATCTGACCATAAGAGTGACTTTTTTGTCCTGATAATCCATAACTGGATCAACAAAACTCTCCAGTGACTCGTAGATTTGAGCTGTGGAGAGTGGCTGAATGGTCAGGAGGAAGATCATGCTGGTAAACATCTGAGGAGACGTTTAGTCCATGCGTTTTCTAAAATAACCAAATTGCTAGCTGAACTGACAGTGCATGTTTTGTTCTAAGCCTTCACGGTGTATAACGCAGAGTTTGCTGCATTATTATTTCAGAGTAACGTTCGTCCTTGTATCTGTGATTCATGCGCACATCACTGCAGCCTTTTAAAAGCTCTGTGTCTCTCTGCTTCCCCTCAAGGACGGAGGGAAGAGGACAATGAGGGCCGGCGGGGTCTGCCCCCAAGCCCTGCTGTGGCTCACCCTGCTGGGCTTGATCTCTGTGGCGTCGCCCCTCAACCCGGACGACCCCAACGTGTGCAGCCACTGGGAGAGGTGAGTTTCCCCTCGAAGTTCAGCCTCTTGTCTAATATTCAAAAAGTAAAATAACACCAGCTCCGAGCGCCGCAGAGGACTAATGGACTCCCCGCCACAAATCAAGACTGAGAGTTTGCCAATAATCAAAAGCAAAAAAAGGGAAAAGGTTTCCTCGTGGGGACATACGGGGCCGTAAATCCAGAGCGATGGTAATGTGACTGCTTGAGTGGTCTCCCCACTCAGTGCTGCGCCGAGTAAAAGCACAATGTCATTTCTGACGAGAGGAGTGCAGGTGCTCTGATCGATAATCTCTCAGTGTAATCAGTGGGAATTGTGGAAATGGATATTACCTCTGACGACTGTTAGCATTTTCACTCCTCCACTAAAGGTTAGCCTCAGTTCAGTAACCTTTATTCAACACACAAACAAACCTCACTGTGTTTTCAGCACAGACGAGTGTGTGAATGAAGTGTGTGTGTGTGTGAGTCTTTAAAATATTCTCCAGGTTTAAAACTCTCTCACACTCTGCGCCTGTCCTGGTATCAGTACTTCACATCCTGACGATCTGTTCTTAAAGTCACTGACTTGATAACATCAAGAGAAAAAACACATCTGTGATCTTCAGCTTTTAAGAGAAGATAAGATTATCCTTTATTGATCCTCCAGAGGGGAAATATATTGGAAACATTGCGTTCTCCTCGGCCACAATGCCACTCTGAGTTTGAAGATTTCACCAAAGCCTTGAGAGTAATTGAAAAAATCCTTGAGTTTGAAGTTGGAGTGCGACTCTCGGCTTTATTAATTTGATTTCATGCCGTCACTGAGTTTAATCTGTGATTGTACCGTCTTCCCCTGCAGCTATGCGGTGACTGTGCAGGAGTCCTACGCTCATCCGTTTGACCAGGTCTACTACACCCGCTGCACCGACATCCTCAACTGGTTCAAATGCACCAGGCACAGGTACGAATCCAGACTTCATCTCTTCATCATTCTTTTATTCAACCAATTAATTAATTACCCACATGCACAAACTACATTTCTGTTTACTTCCTGACAACTCGACAGTAACGTTACCTTCTCCTCCAACCTGATCACCTGCTTCTCTCTTCAGTTTTTATGTTGATGACTTTTTGGACACTGTGTCTGTAAATAGTGAGATTAGCCGCTCAGCTAGCTACTAAATGGAAGAAAAGCACGAGGAGGGCATTGAGCTCTACGTCGTTCTTCTGTTAGTTTTCACCAACATATATATCTGGACAATTTAAACTCCTAATCCAGCAACGGAGCCGGAGGCAACATTACAGTTGCAGTGCTTACAAAGGTTTACGTCACACTACGTTTCATACATTTTTAAAAAATGCCCGTCACATTTTCTCCAAGCCGAGGCGCCTTCAAACAGTCCACGTTAAATATATTCAGTGATAAATGGAGCATTTCTGTTTGATAAATATGATTATCAAGTTGTTTTTGATTAACTTTCTAATTAACAGTCCACCCGTTCGCCGACCTCCAGACCTCCGATGATAATTAAAAGATTTTTTCAGAAAATGCACAAAAATTTCAATAAAACAGAGCTGAGATGTTCACACTGTGTATACAGCATCAGAAATACTAACAGACAAACTGAGTCTGCGTCTTTTTAACCTTTTACAGTCACAAACCGTCAGAATAATCAGCTTTGACTGACAGTGACACAGAATACGTTAACTTCACACCAACTCTGAACTGGACTGACACCTGATATCTGATGAAGATATTTGGGACTGTTTTAATTAGTGTGTGTGTGTCTGAACTGTCTTCTTTATTAAATGAAGCTTCTGCTTTTTAAAACCAGCAATTGTTTCAGCACAAGTGCAGACTGTAGAAAAATGTTTGACCATTTCATTTGATCTTCAGTTGTGTCCAAAAGTCTGAGACTGCTGTTAAAATCTCATTAACCTGGAAATAATCAGAAAGTTTTGAGGATTCAGAGCTTCTAAGCAAAGAGAAGCTTTGTGAGAGTCGAATCACGGCGAGACTCCACAGTTTATTAAGCGGACAGTGCATGGAAACTCTAAAACTCTGCAGAAACTGGACCAGTTGTATCCAAAGCACGATCAGGCTGACCAAAAGTGACCGGCCCATCAGAAGACCAATACATCAAGCTCAGTTCCCTGAGAGAGAAGACACTTCATCACAGATACACAGATGAGGACATAAAGCAGAAAGGCAGACACAAACACTGACTAAAAACTGAAAAAAAAACAACTTACTGATGAACTTAGAGATTCATGTCCAGGATTGCAAAATTCCAGCAAAGTTGGAAACTTTCCATGGGAACAAACTGTGAATTTACTAAGTTGAAGGTTGGCTCTCTAACAGGGAACTTAAACATAGTTGGGGAAAATATATTTAAATATAATCTTTTCATACAGGTACACTTGAATATCTGCTGTTCCTCAGTCACATGCACACAGCACACTGCTTACTGCAGGGCTGTTGAGGCCACGCCCCCCCTTACCTGCACAGGTGATTTCTGTACCTGGACCACACTTTAGAGCCCAGAGCACACAGAGACTGTTGAAGACACACATGTGAGCTGGTGGAATGCATAATATTGTTCAATAAAATAATTCAAAGTGTTTATAGTGATGTTTGGATGTGATACTATTTGTTTAAATTACCCACAATTTACAGTTAATTAACAGAAATTTCCATAATTTCCATGGAGTTTATAATTTGGAACATTTCCAAAATAACTTCCCATTGAAAGTTTCCGGAAAGTTTCCACCCCTTTGTAAGTCCATTCATGTCAGGAAGAGAAGATGAACTCACAGTCACACACGGTGGTCTACAGTAAGATTCAGGTCTGGTGGTGTTTCACCTCCGACTCTGGACTTGGACTCCTCCACTTTGTCCTTCAGAGCCTGCTCCACCTTCTGGTTTGCATCTCAGCAGCTGACAATAAATCCAAACAAACCTCAGACCAAAGACCAAAGAAGACCAAGAACGTATACGATGCTTAAAATGTAGATTATCCAGTGAAGATGAGGAAGACCGGTTTGTTTTCTATCGTCCACGTGTTGTGTGCAAGTTCAACATTTATTCAAATTTATTTATGTTGGTTGGACTGGATAAAAAAAAACAACATCCTCAGATAATTATTACAATTATTACGCTAAATCAAATATTTATATTTTAAGCTCATTGCAAAACCAAAAACCAAAGATACATTTAGACAGATTCACAAATACAGATTAAAAACAAAGACTACCGGTAAACAAACATTTTATTTATATATATAAACAACAATAACTTAATAATTAAATAAGAATAAAACAACATTACACTGTCGTGTCATCTCGTGTGTGATAACATGTATTATTTCTTTAATTATTTAATAAATAAATTAAAAACATTGTTGACGACTGAGGCCAGAAGCTCGTTGGATCGTTGTTGGAGCATCATGGCGGGGTCGTCAGGTTTTACTCGAGTTGTCATTAAAACAACAAACCACAAAGAGATTCTGAATTTATTTACATTTTTTAAAGATCCAGCTGAAACATTTTTTAAGCTCGTTATTATAAGTTATAATAAAAAGAAATCGTTTTATATTCGACACAAACGCAGAGCTTCTCCAACCACGTCACGTCTTCCAGCGTGCATCGCCGCTGAAGCTCGGAGGCAGTCAGTCACTCGTGTCTATACTACCCAACGCCGACACTCCGGCTCTGCCTGATGTGGTCATTTTGATGAGCGACCGTCGGCGTATCAGCTTTAATGACCACATTAAGCTTTATAGCCACCAGTTTAGCTCCTCCAGCTAAGAGATGAGTCATTGATCTTAAGCTGAAATGTCAGACAACATCAGCGTCCTTGAATGAGAGGGAGAAACTCCTTAAACGCTTTAAGTGTCGCTCATCTTTAAGAAGGGAAGCGATGTGAGCAGATTTTTAGTTCGGGGACGCATGACACACACGTCAATCAGTTTAAACCTTTTAGTAAGTGTAGCTGTTTAAATGGACACATGAACATAAATAACACAACACTTAAATGTTTCATTGAACAAAGCCACTGCATTAAAAACTATTATCTGTGTGTGTGTGTGTTGTGTACAGGATCAGCTACAAGACGGCGTACAGACGAGGCGTGAGGACGATGTACAGGCGGCGCTCGCAGTGCTGCCCGGGCTTCTATGAAAGTGGAAACCTGTGTGTCCGTGAGTACACATGCTGAGTTACCTGTGAGGTGTAACACCTGAGAAGGTCAAGCCTCTAACTGAAACTATGTCAGTGGACAAAGAAGGTTATTTAAGGGCTCTTCAGAGTCCGTGCTTCTCGCTTTGCTCGACAACATGGAGCTACAAGAAGCACAGGAGGAGGCAGATTACAGAACTATTAACCCGCAGTGTTAAAATCTGATCTTCATCACACACATACTGAGGAATGTAAGAATCTGCACCAAATCAACGATGAGGAGGCGAATGTTTGAAAGGTGACAGGTGTCACCAGAGGAGCTTCAGACGTGGAGGCAGCTGAACACATCAACATTGTAATATCTCCAAAATCCAATATTTACTTTCTTTTCAGCTTTGGTTTGTAAATGTTTCGTGTTCGTCTCTAACTTGGACAGGTTGTGTACAGCCGGTTAACGGCGTTTTTTAGCTGTAAATCAGACTGTTCAAGTTCAATTATGTAATCTGCATTTGTAAAAATTAATTTTCGTGACGACTCACCTGTGTGGAAATGAAAAAGCAGAGGTCACAATCCAACTCGTCCACAGAGAGAATTCATTATTTGAACTATGAGCAATCTAAAAATCCCTGTTTGGAAATAATTCAGCGGCGCCACATTGGAGCAACATTCTGCTGGATAATACAGCAACAATGTAAGTCGAGCAGGAAAGTGGCTAAAAATGTGAGAGCGCTGTGAGTGTGTGAGCAGGACGAGTGCAAGTTTAAATGTATAACGAATAATTAGCCACTGTAACAAAACTGAAAAATTCACCAGCAACACAGAAGCGACATGTTGGGTCACGTGTTTGCCCTCCAAAATGCACAAAATGATATATTTGAATGAACGTCATTTATGTCCAGTTTTGACAACACAAGCTGGAAACAGTGTTTAACAGTAGAGCTGTGATCTAAACCAAAACAACGAGCTAAAACAGGCTAAAAGGATCTGTAGAGATGCAGTCAGGTGATCATCCTCTGTGGATCTGATTCATTCATTCATCAGTGATTCATTGCTTATATAAAAAATATTGATTAATTCAGTTTTTAATGCTGCTTCATTCTTTTATAACAACAAACAAACACCTGTGTTAGAGGCGTTCAGTTATTCTGTGTGTTACAATAAAATAATGCACTGAGAGCTGAGAAGTGTCAGTGGACATGATATATTAGGTTGTAAACTGGAACAATTCATCATATAGACGTCCATAAAAAGTATAAAAGTATTATAAACACTTTATTTTATTTAATCGTCTTGTTAAATGTTTGACTCTGCGGCTGGAAGGAGCTTCATAACGCTGACAGCAGCAAAGATCTGAGCTCTACAGTACATGTAAATGATTTAACTCACCAAAATGTAACTTCTTTTAGAAGAAGTTAACACGCATGGCTCTCTTCTTATAGATGTGGAGTCAGGGTGCTCTTAAAATGCTGCGAATTCACATTTTATTTGATCAAATGGCAATAAAAACATATCCAACGCTGTCGTTTCCCATCAGCTGGATTTGAAATATTCCCACCACGGGGGAATGTGGGCTTTGCGTAACGTCTCCGCAACAAACAAAATCATTTTCCTGTCATCTGCATTGTTATTTCCAAACTTTTTCCACTTGATACACACAAAAAGTATCCAGCCTTGTTAAAATTGCAGTGTATCTTCTGGAGCAGTGATTCAATCTCAGTCGTTATCTTTTCACTTTGCCAGACGGTTATCTGTATCTGCTGCTCGGACTGTCAAAGTTAGATCAATCTGGCTCTGTTACAAAGTGGATCCATCTCTACTTAAAGTTTTACCACACGGAGCTTTGAAATCAGCGTAAACAAAAGGAAAAAAAGAAACAAGCTGCAGAACTAATCTGAATGTCCGATATCTCCTAAAGCAGAAAAAATCTGAGCTCCATCCTGAAGATATCTCGTTTGAATTTTAATGTTTTCATGTGTCGCTCGGCGCTGACTCATTCTTCCAGCGCTGCCTTTTATTTTAAGTACAAAACACCTTTTATATTTCTGAACAATCAAATCTTTGCAGCGTTTTCCTTCATTCACATTATCAACAGACGTCTTCAGTTTCATTCCCTGACGAGCTGCATGGATGCTGTTAAAAAGTTCAGTCAGTGAGATGAAACAGCAGCGTGTCTCCACAGTTATGTTAGTTTGAAGCTCGTTCTGCAGCCAAAGAGAAAAAACACGAGTCTTACCTCAAACAGAACATCAGACAATTAGACGGAGCAGCTGAGACAACAGATGTTCACTCAAAGCCGACACGACGCGTACATATTCTGATCTTAATTGTTCGAGGCGCACGCTGCCGCCTCCTCGCACATCTATCATGTCCGACAAAGCCGCTCAAAGTCTTCAACACGACGTCGCTTTGACTCAGCGGGGCGAAAAGTGACGATGTTTCGAACACGAGAGGTTATTACCAACATTTGTTGGTGCGATCAGCTCCAGATGCACTTCAGACGACGACATCCAGGTGAATAACTAAATATGTTAAATATTTAGATATCGGCCATGCTCAGCTTGGCAGGTTCCACAATGAATAAATCGTGCACACAGATGACTAATTCAGCTCTCAAATGACTTCGTTTGCGCCGTCGAAAAAGAAGAAAATGAACAGATATTAATGTTAATCAGTAGTTCACATTGAACATGTTTAATGCCGCGCTCACGCGGATTCAGGCAGGCAGGACAGTAAGGTCACGGTAACGATAGACGACATTTATGAACCACGTCACAGAGCTCCATCACACGTCTAAACAGTATGAAGCACAACTAGAATAATTACATCAGATAAAAGACAGAAATTAACCACCAACTGGACACCCCTCGCCTCATTCTCGTGCAGTCCCAAACATGCAGAAGAGCCTAAGGTGGCTGCAAAAACAAAGTCAAATATTGCACCTGCATCGAGCGTCTGTCGACACTCAAGTTTACAACAGCTGTGATTTGAAGAATCTACGGTTGTTTTCACCTCGTTAAAGGTCCGGTGTGTCGGATTTAGTGACATCCAGTGATGTAATCGTTATCGCAACCCCTTCGTCTCGCTCTCTCCTTCCTAGCATGAAACTACGGTGGCCACGAAACTCCTTGAACGTACTTTCTAGTGCTTTTTTCTAGCACCCCACAGTGAAAATGCTCTTGTATATTAAACAGACAAATAAGCTGGTTTGTCCTTCTCGTTTTGCCTGTAGCTGCTTTGAGTTTGTGTCTGTACATTTGGCTTTTTATGGACGTGTCTGAACATTAGTGCCCAGAGCGAGCTGAACTGAACTATAGCAGCTGGATTCAACATGGCGAGGGTGAATTAGTGATGAGACGTGGTCAAACAAACCTTAAACACCCTGAATACTATTGTATACTTATAATTATTTAATTATATTATATTCTTTATCGTAGTAACAGTGTTCTCCTGAAGCAAGCTGCCCTGTCTTTATCTCGTACTGCTGTACCTTCGTTGATCCGGCAAAAGAAATCAATTATCCACTCTAGATGGTAAACTCTATAGGCGAGCTCCGCTTTCTCTTATTGAAGAGAGGAAGTGAATGGGTTCGCCTGCAGGGGGTGGGGAGGGTACGGAGGAGCGTATTGTGTGTCTTCATTCAACATCTGCTTGTAAACAACTTTATTAGATTCTCTCAGAGGACCCAGACAAATACCCCTCCACTCTATTGTGTGTGACGCTGCCACACACACACACACACACACGCACGCGTTGGCTGAGCGGTTTGATCGCTGGAAGCTAATTCTCCAATGTTAACTGCGAAGCGACGCCCGCCTGGTTTCAGTAACGTTAACGACCTCGGACAGCTCCTTTGTTGTGCGATATGCGCTGCATGAGCTAATTGAAAGGTTCCTCTCCACCCGCCCCGCTGTAAAGGAGGAGGAGGAGGAGGAGGAGGAGGAGGTAGGTGGAGGAGGAGGCAGCTAATTTGATTAGAGGGCTTTCCTCTTTCTGTTTCCTGTCTGCACATCTTAAATAAACATGTAGCGGAGAACATCCAGCGTTTACTCTCTGTGCTTCAGGTAACTCATCTTTTGTTGAAGCTCGCTCTCCTGCAGCCGCTGGAAATCTTTTGTTATTCTTCGTCTGTGCCTGAGGCCATTTCATCTCCTGTCAGTATAATTTCTCCCACAGTTGTCCTCCTTTTTCTCGGTTCAACTCACCCTGTCCCCTTTTTTCCTTCTTTCTTGGATCCTGAATGCAGTCTGCGTCGCCTCTCTCTGGTCGTTGAACTCGAGCAGCTTGGATGTCTGTGACCTTCGTCACCCATCAACCTGCTTCGGCCTTTAATCCCCCGTCCTCTCTCGGTCATCCACCCTCTGCCGCTCGTCCCACCTCACCGCAGCTGATAGAAAACCCTGTTAGAATGTGATTTCCATCCATCCATCCATTTTCTTTCTTTTACTCGGGGTTGGGTTGCAGTGGCAGCAGGTTTTCCAGCAACACATCCCAAGGCGTTCCCAGACTAGACTATGTGGTCCCTTCATCAGGTTCTGGGGCTGCACTGTGTCCTACCAGTTGGATGTGTCCAGAACACCTCTGAAGGAAGGAGGCATCCTAATCAGATGCCCAGACCACCCAAGGTCAGGGTCATCAGGTGGCCAACCCTGGCCACCCGATGGAAGAAGCTCATTTCGGCCACTTGTATGCTGCTTTATGCAGATGATGTGGCTCTCTTTGTGTCGTCAGACCGTGACCTTTGGCACACACTGGGGCGAGTCGACACCTCAAAGTCTGAGGCTGTGGTTCTCTGCCGGAAAATGGTGGAAAGCTTCGCCCGGGTTGGGAGCGAGTTGCTGCCCCAAGCGAGGGAGCGGAGAAACAAAAACGTTAATTTGGTAATCCAATAATTCAAATTAGTGCTGTTTCATTCTTTCTTTATAAATGTAGCAGTCTTTAAACAGTCAGTAAAATGACTGCATCCTGTAGGAGGGTTTCACAGGAGTGTATTATCTATTCGAAAATATCTGTTTTCAACACCAGTTTAAACTGCCTCGTCTTCTGTGTCAAATTACTTTAAACTACCATTTATATTTCTCATACAGTCTATTTAGAGGTTTAACTGCTCAGAAAATATTTAATAACAGAATATTAGATGATGATAAAATATGAGCTGCGTTTGAATTTGATTTAAAGTCTGAATAGAAGCTGAGTAACTGTCACTGGTCCAAGTCAAGTTTTTTTAACATTCAAACCTGGAGGAGGTCCAGATAAAAATAAAGTCGGTTTGAAGTGTCGATGGTTTGATGAAGCTCCCTCGGCCCATTTCGAATGTCACTTTGTCGTCTCCTGTCAAATCACACGAAGGTTCACGCGAGGCCAGACTTCAAGAGCACGATGTAAAAATAACATCTGTGCAACGTTAATCAAACTTAATCCTGCGCTGCACATCTGGTGAAGATTGATGAGAAGTTATTGAGGATGAACCACGCCAAATGTGTCTTTGTTGAACTTTTAAACCGTCTACACCTCCGTGTCATATTTTGCTTACAAATTAGCGTCATGAAAAGTGTTTGATCTTTAATAAAAACAACACCTGGACCACTTTAATGCTAAATCCGATAATTGAGACTATAGAAGAAGTTTGAAGGGTTAGCTCCTCTTTTAAAAATCTACCCATCCATCTATTTTCCATAACTGCTGGAAGCTGGAGCCAATCCCAGCTGGCACTGGGCAAGCGGCGGGGTACGCCCGGGACAAGTCGCCAGTTGCTAAATGGATTTATGGACATTTATTCTAAATGACTGTGACACTTGGAAGAGTTGGTGCTTTTGGCAAATTGCGTCAGTTGGCTGACAGGAAATAATGAATATTACTGCAAAAAATTTGGTTCTTCATATTCGTGCAGGGTAATCTAATGTATTCAGCCACAGCCCTAATTCAAAGATACTAGAATCTAGACATAAATGGAAATAAGAGGCCTGAAATGAGCCTTAGAGAGAGGGTGAGGAGCTCGGACGTCTGGGAGGAGACCTCAGGGCAGACCCAGAACCTGCTGGTGGGACTATACCGCCCATCTAATCTGGGAACGCCTCGGGATCCTCCAGGAGGAGCTGGGATGCGTTGCTGGGGAGAAACCTGCTGCGACCCGGATAAGAGGAAGGAAATAGATGCATTGATATAGTCTACAGTACAAGAGGACAAATACATTATATAGCACCAAATCATTGAAGAACCTCCAAAAATTACCTCATGACACTTTCCATATAGAGCCAGTCTAGTCCGTACTCTTTGTAATATTATTTACAGAAACGGCTCGCACCATGAGCAAGCACCTAAAGACAATGGCAAGGAAAAACTTCCTTTAAGAGGACTCATCTGAGTCAGCTCCATCAGAAAGGAACGTTTGAAGACGACTCTTAAACGTGGTCTGCCTCCAGAACCAGAACTGTGAGCTCGATAGCTGAAGGCTCTGGCTTCTGTTCTTTTGGTGACTGCAGGAACCGAAATGAACCGCGCTCGCCGTGTTCTTAAAGATATGATGGCGACTGACCATGAAGAGCTTTGAAGTACAAAGAACAATTTCTTTTCCACTCCCCGTCGCTCCGGCGTGTCCCGAGCATCCCGGTCGTCATCGTTGTCGTCGTACACGGAGATCAGACTCTGGAGGAAGACGTCAGGTGTGCAGCCGGCCCCCACCGCGCTGCTCACACCTCCGCTCTCATTCCTCCTGCAGCAGCCGATCAAGAGATTCAAGGACACCGCAGACGGCTTCAGCACGCCGAGACAATAGCTGGAATTAGGTAGCGATTATTTAATTTGATATCTATTAATCTTTTTGTACCCGTTGCTGATGTAATCCTCCTTGTAGCTGCTTCTGCTCCGATCCACAGGATGAAAGGATTAGACAGCCGTTTAATGATTTATCAACTCTCCTTCAGGATTACAAGAGCATGTGTCGCCGGCTCTCTTATTAAAATCTGGGCCTGTATTTGCAAGATATTTTCTGTCTCTTTCCAAAAATATGCTGGGTAGCACAAAGAAAAGTGCACTCATAGAAACTACTAATCCTGGTGGCTTTTAGCTCATTATAATGTTCAGACTGTTTTGATTGCAGGAATGACCCCAATCCACCTCACTTCATCGCACAAAGTGACTAATGATAATCCTCCAGGACTGTGGTTCTCAACCTGAGGGTTGAGACCCGTCGAAAGGGTCAGAAGAGAAGTCTGAAAAATATACTCTGCTGCAGAAAACTAGATTTTTCTCGCATTTTCTTCAGTCTTTGTGTTCTTGTGACTTAGACAGATTCATGCATGAAAAATGTGACGGGGATTCCCAAAGTCCAATAGTTGCGAACACGATATAAGTACAATAAATAAGAAGAGTAAACTCGCTGACTTCTTAAATCTAAAGCCTCGACAGAAACGCGGCAGCTCTTAAATCATCCTCTGCTCACTTTTTTCTGACAGATTGCGTCTTGCAGTGAATAACGATGCTTCTGTCTGAGTACAAAGAGGCTTTTTTCCTCTTTACTTGAAGGCTGACGGAGTAGATCGACAGGAAACACGAGGAGGGAGCGAGATGGATGGATGAACAGGTCTCGAGCCAGAATCAAACCGGTGATGTTACGATTACACGGCGCTCATCTGCTCATAGTCTAATCGTCGTCTGGTTTGTATCATTTTAACTGACAGATCTGAGAGTAATGATGTCAGGCTCACACAAACAAATCAGTCAGGAACATAGATTATAAATGAAAACCGATGAACCGACGTCTGCTGCCGAATCCAGAAAACAAAGAGGCGGGCTGAATGAACCCATCTGTCAATCAAAGCGTCCATGGAGCCAGCCTCAAGTGGACGTTAGAGGAACTGCAGCTTTTGGTACTTCCTGTGTGTTGCTGCATTGTTTTCAGCCATGACATGATGACGGGTCTTCACAGATCAGATTAGAAAAGTGTCTTTTGAAGAAAGTGTAACGAGCAGCTCCAGTTTTTTAAATTAATTTCAGGACTTACTGCAGTCGAACATCTGTTGATGAAAAACAACATCATGATCTGATTTGATTTGAACTGATTTATGCACATAGAAGACAAACAAATCCAGGGGACAAATCCCGGTCCCTGGTGTCATAGAAAACAGAAACACTATCACACATAGCATGCACAGAATCAACAACAACAGACATCCTGCAAATAAAAACTACTGAAACAAAAACTTAAACCCGTCTACAGTCTGTATGTTTAAAAGCATGAATAGAACCAATAAAAGCATGAAAATAGAGGTGATGAAGAACCTGCAGGCTTGAGTAGTTTCAGGACAGCCAGGTTCTTCCACTACTACATGCTGTTGGCAACCATTTTGAGAGATTTGCAGCCACTTCTTGGCCTCTGGCTGCCATCAACAGCAACTGCTTTTTAACACGGGGGACAGAAAACAGCAAAACGTGCAGCCCAAAATAAATAATCTTTAATATTTGTTCCATTAGTGAAGTTTAAATGTTGTTTTGTTTTATGTGAGCTCACCAAGCCAAATCTAATTTGCATTTAAGGAACATAATGACTTTTCCCATTAAATAACATTTTAATTCAACATTTTCTCTCAATAAACAACTGTAGCTGCTGTTAGCTAACAACTCACTTTGTTAGACTGTGAGCTCAGAGCACCGGGGGAGTGTTACAGTGTTGTTACAGTGTTTCCTCTGGGAGGCCTGAAGCGATGGGAAATGCTTAATACGCAGATCAACGCTGAAATAGGCGAGTGGGCAACGTAACCGGCTCAGCAGAGGCAGAGCATGGCAGAGGAAAGAGACTGAAGAGGACGGAGGAAGCTAGGAAGAGGAAAGGAGAGAGTGAGCGACCTCGCTTGATGTTCGGCTGTTAGCAAAGTCGTCGACTCGCTAGTTTTTAATCATAAGTAATGTAATCAGAACAAATACTCGAGTACAGCTGAACATAGTTACCACAGGAGGCAACAAATCTGTCTCACACACACTAATCCTGCGTCACACACTCTTTCCCCGAAGCGATGAGGTTGTTATTTAAAATCGGCACACACAAAGTGAACTGCTGAGTTTGGAAAGTGTTCACAGCGGATCGGGGAGTTAGACAAGCCTCAGTAAAGCTAGATTTTATGGTACTTGAGCCACAGAGGGGTCGTCCTCTCTAAATTTATAGTGGCAGTGTGTTAACATTTTACAGCTTTTTTCGAGCATTAGGACAGGAATCCTCCCAGCCACATGTACTTGGCACAGGACGCTGAGTAAAGATTTATACTGGTGGAGGAAAGGCTGAGGAAGAGTTGCTGAAAGCTTTACATTTGCTGAGAAATACAGCAGACACAGGACGCCGTATTTCACGGTTGGTGACTGTTAGCTTGTACTGGTTTTCATAAAGACAGAAACATGTTAAATAAAAGATACTTTAAAGTATCCTCTGCCATCATGTCCACAGAGCCCAGTTAGTTTGCCGGCTCAGGTTCTGGCACAACACCGGGACAGACTTCTTCTTCCCGGGACACTCCCCCAGGACTTTGAGCTAACTGTCCTGAGCTAACAGCAGCTACAGCTGTCAGCAGTTTACTTCACTGTCCATCATAAACTCTGTAAATCACAGAGAGTTGAGGCGGAGCAGCCGGAGGACATCAGAGGGAAAACCAGAAAACATTTTCTCCATAAAATATGATCCAGTTTCACCAAAATCAGTGAAATAGTTGGTGGTGTGTGACTTAGTGCCGTAAAGCGTTACGTACTTCTCCCGACCCGGAGCCCAAAGTTACATAGTGTGAGAACAGACGTACGACTGACAGAGACACCGTTCACCTGATCACAGGTCAGTGTGGATCAACAGGACTTTTTTAATGTTATGGTAGAGAAGTTGCACGGTGTTGTTCATTAGTTTCTGCCTGCGCAAATATTCATGCGAGTCAAGCCGCCTGTTTGTGTCAGAGAGGATCGGTCTCAGAGAGCGGGAGCAGCAGCACATCATCGTATCTCTGTGATGGAGCAGCTAAAGTCTCTGAGCTGTCAGCTCGGCGTCTCCCAGCACAATCCCTACCTGATGCACGATGCAGTATTCATGCTGCGATACACGAGTGATCCTCACAAAATGAGTTGGAGGCGGTGTGAGATAAAGTTCAGCAGGTGATAATAAAAGGTGTTTTCATCATGGAGCCGTGTGAGGCTTGTAGTTTTTTATCTTTTTGGAATGATTATTTTTGAGCTTTGCGGCTCTCTGTGTGTTTATGGGCCAATTATGACAAAGGAAGACGTGTCGGTGTCCTGCGCTTCAGAAAGGACAATTACTGCCCTTCCCAGCATGCATCAGACACTCTCTGCTGGTCGCTTGGCAACCTCACAGTTATGACAGTACTCCACAAAGCCGGGCCAAGAAACAGAAACTCTTCGAATCGAAGCCAAATTTCAGTTTTTATGTTTAAACTTTCTTCAGATGATCAGGATTCTTCATGAAAGGAGGAAATCCAACCACCTGATTTTTCTGTCTTTGCAATTTGAGTGTAAAAAAAACAAACAAAAAAAAAAGTCTGTGTAAAGACAATTCTGGGATTTCTTTCAGAATACATTAAATATGTTGGAATATAGTTGCTGAAAACGTGAAAAGACGGATTTATAAAACATAAAAGTTCATCTTCATATGAAGATCTGCATCTTCGTGTGTCTGGGCTGGACGGTGTTTGCCTGTTTTTAGTTTTTATGTGAAGCACTTTGTGTTACGTTTATTGTATGAAAAGTGCTTTACAAATAGTCTGATTGATTAATTGATTGATTGATTGATTGATTGATTGTTATAGTTGTCGTGGATGGAATGAACAACTTATATTGCAGATTTTCAGGAAATTCAGCTAAATTTTTTACAAAATTCTGATGAGACTTGGCTAATGTCGTCATTGTGACAGCAGTAATCCCACAGGGCGCTTCTCCGTGTCCCAGCTTTGCCGTTTTGGTCCGTTCTCCACTTGATTTCAAACCAGAAGAGTTTTTCCTGCCAAACTTTGTTCATGCTCCGGTTCATGTTCTCCTCCCGTGAGTAAATATGCTACGTAGTTAAATTGTCTGATGGTTGAAAGTTTGTACAGGGCGTTTCATTTTGAAATTTGTCTGGATTCTCTGTGTTGTTCTCTGTGTTTGACATCCTGCTGTGTGTTGACGCAGGCTGCTCGTGGCGGCCATAAAAAACTCGACAGTGGCGTATCATCGGCGTTGGACGAGTCTCACAGGAAGTGTGTCACATCCTGGTGGAATCTGGCCATCCGTCATGGATATTGCTGAGTTCAGTACGGCTACCAGACGGCGAATGACCACTACTGTCTGTTTTTAACGTGACTAACTATAGACAGACTTAAATGTGGCACAAACATTAGAGGACGTTATAAATCCTCACATAGCACATGACAAACCGTACACACGACACTTTATGATGCAATGACGTCACAGTTTAAAGGTTTTCTTACTCTGATGTTTGTTTTAAAGTTTTAAAGTTTGTGTTTTAAAGTTTTCTGTGGAGTCAGTGGGAGGCTTTCAGACTCACTTTCAGGTTTAATTGTGATTTAGAGAGCAGTGTGTGTCATTAGTCTTCCCTCTCTCTGTGTTTGTCTGCCTCTGCTTCCTCCAGTCTTCATTTATTCTTTCCTTCCTGTTCGTGTCTTTACTTTCCCTCCTCCTCCTCCTCTTCTTCCTCGTGGTCTTCCTCGTGGTCACCTCTGCCCTCTGAGCTAATCGCTGAACAAGATAATGACACGGCGGCCCCGTGAAAACGCTGCATCGTTTGTTATGTCGTGATAGATTCATTTGTTTCGAGCCTTCAGATAGTGTGTGACAGCTCTCAACTGTAAGGTCGTGTCACGATGAAATATTACAGCAGTCGGAGAAGCTTAAGGTGAAAATGAAGATGTGAGCGCCGCCGTATCTGTTTGCTGTGCGGCGTAGATAACATGCCTTACACACTATCAGGAGAGCGGCTCACAGCATCTCATCATATCTCAGCCTTTAAGGTCGGTGAAGTCCTGTAATAATAAGAACAGCCACTCACATCTCGTGCTCTTGATCGTCTGCATATTACTGATATATTAATTTGAAGCGGTGACACAGCACAGCCGTGACGTGAACAGACTCTCAAGGTTGAAGATGACGAACGGCCGCTTGTTCTTGCACACACGGAGTCACGACCTCGATACATTATTTCTGTGACCTTTTTTTGCAAGTCTGAAAAATGGATTAAAAATCTTCAGATACATTTCATAAAAAATTCTACAACCACACTGTAAAAAATGTCTTTAAAAACTGCCAAACCATGACAGTAAAAGACCGTGAAATATGCCATGAAATATAAAACATTCATATTTCTAATATGGCATGTTAAGGAAACATACAAAATGAAGTTAAACTTTAAATTGTTAATTTAATAAAATGCCAACCTTAAACATGAAATCAACGTCCTTAAAATATCCTTTTAATAATTAATAAAAAGTTTGCATCTGTGCTGAAGCTGCAACGCCGAGATCAACATCATGTTATAATCATAGACTGTTTAAAACCTGGACGTAGACTCTTCAGCACCCACGCCTGAATAGCCGTTGTGGGTGGAGCTGAGCTGAGATGTAACCACACCCAGAGACGAGCCTGGACCTGACCTTTAAAAACTTTTCACTGCCTGATTTCAGACAAAGTCCACAGGACGGTCTTCAGACATATTAACGTCTGTGTCGTCTTCTTTCTCCTCAGCGTTGTGTACTGAAGAATGCGCCCACGGACGCTGCGTCTCTCCTGATACCTGCCAGTGCGAGCCCGGCTGGGGAGGACTGGACTGCTCCAGCGGTGAGTCCAAAGCTGACGTGAACAGATCACACAGAGCTGAAGTTTGACTCTCACATTTACATGAAGTGAAGATTCAGGCGCTTAGCTGAAGCTAACGTGAGCTCTGAATGGTCCAAACCACAGTGAGGTGTGACAGATCAGTCACATGGTTTGAGGTGATAAGGTATCTGCCTGTGTATGGAGACTCAACTAACTAAGCACTGACTCTACAGAGGGAGTTTCATTTCTGAATCTGACTGGAAGAGAACGTATAGATTTTTTCAAATATTCCTGAGACGCCTGAAGGACGAGCTCGACGTCTGCGTGAGCTGATTTAATGTATTTAAAAATCTGCAGCTTTATTTAGTTTGTATGAAACAGTAAAACTCGGACCTGGAAACTTCCTCAGCTCTGATGAGTCCACCTCAGTATAAACTACAGGTGTGTGTGTGTGTGTGTGTGTGAAGACTTTTTGGGTGGATTTGTGAGGCTTATTGACACTTAATGAGTCACACAGCCTCTTTAGTCCTGCTTCGTTATTGGTGTGCTGCAGCCTCCCCCGGTGTTTACCTGCTTTTATTGCTGCCCAGGTGCCGCGGGGACCGAGGCCGAGCCAAGGCGGGGGTTAGGTAAATCTAGCAGCACTCAGGCTAAAGGGGAAGAAGAGGAGGATGGAGAGTGTCGATCAGATCAATCCACGTCGGCTTCACTCTGGAAGTTTGGCCCGGCTTTAACTTCCTCTCCTCAGTGAGCTCGTGCAGCATCTCTTATTTATTTTAGGGATAAAGCTCGGCGTGCATCAGCCTCACGCCTCGACAGGTGAATGTGGAGAACAGAAACAAAGTGAAATATTCTTTCTGTTAGATTAATACGCCGCAGTGTGAAAACATCCTGACGGTCACGTTCGTCGTTTGCTCATTACCTGTGGAAGAATGTAATTTGCTGTAAAGACGCTGCATGGCGAGGCTGGACCGTCCCTCCCGTGGGGATACTGAGCTTATTCCTGCTCCAGCTGTGCTTTATTTGATGCACGCTCGCACCTGATTGGTCGGAGCGGATGAATCCCGCGGTCATTTACAGATTTAAAGGTCCCACGTTGATTTTATTTTTGTTATTGTTTTGTTCTCTAACACACCCGGCTCAGGATGAGAGCACGATGTTTGCCTGATACACTCGGTTTAGCTGCAGCGTCTCCGCGTTGAATGAATTTGGAGGCTTAATGTCTCACAGGCGGAGCGGGCGCATTAATGGATGCTGATTGGCGGACCACACCTGCTCCTCTAATACTGATGAGTTGAGAGGAGACTCTCGTAGTTCTCGCGTGTGATGAGTTTAGGTTATTATTCTCAGAGGGGAGGAAGGAGATAAAGTCCAGCTGTGGTTTGTTGATGAGATGTTCGACCCCGTGTGTTCGAGGTGGATTCTTAAAAATAAAATGCTTCTAAGCCGATCAAAATATTCTGCTTTATTAGCTCATTATCAGTTCACAGCTGTGGACCGGAGGCGTTGTGTTGTCAGGTTTTACATCCGTCCGTCTGTCTGTCTGTCCCGTTGACAGAGAAGTTTGCATGTTCTCTGTGATGACAGGCAGGTTAACCGGTGAGTCTTCATGGGTGTGAATGTTCGTCTGTGAGGAGCTGTTGACCTGTCCGGGGTCGTCTCGCCTCACCCCTCCACGACCCTGACGAGGAGAAGATGGAGATAAAAATGACTGAAATGAGGTGACGACGTGTGAGCCGTCTTCACTGATCTGGTTGTTATTTAACGGCGTAACTCAGGAGGACAGGCTGACCACGTTTCCAGTCTGTTTGGATGCTGAACTGGTGATGTTAATCATTGATGTCTGCAGGGATTGACTCTGTGTGTGTGTGTGTGTGTGTGTGTGTGTGTGTGTGTGTGGCGTATACACATTTTATATATTGTAGCTTTGCAGAATTGGCAGAAGGAGTTTTTCAAGAAGTTTATAATGTGATGGAGTGAAGGAGGATAAATATCCTGTTAGCTTTGAAATGATGCTTTTAATGTCTCTGTTACGACCCGACTCGAGGGGAAACAGAACCTGATGTTCAAGCTGTAAACAAAGATATTTATTCAATGACTGATTTAATAACAAAAGGAGGTGAGGTAAATTTTAAGGGTGAGCGGATGCTGTTAAAGAAACACAAAGCCTGATCTGTCTTCATGAAGCCTAAAACAAGAAAGAAAAACTAATTTCTAATAACAAAAAACCACAATGAGGCGAGCTCAACAAACAAAACACGAGCCGGCTAATGTTTAAATGATGTCACGTCTCGAGGTTGGTGCCCGAGTGCCGCTCCAATCCGGATTCACCGCAGCCTCCAGGAAACAGTGACGTAAGGCCACACCTCCTCAGCTGGGGGAGCCAATCAGGTGACGGCGAGCGCACACCTGGATTTACGTAACATAAAAAACACCACACAACAATGTAATTACTTTACATTCATTGTAGTTTATTAATGCAGACCTGCAGTAACGTTTGTCTTCATGGAGGTCGTGGTGTTCAGAGTTGATTCAGATGTTTGCTCTGCAGTTTGTGGAGCTGTTTGAATTGTTGTCTGTTATTCCGTCCACTCCGTATTCAGGCTGATTTCATCGGTGAGGCTGAACTGAAACGGTAAAGCTGCGGCTGTTAAACAAAGAACAACAAAAAGAGTCTCTGTTTCCCCGACCACCTGCTGCTGACATCTGCACGGACGACCAACCGGACAAAAAACGGTTGCTGGTGAACAATCGAGGCAGCAATTAAGTTTCATCTGTTTAGTGAAACCATTTAGAAACATGTAAACGTTCCAGGAAAAATGAGTCATTGTTGGGGATTGTTGAGTGATTTGACGCAATCACGCTGCATGGGTTCATTTCCTTTTGTTTTTTTCTCCAGAGACAGAGCTAAAAGAGTCAAAGTGCCAAAAAAAAGCCTGAATGAATTCAGATTTAAGCTGTGCTGAACTCGTCCTGCCCAACGTTCAGAGTTAAAGAGAGAGCAGACCTCAAACCTGTTCAAGACTCATTCAAACACCACAAACAATTAAAGACGTGGAGTCAGTGTGGACGTCGGACCGGACAAAAAACGATCGAGGCAGCAATTAAGTTTCATCTGTTTAGTGAAACCATTTAGAAACATGTAAATGTTCCAGGAAAAATTAGTCATTGCTTCTTTTTTGACGCGATCACGCTGCGTGGGTTCATTTCCTTTTGTAGCTTTTAGTGACTCAGAGTGAGGACACTGAGGACAAGAAGAGGAAGAAGGACAGAGGATTGTGTCGTCTTCTACTGTAGCTAACCAGATTAGCTGCTGAAGCAGTGTGTGTGTGTGTGTGTGTGAGCCTCAGCCGCCTTCTCCGGTCCAGTTGAAGAACTTTGTAGCTCTGCCAGGAAACATAAGAAGAAGTGAAGACGAGGGAGGAAGGAGAGGATGAGACAAAGGAGGAAGACGCAGGAAAAAAGTAGATAAGTAGAAATTATGACGTGGTTATCATGTGAAGATGATTGTGATTATGATGAGAGAGATTATCAAGAAGGAGAAGATGAAGGAAGAACAATGCAAAGAAGACCGTAATGATTTTTTTAAAAGAGTTTAAAGAGCAGCAGAGAAGAAGAAAGATGCTAAATAGGCAATTTATGAATAATTTTGATTAACAGTGATTTCTCCTGCAGCTTCAAACTTTTCAGAGTTTCAGAGGTGACAAAGTTTCTGAGAGCAAACGACAGCAGAGAAACATTAGAAACATCTTGTTTACGTTTGAATATCTTTTATTAACAGATGTTTTAGATCTGAAATATTGAAATATAAAAGAACAGTAAGAAGATTTACTTCAGTAATCTCATTTTGAACACAGTCAGGCCTGAACATCGTCCACAAACACACACAGCGGCCTCATAGACGTGCAGAGATGGTGAAGCTCAGAGAGTCCACGCTCCGTACTGTGGTCGGTGCTGGACTTAAACCATCAGCAGTCTGTAAGATTACGTGCAGTAATGTTTTTTAAATGATTTCTGTTAAATTAAATTAATTCATTTTAGGGTTCGTCACATAAAGACAAATATATATATATATATATATATATATTTCCGCTCTTTGACAAACAAACGATTCTGATTAACGTGAACGATGCTGAATAATTAGAAACATTATTAGCAGCCTATTGTTTGACTGTATGTTTTGAATGATGAAAAGGAGGCGTCGTGTACAGTAATGATTAGAGTTGATTATTTGTACTACAAACAGGCCGAATGCAACAAGTCTGTTTAAACTGAACAGTTTGTAATGCCTTGGATGGTTTTGATAATTAAATACTGAATCACGTCAGACAGTCTTTAAGTAAATATGTCAAAACTTCACTGACAATCTAAATATTTGCTCGTTTTCTATGACAGTAAACTGGACGTCTGAATCCTGACATCACCTGTGAATGTTTATCACTGAGTATGTATCAGTTCATAAAGGAAATAATCAGTAATCACGAGTCACAGGGTTACAGACAACATTAGTGACTAGCTGAGGAACATAGTGGAGTATTTAGTAGCTAAAGAAGTCCTCCTAAGTCCTAAGTCCTTTCCTAACCACTTCTCCTTGACCTCGATGGAAAACATCATGAGGTCAAGGAAAGATGTGAAGGAGAGGTCATAAGGAGTTAGGAGAGGACGACTGCACTTACACTAGACATCATGACACGACAGCGAATGTTATTGATGTGATCTGTGGTAAAACTACAAAGTCCAGAAGATGGACTACAAAACGCTTCATCTTCTCCCCGCATGCTCACAAACAATTGAAGACACGTACAGACACTGACAGCAGCAAAACTATCTAAATGTTTCCGTTCACGGCATGTTTGGTGCTATTCTTTTTTTGCCTTTTATCTGCAGAGTGCGATGCCTCTATAACCGAGTCTGCAGCCAAACATCCTCCACACGCCTGAAACCGTGTCCTCTTTGAAAGGAGCCATGTTGTGTCTTGATAGAGGTGACGGTGTAATCACAACAACCGACTGCAAGAAATGACCTCCCGGAGCACAAGGGGGGGATTATGGGTAGCTGACCCTCGCCGCTCTCTGTGCACGCTCGGAGGAGTCGCTGCATAAAAACCTGGAATTGTGCAACAATTAGGCTCCTTTGTAAAAAGCTCTCAGTCTTCTGCTGTGTTTCACTCGGCCCGTAAGTGATGAATTCGGCAAAAGGTCTCCATTTGTCGTCATGGTAACGGACGGATGTCCTAGCACATTACATTACCGAACCTTTCACTGATGAGCTACTTCTGAGACTACTTTTGTTGTTTGTGCCTCTTGTAATGGATGAACTTTTCTAATCGTATGCACAGGCTGATGTTTTCAGTACTTTGCGTTAATTCCCCTTCCGGCTGCGACCAGTTTGCTGCAGTTTTTCAAACCCGCACGTCAAAATTAAAAATAGCAAAGGTGGCAGAAAAACAGCTAAACCTGTGGGAACATGCATCTCTGCTACCTTCTCTTTATTTTTTTTTAAGTTCCTATAAATATGATAATGTGTCAAGGTCGACTCGATGTGGCGTAGATTGCTGAGACAACACCGCGGCTGTCAATGGCCAGCGTGGGCGCTCGCTTACGACTGTGTGCCCAGACATGCCATTTATCAGAGCCGGACTCTCACACACATATGTGCGTACACATGCACAACACACACCGGCCTCACAAACAAGCTGAACAGCAGGTGGGCACACACACACACACACACACTCAGAGTTGCCTACAGTGATGGATTCGCCTCTTTTTCACCCGCTCTAAGTCCCCACAAGAGCCGAGTTTCACACAATTCTTCTCTCTGGCATCCGTGTTCGAGAAAGCCTGTCAAGGTGTGCAACAACATAATGCAGCCTGCGCCTCCCTTCAGCTGTTGTTTTCTCTCTTTGCACTCCTCTGTTCGTCTCTTGTGTGCCTCCTGCTTATCTCCCAGCGCCACTCTTCAGCTCAACTGTACAAAATCCATACAGATCCATCGCAGTGCAACTCTGCCTCAGCTTCTGCTTTTGATTTGTGTTTTTGTTCCCCGACACTGAGCCGCTCCGTGCAGAGCCTTTTTTTAGGTTATTCTTCATGATAGTTTACATGTTGTTTATGTATTTTAATCAGTGCAATAGACTGATTATCTCGTTATCATGGCACCTGTTAGTTGGTGGATTTTTGGGGGCAGCAAGTGAACATTCTGTCCTCGACGTTAACGTAAACCCAAAACTGCAGCTCATAGGTGTGTACCTTGTTATTACAGGTGTGTACCTTCTTAATACAGGTGTGTACCTCATTAATACAGGTGTGTACCTCATTATTACAGGTGTGTACCTTCTTAATACAGGTGTGTTCCTCGTTAATACAGGTGTGTACCTTCTTAATACAGGTGTGTTCCTCGTTAATACAGGTGTGTACCTCATTAATACAGGTGTGTACCTCGTTAATACAGGTGTGTACCTTGTTATTACAGGTGTGTACCTCGTTAATACAGGTGTGTACCTCGTTATTACAGGTGTGTACCTTCTTAATACAGGTGTGTACCTCGTTAATACAGGTGTGTACCTCGTTATTACAGGTGTGTACCTTCTTAATACAGGTGTGTACCTCGTTAATACAGGTGTGTACCTCGTTATTACAGGTGTGCACCTTGTTAAACCAGGCATTGGAGGCTGTATACTGAAGAACTGTGGTGAACAGCTGGCAGAAAAAATGTCTGTACATCTCCACATTGTTCCTCATCTTTGGAAAGACTTGATTGTTGTGTCTGTACCAAAAAACAAAGCTCCAGAGTCTCTCACTCATGTACATCATTATGAAGTCATTAGAGAAGATCGTGAAGGAACAAACTTCTGAGCACTTGTTGGCTGCTTTTCCGTCACTCTGCGGTCTAACTCATCCCAAACCTTCTCAACTGGGTTTAGGTCGGGTGATTGTGGAGGCCAGGTCATCAGCTGTGACGCTCCATCCTTCTTCTTCTTCTTGGTCAAACAGTCCTTACAGAGTCTGCAGGTGTGTTTGGGGTCGTCGTCCTGTTGAAAATCAAATGATGGTTTCACTAATCTCAGACTAGCTGGGATGTCCTGTCGATGTGGTAGCTTAAATTTTGAATAAATCACCAACAGTGTCACCAACACCATCACACCTCCTCCTTAATGCTTCACGGTGGGAACCACAAATGTAGATACCAACCACAAATCTCAGATTTGGACTCATCAGACCAAAATACAGATTTCCACTGGCCTAATGTTCCATGTAACAGAGTTCTCTCCCTCAGTATTGATTTCTTTGCAGTGATTCGACCATGAAGGCCTGATTGATTCACACAGCCTCCAAAGTAAAACACATTTTACAAATACAATAATATCATATCATCATGGAGTGTTTTTATGTTTGTATCGTCTCTTCATTGAGTGGGGAACAATGAATAGATTTACAGACACAGATCACAGCGATTGTATTCTTTGCACACGAAGCTCCAAAGGTCAAAGTCAAAGACAGACTAAACAAATATTCTCTGGTCTCTAAAATATTTATGAAGTTCTTCTGGACGTGAACTGACCGACTCTTTCTGGTCATCTTGTTCCTCACAGTAATTTTAGTTTTAATGCAGAACATCTCTCTGCAGTCACACATCACACAGACATATCTCCGGTGTGTGTAGCGTTGTGAACTGAAATGCACTTTGACTCCCTTCACATGTAACTGAGTTATTAAATTACTACCTACGGTAACAAGAAGATGTAAGATGAGAATTACTGCTGTGACATTAATAGACTCAGCAGCGGTGCCCCTGAAAAGGTTGATCTAATTATCATCATCACAAAGATCAACAACAAGCTTCGACAGGCTCCATCAGCTGATATTAAAGGTTAAAGTCCGTAGAATAAAACCGACGTCCACCCACGAAGCTCAGTGGAGGCTGTGGTTGTCTCCATCTTGGCAGTCCTGCCTCCGACGCCTCTGAGCTGAGTGGAGCCAAAACTGTTTTTTGTACCAGGCTGTAAACATGTTTATTTCTGCTGTGAAGTTGGACATTTGAACATGGGGACTTATGGAGACTGACTCACTTCTGGAGCCAGCCTCAGGTGGACGTTAGAGGAACTGCAGATGTTGGTACTTAAGTTTGTTTATATTCTAAACACCTGTATCCTGGTTTTCATCTTGGAAAAGTTGTTTGAGGGTTTAGTTAGACTGTGAATGTGGTTACAGGTGTGTGATTGGATGAACTGTATGATCAACTAAGAAATAAAATAATTGTATTCCTTTCAAACACGATGGCTTTAATGTAAGTAACTGTTCTGAACACAGTAATAGGTTATAATTTCATTATAAAATAACCATACAGCTTTTCATTAATTTCCTCTTCTAGGGTCAGAAATACATAAAAAGGACACAGCAAGAGCTTAATCATCGACATCAGAAACATTTACGCAGCAGGGAAACGTTCCCTGGCTGCCTCAGCTGTTTGAACACTTGAACTCGAGATGTAGCAGCTAAATAACTTCTCAGAGGAAATAAGCAGCAGGTACGTAAGGTTAAATTCTTTGTAAGAAGTCAGGAGTAAGACGAGGAGACGGACGTGACATGTTTTTCGAAGAGATGAGTTTTCAATCCCCGCCGGTGTGTCGGCAGAGACTCTGCAGTCCTGAATGGGATGGGAAGGTCGTCCCTCCGTTGGGAGACAAGAGGGAATAAAGTCGAGGCCGCCTGGAGGCAATTCACCGTAGGAAAGGAGGAACTAAGCTCCTGGTCGGAGCTGATAGGCTGCTGTAGACTCAGAGAAGACAAAAACCTCGGGGAGCAGTGAGCAGTGTGGCCTTTCATGAAGATTACTTCAACTGCTAATAGACACCGGGGCTCGCTCACCTTGTTATTTAGTGTTTCCATCTGAAAAGTCACCAAGTTCAAGTTCTCCAGTGAGAGATCCACCACTGTGTTCATGTGTTCACGCTGTCCAAGCTGTTGTAGCTTTACACAGTATATATGAGATTTAACAATAATTTAACAGGAAAAACTGCTTTCTGTGTGAAGACGTGCATGTCAGTGCACGGGAGTCCCTCTGAGTCAAACCTTTGGCTTTGAGGAGAGCGACTGAAACGTCTTTTTCCTCATCTACAATAGTGAGTAAAAGGTTTATTTCCACCGAAGCAGAGCTGGTGATTGTTGGAACAGTGGAAAGCCTAAGAAAAGAAAACTTTGGTGACTTCTTAAAGGTCCAGTGTTGTAGAAATTAACTGCATCTAGTTGGACTAATCGCTGCATTGCAATCTCCTCACATCACCCTCACCTTCCTAGTATGAAGGAGAAACAGCGTTTAAGGAGAAGGTTCTGGTCGCCTGTAGAAACACGGTGCACACAGCACGGTCAACAGACAGACAGCATAAAACATGGACGGAGATTTCTGAAGCTCAGTGTCGTCACCGTCTTAGCGGAGGATCTTCGATGCACCTGAGGCGGTCTGTTCTTTGCTCTTCTTTCAGTGAAGAAATATTCTCCAGTTCTGATATAACTGGTGCTAGAAACATCTACGCTAAAGCTTCATTGTTGTTTTCAGTCACAAACGCAGCAGCTCATGTTGGAGCTGCCGGTAGTTTCCTCAGTGATTCATCTTAACCGCTGTGCTCAGACACAAATGCACAACTTGAAGCTGGTCTAGCTGGACTGATATATTGACTGGCTTAAACACAAAGGACCTTACTCTTTATCTCTGCAGGGATCCGCTCCATTATGACGCACACACTTAGAATAACAAGCCGAGCCTGTCAGTGACAGAAACAAGAACTTTTAGTGGACGTGCTTTGATGGGTGCATTTGTCCCCGAGGATTAGCCACATTGCCACCGTATGTTGCCTTGTTTCGTAGTTTTTTTCGGATGTAACTGTGTGTTAAAGGTTTATTTATTTCAACCAAACCATCATAAGTGACTGTTGGAAAGAACAAAGACGGTTTGGTGAGTTTTTAAGTAAGATGACTGATTTTGTCAACGGAGTCTGGAGTTGAGGAGCGCTGTGTTTTAGCATCTGAACAGTGTTAAACTCAAAATGCGCAGAGTTGAACTGAACGCTGTTGTTAGCAAACAGTGGTGGAGTTAATTATGGAGTGTTTGGAGTTTTTACCCGCCGTCTTTAAGACGCTTTTGTCCCGACGCTGCTTCCACAACAACACAGCTGATCATTAAGAGCCGAGTCTGTACAGACAAATGTAGTGCATTGTTCCAGTGTTTCACCATTAATCCTCCAACACAGTCGGCGAAGTTGCAGGTCCAAAATGTTTTTTCCCTGAAGTCCTTTTGAGTTTCATGCTTCGAAACAAGAGGTGAAAATGCAGACAGCAAAGACAATCAGCCAAACAAGGGCTGCTCTCATCCAGTATTGTCTGTCTCACCTTTAGCTCTGCCCTTCTCTGATTTCTTATTGTTTTCTATAATTGCCACGTTGCCATAATTACCCCATGTTTTGGCCACTAGCTTCCCCTCTACGGTTACTCACAGCTCAGCTGTGGTCACGTCACAGTGAAAGCCAGAAAACATCCAGAGACATGCACGGACTGATCAGGTGTCGATGCAGCTCAGCTCATCCACAGGTGTAAAAGTCCCGTGTGATTCAGCGATGCCTGACCTTTCAAAGTATCTTCTCCTGTTTCATTAATTTCTCACCACTATGTGACTTAAAGCTGAGTTTTACCGAGTGTGTGACACATCACCTCCATTCATTTGGCCACTCTCAATCCCATAATCCAGTGTGGCTGCAGGCTGAGAGGTTAATGTGACATCGCAGACGAGACATCTCAGAGGACGTGAAAAATTCAGCCTCGCTTTAAAAGGGATTATCCTCTGAGAGCCATGAAGCGTTTATGTCTTTTGTTTCAGACGTGCCACCCTGATTAGTTTAACGAGCTGAAATGAGTCTTAAACAATGGTTCAAGTTCAAGTGTGGCTGTATAAGATACTTATACTATGATCCATACTCCCATTTATCACTGTGGTAACTGTGTTCAGATGTACTCGAGTATTTGTTCTGATTACATCATTTTTGATCAAAAACTAGTGAGTCGACAACTTTGCTAACAGCCAAACATCAACCAGGTCACCAGCAGCAGACACAGCAGCAGCTAATATTACTGACTAGTCCAACAGCAGTCAGCCCAGCTCGGCGTCTGTCTTTCAGCCTTTTATTTCACCAAGCTCTCACCAACCACTAAAAGTCAGTCCCAGATTTTTGTGTAGCTTAGTTGTCTAGTTTTGGGTTAGGGTTATACCAGTTATGTCCCAGTTACATTGCCTGCTTGCCCAGCTCCGGTTCTGGCGTGACACTGGCTCCACTCCTAAAAAGCTCGTCTTCCTGGGGTTTAAGTGCAAAGTTTGCCTCTAGAATCTGGTGACTGAGTATAAAGAAGCAGAAAATGTGCAATAGATGAGTAAGTGTACACGTGATGAGCTCATATGAAGTAACAGCAGGTACTTTTATCCCTGAGACCTCCTCCATGCATCGCCTTGATCTGGAGCTCACCATACGTTCAGTCTTATTCTTTATAATTATACATTTCTGTGATCCTCTCCATCCCTGCGTCTCCTCAGCCTCTCATGTAGCGCTCTCTTACCTCTCCATGGAAACTCACTGCATCATTCCTGCAAAGCTGCACTTAATGACTTGCTGAACTCAGCCTGTTGGGTAATGAAAGATACACATTGTCATAAAAAGCCGGTCCTCTCCTGAATGAGGTTCAGAGCCAGACAAAGCTCAGAGGATGGACTGGCTAATGGCTACTGACCCTCACAGTATCACCCCTCCAACACAGGCAACAGGTATTAGCTGCCTAATGAACTCTACGCTAATGAAGAGCGCTGGGAGTTCAGAGTCATCTACTGCCAGGCAGAGCAGAGCGCAGGTGAGTTAGACTGCTGCACACGATGCTGCAGTGATGGAACAACACAGACACACTGAGCAGCTGTAAACTACATGCACACAAATGACTCAGTGAACTCATCAGAGCAGCACTCTTTATTTAAAGGGACAGTTTGTGTATTTTTAAAGTGTGGTTGCATGAGGAACTTCTGCACAGTGTCAGTGTCTGTCAGTGTGTTTACCTACAACAGATGGCAGCCATCGCAGCCCCAGTTTGGAGAAGCAGAAAAACCAAGAAGTGCTAAAAACTGCAGTTCCTCTAACGTCCACTTGAGGCTGGCTCCAGAAGTGAGTCAGTCTCCATAAGTCCCCATGTTCAAATGTCCAACTTCACAGCAGAAATAAACATGTTTACAGCCTGGTACAAAAAACAGTTTTGGTCTCTATAGCTAATTTCCCCGTTCATGACAACTGTACTGAGGGTGAATTTATATACAACTCACCTGTTCACATTATACTACACTGACTTGTAATCAGGTCACAGAGAGTTGAGGCGGAGCAGCCGGAGGAAAAGAGGGAAAACCAGAAAACATTTTCTCCATAAAATATGATCCAGTTTCACCAAAATCAGTGAAATAGTTGGTGGTGTGTGACTTAGTGCCGTAAAGCGTTACGTACTTCTCCCGACCCGGAGCCCAAAGTTACATTACCGCCTTTGTCCACAGGGGCCGCCAGAATCAACAAAAAGAAGCTGCTTCAAATAAAATACCTCCACCTCTGTTTGTTTGCATATATTGTGCAGTCAGTATCACACACTGCTCTATTAGAGAGAGAGAGAGAGAGAGAGAGAGAGAGAGTGTGTGTGTGTGTGTGTGTGTGTGTGTGTGTGTGTGTGTGTGTGTGTGTGTGTGTGTGTGTGTGTGTGTGTGTGTGTTTGCCAAGGCTGAACCTCCCCTGGATGTTTATCCTGGCATTTCATTTAGCTGATTGTCCTGCTTGACACGAACACAGGTTTACACCCACACCTACACACAACGCTGACGAGCGGACTTGCCCCACTGCCAAGTCCAATTAACGGCTACAGCCGCATCAGCATGCCCCTCGTGTTTGGTCAAAATTAATTTACCAACAAACTTTTTAATCAAATTTCACCACAGCCCCTGAGGGGTGATTGGCTCTGTTTGGAGCTGCGATGTCCGACTCTTACGACGGGGAGCTGGAAGCTATGAAGCATGTTCTTTTGTTTTTTTCTTTCTTTCCTGCGAGCGTTAAGAAAAATGATCCTTCAGCATTTCCTGCAGTTTGTTAAATTACAGCGAGAAACACAATCAAAGCCGCAGTCTGTCCGCTGAGAAGCAAAATGTTCAAATGTCAGTGAGTTCCCTTTGTGTTTAGAAATTTTACAGGCATTTAAAAAGTCAGATACTCTTGCTGTTCGTAGTATTTTAATACCAAAGCAGCCCATTCCAGCGAAAGGTTACATGACAATGGCACCATGCGTCAAAAGCGTTTGACAAGCGTCTGAAAGGCTTCGGAGCTTTCCTGTGCACTGTTCAAAATACCAACGGCTCGTATCTCATCGCTGTTATGGCTGATGTCACAGTTAAGACTCTGATAGCTACTTATGAAACTACTTTATAAATGTCAGCGGGACTCCTCGCTCTTCGTATCTATGAGTAACACTTCAGCTTGATGTTAACTTCCTGCCAGTGAAGAGCTTGTGTGGATGTTTAAAGTTATCATGACACAAAATATCATATTTCTGAGAACATTATCCTCGAATCCTCGAAGCAAGCTGCAAAGTGCAACATATTTTAAAGGTCCGGTGTGTAAGAGTTAGCTGCAGGGAAATCTACAATGCCCATGAAATGTACAGGAAAGTCATTAGACACATGAACATGGTGGTTCAACATGGTGGACTCCGTGAAGGAGGACCTGCTGCGTCTGTGGTTACAAAAACTTCATGACTCTTGCTCAGGTGATTATATGCTAATGAAAAGGTAGTAGCCAATAGCAAATGTGCGTGATGCACCCACTCTATGCACTGCAGCTAGCGCCATGAGCCAGCGTCAGCGTCTAGATTCCAGTTAACCGGACGCCGGACCAAACAGAACCTCTGAACCCAGCGGTGTCTGACAGCAGCCTACCAGGCTGAGTCAGCTCAGTTAGCTGCACGGCTAGCAGTCACTCATATGCTGTGTCTCAATTCAGGGGCTTCATCCTTCGAAGGCGACTCCTTCTGAGGGTCCTTCGAAGGCCGCATCAACTGTTGTTAAATGAGACAGTCTTGCCTTCGAAGCATTTCCTGCTGTGCACCTGCCGTCAGTTGGTACTTTTAACATAGCCATTAAGAAAATGGAATAAAATATAAGTAACTGATAAAAGTATAGGTAGTAATAAGTAAAAGTAATTGAATATAAAAACCCAATACTTACATTTAAATGTGAATTCCTCGCCGCTTGGTGTCACCATTGTTGTATGTTTCCTGGCACTGAACAGCGGCACGCAAAGGATCTTGGGATATGTGAGGCCGCGAAGGATAGTTGCGGTGCATCCTCGAAAAAGAGGGAATAGAAGGCCGCATCTGAAGGAGCCTTCGAATTGGGACAGCCTTCGGGCAGCATTGTGACGTAATCGGCCTTCAAATGTGTCCTTCGAAGGATGCAGCCTCTGAACTGAGACACAGCCATAGACCGGATCAAACAGGAAGCACTCCGCTCCGGCGGCGTCAGAAGAGAGAAAGCGTTTGATTGGATGTTAAAATTAGTACATGCCAAGTGCAGGATGACATCATCAACAAGTTTTTCTGGTTTATCAGGAAATGACAAAGTCTAAAATACCATGAAGACACTGCAAAGACTTTGTGTCAGCATTGGACAGACACTGGAGGACAGATGGACACAAACACAAACATTAACTCTGACTTCATGGAGACTTTAATTTGGTAATTCACAGTCAGCAGTCACAGAGCGACATCATTCATCTGGACTCACCTGATGAATGAATGGATGTCTGTTTTAGCTGTTTTTGGTCTCTAGCAGCAGCTCCTGAGGGAAATGTCACACAAAGAAAGCATTTTACTGTGAAAAGGCTAAAGATGTAATGATCTTTGCTTTGTTCCAGCGACGTGATTTGTTTGCAAACCATTTAAAAAAAAGAACGAAACAAAGCCGGAATAAAGTGTTTTCTACAGACTGTGCAGCTGGGGACAGCACAACACCTGTGTGTCAGTGCCAATGACGGAATAAATGGATTCATTAGAGTGTTTTCCTGGAAAAAGAAACAAAAACGCACAAGTGGTTTGAAGGGAAAACACAAGCCTGTGTTCAACAAAGAGTTTACAGATATATAAAGGCTTTTCATGTCAGGCGAACAAAGGAACGAGCAAGTGACACAAAACACTGAAATAGTGAATAACTAAGTGATCAAGAGCTCATTAGAAGATGAACAGTGTGTCAGGATGATATCTGCTGACTCATTCATAGTAATATTTACAAAGATGCACACAGTATATATATAAATAACATAAATATAATGTGACATTATATATTTACAGTATGTCATGTGAGTCCTTTGCATCATGAATTTAAGACTTTAAAACATACATTACATGTAACACATTAAAAATGTAATTAAACTGCATGTACAGGGATGCAAGTATAGTATAGTACTCCATGATTCAGTGACACCTGTAGAGTGTGTTTTAATAATACAGGTCTCAGATACTGTGTGTATTACGGTGACTCTGGTCGTCTCCATCTTGGCAGTCCTCCGAGCTCGTCTAAAACTGTCTAAAGGCGTGCGGCCGAGGCTTCTATAAACAGTCACCCTCAGTACAGTTGTCATGAACGGGGAAATTAGCTATAGAGACCAAAACTGTTTTTTGTACCAGGCTGTAAACATGTTTATTTCTGCTGTGAAGTTGGACATTTGAACATGGGGACTTATGGAGACTGACTCACTTCTGGAGCCAGCCTCAAGTGGACGTTTGAGGAACTGCAGTTTGTGGCACTTCCATGTTGTTTTAATAAAGTTTAAAGTCAGTATCTCATTTTTTTTCCATCTGTGACACCTCCAACTGTCTGTGAATCCAAACATCTGGACTTCATCGCTCTTGCAGACTTTGCTAACTCGCTCCCCAAAAGTCCAAACAGTTCAGTTCATCCTGTCTATACGTCTAAGGCTTTCTACAGATTACCCAACAGTCTGTTTGGGTGTAGACTTGACAAATGTGATATTATAGTTTTACCAATTGCTGATGTGCAACAATTCAACAACATTATTTCAACGTTATTTGAATAATTTTGGTCAGAAATTATATTGAACCGCTTTTCGACACAGAATAACAACTGCTGCTTCAAACGTTTCCACAACAACCAGTGAAACACACCTGAGGCCGTCTGTCAGCAGCTTATAGCCTCGCCTAGCTCTAATTTAACCCACTCACCAGTAACATTAACTATTATTGGTTAGTTAGTTTAGTTAGTTTTCTCGTATCATTTTATGGTTTCCTGTCACAGATTTGAGGTCCTTCATATTTTCATTTCATAATCATGGTTGGCATTTTTTAGTCAGTTACATTGTGTAATCACCTCTCGAGACAGTGAGCGTTTATTTTTAGACTTTGTGTCAGAAATCAAGCCTCGGATGTGAGCCTGATATTGAAGTCTATCATTTTTATACTTCAGCTGCTCCGTTAACAGATTTGGGGAATATAAACTCCATCAGCAAACAAATTTCAGGCTGCTGTTTTCCCCATCAAATCCTTGGAGTCCTCCTCCTCCATCAATCTTCTGTGTCTGAGCGTGAGAGGGGAAATGGACTGGCACCTCACCTCAGAAACCTTTTGATTACCCATTTTCCATCTAATGCCACGTGAGCCCACGCTGCCCAAACCTCCTGACAGACATCCCATTAAGGAATATAACGACCTCTCTCTCTCTCTCTCTCTCTCTCTCTCTCTCTCTCTCTCTCTCTTTATGCACTCTGATTAATTTCCAAACTAACTTGTTTATCGTCCGCCTTTCCACTGGCCGGCAGAATGGATCCTTTTCCTCCCCACACGGCTGACTTCGCTTTGACTTTGAAAATGGTCCAGGAATTATTCATCAGCCGCCTTCTCCTCCCTCCACTTTACATTTGCTCAGAGAAGAGGAGCACAATCGCAGCCTCCCCGGCCTCTTTACACCCTCATCCACTCCTCTCTCTCTCTCAGTCATTTTGCACGTCTTGACCTTTCTCAAAGGGGGTCTCGCAGTGCAGAGGAAGGGGAGGTGTGACCTCTGAGTGAGAGTGAAGGTTGGTCTGTTGATTCCTTAAGGATCCCCTAAAGCCAGTTTGCACTCGAGTATGACATGCAGACTGAGTCAGAACATGCTCTGGGTTCAGGATAAGATGATACTTCACTGACGCCTTCATGGACAAACTGACAGGATAAAAACCAAGAGGAGACAGTGAAAAAACAACGAAGGGGAATATACAATAAATATTATATATCATAATTATATTATTATTAAATTATATAATAGCTGTCAACTTGTGTGTTTGTGTGTGTGTGTGCGTGCGCTTGTTTCTCTTAATCACAGTCAGGTTGTGAGTGGCAGGCTTGAGGTTGCCAAGCAACCAGGGTCAGCTGCAGGCCACCAATCAGAGCAGAGCAGTTAACTGCAGCTGCTGAGAGAGAGAGAGAGAAACTGAAAGTGCTGCTCGAACAAGGAGGCTCTCTGGGAAAACTGTAGGTCCTATCACTGAACATGCTTCACTGTGAGCATCCTGAGCTCTTCCTGAACAGCTACATATATATTTTATGTGGCTAAGGTGAAGAAATGTGACCATTAGAGCGATGCAAAGAAACTGGTTTGTCTGCTTTCCTCAAGAAATTTCCTCTCTTTTTTAACATGGCCGCCTATGGGGCCATTGGCGGGTGTTGCTGATGCTCCAGAGGTCACACAGCCAAAACTATAAGTCTGACAGCGTCAGCAGTGATATCACTGCGGCCGCCTCAAATTTTCCTACGTTTCTATGTATAAATTATTTCTGTAGAGTGACATTTGTGGCCACGAGAGCCATTGACAAATTGATTTTTCAACAGTCACCCACTCTAGCTCTGGAACATTCTACCAATACACACCCATTGTAAATGTTGGTGTGTTTTTTGGCGATTTTTGGCAAAACTGTTTGGTGAAACTTAGAAAAGTCACACCACGCCATTCCCGGCCGAGCCGGTCATTTTGATACCTTTTTTGTGTATGTGCGACCAAAACTGCAGGAGGAGTAGCGTGCCAAAAAAAATCACGGAAGAAACAACCTGCGTTTTTTCTAATGGCCAGCAGGGGGCAGCTCCACTGGCTGCAACAATAAGGTGTAATTGTATAGAGTCTTATGGAGAAATGAGCCAACATCTCAGGTGATTTATGTCCTCAGTAAACAGTCTCCTTGTTTATGGCTTTAGTTTCAAGTCTCCTTCCACAGAGCATGATGTTCATTTAGTAAATTATGGTCCCATTTAGAGTAAAATAGGCGATAAAGCCGGGTACGTTTCAGAGTGATTGACAGGGCATTCGCAGCTTGACAGACCACGGCTTGACAAACTCAGATCAGACTGTCAAATTAGGCAGTGCCAATCAAATATGAGTCCAGACTCTGATTAGTACATCGACTATTTCTCTCAAATGTTTCACAAACAGATTTTAGTTTCTGTTCAGCTGGAATAAATTTGTGAGCAGGCTGGACCACATTTTTACCGAGCACGTCACCCACCAACTCCATGCTTTCATTAGTTCATCATCATTTTGTAGGACCCAACCATTCAAACACTCACACACCGATGGTGCAGCCTTCAGGAGCAATTTGGGGTTCAGTATCTTGCTCAAGGACATTTGGTTATCGAACTGCCAATCATCTGATTAGTGGACAACCCGCTCTACCTCCACAGTCGCCCCAAACACCATAACGCCAAACTGGAAGCTTCAAAAGAGCCGTACAAAAAGGAATGGTTGTCGCCACAGTAAAACTTTGTTTTGGTTTTCCAGCCCTCAGATGTACTGTTTCAAGTCTTGCTGCTCTCTGGTTGGTGAACATAGTCGAGCATTTAGAAGCTAAAGAGTCAGATATTTACCTTAGGAGTTGGTCGAGCGCCAAACATACTCATATTCTCTGCTAACAGTAATTTTGCAAGATGTTTTCTGACCTCATTTCAACTTTGTAACGTGATGACACTCCAGTGTTGTGTTTACAGCTTCTTGCTGCCTCCAAGGGGTGAAAAGAAATCAATGCACATTAAACTTATTTGTTTTCACTTAGTTTGATCACAGTCACCTCGTCGACATCCGGCAGGTAGACTAGGAATGATGGTCGACCTCCGACCTGGCGCCAAATGGAGCCATCAGCCGTCTGATGTGCAACCTCTCACCTCTTCATATTTGTCGGTGGGTCGGTGGGAGGACAGCCACCTGCCGGGAGCCATTAGACCTGAACTCAATTTTATACCTCAAGTTTGCATAAAAGGAGATCATTAAAATGCAATTACCACAAGATAACCGCACGAGCTGGACCACGGTTGAACGAGTCCAACACGCACAAAGTGATCAAATGAAAGGTTGCCACATCTCATGCATCACTCCACAGCAAAGTTGTTGACGACCGCTAATGACAGCAATTATTTAGTCTTAAAAGACAAAATAGAAAAAGTGCAGAGAAGTCAGTAAAGACTCTGGGAATTACTGCACGTCTGATATGTGTTGCCAGAGGTCTTAAAATGACTGTTTCCAGCATCGATTAGCACAGTGTTGACTTTCTCAGCTTATTATCTGGACGTGAAAATGGCCTCATTAAAAGGAAAATCTGTAAAAACTCGATCACCTCGGCGCAGACTCGCACAAACAGCCATCGACTCGGGCGGTGTCACAGTAAACTGACACTTTATTCCAGGCCTGTGAGCGGTAAACTGTGTCATCCATCTGGCCCGTCCTCCATCACGGCCCTCCCCCCGACATCGACCCGCGTCTCGTACAGCCTGAACCACGCTGCCACTAATTACAATTATTAATTGAAAATAGGAAATCAATATTTCTGAATTAAACGCAAGCGTGCGCGCTCGTATGTGGGTCAACCGTCTCCTAATAACTCAGCTCTGCTTGACATAGTTATCTACTGACAGTTTCAAAGTATGAAAACTCGGCTCGAACATCCAGAGTTTGTTATCGGCGACTTTCATCACTTTTGTTTTGGAGGTGAAAGAGGCTTACTACAGAGGAAAAACACACCCACCCTGCTGCTTCTTTTATAAAGTATTGTTTACTCATTTGTCAAGGGAGTGCACAGTGGCTGCCTGACAGTGTGCTGATGAAAATAGTTTTACTCATGCAAGCAGTGTGGCCTTGAATAAAGTGGTGGTGCATTGCCGGGCAATACCCGGGTGCTGCTGGAAATATAAATGTACTGTACTCCTTCTGCTCCACGACTGTATACTTTCCAGAGGCTCAGCTCGTCCCCACTGTTGACCTTTCTCAATGAGCCAGAGTTAAAAAAGCCGCCCGCGTGTGATTTGCTGTGCCTCCAAGTCATCATTTGCAATATTTTCATAATAAATAAAACACACTCCCTCCGATATAATAATGAGCCGAGCAGCAGATTGTTTTAAAGCCCTTACTTTGCTGTTCGGCTGTGAGCTCTCTCTTTCTTTCTTCTGCTGCTGCTGCATGGGAAGTTATCGTCTTTCTGTTTATGGAAGCAATAACACTAATTTGTTTGGAATAAATATAAGACATTAGTATTTAATAATAGATTATATTGAGCCAGTGCCCTGCGGTAAATGCAAAACACCCAAAAACAGCGAGTGCTTATCACCAAAGGTGTCGTCAGAGTCATGAAAAACAGATTTTCTCTGCCTGTTCCATACGTTTTTTGACAACGATGCCATTGAATTAAAAATGAATTAAGCTAGAGGCTGTGTGTGTGTGTGTGTGTGTGTGTGTGTGTGTGTGTGTGGATAGTTCATTGGCTTTTGCCCAGCAGACGCTTTGAGTGTAGCTGAGAAGGCGTTCATTGAGCATCGATCGTCCGGCGTCTTGACAGGGTGAAATCTTGAAGGCGAGCTCGATGACGGATACGGAACGACTTTATAATCATTTATTCATCCGTGCAACGAGACGTTTAGTGGCTCTCTTTTTTCTCTGTCTGCAGTGATGCATGAAGCTCGACGTGATAATATGACTTCATGTGTGTGTGTCTGGCTCTGGCTCAGTTACCATGGTAACTAGTTACTAGTTACACTGGCTCAGTAAGTTACCTCTTACTGACTAACGACAGCTAAATTCCAGTGGGCAGGGATGCGATGTGTTCAATGTACGCCAGCTGTTCTAGTCAATGTTTCAAACCTCACGGCAACGAGCTCTCTGATTGGCTGAGCCGAGAATAAGCAGCCGTTCTGTTTTTGATGAACGGCCCGCATCGACCTGCGTAGAGCAGCTCCAGCTGACAGGAAGTCAGACGCAGAAACGGCACAGAGGAGCCGGTGGATTTTCAAAATAAAACACCAACACCAACAAAAACTGTGATGTATATTTTCATATTTAGAAACACATAAACCAGAAAAATGACCAAATCTGAGCAAGTTAACGAAGTCCGGAGGGAGAAACACTGCTGGAGTTTGAACTTGCGACGTCCCTGGTGGAGTTCTGATGTTAACCCGCTTCCTGGGCGTTAAACTTCCACACGTGTTGACGATAACAGTCCACCTGTTTCATTGTCAACATCCATTTTATTTTTATTACAGGTGTGCAGAACAGCCGTTATACTTTAAATCTGAGTCATATAATGTGACAGTTTTTATCTTATATCTTAATAAACGCGTGCAGCAGCTGTCCTCAGACAGTCTCAGACCGCCGCTGCCTCCACAGGCATGTCCACATAAGCCTTTTGTTTTCCACATCCTCTCCCTGTGCATGTCCCCAATTTGTCCAGGTGGACACCAATAAACTCCAATAAAGCCGCGCTGTAGCTCAGGAGGTGATCAGCGGGGCAGAACCAAGACAAATGAGTGCGGCTGCTGTTCCATAGATCAACAGATGGTCCGGCAGCAGCTGGAGAGCTGCTGTGTTTGCAGCCACTCAGCAGCTCCACCTCCCTCCGCCTCACTCATTGGCGAGGTGTTCCCCCTCGTTCACGTCCGATCAGGCTGCTCGTCCATCACGCCTCACCGCGGCGCGAGCTTCGTCTCCAGTGTTTTCTCATCATATCAGGACGATGTGACAAAGTCCTCGTGTCAGACTCACACAGAGTTCAGTGCTTAAATTTCACACAATAACAGGACAGACCTGATAAACTGAACAACGAACAGTGAACACAATAACTGCAGGACGTTTGAGTCAAACGAGCGATTTGGATTCACATTCACAGATTTCATCAGAGATGACTTATCTTGATATTTTTAGGAACTTCTGATTGTTGTTGTCTGTCTGTGTTTTCTTATTTTAACAGTTAGACATCAGTCATCTTTGTTTTTGACAGATCTCGTTGTTTTGTGAGGACAGAGGTCACTGATAGGCAGACGGCGGTCCGGGTCTTTATTTGAATTCTTATTTCTTATTGTATGAAGCTCTCAGAGTGTCACTGAAAATAAATATTGTTGCCATGACGTTGAATTTTAGCTTTGTTTGTTTGATTTGTGTCGTTGACTTCAGTGCAGATGTTGATACACTGACAGTGCTGCTTCAATAAAGTAATTGTAATGTGTAACTAAATTATAATGTAACTTAAACACGCTGCAGAACCTGAATATGAGCGTTTTTCTCTCTGTAGACGAAGTTTGTTTTCAGGTCTTCACTCTGACTTAATCTTAATTTGAGATTATTTTTAAATAACAAACTAAAAACAGTTAACAGTTTAATTCAATGATTTTCTTCATGAATAAATGAAATCCTGAAATTGACTGTCTTTTTAAAAAAGAAACTTTTCTCCCTCCTCTGAGTATGAAGAAGGCCTCGTGGCCCCCGGAGAACTTTGTCGACTAAATTAATATTTGTGTTTATCGAGTGCCGTGTCTCCATAAGTGTGTTCACACGGTCTGTAATGTGAGATGGTCAACAAGTTGAGTGCGGAGCGCTGAACACTTTCTGTCTTCCTGTCTTTTGTCTACGTAGCGGAAGGGGAGGGACGACCAGCTTAGTGAAAGTGGAGGTGAACGGAGCTGCAGCTCAACACTGCAATATACAAATATAATGTATTGCACATGTGGCTGCAGAACACTGACGCCAACGTTTGACTGCCAAAATATAAATATAAGTGTACTACATGGACGTGTACCAACAGTATCTGGCACGAGTCCGTGTGATTCAGATTCACTTTGATTCATCAAACCTGGGTTGACTGTATTCACCTGACCTCCGTGTCACATCTCAGCCTCCTCAGGTGAATACCGTGTGAACTCTGGACAGACAGCTGCTAACGAACAGCCAAACTTTGTGTGGTCCACACTCAGTGTTCTCCTCTGAGTATTCTGTTTCTGCTTGTCCACCAATTTAATTCTGATTCAATCAGCTGGAAAATAAAGCCCGTACACAAAAGCAGCTAATTCAATTACACACGTTTTTTTACTGCTCCTTTGAATACGGAGCTTTGTGGAGGGTTTTCTTCTTTCACATAGTTAATCACTGTAACCTTGTGGCTCACCCTGTGACTGCATTGACTGGTGAACATAAGCAGGTTTGATTAATGAAAAACACTCGTCATGCAGATGTCAGAGGGCCGGAGAGGAAAGAGATGTTTTCAATATTAATTCGATGCTGGAGAGGTTTTTGTGTTTCCTCGTTAGAAAAAGCTGATTAGTTATCTACTTTGTGTTTGTGGGAGAAGATTAAAATTAAAAACAGTTGAGTCATTTATCCAGTGCAGCAGCTCAGGAATGTTACGAACACGGGACAGAAACTGAACACCAACACAGTTTTTGTCATAGAGGAGGAAGAGCGATGATGAAGGAGGAAGGTCGCTGTCAGGAGGAGGAGGGAGTGAAAGAGCTGCTGTGAGGCTCAGTGTGGTGGCTCTGCTCGTCTCCATCTTGGAAGTCATGCCTCCGCCGCCTCCTGGCTAGGGTTGCAAAATGCTTTCAATGGGAATTTATGGGAATAAACTGGGAATTTACAAAAAATAAAGGTTGGTCCTTTAACAGGGAACTTAAATATAGTTGTGGAAAATATATTTTAGTATCATCTTGACTAAAACAATCAGATTTCATGCAGGTTCACTTGAATATTTGCTGTTCCTCAGTCACATGCACATAGCACACTGCTTACTGCAGTGCTATTGAGGCCACGCCCCCTACCTGCACAGGTGATTTCTGCACCTGGACCACACTTTAGAGCCCAGAGCACACAGAGACTGTTGAAGACACACATTTTACACAATACTGTTCAATAAATGGAGTTTCCAATTCAGAATATTTCTAATATTGCCAAGCTTAACTTCCCATGGAAAGTTTCCAGAAATCTACCAGAAACCATCAGCCCAACCTTCAGATTTAATCACGTTATACAGTTTTGGATCAAACCATCTTGATGTCTTGGGTGGTTTGTAGGACTGAGATTATCAGGAAAGAGATCAACCAGCATCATAACAGAAGTGTTCCTATAGATCAGACTGTGTTTTATATTATTATTTACAGACCAACATCAAAATATAATAAAACTTTCACATTTGTATCATCATCAGTGCACATTTATTTTTATTTTGCACTTGTTTTGTTTCACTCTTAAAGTTTTAAATACAAGTAGATACATTAGGACACATGAAGACTTTCAGTACAGTAAAGTAAAAAAATCAATATATCCCCCAAATCAGTATCATACATTTTTTATATTATAGTTTATATTTTCACTCTGTTTATTACAATGACACATAAAAAGTCATTTCAACAGTTTTTATCATCCACGCTGGTTTCTGTCTCTTAGAGCTCCGGTCATCCTGGTTTGATCATGAAAGATAAAATGGATTTTCTGATTCTGGATTTGGGATTTTATCAGTGTCATTCTGGATCCAGATAAAATTTTTGGTCTGAGGAAGAAGAGAGACCACGGCACAGAGAGAGGAGCACCGGGAACACTGTGACTCTGCTGGAGGCCGTGCAGTCATCACATGGTTCTATCTGGACCACCCTCAGCTTATTTACTAGATGAATGCAAACTTATGAAAACTCCCGCTGCACACTTAAATGATCGCGGCCCACGGATGCATATTGAAATGTTTTCTCTTTGCTCAGACCACAAAGCACTTCAGTGAAAGCAAAATAACTCAACCAACGGACTTCCACCTGATAGTGACTAATGAACGATTATTACATTTGCATAACTTTTGCCTGTGTCATGAAAAAACAGTACAGTGAGACCCTGAAGCTTTTTCTTTTTACGAATGACTGCAAAGACAAGAGAGAGCAGCATTTAAAGCAGGCGCAGCAGACAATTTAATGACGCCATCAATCAGCCATGCATGCTGCGAGTGTAGACATTACCTAAAGCACTTCACAGACCTATATAATACAGAACAATAGTACAATAGGAGCTCATATCGTGTACTTCAAATTTAAATTTGGTTTGAAAATGTAGATACGGCTTTCATAATGTAATGTATCATAATCTGATTATGCTGAATGCATAAAGAAGTCGCCGTGTGACACAGTGTTACAGTAGCAGTGTTCACATAAATAAATGGGCTGCACCGTCTACAAATATACTGCAACATTACATGTAATGGATTCATATTGAGACTCATGAGGGTGTTATCATTATCAGCGCTTCGCTCGCACAGGTCTGAACGTATTTTAAGATTTAGATACAACAGCCAAGTGACGAACTGCCGCAAAGCACCGCTTTAGTCTTAATCCTGCATAACTTTAAGCCTTAATATAGTCTGAACAGGTGAGTTGTATATAAATTCACCCTCAGTACAGTTGTCATGAACGGGGAAATTAGCTATAGAGACCAAAACTGTTTTTTGTACCAGGCTGTAAACATGTTTATTTCTGCTGTGAAGTTTTTAACATGGGGACTTATGGAGACTGACTCACTTCTGGAACCAGCCTCAAGTGGACGTTAGAGGAACTGCAGTTTTTGATGTGTCGGCTTCACTTCACAGACAATTTTTAAACTCATGCACACCTGGAAGTCCATTTTTGTGTCCAAGTGTGCCACACGTGCTTGTGAATGTTGGATTGTCGGCTTCAGAAAGTTACAGTGGACATCGGAAATGTGGGGAGGATGGTGTTTGAGACGCGCTGACGTTTTTACAGTCTAGACTAACGATGAAACATTTCGGACTGTGGGGACTGAAGTTGAAGGTACACGAGCGAGCGTTATATAGGTGGCACTTGTATTGGCTGTATTGGCTTTGTTTTTCAGCCATGAAGGTCGCTGCTTGGTGCTGTCCAAAGACGAAGGTTTAGAGGTGACTCTCAGATTCAAACACAGGACAAGGCTGTGATGAACTGTGTACCGCACCTCTCGCCCCGTGTCAGCTGAGGACAAGCTGTTGAAGGAAATGAATAAAACAGTACTTCTCATTGAGTACAGCTTTTTTGGTAGCCTCACTGTTTCTAACAAAGGCTGTTATAAATATTCCCACTTCTCCAGGCAGGACCAAACACTGAACGGCCTCTGATGTTCATGGCGTAGGTTGATTGGGTTTCAGTGTTCCACTTCTGTAAAGGGAGAAATAAAGGAACCTCATAATGACAGAGATTCTTGTCCTTCTGCGTAGGAGGCTCGTCTATGGATCTTCCAATTAGCTGCTGCATTAAAAAAAGAAGTTTTCAAACATCAATATTTCAGCGTGTTCTGTATGTGTGAAGAGTGAAGGCAGTCGTGGATTTTATATTTTGAAGCTTCTAATTATACAGCTCCATCAGCTGTCCTGTTGTGGCTGATACTTTCAGTTGAGTTCGGCTGTCATTGATTGAGTTTCTGCTGTTAACAATAATAAAAACACAATTCTCCATCACTAACCTGCCCAGCTCTGCGTCTGCTGCCTCATACAGACATTTAGCTCACCTTCTAACGCACCACCGTCCAGTAAAACCAACATTCAATGTATTTTATTGTACCGCCGTATCTACTGTACCTGTCAAGCTGTCTTCAAGGTTTCAAAATTCAAAAAGGACCAAACAAATGTGATGTTCGATATCAACACCTTCACCAGTCAGTGGTTCAAAATGTTCCGTTCCATTATACTTATCTGTGGTTGGGTCAGTTTAGCAGGCCGTTCCTGACGTCCCTCTACCCAGCAACACTGCAGCTCCTCCTGCAGGATCCTGAGGGGTTCCCAGGCTGGATGGGCTCCCTCCAGCAGGTTCTGGGTCTGCCCCAGGATCTCCTACCAGTCAGACGTGCCTGGAAGACCTCCAAAAGAAGGCGCCCAGGAGGCATCCTGACCCGATGCTTGACCCACCTGAGCTGGTTTCTTCCAACACGAAAGCAGCAGCAGTTCTACTGCTCAGCTCCTCGTCCTATCTCTAAGGCTGAGCCCATCCACCTGACAGAGGAACCTCATTTGGCCGCTTGTATCCACAATCTCACTCTTTTGGTCGCTACCCAAAGCTCGTGGCCAAAGGTGGAGGACTGGAAAATCGAGAGCTTTGCCTTCAGACTCAGAACTCCTTCGATTGGGGCAGCAACTCACTCCCAGCCCGGTGGAGTGAAGACTGAGTGAAGACCTCATGTTGTCCACGTTCATTAAAGACAAGAAAATACACAATTTAACAACAAAATGTGCAAATATTCACAAGGTTTACTGCTAGTTAACATCCTTTTAAAGCTTTTTTAAGTAATTTTTGGCCACTAAAGGTTTTTTTCATGAATCCAACAGAAACAGAGCGACACCAGCTGCTGCAAGGTCGTCTTCCTCGACCACCTGTGAAGTGACGCAGTGTTAATGCTCAGTGGATTCAGCGTTTAGCTGAGCTGAAAATATCTGATGTCACGTTGGCAATAATGAACCTAACCAACTGAAACGACCCGTTGGTCCTCAGTGGGATCGGCAGTGGTTGATCTGCCCAAGTCGTCTCGTCATCGTCAGCGCTCCTACTGCCAAATCCAGCACATTTAGTTTTGGCAGTGTTCAGTTATAATTTGTTCATTGCCACCAATTTAGTAATGGTATGCAGCCCAACAGCTCTGCCAATGCTGGTTGGTTAATAACCAATTGGCAAACACTTTGTGCTGTAAATGAGAGTGACCATTAATGAACACGGAGTAGCCGTGGCACCATTCTGAGGGCATATTTGAGGCCGGAGAGGACAGCTTCTGCAGAATTGAGGCGGCATCATGTCACGACAAGTGTATTGATAAATCCTCCATCCGCCTTGGCCGAGCTTCAATAAACCTTTCAGCATAAGACATCTTGGACTCCTGTGCACTCTCTCTGCACCAGCTGAACTGACCACTGATGAATAAAACGCTCCACATCAATACTTAATACAAACTCTCGGTGTAAATCTTCTCACCTAACACCAGGTAAGAAAGCAAATAAGCAAAATCCTCAAACTTTTCCAATCAAGGATTAATATGTTTTTGACGGCGACCTCTGGAAGACCTTTGGACTAAAGTATCCTGGATCCAAGAGAAGATGCTGCAGAAATAAAGTTAAGGATGAACTCTAGGTGTGTTTCTCCATCAGACACAGGAGAGGAAAGAGCCGAGCTCGGATTTTATTAGCGGCTAAGAGTGACTCCACCACAGACAAACCTAGAAATACTCCTTAAAGAGTAAGCCCTTGCCAAAGTATATCACGCAGCTCTTAATTTAGTGCAGAAAGTTCTGCTTAGTGCCAGCGAGCTACTCTTGATCAAAGTCATTAGTCACTTGATTTGGACTCTTTGCTGCTGAATAATTGAGGCTGTGAGAGGATAAAGGATTTGACTATGCCGGCTCACTAGTTAAGAGAAATAAAGAGAGAACTCTCTTCTTTGAGAGAGAGAGACTGAAGGAGGAGAGAGGTGGAGGAGGAACTGAGAGATGGATGCATAGAAAACAGAAGGAAGGAGAGTTAAATTAGAGAGAGATCGAGAGGGAGGGAGTGTGAGTCTGATCTGTGCTTTGTCTGTTCAAAGCTCTGTCCACCACGGCACTGATGAAACATTTAACACTGTGAAACCCACCCACGTCTGAGCAGGAACGTTCCTCAAAGTCCGGACTGTTTGGAAGAACTCTGAAATTTTCAGTTTTTTTCCTTTTAACTTGAGACTGTTCGTTCATTTCTGCGGCAGTCTGCGGCTTTAATCCAGCAGTCTACCAGAGGGTGGCGTCAAAAGTTAGTTCTTGGTTATGTTAACTCCTCCGTAAACAGCTTGGACCAGGCTAGCTGTTTCTACCAGTTTCCATTCTTTATGCTAAGCTAAGCTAATCATCTCTTGGCTCTAGCTTCACACTTAGACACAGATATGAGGTCCACAAAGTCCACAGTTTGTCGTTCTGCCCTCTAGTGGACAAACACTTCTTTAAAAATGGTTGCCTAGCAACAAACCTCGTATTTAAAAGTTAAATTGTGCATATTCTTGTTTTTCTCCACTTTTATGAATTACTACTTATGGACAGTGTGACGTCGAAGCTAAGCTAAAGGCTAAAAGTGTAAAAGCGTTTCTCCGTCCAGACTTTGTTCGCTTGCTCAGATTTGGTCATTTTGCTGGTTCATGTTCTTCTAAATATGCTTCTACATGTGGAAATATGCTACGTGCTTCATTTGTTTCTCTGCCATTTGCACCAACAGACACACGAACAGTAACATTACTGAAGTCTAACAGCACGTCGGGTCTGTTCGGTGTGTTCTGTGGGTGCTTGTGGAGAGTTCACGTTCATACATCAGAAAGATAATAACGCGTTGATTTATGTCATTGAGATGATGTAATATACAATAAAATGTTCCATCTTTTTTTGCTTGTTTTCATTTAAAGTCTGCGCGTCCTGATTTATACGAGCAGCTCATCCACTTACACACCTTCCAGTGATTTATTCTCTGATCCCGAGAATCTGTTGAATCCGCTCATCAGTGTGAATGCAGGAAGGAGACGCATTAAAGGAAGGATAGTCCGTCTATGTGCTCATAAGAGGCTAAAAAGCGCCCGGTCGTATGTAGATTTAATTTTTGTAAATGAGGCTCCATTAGAATAAAGCGCACAGGAAGCCCTAATCCATCGTCCTGTGGTAATTCCACTTTATTCAGCAGAATACGGTGCACGCCGCGGCTGAGTGAATTAAAATGCTAAATGCTGAATTTTCTGCTGTTTCAGCCTGATGGGAAGACCGCGGTGCCGTACGGAGGAAACTGCTCGGGTCCCTGCATCCATCACGCCGCACGTCACCGCTGCAGGCTGATGTTTGTGGCATTTTCCTCCGAGCTGTTATCACGTCACGTCAGGATAAATGTGGAGAAGTGTGTGTGAGTGTTAATGCGAGAGAGAGTCGGACTCAGTCAGGTGTGTCCGGCCTTAAAGCAGCGAGCTCGACACAAATCTCCGAATCTGTCTGACGAAGGTTTAACCTCTGAGGTCAACGGATGATGTTTCAATTCAGATACTTAGTACATTTCTATGTAGTACTCTGTGTACTCTGTGTACTTCCTGGCATAATGTCAGCAGTGACAGCCTTTGTAACTGTAACCATGCAGAGCCTTGGCACCGACATGAATATAAAACGTATGTACAACTTACATTTGTTTATTTACCGCAACTGTTTCAGCTCCAGCAACTTCCCTGGCAACCATTTTCTCAATGCCAACTGAGGACGAGAAGTCTCCAGCGTCCAGCGCTCAACTTTCCAAGGGTTACGAGTGAAACCATCTGTGAACGCCTCATGGACTCACAATAACCCGTGTGAATGTGGAGGTACACAGGTTGAGACAGCAGATATCTAAGACTTCTTCTACAGTCCGAGTTCTTCTACAGCAACCTGAGAACGACGATGAAGACACATTTCTGCTGATGCTGCCGGTGGACACAGATCATCTAAAAGAATCTGATGTGACCAGCAGATCATGTTGGTCTCCGTCTCGCCCACATATAAACACCGCGTGACGTTTCTGCTCTGTCTGGTTGAGATTGGCGTGGTGTGTGTGTGTTTAGACAGACGGCTCAAACCAGCAAACAAACAGCCAACAGAGAGGTTTAATTAGACACTCACTCAACTTTAATTCATCGTTTTCTGCTTGGTTTTATTTAACTTTTGTCAGTTACTTAACAACATTTTGATTTATTTTATTGTGTTTTAGTAATTTGGGTTTGTGAGCTGTTCATATACAGCATACACAAACAAATAAGAATATCCATGTAGGAGTGATTACAGCTGTTTTAGTCCAGGAGGTCCAGTTCATCAAGCAGCTCGTTTGTTTTATTATAATTACATTCTCGTTTTTACTTTTGTGTTTTCACATGGTTTTAGCACAGTGTGTGTGTGTGTGTGTGTGTGTGTGTGTGTGTGTGTGTGTGTGTGTGTGTGTGTGTGCTCGTGGGAATCCTCTGAACTGAAAGGTTGAACTTAATCTTTGGGTCAGAATCTCAAAGAGGCGTCTCGTGGAATATTTATCAGTAACATTTATCCCAGCCCTCTCTCGGCCCTGCTGAACTAATAAAAGGCTAAATTATTGTCAGATCTTTTGTCCTTCACGTGGATCGACATAACTCATCCAAACACTCGCCTCCAGATTCTGCTTTTATATGCAGATAGAAGATGTTTATAGAGATTAATCGGGCGGTGTCAGGAGGCACAGCCACAACATGAAGACGGGGTGAAAAGCCTGCAGGCGCCGAGGAGGAGGTGGAAACACTGGACAGTGGACACTGGAAAGGACTCATCAAACTGCACTTTGTTCACGGTTCGATCCCCTCCAGTCTGCATGTCGAAGTGTCCTTGGGCATGATACTGAACCCCAAATTGCTCCCCAAGTATACTGAATGATGAATGGTTAGCTCCTCAAACTGATGAGCAGTTGGCACCTTACATGGCAGCCAATGCCATCAGTGTATGAATGTGTGTGAATGGGTGAATGAGATATGTACTGTAAAGCGCTTTGAGTGGAGTCAGAAGACTAGAAAGGAGATATATAAGTAGCGTCCATTTTCTGCTGTTACTACAGCTACTACTTCCACAATGGCTTCATTTACCAGCAACAGAGGCTGCTGCTTGGTTCTTAGCTTGTTTTAGCTTGTTGTTAGCTTGTTGTTAGCTTGTTTTATCTTGTTGTTAGCGTGTTTTAGCTTGCTGTTAGCGTGTTTTTAGCTTGTTGTTAGCTTGTTTTAGCTTGTTGTTAGTGTGTTTTAGCTTGTTTTAGCTTACAAGCGTTTTTAGCTTGTTGTTGGCTTGTTTTAGCTTACAAGCGTGTTTTAGCTTGTTGTTATCTATGTACAGTTGTCATGAACGGGGAAATTAGCTATAGAGACCAAAACTGTTTTTTGTACCAGGCTGTAAACATGTTTATTTCTGCTGTGAAGTTGGACATTTGAACATGGGGACTTATGGAGACTGACTCACTTCTGGAGCCAGCCTCAAGTGGACGATTGAGGAACTGCAGTTTGTGGTACTTTGTGTTGCACATGAAGTGTGTCTCGTCTTTTTTTGGCCTTGATGGAAATATAAGAGTAGATTTGAAGGATTCAGGAAAGTAGAAACTGGAAATGTGAGATTTCTTTTAAAAGCAGCTACGATAAATTCTAATTTTCGTGTTGATTCAGATGCCAGTTTCTCGACGATCTTCTCGATGATGGTCCGGTTTGTTTGTACTTTTCTCAGCATATGATAACTTTTAAAAAGTTAAATGTGCTTTAGTGAAACTTTCCATCATCAGCTCGACATCAGTGACAGATTTCTGCTGCAGCTGCACGAGGATTTTGGATCAGATTAACTAAAACTCCTCCTAAAGCCTGTTTTTGTGCTCCGGTGGGTTCATGTTTTGAATTCGCTGTATAAATACAGTCGACTGTGTTGGTATGAAGAGATCACGGACCAACTGGATCGGTAAACATCCCCGTGCTGGATGGAGTTTGCTTTACGGGAACTTTTCAGACGTTTAAGGCGGCTGTCACATCTGGTCCCCTCAGGGAGGCGTTCAGACTGTTTTCTGCTGACTGACTCCTCACTCACATTTTCACCCTCCTCTCGTGTCGTCCTCTGTCCAGGCTGTGAGAGCGACTTCTGGGGTCCGCACTGCAGTAACCGCTGTCAGTGCCGTAACGGGGCCAAGTGCAACCCGATAACCGGAGCCTGTGTCTGCACCGACGGGTACCAGGGCTGGCGCTGCGAGGAGCCCTGCGACCCGAGCTTCTACGGCAAGGACTGCCTGCTCGAGTGCCAGTGCCTCAACGGCGCCACCTGCCAGCATCAGACCGGAGAGTGCCTCTGTGCGCCCGGGTACACCGGGGCCTTGTGAGTATCATCATAAGTTAGAACTACATTAAACAATAATTCATCTGTGTAATGCATTATTAATGTGCTTTATGAGTCACATTATAATACCTCTTAATAATAATAATTATTATTATTATTCATCACACAACCTGACCATACTTAACAGTTACCTAATGTTTCTGTAGCATTGACAGAACGTTCAAAAATCTGACACCAAACTTCCTTTAAGAAATATGACATTTGAAATATTACGTGTCCGTAAAAACACAGATGAAGGACGTCACATGTCGACAGTCTGACTGTCAGTTCAATATCAGATAAACAATGCGTTATTTTATTTTACTGTAACCTCCAAATTACACAGCGGTCCGGTTCAGAAGTGTCCCAGAAGCGGGCCTCCGCTCGGCTCGCGTCAATTTATCACAGAGCAGCTCGAGCTGACAGGAAGCCAGACGCAGAAACAGCACAGAGAAGCCGGTGGATTTTCAAAATAAAACACCTCTGTGCAAACTGCCGGTCGTAAAAACAGACAAAAGAGAAACAAATGAAGCACATTGCATATTTCCACATGTAGAAGCATATTTAGAAGCACATGAACCAGGAAAATGAGCAAATCTGAGCAAGTAAACAAAGTCTGGAGGGAGAAACGCTCTGAAACGCTCCCGGTGGGTTTGAAGTGGTGGGAGTTTAGGAGTTAGATGAGCGTTATTTTAGTGTTAGACGAGCGTTATTTTAGTGTTAGATGAACGCAGGAATGAGGTGAATGAGCTGCTTGGTGGATCAGATTCACACTGAATTAAACACAGACTGTTAATTCAGTTTTTTCAGTTTGTTTTGTTCCTGTTTGTTTCCACCGTCACACTGCAGAAGCTCTGCTTCACTTAGCTTCACTTAGCTTCACTTAGCTTCAGTCAGAGACAGCTTTAGTGATCAGAGCCTCTCCTGAGCTCCTTCACGTCACGTCTGATGGAACATTAAGATGGAACAAACCGCTGTACCGTACATTCATCTTACAAACATCCAGTAACCAACCTGCAGACCTGCAGCACTCACTCTGAAAAAACAAAGCTTCACCTCACCTGTGTGTTTTTCAGGTGCAGAATCAATAACTGAATCCTTCATAGTTACAACAGATCACAGCTCCCATGATGATCATCATGACGCAGGGCTGATCACTTTCTGTCATAATATTTTAAGCAGCGTCTTCATGATCTGTTTTCCGTGTCCGTCGGGTCGCGCTGTGTTCTGTGTTCTGTTCGTTGGTTCTGTTTGAGCTCATGTTGGTTCTGTCTTTGTGTTTTTCTCGTTTTGTTGAACTTTCTTTGAATTTTGGATTTAATTTGCTCTCATCCAGACTTACTGTGCTTTGTTATTTTTGTCTTTTCCAGCCTCGTAAGTAACAACACTACTGAACATGATTATGTTAGTAATGGTGCATAAAAATCCAGCAGACGTTCATACAGAATTTCCATTTTTACTTGTTTATTATAGAAACCAGAGTAACTATTTTTTATTACAAACACAAACATATTTCATATTTATCATGAGAATAAAAGAGGACAGTGTGAAGAAATGAAGTCGTGTTTGCAGCATTTGTTCTGTCGACATCTGAACAAAATGTATAAACAGGAATTATCTTAGAAATAAAATGACGGACATGTTTTGTTTTTATGTTTTAGATCATGCAGTGTATGTTCATATCTACATCAAGCATCAAGATAGATTTATCATCAATCACAGGCTTCACTCTGAAATGTCTCATCATATCTCAGCATAAACACCTTCCTTCCTTCCTCCCTTCCTTCCTTCCTCCCTTCCTTCCTCCCTCCCTTCCTTCCTCCCTCCAGCTGTGAGGAGCCGTGTCCTCCTGGTAAACATGGCTCCCTGTGTGAGCAGAGATGTCCCTGTCAGAACGGAGGAACGTGTCATCACGTCACCGGAGAGTGCTCGTGTCCCGCCGGCTGGGTGGTACGACCTGCTGCACACACACACACACACACACACACACACACACACACACACACACATTTGGCCTCTTTGTATTCTCACGTGTTTGTGTGTGTAAACATGGCGGTCATGTGGTCTTCCTCCTCAGGGTCCGGTGTGTGCTCAGCCATGTCCGTTCGGCTCGTTCGGCATCAACTGCTCTCAGGAGTGCACGTGCCGTAACGGAGGCCTGTGCGACCACATCAGCGGTCAGTGTCAGTGCACCGCCGGCTACATCGGAGAGAGGTACGACCAGAGCGCGCCGTGAGGACGTGGAGCTTTACCGGACACGTACCGGAGAGATTAACATGTTCCAGCTGTGTGTTAGTGATGAACCTCTCATCATACATGTTCAGACTTTCTGCTTCAGTCTGGGCCAAACATTTAATTTTACTTCACTACTTTTATTTTAAAGTTTCTTTTAGTTACTTTGTAGATTCAGATTACTAACACAGAATATAATAAACATAAATATGATGTATTATTTTAGATTAAACTGCCCAGCAGTATACAAAGGGGTCATTCATCTTAACGAGTACTTTTACTTTTGATACTTAAAGTACATTCTGATGCTGGTACTTAAAGCTCTTTAAACTTTAAAGGTCCAGTGTGTCAGATTTAATTTTTAATATCCATAACTTTCTTTTGTTACCTTAGAATGAGACCTTTATACCTTCATTGGTCCAGGTTAGTTCAGGAGTCGACCCAAATGTAGGCGCAGAGGTACACAGGAAACAGACACGAGCAGTCAAAGAAACAAAGGCAACAGGACAACGGGACACAGATGAAACAAAGTTAATAATCAAGAACAGACAGGAAAATAAAGGCAGGAAGTAGAAATACAATATAAAACAGGAAGCACAAAACAAACTCAGAACAAAGTGTTTCTCCCGCCTCGTTTTTCACCAGTTTTCAGGATTTTGTGGGCGGTCCTTAAAGGACGGCTCGATGACACGCTGAGGCCACCCTGAGTGTAATCCCTGTGTAGATATAAAGGTCTCATTCTAAGGTAACAAAAACATAACGAGTCTTATTTCCAGGTGATTAAACACTAATTAAAACAGAGTTATGAAGGTTTAATTCAGCTTGAACAGATGTGTGAACTGTAACAGAGTATGAAGACGTCATGTTCAGTGTCACGTTAATGTTCTCCCTCCTCTCCTCTCCCACACTAACGTTCACAGATTTCTTCTCTCGTTTGTCCGCCCCTCATTACCCAAAGTGGAGATTATAACGACGAAGCGTTTGAAATTGTTTTCTGCTTCATTCCTTCCACAATCGTCGACACTGTCTGTTAGCTGAGAAACACTTTCTCCACCTCCCCCTCCATCAGCTCTGCCTCTCTCTCTCTGTCCATCTCTGTCTCTCGTTCCCTCCATCCTTCCTTCCAATTGAGCCAAATTACCTCCATTCATTTAGGCTCCAGACAGGTGAATTAGCCTACACGGAATAATTCCTAGATTGAGTTCTCCTCCACCGCCGTCCGCGTTCTAATGGAATTATCCGAGATAAGAGTCCTGAGGAAGTCTGCATGATTTAAACGTGACACAAAACAGAAATCCTCGCTGAGCCATTTTAATTGAGTGATTTGTCTATTTCTTAATGGTTTCACGGCGTGGACGTGTTGAGAATGGTGCAGAGACGTCGGGCTAACTTTAACTTAGCTTCAACAATGTTTGGCAGTGCTAATTATGAAGACCGCTCGGGGTCTCTGTGAAATGTGCAGTCTGTTGACCTTATAATGGTGTGAGTGTGTGACGGTGGAGCATGCGTCATGTGTGAGCAGAGTGTCGGATCATATGACTCAGTTTTTATTGTCGGGTAGCAGCAGAAGAATCGCTCATCGGTCTCTGAATCCTAACTGTGCGCTGTGAGGATTGTCCAACCTGGACCTGATGAGCCATGCTTTTGTGTCAAAGTGAATAACGGAGACGGCGAGTTCTGATTCAGTCCAGTACTGGACGAAAACGCTGCAGCAGCATCAAAACAGGCAGCACAGTAAATCTGTGCAGGCAGTTCCAGGCTGTCAAATTACGCCCATTAAAAGTGTTTGTTTGAGACCGACTGAGATTGTTACTTTAAGTGTGAAAACGAGAGCTAACATGAGCTAACAGCAGCAAACAGACTGAGCTAACAGCTGCTAACAAACTGAGCTAACATTAGCTAACAGCAGCTAACAAACTGAGCTAGCAGCAGCTAACGAACTGAGCTAAAATTAGCTAACAGCAACAAATAGACTGAGCTAATAGCCGCTAACAAACTGAGCTAACTGCAGCTAACAAATGAGCTAACATTAGTTCACAGCAGCAAACACACTGAGCTAACATGAGCTAACAGCACCTAACAAACTGAGCTAACAGCAGCTAACAAACTGAGCTAACATGAGCTAACAGCAGCTAACAAACTGAGTTAACATGAACTAACAGCAGCTACCAAACTGAGCTAACATGAGCTAACAGCACCTAACAAACTGAGCTAACAGCAGCTAACAAACTGAGCTAACATGAGCTAACGGCAGCTAACAAACTGAGCTAACATGAGCTAACGGCAGCTAACAAACTGAGCTAACATGAGCTAACAGCAGCTAACAAACTGAGCTAACATGAGCTAACAGCAGTTGTCAGCAGTTTACTTCATTTGTCTCTAAAAGCTGGAATCTGAAGTTTGTAGCCGGTTTCAGAATGCACCACGTTCATACAGCCTTTTTTATCCAAAGCACTTCCTGTCATTCAGCACCTGATCATTAGTGAATGACCCGCTCTACCTGCTGAGCCACAGCTGCCATTATTATTCCAAAGAATTTGACAGGAACATTTCTCAATTAGACACATTTTCCTCAGCTGAAAGGCTTGAAATGAGGCAGATATAATCACAGATGATGTGAGCGATTAGTGAGAAGTGCTCTCTAAGAATAAATGCGTAGAAATCACGGAGAAAACACGCTTTACATGAAACCAGAAGGTCTGATAAGATTTACATTTGAGACACACTCACAGAGGTCCAGAACCCTGGAGAACCGACCTGAACCGGAGAGACAGGAGACAGGAGACCTGAAGATAATGAGACCAGCACTGACAGCAGCATGTTTGTCGATTTTCACAGTTCACCGGCTCAGAAACACATTTCACTCCTCTGATAATCATGATGTAGTGATTTTACATCGGTTCAAAATCACTGACAGAAAATAATTCCAGTTTCTCACTTCGATTTGTCGTTTTCTTCTTCGTCTCACGTGACAGTAAACTGAATATATTCGAGCTTTGGACTGTTGGTCGGAAGAGACGGCGATCTGAAGACGTCTCCTTCAGCTTTTGGAAACATTGACAGACTTCTTCATTCAGCAGAGTCAGTGTCAAAGTTCACAGGCATAGTCGAATATCACATGCTGATAACAACAACAACAACAACAACAACAAAACATAATAATGTAATAATAACAACATAATGATGATAATAAGAGACAAAATAAAATAATGAATAAATAAAATCAGTAGTACAGACAGCAAAACCTCCTTTGACCTTTAACTGTTCTTCTTTGGTCGACTCCAGAATATATTTATTATATATTACATATTTAAGGTCCCACATCAAGAAATGAGGTCCATATATAGACCAGTAATAATAATAATAATCATAATAATAATAATATTACCTTATGCCAATCCATTTTAACAATATAGACTCATCCTCCACCTACAATCGTCCTTTTATCACTCCCCAGGAGACTGAACAGCATTTCACACTTAGCTTCATGTGACTCTGACGACCATCAACCACACCTGAGCTCAGGTGACCTCAACGACTCTGACGACAGCCGTCTCAATGGTCCATGGTCTGAGTTCAGCTGATGTCTGAAGACGATGCAGTAACTTTGCTCTGTTACATAAAGATATGTTGTCAGCGTGCTTCCATATATTTATCTCTGTAACTTCATCTCATCAGTCACAGGTTGCAATCGTAGGCCTGAGATACACTGAACATGTTTAGGATGTGTCCTGTCCCGTCACCTTTCTGTTTGGAAAGAAACTCTCCAGACATCGAATAGAAAAAAAACATTTATTTAATGAAAACTGTAGAAAGTCGTCTGCATTCAAATTGAATGTTTTATCTCCAAAGTTTAATTTATTTTCATTAACTGGAGCTGAACGTCGGCAACGTCACATGCTCACAGAATTCTTCAATATTACTGATTCCAGCAGGTGAAATTCACAGGAACTTTTAGCAGGTTTAACTTTGAGAGCGATGATCTGAAATAAAATCAGGTTCCTCTGAAACTCACCTCACCTGGACAAAAACAACCAATCAGAGTCAGGAGGAGTCTCTGTCGTGTCACGCTCGATATCTTCAGCAGCTTCAGGAGAAACATGGCAGACGACACTGTAACGTGCATGCACACGGAGCTTCAGCTCATTATGATGCCATGACAGCAGCAGTGCTGAGTGTGTTTGGTGTACCGGTATCTGCCCCGGGCTGCGAAGCGTGGATCATGGCAATGTGGAGGGTTAGCCTGAAGACGGCTGAGGGTCACAGTGGCGGCGACCAGAGCCACCACGCCGAGCTTACATACTGCAGCTTTAACGTCACCGCTTCTTGTACTTGTTTCCCACGCAGATGCCAGGACGAATGCCCCGTCGGCACATACGGGCCGCAGTGCGCCCACAAGTGTGACTGTCAGAACGGGGCCAAGTGCTACCACATCAACGGGGCCTGCCTGTGCAACGAGGGCTTTAAGGGCCCCAGCTGCCAGGACCGCTTCTGTCCCACAGGCCTGTACGGACTCATCTGTGACAAATACTGCCCCTGCAAAGCTGCAAACACACTCAGGTGCTGCGCTTTCTACACCGTACAACACACGAACAGCAGAAGGCTGTGTTTGACTTACTGTAGCTCATGTTCCCATGTGAGGTCTGCACATAACTAAACTGTTAGATTTTAACCAAGGGAAGTTTGTGTTCATCATGTTTCCATAAATATACAGTTAAAACACCTGCCTATGGTGTGTTCTCCCAGGCTAATATATCAAAGTGTAATTAGGATACTAAAGGGATAGTTCGGGTTATTCTGAAGTGGGGTTGTATGAGGTACAGTACTTATGCAACGTCAGTGTGTTATCTACAGTAGATTGTGGACCAACAAACCTGCAAGGAAACAGATTACAGACACCTAAAAAAGTCAACATCAGTCAAAGTGTACGCTGTATTTACAGTATTTTACCTCTTTACGTTACCGTCAGACGACAGGAAACAGAAGCAGTTTCATCGTTCTTTCCAAAGCCAGCAGACTTCACTGACAAAAACTGTGATTTAACCTCAGAACACGGGAGCTGCTGGTGCGTCCATCACCTCGATCTGCAGCAACTAACATTAGTTTGAATCCAGACTAACTGTGAGACAATAACACAAACAGAGGAGACGATGAAGCCAGCGGTGGACCGTGAACGTCCATGTTCTCTGAGGTTAAATCAGTTTTTTTATCACGTGGCTTTAGAGAGAACAAACATCGATACAAATGCTTCAGTTTCTCGTTAGAAAGTCTCATGGCAAAGTAACGCAGTGAAAATAACTGTGGTATGTTTAGATATCAAAGTTGAGCAACATTTCAAATTCAGTCAGGGTTTATTTTAGAATAATGACCAGCTCGCTGTGCATTATCACACTTATTACACGGCTAAATCAGTGTGGTTTCTAATCTCATCCTTAACGAACACAGAAATAACATACCAGAACGATCGCTGCCAAACTTTAAAAACTCGACGTGGCTCCAGCTCTGGGTCTGCTTCAACAATTCAACAATAAACAGTCGTATTAAGAATTAATCTGGCTCCTTTGTGAACTGTCCATAGCTAAACGTGACCGGCCTATGCTGCTGATCCGTCATCGTGGTACCAGCTTCACTACCCAGCTGAACTACCCTTGAAGTAGCAGAGAGATGAGACAGATTTTAATAGTTTGTAATTGTCCACTTCACACTCACTGACCTCTCCTCTCCTCTCCTCTCCTCTCCTCTCCTCTCCTCTCCTCCTCAGCTGTCACCCTCTGTCAGGTGAGTGCACCTGTGCGGCAGGGTGGGCGGGGCTTTACTGTAACGAGACCTGTCCGGCAGGTTACTACGGCGAGGGCTGCAGAGAGCTGTGCGCCTGTGCCAACGGAGCCGACTGCGACGGCGTCACGGGAGCCTGTGTGTGCGCTCCGGGATACATCGTGAGTACACATACACACCCGGCCGAGTCGCTGTAATCTCTGCAGAGACTCAGATTAACATCAGCAGCTGTAGGTGTTCGTGGGATTGAGTGTTCTCTGTTAACGTGCATGATGTAAACAGGCCAAGTGAATCATGGGAACCTCCCAGGCTTTGTTTTAACGAAAGGTTCAGGGTGTCTCTTGGTTAAATTCATCTCTAATGACACGAGCACTGGAAACGGAGCGACCACCGGCCTCCACTCCACAAACAAACCGAGCCGTGCGCCGCGGGACGCCGCTGTTCAGCCGCTCTAATCTCATCAGGGAGCCGAGATACCAGTAAAATTAGCCCCTGTGTTGTTTCTCTGTGAGGTTGCCATGGCAGCAAGTTGGGAAAAAAAAGTTCAGCCATCATCGACTACCAAGACTGAAACTTTGGCTTCAAAGAAGCCTGTAAGGGTTAACCACTGAATCAATAACACTGAAAACTAACCAACTAACTATATTTAACTGTTTCTGCAGTTCCTCAAACGTCCACTTGAGGCTGGCTCCAGAAGTGAGTCAGTCTCCATAAGTCCCCATGTTAGACAGCGGAAATAAACATGTTTACAGCCTGGTACAAAAAACAGTTTTGGTCTCTGTAGCTAATTTCCCCGTTCATGACAACTGTACTGAGGGTGAATTTATATACAACTCACCTGTTCACATTATATTAAGGCTTAAAGTTATGCAGGATTAAGAGCGTGGACGCTTTGATTGACAGGTGGGTGTGGTTATAGATGTCTGGTTTCAGTATCCGCCTCAGCTCCACGTCTTTGCCCACAGCAGCTTTTCAGAAAGCTGTTGACGTCACAGAGACTCCGTGGATGTTATACACAGTCTATAACCAGTGAGCTGATCACACGGCCTGTGACGAGTGGTGGCAGGTACACTTTCAGTAGATTAGTTTTAAGTGATCACAAGCCTTAAAGTTGGAAACTGCTGCAGCAGACATGGTGCAGAGCTTAATGACATCTCCACCACCCTCCTTTCCTTTTACACCAAAACACAATTCCTTTGTTCGGGAGGCGCCGCCTGCTACTGAAGCCCGGCTGAACAGGAGACCTAATGAATCAACCAAAGAGATAACGTCCAGTTCCTCTACATCCATCCAAACTTTAGATTATAGCAGCTGTGGGTTTGTAGCAAATACAGCAAGAGCGGGCAGAGTTTTCTAATCTTTACATGAAAACACTCCTCAAACAAAGAAAAATATGTCTCTGCAGCGCTCGGTGAAACAGCTCGTGGAGTCGTTCATCCAGAAGTTCACTATCTTTGTGTTGTTGTTCTCTCCAACACGTGAAGCGTGCAGCCGCAGGTGCAGAAGACGCTCTACAGCGCGCTGAGGTTAATTTATCAGGTGCTGTTGACTGTGCAGGTTTAGTCTTAGAGTTACGTGGCTTCTAATGAAAGGCTACTGCAGGTGCAAGCCGCATGATATAGGTCAACCTAAAGGAGAGCAACGGTGTGGAGGTGTCAGGAGAGTGTTGTGTATGTAAGCAGGAATAAGAGTAGCTGAGAGCGCATCCAACTCTAAACCTGTTAGTGCTCTTTTGTTTAGACTAAAACTCAAACTTAAAGGCTTCTGTGTGACGGCCAAGCACAAGAGCTGCAGTTCCTCTAACGTCCACTTGAGGCTGGTTCCAGAAGTGAGTCAGTCTCCATAAGTCCCCATGTTCAAATGTCCAACTTCACAGCAGAAATAAACATGTTTACAGCCTGGTACAAAAAACAGTTTTGGTCTCTATAGCTAATTTCCCCGTTCATGACAACTGTCCCTAGCTAACAGTGAGCTAAAACAAGCTAACAACGAGCTAAAACAAGTTAACCACGAGCTAAAACAAGCTAATAACAAGCTAAAACACGCTAACAACAAGCTACAACAAGATATCCAAGCAGCAAGTTTCAATAAGTCTCCATGTTAGGGACAAGCTTCATGACAGCTCCTCAGAAACGTCACAGAGACACGTCCATGTTTCGTACAGTCCACGGTCACTTTGTGTTTGTTTTCAGGGCTTTCAATTAGCATGCACAACAAATTGGACTCCTCTTTTGTAACATCCTCCGAGGAGGAGGTCGTTTCAGTCCCGTGTGTTTGTCTCTGTGTTAGTTAGTTAGCTGCAGTCGTCCAGATGAGGAGGGATGGCATCCCCCTTCATTAACCAACCCTCCCTCCTCTACCATCCCCCAGGAGGAGCAGAGAGAGGATGCAGGGGCAGCAGAGGGTTGTTTAGTTGAATATGTTAGCCTAGTCTGTCGGACTCATTGATCTTTGATCAGGCTGAGGTTTGTTTGGAATCCATGGCCCCCGAACACGGCTCTGAAATATCAGTAAATCCATGCGTGTCCGCCGTGATGTTGAAGAAGCAGACAGATGTTGAGGGTGCAAGAAAAGATTGAATATTTCCTCCTGTGGGAACGCTGATTTTAATGAATCTGTTCACTGAAGTCGGACTTTGAGCGCGTTACGTTAAAAGTAGAATCAGGATTGAAGGTAAATGTTAGATTTTGTGGAGGGAGGCGAGAAATTCAGGCCTGGTGAGTGTTAATATTAATGTTACATGTAGTGTGTGTGTGTGTGTGTGTTCATGTGTGCGCTGCAGTGTCTGCTGAGGCCCGGCACCCCTGATGTGTTGACTGATCTTGCAGAGACTGAGTGGAGAGCTGAGATGAGACACCTACGAGCAGAGAGATGACAGGGACTTTGATAATTGGACTGAGAACATGGGGGGTTCTTCAGCGGATGAAAGTGGGACGAGCGCCGCGGATGAACGTCCGTTTGGTTTATAGCAGCTGAATTCACAAAGATGCGGCTCTCTGCGGAGCGTTATTGATTTAAACTGAATTTATGCTGCGCTAGTAACTCGCAGTTTGGTGCTCCTGTGTGTCACCGTGCAGACAAGAAAACGGCTTTAAAGAGAATTTTATGTGGTGTTATCACCTCTTTGGACAGATCGATCGATATCTGTAAAGATGTGAAACTCAGGGCCAGAACAACACGACTGATCGGTCATATCACGGGGAACTCAGTGAAGAGGAAAGAATAACAGACTGTTTTATTCACAGACTCTGTGTGAGAAAATGTCACAGCTATTACAGTAAATATAATCCTTGTGTCAGTTTCAGAAGATTTGTGTGATTAGCGTTGTTTTTTCTAGACTGACTGATTGTTTAAAGCAACTTTAGCTGCCATTAGCTAATGTTAGCTCAGTTTGTTGGCTAATGTTAGCTAATGTCAGCTCAGTTTGTTAGCTGCTGTTAGCTAATGTCAGCTCAGTTTGTTAGCTGCTGTTAGCTAATGTCAGCTCAGTTTGTTAGCTGCTGTTAGCTAATATCAGCTCAGTTTGTTAGCTAATGTCAGCTCAGTTTGTTAGCTGCTGTTAGCTAATGTCAGCTCAGTTTGTTAGCTAATGTTAGCCCAGTTTGTTAGCTGCTGTTAGATAATGTTAGCTCATGTTAGCTCAGTTTGTTAGCCGGGCTTCCCAGACTGTGAGCTCAGAGCACCGGGGGAGTGTTAGTGTTCGTATTACAGGCGTTTTGGACCACCGGGAGGAAGAAGAAGAGGTTTTCGGTTAGGTGTCGTGCCAGAACTGGAGCTGGGCGAGCAGGCAATTTAACATTAACATACATTGGACATAATGGCAGAGGAGAAGAGAGTGAAGAGGACGCTAAAGGAGGAAGCTAAGAAGAGAAAAGGAGAGAGTGAGCGAGCAAGAAGCCGCCGGACAAGAGTAAATCTGGGACTGACTTTTAGTGGTTGGTGAGAGCTTGGTGAAATAAAAGGCTGAAAGACAGACGCCGAGCTGGGCTGACTGCTGTTGGACTAGTCAGTAATATTAGCTGCTGCTGTGTCTGCTGTTGGTGACTCATCCACAGGTGGAGGTAACAGCCAGCTAAAGGTTGGAGAGATTAAAGACGCTTTAAAAATCTGCTTTGCAAATGTTTTATGAGGGAAATCCATTCAGCGTTTGTTGCACCTCGAGGATACAGACCATTTAATTTGTTGAGTAACAGTGAATATAAACATAATGTTTGTTTCCAAGAAAACTGGGCAGATTTAATTCTATATAATATACGGTGTATTGTTCTACCAATGCAGTAGCACTGCTGTTTATCAGAGAGTAAAAACAACTTCATTTACCTGTTCGGTCATGAAGCCGCTGCCGACCAGCAGACCAGTCTGACAAACTATAAATCATCTTTGTGAGGTGAAGAAAAAAACAACCTCGTGTGCACCTGTGGTTCAGGTGAGGGCGGTATTCAAACTGAGAGCCGCTGCATGAGTGGATGTGGAAATATGAGTCAAACTAAGCTGAATAAACATGATTTATGTCGGGAAATAAACAAACAAGGGTCAGCTGAACTTTAAGGTGGATCCTTCCAGCTGTTTCCTGATGCAGCTGTATTTCTGTTTTATCTGTATGATTTAACGTAGCTGCACCTTCACGGTTAAAACGTCGCTGAACGCAGCATCAGGGTGTCTTTAATGTTTTAATGTGTTTCAGTCGAGTTGTGTTTAGAAGAGTGTTTTTATTTGTGTGGTATCATCATCAAAAAATTTGGAGTTGGCTTGAACTTTTCTCACATTTGAAGGGGCCACGCCCGAAATCGTCACAGTTCCCACCATGTGCAAGTTCTTGGTGACGGTGGCGAGGAACAAGCTCGTGGTGGACGGACGTCTGAGTGAGATGAACTGCACATAATGACATGTTGAGTCAGCCTGGACTTCATCAGCTGTGGGTGAATCCCTGCAGATCTTCGTCACTTGATACTGTCGTTACTGATGAGAGTCAAAGTGACATTGTCAAAAGAAGTATTTAATATCGTGGTTCATGAATAATTAGTGAGATCTGTTCTTTCAGCAGACAGAGACCATTTAAAATAACATTAATAGAAATGGATTTATTAAACTCCTATTACACTCCTTAGCCCCTGAACGTGTCGTCTGATCGTCGCTGTGATTCTGCAGCTTTTTTCTTCCTTTGTTGGAGATAAAAATGAAACTAAGAGAAATGTCTGAGCTCGTTTGAATCATGGATGTCCTCGTTAACCAAACGAGTCCCAGTGATGTCGGATAAACTTCCACACAGACGAAACACAACGAGCCGAATAACTCTGAACATCTTCAGATCCAAAGTGCAAACACGTTCATGATCCAGCTTACTGACACTGATGCTGCAGAGCTGGTGATGCAGGACAACATAAAGAATGGACATGACATCTGTGTGGTCGCCCACAGGTTTCTGAAGAACTGAAGCTCAGTGTGCAGCAATATTTACAGCCCTGCCTCCCTGCTAAGGTGGAGCTGAGGCGGGCTGAGTGACGCCTGGATGCTCAAACAAGATGCCCACCTGTCAATCAAAGCATCCACGCTCTTAATCCTGCATAACTTTAAGCCTTAATATAATGTGAACAGGTGAGTTGTATATAAATTCACCCTCAGTACAGTTGTCATGAACGGGGAAATTAGCTATAGAGACCAAAACTGTTTTTTGTACCAGGCTGTAAACATGTTTATTTCTGCTGTGGAGTTGGACATTTGAACATGGGGACTTATGGAGACTGACTCACTTCTGGAACCAGCCTCAGGTGGATGTTAGTTGTTGCAGGTCAACAAGCAGAGCATGGTGTACAAAGAAGGACGATGTAGTTAGGATTATCTGCTGGAGTCTTGATGGTTAATTGTTGAAGAGGCGGCAGACACAGAAGGGAAACCGTCCAGAAACACCGGGCGAGGAGAAGCACCACCTTAACCTGAGGAGTCCTGCTCCACACTGTCACACATTCACACCTGGAAGCTGGATGAAGAGTGTTCCTGCTGTTACTGTCAAAGGCTGCGAGGAGGTCATCAACCTAACGACCTGCTGGCCTCTTTTAATTAACCTGGAGCTATCGTCTCGCCTCGTGATCCTCTCTGAATACGGAGAAAAGAAGAAAACTCACCAGCTTATTTACTTATTAGAGGAAAGACAGACGAAGCTGCACATGTGTGATAAATGTCAGGATCCATCGATCCACACGTTTATTATTCCAGACGTCACGTGTTAAAACTCCTGGGAAGTTCAGATGATTGGACAGACACACACACACACACACACACCCACACACGTTATTTATGAACAAAAGTTTTTTTTCCTTAATTCACCAACTTTTTAATAAGGCTCCTCTCTCTCCCTGTCTCTGCACATTTGGCTGGCTTTGTGAATATTAGATTAATAGCGATTTAAAGGTTGGAAGCAGCCGGCTTTAATTAGCACAGTTTATATGTTGAAGGTCCTGATCAATGCGACAGCGTGCCGCAGCTTCAGGTTCGTGTCGAGCTCGAGCTTTCGCAGCATGCTAACGGCGTGGAATGAGGTTTAGATCGTCCCGTTAATGCCAAGCCCGGCCTGACCGCGTCCCTCTATTGATTGGACGAGAGCAGACGTCATGTTTCTCTGCAGGGACGCCGTCAGCGATGATCACCTCGCTCTCCTCCATAATGCACATGCTTGTTTGCTGCGTCTTCGCCGTCACATTTAATGCAGTCGTGGCCTCATGATGAATTTAAAGATGAACCTCAGAGCGTGGCTTGTTTCCCTGCAGCTGAGCAGCAGGAGGGAGAGATGGCAGCAGAGACTGCTGTCAGTCAAGATGTTCCTAAAACTCGTGCACGCAGTCGGCCACCTCACGAGGGAGCCGCAGACGTGGTCATTAAACGCACCTTTGGAGAGAAAACATGCAAATAAAAGAAATCTTTTATTTATTTAGCAGACTGGCAGGTGTGGAGTCACACAATGGTAGTTGTCACATCTATAAGATATGAAGCAGTGGATTGTGGGATTGAGCCCAGCTCGGCGTCTGTCTTTCAGCCTTTTATTTCACCAAGCTCTCACCAAACACTAAAAGTCAGTCCCAGATTTACTCTTGTCCGGCGGCTTCTTGCTCGCTCACTCTCTCCTTTTCTCTCAGCATCAGCATCCTCTTCACTCTCTTCTCCTCTGCCATTATGTCCATAGAGGCTGTTGAGCCTGGTTACACTGCCCGCTTACCTGGCTCCTGTTCTGGCACGACACAGACTCTTCTTCCCGTCAACACTCACAGTCCGGCTAACAAATCACAGAGTTGAGGAATTTTGTGTCAAACAATTTGATGATTTTTTTGCAGATTATTTCACAGATGAGTTTTCTTAATATTTTTAGTAATGTTTTATACAACTCTGTCTGTATTATGTATTTTTTTAACATTTTAAAGAATCATACATATTTAATTTACTTCTTTTTTTAACAGTTTCAGTGTTTTCTTCTTGTTGTTCTTTGAGTTCTTTGGTTGTTTTAACTTTTCTAACACAGATGAGGCTGTTGATCAGAGACTGAATATCAGAAGCATTCACCAGCAGACCTCACACATCATTGTAACTCCGCTTACACTGGACAGGAGGTGGAGGTGAAATACAAAATGAGTGAAGGTAAACACCGTCATTGGTCTCTCCATCTGTTTTGTGTCCAGGGTGACGACTGCTCCATCAGCTGTCCGCCCGGCCTCTACGGGATCAACTGCACCTCGTCGTGTTCCTGCCACAACGAGATCTCGTGCTCGCACGTCGACGGCTCCTGTTTCTGCAAAGAAGGTTTCTGTTCCTCCATCACACTTAGAGATCATTTAATGAACCTACATACAGTAACATCTACAGTGAAGTCTTCAGAGGTGATCGATGTCCAAAATAAGAAACAAAGCATGAACATAATAAGTCATCTGCAGTAATTAGACACTTTACTTACCTAAAAGAAACAATAAAACAGTAAAGTTAGTTGGAATGGCCACATACCCAAAAATATTCAGTTTACTGTCACAGAAGATGAAAGAAAGCAGAAAATATTCACGTGTGAGGAGCTGAATCAGAGAATTTGGACATTTGCTTCTTAAAGAAATGCCTCAAATCGATGAAACAATGAAAAAAAAGTTGGCAATTCATTTAATAGTTCGCAAATAATCGATGAATTGTCCATTCTCGCACATTAGGAAGTAAACTCAGGAGTTACAAAGAGGTTCAGAGGAAACACAAAAACAGAAATTAAACAGAAATATAAAAAGAACTGCATCAATCGATCTGAGTTATAAAAAGGTTTTTCTGGGTGAGTTTCAAACAGTCGTGGTCGTCTAAACCATGCAGGGACGTGAACGGCAGCATTCTCAGTGCCGGCCGATCACCATCCAGCAATCCTGCTTACTGTAAGAAATCGGACAGGAAACTGAACCTGCCTCACCTCACGTCTTCTTCTCTGGTCCCTGAATGTCTGTTGAGGTTGGACATATAAACACAGCTCTGTCTTTCTGTTTTGAACTCACATTTACTGTAACCATGTCGGATCGACTTTATTATATCTGGAAACATCCACAGTGATATAAACATCTTTTATTGATTTTTTCAGCTCCGGTTCTGGCACGACACAGACTCTTCTTCCCGCCAACACTCTGAGCTCACAGTCCGGGCAGCTGGCTAACAAACTGAGCTAACAGCAGCTACAGCTGTCAGCAGTTTACTTCACTGTCCATCATAAACTCTGTAAATCACAGAGAGTTGAGGCGGAGCAGCCGGAGGACATCAGAGGGAAAACCAGAAAACATTTTCTCCATAAAATATGATCCAGTTTCACCAAAATCAAGTGAAATAGTTGGTGGTGTGTGACTTAGTGCCGTAAAGCGTTACGTACTTCTCCCGACCCGGAGCCCAAAGTTACATAGTGTGAGAACAGACGTACGAATGACAGAGACACCGTTCACCTGATCACAGGTCAGTGTGAAAAGTACCTACATTAACGATCTCCAGAACTTTTTCTTGTTCCGTACTTTGTTCTCCGCTTCGCCTCCTTAATATCTCTCAATATCAGCATCTTTAAATATTAATGCACCGCTGAACCTCGTGGGGGAACTTGGGTAATTAAAGTGGAAAGACATCTGAGGCAGAGCGCAGGGCCAGGGGCCCGAGAGCTCCGGCTGGAACAAGTGTGCGTCTGTCGTCACCCTCCAAACCTGATTTTATTTTTCTTTCAGAGCTGCTGAGGGGAAAAGTTGAGGATTATCTAACATGTGTCGCCCAACATCTGATCATTTGCTGCATTCAAAGAGGGATCAGGAGACGTGAGGTCCGGCTGACGGATCTCGGAGACGTGATGCTTCGTTACGTCCTCTATCTGCTCGCGTTGTAGAGGGAGGAGGGAAATCAGGACGCTCAGAACTCCAGTGCAATTTATTTAATTAAAAATTCTTCAGGAATCAGCATTTCAGCACATGTTGCCTTCCTCGGGATAAAAGCCGGTGATCACTGAAATGAGATAAATGCTGCATAGGACAGTATTTTGGGGACGTTATTATGATTTTATTAGAGAGCCGACAGAAGAGAAATGAAACTGAGGGAAAGAGCTGAGGATGAATATGTAACACAGGTCTTAACCCCGACATGTGGCCACCAGCAAATGGATGAAGGAGCACTTCCTTCTACTCATCCTAAACCACATCAACTGGGTTTATCTCAGGTGACTGTGGAGGTCAGGTCATGTGACGCAGCACTCCATCACTCTCCTCCTTGGTCTGTCTCTACCTGTCTCTGATTGGCTGGTACTCATTCGTTGGTTTAGGCATGAGGAGGACTGAGATTGGTCAAGGTGAGGAGGGCAAGAAGAATGTCAGCCAATCACAGGCAGGGTAGGGCGGGCCTTCACTTATATAAAGGAGTGAGGAGACGAGAGGTCAAACTGTGAGTCAGTGTGCCATGCAGCCAAGTTTTAACTCAGTAAGCAAGCTTTCATGAAGCTGCAGGATCCTTCTCAGGTGCACACAAACTACAGTAAGTGATTGTTGGCCTTGTCCTGATGGTGTCACTTCCATCCAGGTTGGCAGGGTGTGGACTGCTCCATTCTCTGCTCCAGCGGTACTTGGGGACTGAGCTGCAATCAGACGTGTCAATGTGCCAACGAGGCAGCCTGCGACTCCGTCAACGGGACCTGCACCTGCTCCCCGGGCTGGAGGGACGAGTTCTGCGACGTACCGTGTCCGGTGAGTAGTTTAACAAAGGTCAAACTCGTTTTAATGAGATGCACAGTGTGTAGTTTAGTGTTGGAGTGTGTTTGTCTGGCGTGTTGTCAGGAGGGATCGTACGGGCTGGACTGCAGAGAGAGATGTGACTGTGTCAACGCTGATGGCTGCGATCCAGTGAGCGGCTTCTGTCGCTGTCTGGCAGGTTGGACAGGTGAGTTATGCAGCTACAGTTTTATTGATGTTTTTACAGACAAACTGTAACAAAGTTGAAGCCTCTGTAAATGACAAAATAACTGTTTAAACAGTTAAAAGTGGGTTTAAAACAATCAACAGACTGTCTAATGGCCAGGAGGCCAGTCCAGAGTCAAGGCGCCGCTGCCATCACACCATGGTGGAACAATCTGAGGGGTCCAGAGGTTCTGTAGAGGGTGAGATGTTTGAGCAGTTTATGAAGTGAGGTGATCAAATGAACAGCAAAGCAAGCTTGATCCCTCAGGGTGGGAACCACACATGCAGTCAGGAAAAGTCCAAAAGATTTGGATCAACCTCGACTTCTCCTTCTGTCTTTCCATCAACATTGCAGCATCCTGATATTGTTAGTATTTGGTATAACCCTAGAGGGAGCTCAAGGTGTGTGTTACCTGTCAGGAAAGGTATAAATGAGGCCCCCTGGTGGCATCTATGTGCTATGTCCAAGTAAAGCCACAAAGAAATCTGCTGATTCACGATGTTATAGCTCATCATACCCCCATGGCGCCTGTAAAATTTGCGTTCTGTCTCAGCGTGGTGTGTAACCATTGACGTGACCTCAGTATTGGTGTTAAAGGTATAAATATGTAACATTTCTGCATTAAAATATCTAAAAACGCCCACCCTGTGGCACAGTTTCAGTCTGGAAAGTATTTTGTTGAGTTGTGTCTAAATTATCCCAAAAGTTTCCAACAACGTTGAAACCTGGAGAAGCGGTGCACTCCCTTCATGGCTTTCCAGATAAATACAGAACAGATTAGAACATTTCTGCCTGACTCACATCAGTAACGTACAGCCTTGAATAAAGAGTCTGCTGTATGTTCACAAACACTTCACGATGGTGTAAATTGCGCCGTAGCCATGAGCCACATTCAGCCTCTGAATGGAGGACACAGAGGTGGAGGTGCAGGTGGAGCAGGAAAATACCAGAACAGACACACTCAGAGAGTGTGAACAGAAGAGGGAGGTGTTTTTCTGGCGACGCCGTGACAACAAATCAATGCTGCACACAAAAAATTCAAACCTATAATTTTAACGCTGATGAAGATTCAGGCTCGGCTGAGTTTGACAGCTGAGCGCTCGTCAATAATTCAGCTTCACAAGAGTTCCCCGTGGACAAAGCACCTTTCAGTGAGGCTTGGCTTCACTCTCAGTCTCTCTGCTCTTTATTGGAGACTTTTTTTTTTACAGTAAATTAACATCCTCAGCGGTGACACTGCACCTCTTTCTCTGAACCTTTGTTTACTGCAAAGCAGATTGCAACAAGGTCGACGACTTTGCTAACAGCCGAACATCAACAAGGTCACCAACAGCAGACATAGCAGCCAGCTAATGTCACTCACTCTCTCCTTTTCTCTTCTTAGCTTCCTCCGTCAGCGTCCTCTTCGCTCTCTTCTCCTCTGCCATTATGTCCATAGAAGCTGCTGAGCCCGGTTATCGCTCGCCCAGCTCCGGTTCTGGCACGACACACGACTCTTCTTCCCGTTAACACTCTGAGCTCACAGTCCGGTTAACAAACAGAGCTAACATGAGCTAACAGCAGCTACGGCGGTCAGCAGTTTACTTCACTGTCCATCATAAATTCTGTAAATCAGAGAGTCAGTGTAGCATAAACACCATGTTCAGGTTGTACTTCTGCTTGTTCATCGTCAGTAGAGTCGTGATCGGCGATGATCGATATGAGAGCTCATGAAGATGGAGGAGACGTTTGGATTTTAACTGCCGGAGGGAGAATTGGTGATGAACTGCCAGAACGTCTTCGACTAAAAGTTTGAAGAAGTAAACAAACAGTCTTAAACAGTTAGGTGTGTAATTACCATTGAGGTTGACCATGAATGATAATTAGCCCGATGAGATAATAAAAATACAGTGTATCAGCTGAAACCTGTGCAGCTCTCTCACCCTGTTTAAGACGTCTCCTGTGCTGCATTATGTTCCCGCCGGGTGAAAAACTCCAGTAAGATACATTAAACGGTTTAATCACTCAAACATCTTCCAGATTTTTATCTGAGGCACACAGAGAACGATGAAGTTCAGATCGTGCAGCGTTGAGGCTGCAGATACGATACACAAAGTCCGGTCTGATGAATGAGTTTGAAGGTTTAATCACACACCTAAACACTGTGAGTGTGTGTGAGTGTGTGTGTGTGGGACGAGTGTTGTAAAAGCTTTGTGTGGTCGGCAGAGCAGAAAATAAATACGCTTTATAAACACAAGTCCATTTAACATTTACTGCACAGCGGGTTGTGACATTTTATGACTCCAGGAAGTTATTGTAACGTTCTTTTATTCTCTGTTGTGAAGTAAACAGGAAGTAAAGAGTAATCTGCATGGCCTGGATGTACGTTTGCACATTAGCAATTGCACATCGTTTGCTAATTTGGCTTTTTCTGCATCTTAAAGTGAATTTTCTGCATCAGAACTGCTAATTTCAGACTGAACACTGTCATATGTTTGTAAATCAGAGAAAAACTAGACTGGGAGAGTCGAATAAGTCACATGCAGGATGGAACAAAACAGAGACGCAGCTGTGATGTGACGGAGACATGACCGATGTGGTTTCGAGGTCACATTGCCCACCTTGCCTAGCTCCGGTTCTGGCGTAACATTGGCTCCACTCCTTGAAATCCTCGTCTTCTTCTTCTTCTTCTTCTTCTTCTTCTTCTTCTTCTTCTTCTTCTTCTTCTTCTTCTTCTTCTTCTTCTTCTTCCTGGTTGTCCAGAACGCCTGTGGTACAAACACTAAAGAAAAACAAACAAACTGAGCTAACGGCAGCTACAATTGGCAGCAGATTACTTCACTGTCCATCAGGAAAGTCTGTAAATCACAGCGCCCTCCTGATGTTTGCTCATGTAAACACTTCCTTTCTCTCTTCTAAAAATTGCTTTGTGGGACAATCAACTCTAAAGTACAAGATGATTTCTACCGACATCTTTCGAGTTGGACTGGATATGATGGTTACTGGATCAACCTTCACTCAGGCCAACAGTCCAGACTTCTCACAGTGCTAACGAGAGTGTAATTAATTAGTGTATGGGCCGTGTTCCTCCTCGTCCTTCCCAGGTAATCAGTGTGTAGTATGGAATTGGGACACAGCGTGAGGTAATGAAGAGGAATCAGCTGTGCGTCTGTAAGCGCTGCGAGCGTCACGTGAGCTGAACTGGGTCACAATCGTTCGTTGTGTCAAATCACATTTTTACATTTTCTCTCAGCGCCGCCGCTCCCACCTGGTGAAATGAGGCATTAGCCTCGCAACAGAGCGGAGCCACGCTCGGCCTTCCTCCTCCTCCTCCTCCTCCTCCTCCTCCACCTCCTCCCTTTGTTTTATCTTCACAGCCTAACGAATAGAGTCTTCACCCACTTTGTGGCTCAGAGGTAGTTTATTAATTGAGTTGTAATGGCCGCCTGTGCCCCGCTCTCATATTCTCTCATATTCTATGTCAAAGGAAGTTGCTAATGAGCTGCAGATATACCAGGCTGCAGACAGGACGAGGGAGATGTACTGTATTTGCACACACACTATTCTTACTGTGTCCGTTTGTCTGTCTGTTTCTATATTTAGATGTGTGTGTGTGTGTATGTGTGTGTGTGTGTGTGTGTGGCTGAGTGTAACTAAGAATTAATGTAACGTGAATCTCTCGGGCTGCTGCAGCCTCCAGACTGTCCCCTGTGAACACCGAGGGCTCTGATCTGTTCTGCAAGCCAGCACACACACACACACACACACACACACACACACACACACATTTATGCAAGACTGATGAAAGAAGGAGACACTTCAGCGAATGATTAAAGGGCAAAAAGTCTGAGGCTGAATTTGGGGAATTTAAGTTTTTTCCTGAAATATTTGTTCATACAAACCGACGTTTACCGGAAGAACACGCAAACAGCTTGATGCTACAAGACGTGCAGACACACTGACAGACTGACAGAGTGTAAACACTCACACTGTGTAACTATGTTCAGCTGTACTCGAGTATTTGTTCTGATTACATTACTTCTGATCAAAAACTAGCAAGTCGACAACTTTGCTAACAGCCAATCATCAACCAGGTCACCAGCAGCAGACGCAGCAGCAGCTAATATTACTGACTAGTCCAACAGCAGTCAGCCCAGCTCGGCGTCTGTCTTTCAGCCTTTTATTTCACCAAGCTCTCGCGGTTACATTGCCTGGCTCCTGTTCTGGCATGACACCAACTCCGGTGGTCCAAAACGCCCGTGGTACAAACACTTACACTCCCCCCGCTGCTCTGTGACTTTCCATTAACAACCAGGCCAGGTGTGGCTCAGGTGCTAGAGGAGGTTGTCTTGTAATTGGAAGGTTGCTGGTTTGATTCCCGGCTCCTCTGTCACACTCACAGTGTCCTTGAGCTAAAGATGTTGGACCCTGATAAAAAAGTTGTTTAAATATTTATTTTACTTTGCATTTTACATTTTTTCTTTGCCAGCTGCAGCTTCCAGTCATTTGACCTTTATTTTTACAGTGTAGACTAAAATGTGTGTGTGTGTGTGTGTGTGTGTGTGTGTGTTTTGAGCAGGTGTCCACTGTGACAGTGTGTGTGAGGACGGACGCTGGGGACCGAACTGCTCCTACAGCTGCACCTGTGAGAACGGAGGCTCCTGCTCCCCCGAGGACGGCTCCTGTGTGTGCGCTCCCGGCTACCGAGGCACCAACTGCAGGCGAAGTACACACACACACACTTCAACACACACACACACACACACACACACACACACACACACACACTTCAGCTGCAGCACGGTGGCAGAAGAACTCAAGTACAATGAAAACTAAAACTGAGTTATCTGTTAAGAAGTCGCCATTTGTTCCTCGCGTTCGTGCATCACTTTCGTAGGTTTGTAGGATCGCGTGGCGTGCAGTGACGAGGCTGCAGGTTACAACTGAACACCCCTCACCTCACTCCCTTCTTTTAAGTATGTAGGAGAATATATTCCTACAGTTTCAAAGTGCTGGTTGAGCTTGGTCCGAGCAGGACCAGGTGACCGACTCGTCAATAGCAGCTCAGGCCGTACCTGACCCAACATGCTCCTGATGCAGGCCGTGCTCATCTCTAACGCCCTCCTGCACAGTGAAACCCTTTCAGATGATCCACCTGGTCTTCAACCAACCCTCATCGAGCTCCTCTGTCTACCTGTAGTTCAGATGTCACCTCCTCAAACCTCCTGAAGACCTCCAGCTCTTCAGGAGGTGACTCCAGTCCGCTGTGAGAAGCTTCGCTGTAGATAAACTGTACCGTTCAGTGTGAGGCTGCTTGTTGATGCTCGCGGGGTGAATTGGAGTGTTCGGCTTTCCTCTGCTCCCTCCTGCATCGCGGTGATAAATTTAAAGGCTCTCGGTTCACAGTTTAGCCAATTATCTTAATTAGGAAAATCCTGTAGCGTGAGCGAGGCGGCGGACCGGTCTGCACCGGCTTGTCTCACCACTCAGAGTAACATCAATTAAAGCAAATTAAAGGCCTCGGGAAGACGTATGAGGCAGGAAAACAAAGCAAATACAGCCAACAGGTTAGAGACCACACACACACACACACACAGATATAGGTGTGGTGCGTATATTAGCTTTCATGTGGAGTTTGAAGACGCAGCTTAAATTGCGACTAAGTGGACCATGAAATCCATTATTAAAATGATCAAAGAACTAATCAGAGAACTAATCAAAGTTTCCCTGACCACACACACACACACACACACACACAGTTCACACACATCCTCCTAACAGCTGTGTGTGTGTGTTTTCTCTGCAGCATGTTCTCCGGGTTTCTATGGCCATCGCTGCAGCCAGTCGTGTCCTCATTGCATCCACAGTGACGGGGCGTGTCACCACATCAGCGGCCATTGTGAATGTCTGTCGGGCTTCTTCGGCTCGCTCTGTAATCAAGGTCGGTCGTGGTTTTCTTCTCGGTGTGAGTCTGTTGAGGACAAATGGCCAGTTTTGTTTTCTACAGGTTGTGGTAATAATTCTTCATCGAGCCTCCAAGATGTTGTTTGGATGAAAGTTTGACAGAGAAATACAGCTGCAGGAAACTGTTGCAGAAGGTGCTGCAGTGTTAACAGACTGCTGCATTGTCTGCAAAGGTTAGGACCCTCATAGTTTTACAAAATTGGGGCCCCCAAATAGCATCTTGCACAGGGCCCGCAAACAGCTAGAAACGGCCCTGTTAAGGCGCTTATTTAGTGTTGAACTTTGGACCACCTGCTCCTTCATTCAGAGACGACATATCCTGGATTTTAGTCTCTAATTTGAGTCTGGAACATCTCAGAGGTCCTGAAACTTAAATTGTTCAGGAGCCTCCACCTGCGATTTTTCTTTTCCGACCCGCCTTCCTCTGTCTCTGTCCGAGTCTCACTCCTCATGCCTAAATCTAACCAACATCGCCTCCAGCTGAACCTCTCAGAAACTGAACCGCTCCCACCCAAACAGACTACACGCCGTGACATCAACATCAAGACTTAGGAGTGATGACCGATGACCGATACGCTCAGGACAATCCAAACTTTTCTCGTCTGTTGTTCCCCGTTGGTGGAACGTCCTACCAGATCAGGGGCGTCCCTCTCTACCTTCACAAACCTCCTGAAGACCTCCAGCTCTTCAGAGAGGACCTCCTCTACAACACTACCAACAGCTGGACATGATAAATCTGTCCCTAGACTGTTGTTCTTTATTTGAATACGTCCGTAGCGTCCAGAATCTGATTTCAGTCCACCTCCAAACGTGTCTCAGCTCTTTTTGCCGTCCAGACTTTCTAAAATTGCTCTGGATCTGTTAAAAAGTGGACTTGCTCAGCCTCAGAGCTGCGGCGTCTCCCTCGTTCACCTCATCCACAACATGAAATGCCACAAAATGCTCTGACTGACAGTGAAAGCACCATTTTTTGAATCAAATGTTTAAAAAAAAGTCTGCGGCCGGACAAGTTAGACAGCAACAGAAGACAGATGACACTTTTTTCTCCCTCCAAACTGACGCTGTGCAGCCTGACACAGATTGTGACCAACGTATTTTTAGACCCGTCTGGCGCGGTGTGACATGAGCGAGCCTGCGAGGTCGCCGTTTCCTGTTTCGTACCAAACTCCCAGAAAGTTGTTGCAGACTCACGTCTCATTCTTCTTCTGTAATCACCTCCTCACGCAACGACTGTCTTCACGCGTTAACACCGGCCGGCCTCATGACTTCTTCATTTACCGCTTTGTTGTGAAACTCTTCCTGCAGGTTAAAACTGAAGCCGTGCACACAAAGCAGAGCGCACGGATCTCTGTGAAACAGGAAACCTTGAGCTCTTCAATTCATCTGAACGTCGTTATTTCTGCAGGTTAAACAGGTGTTAATTCTCTCGTGAAGGCGCTCGGCCTAAGGTTCTTAAACAGACGGTGTGTGTGAGTGCGCCGTGAAATATTCATCATCATTAAACATGAAGATCAGCTGCACCCCGCTCGTCCCACATTAGCCATTCTGCTGGCCGCTGCATCTTCGAGCAGACCCGTAGCTGACCGGGGCGAGCCTTGATGAATCGAGACGTCCAGCACGGAGCGGGCGTTTAACCGCCCGAAGTGCCGGTCACGCTCTGTCCTGTTCTCTCCATGTTTGATGGCCTTTTGTACAAGCTAATGATGTTATCGACTGGTGAACCCTCGAAGGATCTGCAGCAACCGGGAAGAAAACAACTCACTGTGTGTGTGTGTGTGTGAGTGTGTGTGAGTGTGTGTGAGTTAACCGTTAAAAACGGTTTTTCAGCACTTTAATGAAGAAATCATGTTTGTTTTTTTTTTCAAGTGGAGGCTGGGAAAGATTTACACAACACAAACGTCCTCTGAGAGGCCGGAGCCACCGTGCATGATCTATAAATCTCCTCGTAGAGACACAATCAGCAGAACGACCAAAACAAATCAGGATCCTTCAAATAAAGGCTCTTCACACCTCTGTTTCTGTTTTATCAGGTGGACTTCAAGCTTTTAGCTCAAGGCTAAAGTGTATTGCTAAAGTTTAGCGGTCATGCTAAGACCTAACAGGCCAGAGGCTACTTGAAGAGCCCTGATTTAGCATGTTAGCATGCCTGAACCATAGACTTTATAATTCATGGACGTAGTCTCTGTGGAGCCGGTGTGAAGCTCTGGTCGTCTGAAACGTTGTCGTTAGCTTTTTTTAGCTCATTGTTAGCTTGTTTTAGCTCACTATTAGCTTGTTGTTAGCTTGTTTTAGCTCATTGTTAGCTCAGTACAGTTGTCATGAACGGGGAAATTAGCTACAGAGACCAAAAGTGTTTTTTGTGTTTTTTGTTTCGTCCCGTCATGAACGTTTTTATCAGATTTCTCAACAGTTGTCTCAGTTTTTTTTACTTTGGAAGTGTTGCAAAACAAATGAATTAAGAAAAGTTAACAGCAGATCGCCAGGGAGCTAACGAACAGTCCCTCTCCTGCTAATTATTTCTGTTCAACTCATTCATCTCCTGTTCGTACGGACGGTGTTTCACTTTGATCCGAACTTAACAGACACTAGTCAGACGTTGGTAGCTGTTACATAAGAAGTGGACTTCATTAAAGCGTCCATAATGATCTTTATTGCACTCATATTCACAGCTAAGAACCCCCTTCTGGGTTTTATTCTTCCAGTGGAACAATGTGAGCAGCTCGCTAATGGTGACTGTAAGCATAGACGGGCAGAACCTATTAATGAAGACAATACATTTCATGCAACAGGTGGACGATGTAGTAAAATGCAAATCAGTGCAGGAGAGTAATGTAAAAATAATGAATATCTACGTATCTCATGAATATTTAATGTATTTATTTTATCCTGCTCAAACATTAACATTAGGAGGAAACAGCACACGTTGTGATACAGCTACAGATACTACAGTACAGGTACACACTGTGTCTGTGTTGTGTCGTGATTATGCAAACGCTCATTAAACTTTTTTTAGTTTAGTTTAGAGTTAAGGTCGAGTTAAATGTCAGCTCGTAATATTTCTAACTTTTACTCTTCAAAATGTCACATGACGCTCCCGGTTTATGTTCCGTCCGGGGAAAAGCACTGCAGAGCTTCAGTTCATGAAGTTTGATAAGTTACTTTTAACTCTTTTAAAGGTGCTACAGGGAGTTTTAACTGTTATGAAACAGTCCCTATCTGACCGTCATAAACAAACAAGATCATCAGCGAGATGATCGGCTGGTGTAGTTATTCTTAAAGTATCTGGTCAGCTTCCCCTCAAAATTAATAAAACAAGGCGGTAAGTGCAGTATCACACCTGTCCACAGGGGCGCCACATTGAAACAGCAAGCCAAGTGTTGTTTACCTACGTCCTCATTTTTACGTTACCTGTAAAAAAGGTGGACGTTAATTGACGTTTACAGTAGCCAATAGCTCTCTGAGCGTTACATCCCCACGGCTATGCACTGCAGCTAGTGCTAAAGGCTAGCATTAGCCTCTACCTTCCAGTGAACACAGCCGGACCGAACAGAACCTCTGAACCAGCAGTGTCGAGTCTAACAGCAACTTTTCTTGCTGGGTTTGGCTCCTGGCATCCCGGGGCTGAGTCAGCTCAGTTAGCTACACGGCTAACTGAGCTAACCACAGTTAGCGCATCACTACTTAGCAATCTTTCCAAGTAATTGTAGCTAATGTTTGCAGTGAGCTAACTTTGGTGGGAAAAAACTAATGTGATTAAGTTCATAACATTAGCTAATGTTAGCTTTAAATCCAAGCTAACTAAAGTAGCTAATGTTAGCAGTCAGCTACATTAGCTATATCTGAAAACTAGCTAAATCTAGAACATTAGCTTATATTATCAGTTAGCTGTGTTAGCCTTTTCCCAAAACCTAACTTATGTTAGCAGTTAGCTACATTAGCACTAGCTCAAAATCCTCAGTGTTAGCTTTATTATATTAGCTTTGGCTGCAACTTATCACTGTTTCCATCATAAAGTCTGTAAATCTCCTCGGTAGTGTGACGTTATTCTCTGTCAGAGGCTGCTGAGCCCGGTTCTGTTAGCATGCTAACGTCAGATTCAGTTAGCGGCATCTAATTAGCATTTATCATAACTGTCAAATATCGTGAAGAACACCTGAAAACACTGAAAACACTGAAAACACTTGGTATCAGTGTTGGACAGAGGACAGATAATAATTTAGACGTTTTGTAAACTTTAATTTAATAAACTTAGAAATTACAGTTCAAACTGAATACTGTATCAAACACAGTTTGTCCTCTCGGGTTAATTGGAAATACTCCATAAACCCCAGAGCACATTAATATATTATCAGACTACTACAGTATGTGTCTCAATATTTTATCAGTGTAACTACACTCAGTGAAGAAATATTACGTCCTAAAGCAACTCGATGTGCATTTCCCTGAAATGATTAACTGGAAAACAAAGTTTGGACACAGATTCCTGCAGCTTCGTTTGTAGGTGACAAAGTTTGAGTCGACGTTTTATCACATTAGAGACGAGCAGAGGTTATTCACTTCACTTCAAGCATTCACCAACAGTGTAATGTATTTTCATAATAATAATAATAATAATAATAATAATGGTGGTAGGAATTCTCTCAACTATTTATCCCTTTTAATTTTACATGAATCATATTTTCTTAATTAGATCACAGTTGTTTTTAATCTTTTCTGTTCTTCATGTCTCTCTTTTATCTTAATTAGAAATACATCAGGTGAACAAACACAGAGGATAAGAAGTGTCAGATCTAAAGCTCAGCAGTAAATCACCTTTAATAAAAGATCTGCAGCCTGTAAACATGTTTATTTCTGCTGTGAAGTTGGACATTTGAACATGGGGACTTATGGAGACTGACTCACTTCTGCAGCCAGCCTCAAGTGGACGTTTGAGGAACTGCAGTTGGTGTCACTTCCTCTGCTGGGTGCAGATCTAATAATTATTTATTGATGGGGCAATGACACACTGAATATTTCTGATTTTAAATAAAGTTTTAAAGAAAAAGATCGACCGACAAATATTAAAACTATAAATTCACACACCGTACACACAGAAATAATAATCACAGCATTAAAATAAACGCTGTAAAGTTTCCACACTCACATGAACCTTGTGTCCACCCACACGTCAGGAAGTAATCAGATTACATCTGTAGTGTAATGATTGCCTGTGTTGCCTAATGCTGTGTGAGCTGAAGGCAGCCGTGTACAGCGTGTTACATCACGACACGAGTCACTGCATACAGTTCATCTGTCCACGCTGCACGTGGCTGCTAATTAGTTTAAATGATGCAATAATTAACTCTGTGTGTGTGTGTGTGTGTGTGTGTGAGTGTGATAAGCATTAACTTCTCTGCAGTGTCGGCCTGAAATCTTAAAAACTACTAAATGAAATGACGTCCGTGGCCCTCGTCGTTACTTTGGAGTCTTTGTGGTTTTAAGTAAAATTTCCTGCCAGCTGCTGGACGAGGTTCAGACGTTCATGCCCCCCAGAGGATGAACCGTAATAATCGTCTGACTCCTCATCTGGTGCCGTCAAAGTTTTATTGGTCCAATCCTGTCGGATGAGTTCAGAAAATGGGACATGATGTATAATTATTTCTTTCTGAGGAGTTGGTGCTTCGTCACAGTGTAAATGTGTCATAGTTAATAGTGTGTCTTCACTGTGTGTGTGTGTGTGTGTGTGTGTCCGCAGTGTGTCCCAGTGGGAAGTTTGGCAAAGCGTGTTCTTCGGCCTGTCTGTGCACCAACAACAGCACCTGTAACCCGATCGACGGCTCGTGTCAGTGCTACCCAGGATGGATCGGCGAGGACTGCTCCAAATGTAAGACGACACAGATCACCTCATCAACTTCAGCTCCACTCACTTCCTGTCCTCGTGCGTTCTTGGTGATCGCTCGTTGTGTTTGAGCTGATCGTTAACCAATCAGAGACGGCCGACTGAAAGGCAATTACTGCATGGCTCCACGATCGCTCCATCACTCGTGGAGCTAATGAAGGCGCAGACCGTCCTGATCACATCCGGTCCTCAGGCTGCTGACTGAACAGTGTGCGTGTGTGTGTTCATCTTTCTCTTTGTCTAACTCTGTGTGTGTGTGTGTGTGTGTGTGTGTTAATTGGTGTTATTGGCAGCCTGTCCTCAGGGCTCGTGGGGCCCGGACTGCATCCACACATGTAACTGTCACAACGGAGCCCAGTGCAGCGCCACGGACGGAGAGTGTGACTGCAGCCCCGGATGGACGGGACTCTACTGTACTCAGCGTATGTCACACACACACACACACACACACACACACACACACACACACACACACACACACACTGATCTAATAAGGGAAGCAGCGCTGAGCTCTCGGGCTGCAGAGGAGTCTGTGAATCTCGTACCTGCACCTCCATCTGGTGGTGGATAAAAAAAACTGCATGCCTGAACACATCCACTCCTTTAGCTCCTTAAAATCCTTCCTCCCTTCCTTCCCTACCTCCTTCTTTCCTTCGTGACACATATATTGAGTCATAGGTGTGTGTGTGAGGAAGTTTGTGAGCTCCTGGAATAAAAACATGGAGCTGATGTTCACAGTCAGTCTGCATTGTTCTTCACATACGTCAGACGAACACTGTGGAGCGTCTTCAGGTATCTGAGCAGTTGTGTAAATCTTCTGGGTTTGGTTCAATCTGCAGAGATGATCCACGTCGACTTCCTCAGCGACAGATTAGCCAATCCCAGAAAAGCTGCTTCAACCAAACTCGCCTCCAGATTCTCGGATCATCTCTCTGTTTGGAGAGCGAACAGCTGATGGTGAAAAATGGAAGGTGCTGGGTTCAACCCCGACAGTCTGTGTGGAGTTTGGATGTTCTGTCCAGGTTCTCCGGCTTCCTCCCAGCTTCCTGTCCGTGGCTGATGTGACCTGATGCAGTTATGAATGAGTGTTTTTGTTCGTCCTCAGGCTGTCCGACGGGTTTCTACGGCTCGCAGTGTGCCGAGGTGTGCCGCTGTCAGAACGGGGCGGACTGCGATCATGTCAGCGGACAGTGTTCCTGCAGGACGGGCTTCATCGGACAGAGCTGCGAGCTCAGTGAGTGTCGACACGTCTGCACATCGTCTTTATTAAGAATGAATGTTAGTGATCTCTCTGCAAAGACGTAAGGCGAGTGTGAGGCTGATGTAGAAATGTGTCGACAGTCAGAGGTTTGCACGACGAAAGAAACCAGAAAACATTCACGAGGAGCCGAGTCACTCAAAAATATGAATCAGTTATGGAAATAGTTGGTAACAACTGATCACAGGTATCACTGCCACTAAGTTTCGACAGATGTAACCTAATAAAACTATAATAACTATAAACTTTTACTGTACAGTGAACAAAGTGAGAAAAGACGACTGAGAAGCTTCATGGACTTTTTAAAAACACAAAAAGGTCCAGTTTTCATCATCAGGACGTTCCTCTTACACACACTGACGTTGTTTCATGAGTTTCTGGTCACATTTGAACACACTGCTGTGTTAACACACGTCAGCTGTCGTATGTGTGTGTGTGTGTTGACCCTCGGCTGTCTCCTTGTCCAGAGTGTCCTGCGGGGACGTTCGGTTACGGCTGTCAGCAGCTGTGCGAGTGCATGAACAACGCCACCTGTGACTACGTGACGGGGACGTGCTACTGCAGCATCGGATTCAAAGGCATCCGCTGCGACCAGGGTGAGAGCTGACGACAGAGACGCTGCACACACACACACACACACACACACACACACACACACACACACACACACGACTCTGCAGAAATCTGCATAAGAAAATGAAAATGTTTGTATAAGCTGAAGAACAAAGCGTCCTCTGATGAGCTGATGAACGTTTCTGCATTTTTCTTTCTTCTTTTCCATCAAACAGATCTGATGTCTCCTGATGATCAATATTTTGTCTTTTTAAAGGAGGTCAGCTCAGCAGAAATCTCAAAGTTTTATCCAAATATTGAAAGTTTAGATTGAATAAGGTTATGACAGGAGTATGTGATGATCATCTCATGATCTATAAGTTATTGCAGCAGTTTTTGGTTTGATTTGTTGCCAAATTGAAACAATTTTAACATTTTTAACCTCCAAAACTGATAAAAAATCGTCAGAAATCGCCGAGACTTTCGTCAAACATCTCTTGTTGTCACGTTTGTAGATTTGTGTAGCTTGACTGGATGTTTGAGCACTTCTCTTGTGTGAATGTGTCGGAAACACTCGGCCGGCCGTCCTCTGAACGCCCTCGCTCTCTAGTTTGTGGTTGGACGGTTTCATGAGACTGTGATCATCCTCGAGGTCACTCTAGGTCATTTTATAAAGTGAGCTCAATGAACAGCATCACCCACAAATCCACAGGAGTCTCAGCTGTGCAGTCAGAGCCAGTTTATGACATTAAAAACAGCAGAAACATTCAAATACTCCATGAAAACATGTACGCTGCAGGCAGAAGCAGCTTGTTTTTTGGGGTTAGCATAAAGTGAGCATGTCTGTAAAGAGGAGAACCCAGAGAACCTATGACCATCCAGATACCCTGAGGTCAGAGGTCATGGGACAAAAAGGTCTTCTTCTGATATCTGTATCTTTTATTTTGAAACTCCATCGTCTGCTTGTCCTCCTCAGCCGCCCTGATGATGGAGGAACTGAACCCGTACACTAAGATCAGCCCGGCTCTGGCGTCGGAGCGGCAGTCGGCCGGCGCCGTCCTGGGCATTATCTTCCTGCTGCTGCTCATCATGGCCATGCTCAGCCTCGTCGTCTGGTTCCGCTACCGGCAGAGAGAGAAAGGCCACCACGTGCCGAACGTCACCTACACGCCCGCCCTGCACATCAACTCCACCGACTACTCGCTCTCAGGTAAGACGTCCACGCGTCTCTCAGAGCGCCTTCGTTTTAATTTGCAGCTTCGGACGGCCATCGTGGTTTAGATACTCTGCGTCTGGCTGTCAGGTGTTTGTGCACCGTGCATGTGTATGGTGGTGCTGGAAGGTAAGATGGGGAGGATGTAAGAACCTGTGCTGGTGTCGTGTGGTGACAGCAGGGCTGCAGTGTACAGGCCTGCTCTCCTCTGCAGACTCCTCTCCCAGTAACAGCTCCGCAGGCCGATGCTTCTCCAACCCCAGCTACCGCACCCTGGGGCCCTGCACCTACGCCGCGCACTACGCCAAGCCGGACAAGAGGAGCGCCACCAAGGTGGGCAACACGTTTAACACCTCCTACACCAATGAGTGAAGTTCATGAGTTCACCAACATCCTGTTTATCTACAAAGAGTTCGGTTTTTATATATTAATGATGTTTGTGTGGCTTTTTTTCCAGATGAAGTCGAAGAAGCGACACAGGAACAGCGCGCCAGAGTGGGGCGCTTACTGTAACCTCAGCGAGCTCGGTCAGTCGGAGCGTTGTTTAATCATTTGAGCATTTAGATGATGATAACAGCTTCATATCAGCCCTCTCACAGACACTTTTGTGTCAATAATGTAGTGTATAGAAATCACAAAAAAAAAAAAAAGAAATGAGGATTGAAGTGAGTGAAACAGCAAACTCAGATCAAACTGTCGAACCAGGCAGAGCTTTTACAAACAAATTTTAGTTCCTGTTTAGCTGGAACACGAGAGCGTTTAAGATCAGGCAGGACGCCGTTTGTCCATGCTTGGATCAGCGAGCTCAGCCCGACTCATAGAGCTCCACGCTCTCGTCAAAATATGACACTGCTGGCTCAAAAACAAACAAGATCGTGCCAAACTTGAGGCTTCAGAATGGTCGCCTACACTTGGTAGAAAGATCTTAATCCCACCTACAAACTCTGATTGGTTGATTGTTTCTTAACGAGCACGACAACAGGCACTCTTAATTGAATTGCTGAACAAATCAGAGATTGATCAGAGAGGAAACAGCCCAACAGCTGTCATCAGAGTTTGATTTAAAAAGATCAAATGATCTGGAGGTAAACTGACAGAAATAATCTGACATGAAGAATATCGTTGTGTTCCTTTTGTTCTTCTTTACGTTTTCCTCTCTGCTGTCTGTGCAGGTGTTTACTGCATCGACCGGCGTTACAGCTACCACGTGGAGCCGCGCTACAGAGGTACAGTGTGAGGTCGACTGACTCCCCAGCCAATCCTCTTGCTCGAACAGTTCCCTCAGCCAATGGCTGGCTGCCTTCATGTTCGTGTGGCTCTCTGCATGTAACGGGAGACGTTCAGCTCCGACACGCTGCAGACAGGATCTGATTAAAAGTGACAGAATACAGTCAGACGGTGTGAGAGCTCATTAAAGTATTTCAGTCTGCTACACCTGTACACCTGTAGCACTCCTCACTGCACCTGTCCATTAGTGAGCTACATGTTCCAGACAGTGACAGCTTCACTATGTTCGCTGTAAAACTGTCAAACGTACAGCTTAGTGTCTCAATCTGATGAATATGATCAGCAAATGACACATTAATGTGTCGTTTGTTGACGGATTGTAAAAAAAGGTCGATTGACAAAAAATGTAAAATTAAAGTAAAATATCGTAATTCTAATAAATATCAAAAACATTTATTTTACAGATTTGACCTGAATTATTACGATCAAACACGATATGACATGAACATTTATTTAACGAGCCCCATCTGTAATTACAGATAATTACTGTCATTTTACATAAATGTGTGTGTAATTTAAGAAAGCTGAAAAAATACTACATGAATAATGCAGTAATGTTTCTGTACAAAACTGAGAAATGACTGTAATTTGTCATTATCGACATGATACTATGATAAATAACAGATTGGTTGTTAATTTACGGAAAATGTCTGTAATTCTACAGTTTTATAAACAATTTTAAAAAAACAGAAAACTACTGTGATTTTAGACAAATCAGCAATAAATGTGTCAGTTCTGATCAATGTAAATAAAGATACATTAAAACAAAAAGCTAAAATATCATAATTCATTCAAACATAAATGTAAATTCAGTTATTTTCCATAATTTGAAGTGATGAAGTGATTCCTCTGGTGGCCTCCAGGCTGTACCTGAATGTTCACCTTCCTTGTAAAATGACTGTACGTGCTCTTGTTGCTATGAACCTACAGGTGTGCTGACAGGTGTGTTTGTGTCTCTGCAGGTTGACTCCTCTCCTCTGTGTCCTCCTCCTCCTGCTTTGACCCCCATCACTCCTAAAACTCACCCGGGGGAATCTCTCCTCCACAATAACTGAATGCTGTGTGTCACCGATCTGTTTGTTTTAACCTGAAATGCTGAAATGTCGCCTTTTGTTTGTGCTGTGATGTGATGATGACTCTGACATGTTCCTCTCTTAGAGGATAAGTCTGGTGATAATCTCAGTACTGTCAGAGCGAGGTTATTTTTTAGGACTGGTCCAAATACTCACTAAGGCACCAAATGTGGATTAATCCGCCGCTGAAAATAGTCCCCCAACAAATTCACAAATTCCTGCAGAACACACAACTCCACCAAAAATTGCTGTTTTTCAGTGAAGTTTGGTAGCTATGAACAGAGCAAACATTAGATATAATTAGGCTTTGGTAACGTACACTTAGACTGATGGTTTGCTCTTCTTTGGTGGCTAAAATCTGATTCGTCGCTGCCTTCATCCACAGCTTCTGGTCCTTCACACTGACGGACGACTGCTGTCGGTAATACACCGACTGTGGATCAGCCACACTTGAAATAACCTGAACTGTCCCTTTAAAAAGCCTTTTTAAATGAATCTGTGTATCTGTGAGGTGTTTTCAAGACTCACGTCTTCAGAAGGAAACAATGAGTTTGAGAATAACACCAGCCTTCTCCTCTAAAACCAGAAACGACAGTCCTGTGATAATCCCTATAATCAGACATGAATTGGTCTCTATGGTAACTTGTCACAAACTGTTTCATTCTTATGTTTCATGCGTCTTATAGAGGAGAGCGTCATCCCTTAATGTTCATACAGCAGCATGTTACAGAGTCGCTGCAGTGCTTCACCTGCAGACCTTCAACAACACTTAAGAGCTTCTCGAGTATTTTGAGCTCATTCACCGTCTGAATAGTTCTTTCTCCCACGCGAGTCCTGGAGCGTTATTTCTCAAACACACAAGGTCACCTGATCCATGTGCTCTTTATCTTTTAGACTACATGAAGGGTTCCTTGTCCAGCACATGCTCCCTCAACAGCGAGAACCCGTACGCCACCATCAATGACCCGCCCGGCCTCTGCAAACACTCCGAGAGCAGCTACGTGGAGATGAAATCGCCGGCTCACCACGATCACATGACCCACTGCTGCTCCGCCGCCATCATCACCACGACCACCACCACCACCGCACCCGCCAAGAACGTCTACGACATGGGTACGTTCGCAGCCGCATGGGGGCGGCTTCATTCTCGCTCGATGTGAGCAGATCACGGTCTCCTTTGTCGAGTTTAGTTTACAAAGCCGTGCTGTTGGAATACGTGCAGAATGAGGTTTGGCTGTCCCTGAAAAGACGTCGTCTACTTGGCAGCACATTTCATGGACAGTATAAAATATGGACGTCGTACCAGATTTCTGAAGAGCCGTGTGGAGCTCCTGATAGGATGGAGCCTCTTCAGACGACAGGACAGCATACAACTTCACCTCAGTCCATCTTAAACGAGCTCAGGCCCACAGAAGGTGGCGGACGCCAGTCTGGATCTTTGCACGGTCGAGTTTCAGCTGTCATTTGCGGACACAGCGATGAACTGTGTGCAGAGACATGCAGTGATGTTCATGACAGAATCTGTTTTTAATGCGTGAAGATCACGGCCATCCAGTACTGGCGTTTCAGTCTTGTCCCTCGCGTACAGAGTTAACAAACTACATCAGTACATCTCTACTTGACTTCCTCTTCTTTCTTTCTCTCCCAGAACCAACCATCAGTATCGTCCAGGGTGCCGGCACTGTGGTGGTTCCCACTTACCCTCAGAACCCGTACGACCTGCCCAGGAACAGCCACATCCCGAGCCACTACGACCTGCTGCCGGTGCGCCCGAGCCCGTCTCACAGCCACAGCCTCACCCTGCACAGCCACAGCCCTCCGCTGCCCGGCAGCCCCACCAGCTCGCTGCTCTAGACCCCGCCCCACTCCCAGCACCTCAGACTGGACACTGGACCAGTGCTCCCAGTTCATCCAGAGCCAGAAAACTGTGAACCGGGACATAACATGGATTTTTTTTTAAGCAGAGGAACATTCAGAGGACAGAAGTACATATTTAGTTTGAACTAATATTTATTTATTTGTGTGCAGCGCTCCGAGCGTCGTGCTGCTGTTTGATATTTTATCACTGTATTATATCCAAAGTGTTTGAGCTGTTTCTGTGCCAAGTCAATACTACATATTTGTGTCGTATTGTAAATTCCCCGTCATCGACAGACAGAGGGAATATACACGTACAGTACGTATGCACACAAGTATACCGTTTTTGTCTGGTATGCTCGTCTCTTTGTCTTTTTTGCTACGTCCTGAGTCAGAAGATCGAGTTCGAAGGACGACGGGAAAAGAAAAGTGACGGCGTGACTCTGTAAATTTGTCTGCGTGGGGCTGAGACGCCCTTCACGCCTGGATCGAGCGGATCTACCAAACTCGTACAAAGAATCATGAAGACTTTACAGCCTGCGGTGCAAACTAACATATGTGGGAAAAAATGTGCTGATTAAACTCCCAGAAGAAACCTGTGTGGACACGCAGAGTGCGGCCTGGTCAGATTTACACTACCTGTACAGTTCTGGTATTTTTACACATCGTTTCTTATTTCCTGTTTACATATTTAAAGATCTCGCCTGGGATCCATATTTTCTCTCTGAACTTATCTTTTTGTATGTACTGTAGACAGAGTGCTGTATTAGCTGTACACTTACTGTACACTAGTGTTTATTATTATTATGATTATTGTGATTTTCTTTTGTTGTGTCAAGCTTAATACACATGCATGCCAAAGATTATTGGAGATATAATAGTTAGCCAGGAATACCCTGATTGTGTTCTTTGGTGATTATTGTCATCTGACTGTCTGAACATGGAACAACGCCGATCTGAAACTTGTTTTTTATTAGGAATGTTCACCGCAGGGCTGCAACGAACGCTTTCGGTCATGAAAGAGTTAAAAGTGTCCAAGATGACATCTTCAAACGTCTCATTTGTCTGATCGACAGTTCAAAATTCAGTTACAGTCACATGAGGGAAGGAAAAGCAGCAAGTTTTCCATCCATCCATTTCCATTTGGTTATCCAGGGTTTGGTCACGGTGGCAGCAGGTTTAGCAGGACGTTCCAGACGTCCTCCTGGATGATCCCGAGGCATTCCTAGTCCTTCTAGCGGGTTCTGGGTGTGTCCCAGGGTTCCCTGCCAGTTGGATGTGCCCGAAACATCTCCAAAGAAAAGCTACTTTAGCTGGCTTCTCTAATCTCCCTCCAGATGTCCGGCCACCCTTGTCCAAGACCTTGTGTCCTTTTGGTCACTAACTAAAGCTCATGACTATAGGTGAGGGTTGGAACGTAGATGGACCGGAAAATAGAGAGCTTTCCCGTCCAGCTCGGCTTCCTCTGAACCACAGTTGTTCTGCCGATGCTGCTCCAACTCGCCGGTCCATCTCATGCTCTGTTTTCCTGTCACTGGTCAACAATACCTTGAAAATACTTGAAGTCCTTTGCTTGGGGCAGCAACTCGCTTCTAACCCAGAGGCACACTTGGCTGCAATTGCGTGCTGAAGGTCACCGCCTGATGAAGCCAACAGAACCACATCATCTGCAAAAAAACAGAGATGCAATTCTGCGGCTCCCAAACCGGACATTTTCCCCCAGCCTCGTCTTGAAGTCCCGTCCATGAATGTCACAAACAGAATCGGGGACGAGGGGCAACCTTGGCGGAGTCCAACACCCGCTGAGAACGTAGCAACCCCCCATACTCCCTCACTGCCCCCCATAGTCCACTGGCATAGTCCTGTCATGTTTCTGTCGATCAGTTAATTGACTAATTGTTTCAGTGAGGTCAACAACCTTCAAGATCTCAATAATTAAACTTTTAAACTTACTTAAACTCCCTCCTCAACTCTGTCATCACAGGTTTTTTATTTTTTTGTTCCCAAAGACAATAAAATGTTTCTAATCTTAATGTAGCAACCTCACATTACATATGAAACGAAGCCGTAATGTCCTGAAATCCTGCTGAATTTTTCTGTTCTGTTTAAAATGCTTATGATGACACACTGGCAAACAGCAATAACAGGACATGTTGACAATCAGATGTAAACAGCTTTGTTCGTTTTCCTCCTTTCGTTCCGTTTGCTCTGACTTCCTCGTACGTCTTTCCTTCAGCTTTGATCCCAACGATAGTTTCAGCTTCAGTAGATGTATCGAGTGCTGCTTGTTGGCTTTTTGTTTCAAACTCTGAACTCAATAAAGTTGTCATAGCTCAGGGGAGTGGTGTCTTGTCTTCTTACGAAGCAGAATCTTGTTGTCATATAGAGTCGTGTGTCGTCTGCATATATGCTGTTTCACATTATGTTGACTGATACAGAGAACAGAGAATTTTTACAGAAGTTTTCTGCTTTTTAAAATTCTATACAAAACTAGACATAAAAACCAGAAATGTTTTTCAGCTGTTTTAGAAAACAGCAGAAAATGTAAATGTAGAAATGTTAATGCAACTTTAAAAAAAAAATGCAAATGTAAGACAAATAACTGAATTGACAGTATTTTTCTGTTTCTGTAATATTGTATAGAAAACTGTAAATTAACAGACATTATCTATAAATTATCTGTTATTAAGTATTACTATATTATTTATACAGTATTTCTACTTTCTTAAGTTACATACAAATGTATGTAAAATTACAATAATTATCTGTAATTAGAAATGTGGCTCATTTTTCTTTGTAGTTGGTGCTGTCACTTTATTGAAGTTGATTGTAATGATTTAAGAAAATCTTGAAAATAGCATTTCTCTGTAAAAACCTTGACTTTCAGTAAATTTACAGTTTTTGACCTAAATTTTACGATTTCTGTTTGACCGTTTTTTACAATTTTCTTTTGATAGCTGCAGCGGGTGCAGTGATCATGAACAAATTAAAGTTGTACATATGTTTTATATTTTATTATGTTTATATTTTGGCGGTCAAATGTTTGCACTCATGCTCCACTCTGATCAGGTCTCATCATCAGCCACGACTTAAAACACCTGAGGGGCCTTCCAGGTGTGTCATGTCCTGACTGGCCAATCACGCGTCAGGACGTTGTTCTGATTAATTAGTTAATCTCGTGGCTGCTGTACTTTCACAGTCACTTCCTGGAGAGGACTTTGTTGTTTGGTCCTAATTAAAGAGAAAATAGAGATAAAGACAGCACACAGAGTGAGTACACGCTCATTAATTTGTGTTTGTGAGGAAGTAAAAGTCACAGTTAATAGATGGAGTTTGTATTTTAGAGGCACAATCTGCTGCTCGGAGTTTAATTAAGTTTCATTGATTCACTTCTTTCGAGCATTTTGTCTATAAAATGTTAAAAAACTGTGGAAAATGTTCAGAAATTATGATCTAACGGTTGAAAAGCCAAACTGAAAATGAATTCATGATGATCAGGAAAACGCAGGACGAACATTCGTTCTTTCAAAGTATCAGGTTAATATTTAATTTAGTATTTTTAGAAATACACTTAAATCTTTCTTCAGTGTCGACGGCGCCGCATGTTTATCATTAACTGTAACTATGAACTTGACTGTTACTGAGTTAAATTACTGAGGCTGCTGGTTAAGGACAGCTTCCTGTGTGACTTTAATTATCATGAATTAAATTATGCTCATTTACTTCCTGGGTGCAAATATATTTATGAATTCCTGATGCCTATTTCAGTATCAGTAAGACAGATTTGAAAAATTATGGCTGTTATGTTTTCATGTTTTTTTTTCCAAAAACAAGAACCTAAAAAAATACTCCTATCTAATTTATAATTAAGAGGAATAATAATGAATTTATTAACGTCAGACAGGCTGTTTATGTATTCTAAGTCAGGATCCGCGACCTGAAGGTGGCTGACTGACAGACAGAGTAAAGTAGCAGCTCGTGTAAAGGTTTATGACTGGTGCGCTTTATTAAGATGAACTGATAACTTAAGATATAGACACAATTGTACAATTTATCAATCTGTACAAAACATAAAACCATTCGTTTTGACCCCCCTCTCACATTTAAACCCTCCGGATTCATTGAAATGACATCATTTCACTCTTTTACACGTTTACACTGGAATTACAGTCAGTTATAGAATTCAATATAGTAAAAAAAAAAGAAAGAAATCAAAACACGTCTTCAAATAAAAAACACGGAACAATGGATCACATGGAACAGGATCAGAAATCAAACAAACAAAAAAAGGAATCACTTCTTCGTCTTCACGGATCGCCAGCGAGTGAGTCTGGAGAGGCTCGGCTGGCGGCGCCGTCTGTTCCAACAACAAAACCCCATTGGCACTGCCAGCCAGGCTCGCTCGGCCCAGACCTACCGACCTACCCTCTGCCTCTGAACACACACACACACACACACACACACACACACCAGAGTTCAGGCATTGTATATGTCTGCTAACACCATCACACACTGACACCTTGACCTGGAAATTCAACAGAGCACACACACACTCACTCAGGGAGTTATAGCCAGGCGTCTGTTAGCCAGGCGTCTGTTAGCCAGGCGTCTGTGACCGGGACAAGCTAGCTCACGAAGCGCGTCTTCTCGGCGAGGCCGAGCTCGAACCCCTCGGCAGATTTCATGGACAGTTATGACAATGTTAGCTACGTAAGGCGGTACGACGTGACGTGGGCGCGCGGGCGTCGTACAGAAAGCCATGCATTGTGTTGAAGTCAGAGGCAGCTCGGTGTACGTAGGCTTAATGTGACGGAGGGCGGGACGACACGGCATGTCGCGAGCAAGGTTATTGGTTAAAGGAGGCGGAGGTGCGATGGCGGTGAATGAGGCGTTTTTCTTAATCGGACAGAAGGAGGCACTGTGACCTGAAGTGTAGCAGGAATGTGGCCGAATCCCTCCAGTCTCTTCTCAACTCCTCACGTCTGAACGAGGACTTAAGGAAAGACTTTCGAGACTCGGCTCGGCGTTTTGGTTTTTTTTTGAAAAGTGGCACCATCTTTAAAAAAAAAACAAAACAAACAAAAAAAACAAAAAAACAAAGAGCGGTCCGATCCGAGGAAAGAGGTCCAGATTCTCCATGTGCAGTAAAAATCTAATCCTAGACACGAAGCATCAACGATTAAGGTTCAGTGCAAGAGTTTGACACGCTCATGAAATCCGACCTCGCGGGTGAACGTCCGTTTCCGTTACTCAGTGCGTCCTAACTACGATTCTTTCTGTGGTTACATGCAAAGCGTAATCTGCTAGACGACAGGAGATTATAATATTTAGAGTATCATAAGAATGTCATACGAGAATACTACCTCAGGTACTCATACTTTAGCTGTTTAGTTATTCCTTCATTTGCAATAGAAGTGCACTAAGACGAAAAGAAATCCATGTGCTAGTTTCTGCATAGTTGTAGTCGAATATGTGGAAAGATGAATGCAAACTGGACGATCGGATCAGCAGAACCTCGACGTTCTCTGTCTGAAAGTGGAACGACGTGAAGATCCAAATGTTACGGGAGCCTAAAAATGTCACACCCCTCGAGGTGATGATAGTGTTCCACACAGTCCAGGCTGAGTCTCTCACCTGATCTTTAAAAAAAAACAAACAAAAAAAACATGCAGCACGGCAGAGCACGCCATGCACAGCCGGGCCCGAACCCGCCGCCTCGCCGTGAACACAGCCGCCACGACGACGGCGAGGCCGCGCGCTAACATGCAAGCTCGACGCCCGACTTTTTTCCACCGCACGATAAACTGAAGCAACATAAACAAAAAAAACAAAACAAGTTTCACGAGCGTCGTATTCACAGCAATCAGATCGAAAAAGACGCGACACTGACCGGAGCACGTCGACGCCGTGCTCGATACATCCACATGGTTCCCAAAAACAAACAGTACATTGCACTAAAAGAGAGAGAGAAGCTTGTATATAGGAATACACTTCAGAGCGACGTCGATGTGCTTTAAATTCATATACCGAGTCGTAGATATGACACGAGACAGAGAGAGGTCATAAAAAATGTGGAGGAATCAACAGAAGCACAAAGTCTGAAGAGAAAAACAATCACATTCATATATTAAGACATTTTCGTGACATGTCAGCGCATCTACAGTAATGAAATCTAACGTGATGAAATGCTGCCTGCTGTCCTGCTGTAGCCTAACTGCTTATGGAGGAGGAGGGGGGCCACCCCACGCGGTGACGTCTTATACTGGGATATATTTACCAGGGGGGGAGGAGAGGGGGAGGAGAGGGGAGGGGGGAGGAGGCAGGTACAGGTAAGGTGCAGGGTTTCGGGGTCACAGCGTTGAGAAGCCGCGGCTCGTCCCTCCTGCGCCGCACGGTACGCCGAGGCAGTCTATTTTCTGAGGGAGGAGGTGAGGAGGTGTGAGCTAAAGGGAGGAGAGAGAGAGAGAGAAGGGGGGAGGAGACGGGGGAGGAGCAGCAGATCCACGACCCGGGCTAGATGTTCTGACAGCACTGCATCTTTGGTTTGTTCTCGGTGGGCTGGACCTGGATGTTGACCACGTTGTTGCTAGGCGACATGTCGCTCTCCTGACGCTCCGACATCTGCTTCTGGGAGACGATACGGTAGATCTCTGATGGGAGGACGGGGGAGAGAGAGGGGAGAGAGAGAGAGAGAGGGGGGGGGGGGGACAGTGAGAGCCTGACGTGACACACACAGGGACTTCCTGGAGGAGGTTTCTGTTTCCTCGTGTGGGCGACAGGAAGCAGATCGTAACGTGATAAACGAGTCACAGAGACTCATGCAAATTAAATATCGACCATTCAAACAGGCCGAGCTCAGAATAAATCAGCTCTTAAACATAAATAATCACTAACTCATTTTTTAAACTGGATTTCATCAGATATTTAAATTTAACGCGTACGAGCGTCATCCAATGAGACGTCAGCTTTGAGCAGCATCGTGTGTCTCTATGAAGTTTAATGACAACATTCAGGAACAAACACCCAGTATTCTACTTACTAGTTTTTACTGATATTTACTAGTCTTCACTAGTTTTTAGTGGTCTTTACTAGTCTGCACTGGTCATAACTAGTTTTTACTGGTCTTGGTCTTTTTAAAATGGGATTTATTGGTAATCGGAGCAATATCAGCATCACACTGTGACTCTTATTGACTCTTGATTAGTTTTATATGAATCAATATCCTGCTCCTTTAACATGACGGCTTCATGCTGAGCCGTCTTCATCCTGTCACAGACTGAACTAAACAAAAGTTGAATCTTTGCAGTCGTGAGAACAAACCACTCCTCAGAGATAAGCCAATCAGACGACATTATGCAACAGAGATAATCCTGTGGTCTGTTTGTATCTCTGCCCAGCAACAGAAGTTCACTCGACACCTGACTTCCCCGTCATAAAGCGGACAGAGCAGATAATAAAGGCTGTGTTCAGCTGGCTGATCACATGACGTGGACAGACTCAGTACGAACCTGTCAGGATGGTCTGGAAGGCCGTCTCTACGTTGGTGGAGTCGAGAGCCGACGTCTCCAGGAAAGATAAACCATTCTTCTCTGCAGAGTGAAGGCGGACAACACGTTAATTTGAAACACGTCACATTCCACAGACAGCAGAGCGTCATGTGACAGTCACTGAAACACAAACATCACGTCGTTTCAGTGCACCGATCTGATTCATCAGTTTAAATCTTTACGTCAACTCCGAGCTCAGGCTGAATTTTCGATGCGTTCAAGTCAATAAAACTTTCTGTGTGAGCGGATGAGTCAATGCAAAGATGCAGAGAGACGGAAACTTTGCGTACAAACGTGCCGTGTAATGCAACCGTTACAAACTGGGGCGTTCAGGGTGGAGGAGAGGGACGGAGCTGCTGCTGCTCGCCCAAAGACAGCTGCTGAGTGTCGGGGAGCTTCTGGAGGACAGACCCGGAGATTCTGGTCTGACATGGAGTTTAATTTTGAAACTTTTGAGGACTGAAATGTGGATTTATCAAACTGTGTTTTACAGAGGTGACAACCTCCACCTGCGGCCGTCTGTGGACACACAGAGCTCCGTCATACGACTTCAGAAAAGGAGACTGATGGAGAAAAAGAAGAGGGAGTTTGACCACATGGTGAGTCAGGTCAGGTGTGTGTTTACTTATTTAACAAATATCAGCTGATCTGTCTCCGTAACATCGTCCACAGTAACCCAGCATCCTCCGGTGATATACTGATATAGATTTTTAAAAATGTCTTTCTGGTTAAATAACGTTGAAAAAACTCAAAAGGTAACATTCTTACCAGCGAAAGCTCGCGCCTCGTCGGTGGGGACGGCCCGGAGGTGACGCAGGTCGCTCTTGTTGCCGACCAGCATGATGACGATGTTGCTGTCGGCGTGATCTCTCAGCTCCTTCAGCCAGCGCTCCACGTTCTCGTAGGTTAGATGTTTGGCGATGTCGTAGACCAGGAGAGCGCCGACCGCCCCGCGGTAATACCTGCACCGTCACACAATCATCATCATCATCGTTATCGTTATCGTCATCGATCATTGTCATCATCATCATCACCATCATCATCATCATCACCATCATCATCACCATCATCATCATCACCATCATCATCATCACCATCATCATCATCACCATCATCATCATCATCATCATCATCATCATCATCGTCATCATCATCAGTAGGAGCACTTTGGTAACCTGATTTCAGCCTCTAACACGTCAGCATGTTGTTGTTGTTATCAGATATAATAAATGAAATTAACTGGCTGGTGTTTGTAAAGCAGATATTCCTCCTCCTCCTCCTCCTCCTCCTCCTCCATACTCACGCTGATGTGATGGCACGGTAGCGCTCCTGGCCGGCCGTATCCCAGATCTGGGCCTTCACCGTCTTGCCGTCGACTTGGATGCTGCGCGTGGCGAACTCGACCCCGATGGTGCTCTTACTCTCCAGGTTGAACTCATTTCGGGTGAAGCGGGACAGCAGGTTACTCTTTCCTACGCCCGAGTCACCGATGAGGACGACTGAAACAGAGCAGAGAGAGAGAAACACGTTAATGAACTTCCTGTGTGACGTTTCCACATTTTAACGAGCTAACAGATGAATCAGTTTGACATGAATTAAATCTTGTATTCTTTTTGTTGGTTGTCTCGTAGCTGCTGGAGTATCAGCGTCACTCTGAACCCTTCAAACCTGAACATGTCGGTAAGTAACGGTAGTCATTGGCAACCATTTGAGCATCATCGGCGAACACTAAATATTGACAGCAAACGCCTCCCAAGTTTAATGGTCAGTGATATTTCAATGTTCGTGTCAGTTGTTTGACTGACACGACGTCATGAACAAACTGATCGACTGAACCTGAAGGTGGCGACGTCTCTGAACTACAAACAACCAGTGAACATTTCTGAGGGACCCGTGAAGAACTGTCGTCACCGAGGGTCAATAAAAACGCTTCAGATTCAAATATTAGACGAAACATAAAAAAAAAAAACATAAAAACATAAAAGCTTTTCATCATGAGTGGAAATAAAACCACAGAACATCAAAAATACAGGATTAAAAATGGAGACCACTCATCGCAGGGTGACGTGTGTTTTCGCCAAAAATAGAAAAGCCGTGTTGAATTCAGCGCGGAGCCGAGCGGAGGCCCGCTTCTGGGACGCTTCTGAACCGGACTGTGGAGTTTGAAACACTGACTAGAACGGGCGTGTATCACCGCGGTGCTGCCCGGTGGATTTTCGGGGTTAGAAGTGGGAGAGAATTGATTTGGATACAACCTGCAAACTTCACCACCAGGTGCCACTAAAATCCTGAACACTGGACCTTTAAACGAGCACACTGTCACAGCAGCTCGTAAACAGAAGGTGGATCAGAAATGACTCATAAATCTACAGATGAAGTCACGCTGGTGTTAAAGAGTCTGACAGCTGCTGGAATGAAGGAGCTGTGGAAGATCTCCTCCTTACATGGTGTCTGTTACTCAAAGGAGCTGTTTAGATAGATAGATAGATAGATAGATAGATAGATAGATAGATAGATAGATAGATAGATAGATAGATAGATAGATGACTTTATTAATCCCTGAAGGGACATTAGGTCGTCATAGCAGTCCGGTATATTTGAAGAAAATAAAAATAAAATAGAATAAAATAGAGGTTGAAAGAATAAAAATAAAAACACTTAAAAAACAGATACATAGGTAGATAAGTTGCAGTGGCAGGATGATGGTAATGTTAATAAGTTTATAATAATAATAATAATAATAATAATAACAATTAATAATAATATATTTATAGATACACATAGAAATGTGTCATATTTAACCTGTGCATACATTCAGAACTGAAATATATGTACATATGTGTAAATATATGTACGTATACACAGATATGATATATAGTATATATATGCATAATACATACTTGACTATAGAAGAGGAGCTGTTGATGTCAGCTGTTTGTTTATATAAATTAGACTTCATAGTTATTGAACCTGCTGTTTGTCAGTATGTGTGACATTTAAACATCAAACAGGTGAAACATGGAGTTAGCTGGTTTGTTTGAGACTTTTTTACTCGCTAAAATTAATTATATTAATTATTAATCTGTATTAATGTAATAATGAATAATGACGTGTTTCTTCACACTAACACAGTAACACAGTGTCGCTGTGTTTGTTTACCTCGGCAGTCATCTCCTCTGAGCTGAGCTTCAGGTGTGCTTACATTCACCTTTAGTGAATTTGGGGTTCAGTGTTTTGCTCAAGGACACCGGGGGAGCCGGGAATCGAACCGCCGACCATCGGATCATCACAGCCGCTTAATAAACACGAGCTAACGCCGCCCTAGCCTCGTTAGCTGCACGGTTCAGTGTAAAACGACGATTAAATATTCATATTGTATGTTTTAATGGTGCTAATTGTCTCGGTGTCGGTGATAACGTGATAACGGTTAACGGTAAAGGTGTGTCCGCCCGACCGACGTGAGGCTGCTCCGCGCCCACTGACAGCTAACGGCTAACGGCTAGCCGAAGACGCCTCCGTCGTTCGCCGATAACTGAGCGCGACGCGGCGGATTAACTGCAGATTACACCTCGGTGGTTCAGACACGGTTAGTTTAGAGTCATATAGTTCATCTAAGCGCGCTGACATGTCCCGGTAAACCCGGTAAAAGCAGCCGGAGCACACAAAGGTTGGCGGCGGCTACGTTAGCATTAGCCTGACAGCTAATCAGCTGGCCTGTCAGTAACGACAGAAGAAGAAGAAGAGAGCTCTGTTTTACCTTTGAACAGGTAGTCGTACTCGTCGTCTCTGGTGCCCATCGTCCTGCTGAGAAACGGTCAGTCCAAAGATTTAATAGAATTTAACGGAAAAACGGAGATCAGCTGTTTTTACCGCAACAACGGGAATCTGTTTGGAAGCCCTACTTCCGTGAGTTCTTCTTCTTCTTCTTCTCTGACAGACGACACAAGCGAGACTCACCGCCATCTAGTGACCAGAAGAGGAACTGCACCACATCTTTTTTTAAATAGCAGGTCAGTCGGTACTGGTCCGGTTCTGAGGTTTTAATGGTTCCCACTGATAACCAGTGACCAGCTGTTGAATTTAAAAGGCTCAGTTTGAGGATTACTATGTTTGATATCTTTTAAAGGAGACGTCAAGCTCATTTTAATCTGACGGCCCCTTTATTGGCCAGGTGTGTGTACACACACGAGGACTTTGACTCCAGTTCACTGTGTATAGACATACAGTTTAACAAGGAACATGACAGGCAGGTGCAGACATGAACATCAAACATAAAAAACATAGAACATAACTATATACACATTTAAAAAAAAAAAAAAAAAAAAAAAAATATATATATATATATATATATATATATATATATATTTAAACTTTATTTTATTTAATTTCACATTAATTATATCTTGTATTCTTATATAATGGCATCCATTTTGTTTTGTTTATTGTAGCTGCAGCATCACTCTGAGCTACATGTTCGAGTATGTAGTGATATGATCTTTTCCTATTTGCACCCTTAAAAGGCAGGGATCAACAGCATGACGCTCGGCCTTTGGTTGCCACAAATTGCGACTAAATAGGGAGAGAAAAATATGCATCTCAAAATTTTTTTTAATTTTTGTTGCATCACAATGTTTAAATATTGCTGCTATTGTCAGAACCAGAACCAGAAAACTGTGTTTACTCGTGTGCACACAGGCACATGCTTTAGAGAACATCGTCTTTGAACTGGACGGAAACAATCCTGCAAAGTAACCAGTGACCATCCTGAGACATCTGTGGAGACATCTGTACACCAGGAACTGAGGGTGGACACGGTCAGTGAGAAAACTTCACATAAAAAGTACTGTAATAAAGCTTTTAATCATGAGCTGACTCATAACCGCAGACTAACAAAGCTGAGCTGGGGGATGTAGTAAGTAAGGAGTCTCAAATAAATAGAAAATCCTGAGGAGCAGGGAGGCTGTGGGCCGGACCGGGCCTCATGAAGAACACTCGACGATGAAAAGAACGACTGTTCAAGTTAAAAACACTCTGTGAGCCACTGTGGGATGGTGTGTTCTCACATCACACCACCTGTGGACTGTTATTTATTTATTATATTTAATATAACTGCAGCAGAGGCCGACATAATGTTCTTCTTGACTTTAATTAAAAACATTTCCGACTCATTTTCCTGTCAAACGTCCTGCCATTAAATGTCACAGCTGCCAGATGAGTGGTGGGAAGTAATTAATTGTTCCTGTTTGCACTGATGTTGAAAATGTTGTGTGCTGTGTGCAGCGCTGTTTTTTTATACATCCATAAATAAATTAAAGGTAAACATGAACATGAGGATTGCTGACGGTGAGCGATGATTTTCTTTCTACGTGTTTGTACGGAGAAACATTTAAAAAGTGAATTTTGAGAAGATTAAACAACAAAATGAACAAATTGGCAAATACAGAACTTTAATGTCACAACTGCTGCTAACAACAACAACAACAATAATAATAATGATAATAATGGAAATAGAATGTACATTCATTAAACTTGTGTTCTAAAATTTACAAAATATCCTAAACAAATTTAAATTTAATATCGTCATAATAGACACAATAACTACTGCTGGATTCAAATAGAGTTGCAGTGTTTAAAGGGATTCTTCAAGTTATTTGAAGTGTAGTTGTACGAGCTACTGATCAGTAATCAGTGTACAGTCTACCTACAGCAGACGGCAGTAGTAGTATAGAGTATTTTCACTGCTTAACCTTGATGTCAAACAGCTTTTCTGTGGTTATTTGGCACTATATATTTCAATGGGAAACTGAAGCCTTTATATCGACCTATACTCTCTTCAAAAGCTACAAGACTTCATTCACAAAAACAATAATTTTACCTCGAGGAGCATGGCTTTTCTGGCTCGATTGGATCAGTACCTCATACAACCACACTTCAAATAACCCAAACTCTCTGAATTCTACACGACGTTCTCACATCATAAAATGCTATCATCAAAGGAATTTATTTGTAATACTAATTTCTGTCTCATTTAACAAAATATCTATACAACGCAATAACAGGTGATGCCCAGTCCTTTGAGTCACTTTTATTTCTTCATGTAATCAGGAAGGAATTTCTTCCATTTCATATTCTGCAAACAGAAACAAAGAAATGCTGTTAAATGAGACATTTCTGCTCTTCAGAACATCCACTCTGATCATTCATGACTTACATTTTTACCCCAGGTGGATTTGGCCTTCTTGGACTTCATGTCCTCCAGTGACTCGTAGGTGTTTCCTTGGACGGTGGCGGCCTCCCCGGGGATCTGCTCGTAGGTGTTGTCAGACAGCCCAGCGGGCACTGGCCTCTGGGTAAGCTCGGCATACATGCTGCCTCCCTGCTGTATTGCTGAACTCCCTCCGGGCCCCTCGGAGGTGTGGTACAGTGGGTTGGACCTCAGTATTTCCACATCGTCGCCTTGCTGTTCTGACCTGGAGCTGTTCAGCTTGGAATTGTCTCTGGGATCATGGAGGGAGTAGGTATGACAGGTGACCCTCTTCACGGGACTGGGTGAATGAGATGCTGATGTTGTTGTGAAGGAGTGACTACTGTGATTAAGAGAGTTGGAGTACTCCTCTTCCTCATCCTCGGTGCTGTTGTTCAGTTTTGGTAGAGATCTGCTTCTGCCCTCCACCTGGGTCAGCTCTGAGTATGTCACCCCTGGTGGGCAAAGATCACCTGGATAGCTTTTATCGGTCGTGTTAATTGAGTCTCTATCAGACATTAGCACTGGGGTTGTGTTTCCTCCAAGTCTCTCTGGTCGGTTTGGATCAGTCTGCGGTTCACTTGAATGTGACGATGTCTCGGGTAAAGATCCACTCAGGGAGAAGCCCAGAGGGAAGCCTCTTTTTGGCACTGGAGGTAGAACCTGAAGGACAAGAACCAGAACAATGAGAGTACGGATGACAAAACAAGCTCTGCACGTGGTCCAAACATTACATTTTTGGTTGATTAATTGTAGTATTAATGTGTTAAAACAGCGGTCAGACAATAACTCAAACAAACTAACAAATCTAGGCCGTGGCGGGCCAGAAAAGCCGTGTTCTTCGAGGTAAAATTACCATTTTTGTCAATGAAGCCTTGTAGCTTTTGAAGAGAGCATGAGGTTGAAATAACCCAAAAGGTCACATTGAGCTCCACTGGCTACCTGTAGCAGCCCTCTCTACCTTCAGAAACCTGCTGAAGACCTCCAACTCTTCAGAGGGGACGTCCTCTACAACACTACCAACAACTGGACACGATAAACCTACCCCTTCAAGAATTGTCACAGCACTTGCTGCACTAACACTTTCTTATCACACTGTACCTTCATTGATTCCCTTCTCTGTAAATTACTTTGGATTGAAGCGTCAGATAAATGTCTAAATGTAAAAGCTGGACTGGCAGAACTCAGTGTTCACTCTTGTTAATGCAAAGTAAACTGAGATCTCCCTTATGACCCAACCTGACCACTGAACTTCTATCTCAGACAGATTTTTTAACCTTTCTTGGGTTTGGTTTCTTTAGTTTCTGTCATAGTCTTTGCTGTCACTGTGTATTTGTGTGCACAGATAAAGAGTTTCATGTAAGTTCATGGACATCAAACTGTGCTGGTTTGACCTAGAGTGAAATGAAGGAACATACAGCTACAACAAGCCTTATATTTCTGTCATGGCTTGGGTTTCCTGGTTGCCTTCACTTGTGGACTTAGTCTATGTGTTCTTTGGTTTCATTGTCTTAATCTGTGTTAAGCAGCCCATTGTTGCATAATTTGCTTTACTGAAGCTTGACCTTTGATTTGGACTTTTCTGTGTCACCACCCTGTAGGTTTTGTGTTATTACATCATTTTTGCATTGCACAAACTTTAGTGTTTGCATTTGGGCCTTGCATGATGTCATGTTAAAGGTCTCAGACATAGAGATCATAAACAGATATCTGCATATGAATGCATAATCTGCAAGGGACAGATTTTGCTATCAGTAGCATTCTGCTTTGGTTTCCTAGTTCTGGTTTTGTATTGACCAATCGTATTTGAGCAGGCTTTGATTGCATGCAGGTAAACAGTCCATGCGGTGAGCAAATGAGGAACACATTGGCCAAAATCCAATCTGGAACCCATCGGCTATCATCTTATGACAATTCGCATTCATCAGCTGATGTGTCTTGACAGACATTAGCCAGATTGTGCCTCATGTTGCTAATCATGCTGTAAACAGAAGAGGAAGTCTTGGCCAGATATCCGATATCTGGACATCCACTGAAGCTACACCAGAAGCCCAGATAGATGGCCGTTGCCCCAAGAGGCTAAATCATCATCAGATCATAGCTGATGTGTTCTGAGATTGACTTAGACCTGTTTAAATCTCTTGCGTCTCTGCATACAGGACAATTCTTCAACAAACAAGCACTAATAATAGATTCAGTTCTCATTTTCGTCTTACCTGTGAGAGGGACACTGTGTCAACAGACACCACTCCCGTCAGCTTTCTGGATTTAGGTGGCAGTGCAGGAGGCGGCGTCACGGCATCGTTTTGCTGCTGGATCTTTGGAGTATTGCCATGGTCACTGTGCTGATCACTTTTTGAGTCCCACAGAGTCCGCAGAGCTTGGACACTCACCCCGGACGTCCCTTTGGTCTTGTAGTTCACCACATCGTACAGCTCACCTGTGTCTACCTGAAAATAACAACACACTAGATGATTCTCCCACGAGCATTCATTGGTATACCACAGTGACGCTGACACATTTCAGCTGTAAATCTTCTGTTGAAGACTCAGGCCTTGGATTGTTCCTATTTTACTGGGTAGTTGAAGATTGAAAAGTCAGAGAACCACTAGAGTCATTAGAATTCATCCTCTTGGGACCATAAATGTCTGAAACCAAATGTCATGGTAATTTATCAAATAGTTGTTACAGTTTCCATCAATGAAACTGGTGAACCAACCGCCAGACTGACATTACTATCCCCAGGGCATCTAGCATGGGTAAAAATAACTCCATAACTCCAGTGAATAAAAATAGCCTAATCTTATACACACTGTGGATAAGATGTAGCCCTATTCACAGTCACTGTATGTTCTTCCCAAGCAGTAACCTCCGTGGCTGTGAAGTTCTCACTAGTAAAGAAGAGATGAAGGAAAAGGTGAAGGAAGGGGTTGCAATCAGCAACTACCGCTACAGGCTAACACTAAATCCTACACACTGCTCTTTTATTCTTGGTTGACACTGACGCATTTCAGCTGTAATCCTTCAGGACTCAGGAGGCCTTCGATTACTCCTCCCATTTTACTGGAAAGTTAAAAAACTTTGTTGTGCTGGTGGGGCCACATGAAAAGTCAATGCACCACCAGAGTCATTAGGATTTATCCTCTTGGGACCATAAATGTCTGAACCAAATGTCAGGGTAGTCTATCAAATAGTTGTTAAAATTTCAGTCTGAACAAAGTTGGTGGACAGACATAGAGCCTGTAGCATGGGTAAAAATCATTACACCAGTGAATGCATTTAAAGTTTAACCTTTACAACAAATAGGTACTCCTTTGGGTACATGTGTTTATGAGTTAATGTAACTTCCTGTCGCCTCACCTCATAACAGCTGGAGGTCAGGTATTCCCCAAACGGCTGGATGGGGCTGACTTTGTAGTGCTCTATGAGCTCTGTGAGACTGCCGTAGGTCTGACAGTCTCCTGATATGACGAACTGTCCATCTTGATTCTGGGTGATGACGAAATGGCGGCACCTGTCGTTGCCCCTTTTTTTGGGGAGGGGAAGGAAATGCACAGCCGGTGAATGAAGGCGGTAAATAAGCAATCGGAACGATGTCAAACAGACTTGATTTGCCTCACTTGTATGACAGGATGTATCCGATGGCTTTATCACTGAGGCGAATGAGAAAACAGCCCAGAGATTTATCTCTCAGCAGATCTTCCGTGTCCCTGAGGTGGAGACGCAACCAATTACAGTCACACAGGCAAATTAGATTTATAAATATCTTTTCCATGTTATGAAGCCTCTGTCCAACAAGTATCTCTTGTATTCACTCACATGCCAAGAAAACAAAGATCTACTAATGTCAACTATGACCATGGATCCCATCAGACAGACTGACATCCTGTTACAAGGCACCAGAATGTAGCTGCTGTAGATGCTGATGCTAATGTAAGCAAACTTTATGACTCATCTTGACCTATGTCACAGTCACAAACTGGTTTCATTACAAAAGGACTGTGTTTTGTACTTAACTGGAAAATTAACTGGAAAAAGCCATAAGTCATAGTCATATCTACATATTGAGTCTAAAGATACTGCAATTAGCACATAAAATACCATTTTAAAAACATCAAGATGGGCATGTAAAACCAAAAATCCAATAAAAAGATATATAAAAATAAATAAATAAGTAAATCTTAGCATTATTAGCAAATGTACTTAAAATATCTAAAATAAGAGTACTCATTATGCAGAAAAAATGGCTCCTGTGAATGTTACATTATAGTGTTTACATAGTTGTGGATACAGATGCAACAGAATTTTAACTAATTTAAGCTATTTTATAACTTTAACTCACATATTGTAGTGTAACTAAAGAACTGTCATAATTGAAGTAGATATTTCCCTCTGGATTGCAGTAGAATAATGAAGTTGGATCTAATGGAAATACTTGATTAAGTTGCCTCATATTGTCCTCAGTAGCTACAGCAGATAAACAAACACTGGAAGAAGATGTTGATGGTAGAAATATCTACAGTATTCTGTAGAAATATATTTAAATAAAGGACCACAAAGTCAAAACAGGTTAAACATTTACTCCAACTTGTTTTTATGTTGCTTACTTTCTTGCAGCAAAACCTTGAAACCAGTCCGGGAAGTTCCCGTTGTTGAGGATGAGCGGCGCCTGTGTCTCGGTGAACCACCTCAGCACCAGCTCCTTCAGGCCTCCTTCTGAGGCCTCCATGTGGAGGTCAACGCTTGACTTCTTCTTCTCCATGCTTTACACGTTTGTCACGAGCTGACAGAGCTGTGGCACAGAGCACCGTGCATACTCTCTGTCCGGATGACGTTTGACTCTCAAAAGGAAGACGACGGGCCTCATTTGACTATGTCTGTTGGGCGTCTCTCTCAGCTGAATGGTGGTATTGTTTCAGTTTATCTACCAATGACTCTTCTACCTCTCATCTGACCGTCAGTTTCATTTTACTATCTGTGTTCCTTGTCCCAGATTGAACTTTAATGACTCAGTCACATAAATGTAAACACATGTAAATTTTAAATGCGTTAATTACAATGAACTCACTCATTTTCCATTGGAGTTGATGCTGGGACTAAGGACATGGAAATTGGTCTGTGTACTTGTATTGCTCATGGTGTGGAGACAAAATATCCTGTAAGTTATTACAGTTAATCCTGAGGGGAACATGAATGTCTGTCCCAAGTTCCATTCCAATCCATCCATTATTTATGAAGATATTTTTTTCAAAGTGATGAATGTCAACCTCATAGTGCTGCTAAATAAGTCAACCTTGAACCTTGAATATCTGTCGCGGATTTAATGACATCCAATAGTTGTTTGTTATTAGGATTCATCCTCTGAGGACAATGAATGCCTCAACCAAATTGTCAAGACATTATTCTCAAATTGCTGAGTGTCAGTCTCACGGTGGCACTAGATGTAAAGTCAGAGGATGTCAGAAGTCATTAGGATTCATCCCCTGGAGACCACAAATGTCTGAACAAAATTCAGTGGCAATCAATCTAGAAGGACACTTTGCTCAAAATACTGAGTGTCAGTCTCATGGTGCCGTTAGATGAAAAGTGAGAGGATGTTGGAAGTTATTAGGATTCACCATCTGGGGACAATGAGTGTTTGAACCAAATTGAAAGGCTAACCACTAGATCCACTAGATCCTTCACTCCACAGCTATGGAGGTTGCCACTTTGTCCAATATTCAACCACTTGGCTTATTTATTTCAAATAGTCACAGCATTATTTATACCTACAAGACTGACACTTTAAGTAACGTGAACGTTAAACCAAAACCAGTAGAATATTTTAGCGAGATATGGATGAAATGATAGCCAACAAGTTTTTGAAAAATATTAATAACCATGTGATTTTATTGTTGATTATGGATTTATCAAAATAAATGTAATAAGTGTTTAAATTAATCAGTCATTAATCATTTAATTAATTTTAAAAAAAACAACAACATTTTAAACATTTTAAAATTACGTCACAGTGTGCCGGAGCGCGCGAAACAACAGGTGTCATAGTTCCATGCGCGAGCTGAACAGATGGCCGGGCTAACTGGCGGGGCGCGTGCGCAGCAGTAACGCGGGTCGTACCATGTTAAAAACCTCCTTTATATTAGTGCGAATTGTACGTTTAATTAAATATTTGAACGGATAAATACAAGATTAAACACTTTTAAATGCATTTTGTGGTTTCTTACGATTGGGTGTTTAATTCGGCGTACAATAAAAACACCTAAAATCGTGTTTTTAGTGTAAGAGTTGTGATGTTGTGAGGAGCAAGAATGAATTTAGTACATGTCAGCCAAGCAGCGACGCCATGTTGAATTAGCGGTATTCTGAATGGAGTTTGGTGTGACGCTCCCTCCGCGCTGGCCTGAACTCAACACCACCGGGCGGACACACTCACACGCAGGACGGACAGCAGCGGGGGAGGACACGGTGTTCACGACCGAGACTTGACGTCTTTAACACGGTAAGACGTGTTTATATCCGCCGGTGTGCTCCTGTTTTATTCACATTCAGCCTGCAGCGATAATAAGTAACTTAAGACGGTGAGTCAGTCCGTCTGTGACTGTTTCCAGCAGTGATATTTAGTGTTTTATAAACGTGTCGATCAGTTTATTGGCTGTGTGTTTAATGAAGGAGCTGTTAACATAACTGCGGTTTGTTTGTTACAGGTGAAGACATGAAAACTAAAGCAGACTTATTCTAACTACACACAGCGGACAGGACCGCAGACATGGACCCATTCAAACAGCAGAGAGTGGAGGACTTCTATGAGATTGGTGAAGAGTTGGGAAGGTACAGATATAAATGCAGTTATTTACTTTTTAATATGTTTACTGTAAGTGAATCCAAAAAACCCAAAAGCAGATAAATAACATAATAAAATATAAATAATTTATATAGCATTAGAGAAATCACACATAAACAATATAATGACACCCAAAAAACATATTAAAACAACTAAACTGATAAAAAAAACTTTAGAAACTGAACTACAACTTAAAACTATGACCATACTCATGTAGTTATAGTGTGTTTATTATTTATTATTTATTTCAGTGAGCCAGAATAATGTTTTATTTATCTATTTTTATTAAGGTAACACACATGCATAACATCACAGAGCTCCACAAGAAGAAAATAAATAAACAACGATGCACAAAGAAAGATGCACACATATGTGTATATATACACATACATATACATTTATTTATATATTTCAAGGTTGCTCAGTTAAACTAGGCAAACATAGTTTATAATATTGCGAAGATTAAATTTAATTAAAACATCCTCATCATTTTTTATACACACTCCATCACTGAGCTTGGTTCTGTTTGAGGTTTCTGCCTCTTAAAGGAAGTTTTTCCTCCTCTGTCGCCCAGTACTTGCCCATGGTGGGCATTGTTGGGTCTCTGTAAATAATACTATATAGAGAACAGTCTAGACCTGCTCTACAAGTGTCACAAGATCATTTCTATTATTATTTGCTGCTATATAAATAAAACTGAGCTGAATATAAAAATAAATTATTAATAAAGCTTAATGGGTATCTATGTTATATGTAAATGTAGGAATGAACAGCCTGATTGTAACCATGTTATCTCAGTATTGAACCCTGACATCAGCGTCTGAAGAACTCTGCTAAAACAGAGTTTGCTTTGCTCGAGGGCACTAAGTCGCCCGTCCGTTGCTGCACTGATCGGTTATTGCCGGGCTATAACGGTATGAAAATGACCCTGAATCATTAACTGCAGGCTGAAAACTGCCCCTTGCTCCTGCTTCACTTGTCTATTAGTTTATTAAACTGCAGTAAACCTCCTGATCGCTTCTTGATCGTCGTCCCGTGTTAATAAAGCAGCTCGTATTTTAGGCCTCTGTTTTGTTGTTGTGTGGCGACGTCAGGTGGAGACAACTGTTGTGCACGTCAAGCTGCTTTTTTAAAGTGTGGTCTTCTTCTATCTTTAGCAGGGGCTATATATCGACTCCCAGACTGGCTGCTCAGGAGGAAATGAGTGTTAGCTTACACACCAGTCCAGTGAGAGGAACTGGGTGCAGCTGTAAAGTTATATAAGCTCTGATGTTTTTTAATCCTTAACCGCATTAAACCCAGAAAATGACACGAAGTGTGAGTGACAGGCTTATCACTGTGTGACACCATGAATAGTCCCACCACAGCCTGAGGCAACAAACTCAACAGGATAACTGTATCACTGTTATTTGAAGTAGTCAGGAGGAAAATGAACCATGTGGAGAAGTTTGTAATTTTTTCCTTTGATTGGAGCGCCTCCATCAGGACAAACTCTGCTAAATATCTAAATGTTGCCAGTAAAAATTGAACTCAGCTGGCTGCTCAGTGGAGTGTTTAGTTTAGTGTTTACTACTTAAATGTACGGATACTTTTTCTGTGTCTTCAGCTAAATTCGTCTTTCAGCTCAGACAAGATCGACTCAAAGAAATTAAAACACCTTCTGTGAGTTTGTTTTCTCCAGAATTAAGTGCCCTGCCTTCAAACCAAAGCCTCATTTCAGCGGTCAGCATGCCTTCAGACTGAACGTGGAGGCTCACCACAACGCCTTTATGAACAAAACACAAACTGAGGGAACCCTATCTTATTATTCTAAAGTGTGGAAACACTGGTTAAATAAATTAAATACAAAACACATGATAATAATAAATCACATTATAGTGTATAAATAGAGAAATAAATAAATATAGTTCAAGTTGTTTTTGTCTGACTCTGAGAAAGAGAAAGTTTGAGTCTAAGAAAGTTTTAACAGGCAAATAAATCTGTTATCAGGTCCAGCTTCTCCAAAATCAGGCATTTCACCTGCTAATGTACAAAGACTCTTTCATGAACTAAAGTCATCCAGAAGCTCTCACCAACCACTAACAGTCAGTCCCAGATTTACTCTTGTCCGGCGGCTTCTTGCTCGCTCACTCTCTCCTTTTCTCTTCTTAGCTTCCTCCGTCAGCGTCCTCTTCACTCTCTTCTCCTCTGCCATTATGTCCATAGAAGCTGCTGAGCCCGGTTACATTATCCGCTATTATCTGCTCTGCTCCCCATCAGCATTTCCTGTCAACATCCTCTTCTAAAGATATTTTTGGGCCTTTTCAAGCTTTATTTTCGATAGAGGCAGCTGAAGAGTGACAGGAATGCGGGGAGAGAGAGAGAGATGGGGAATGACATGTGGGAAAGAGCCACAGGTCGGATTCAAACCCTGGGCTGCCGCGGCAAAGACTGAGCCTTTGTACACGGGGCGGCTGCTCTACCAACTGGTGCTCTGAGCTCACAGTCCGGGCAGCCGGCTAACAAACTGAGCTAACATGAGCTAACAGCAGCTACAGCTGTCAGCAGTTTACTTCACTGTCCATCATAAACTCTGTAAATCACAGAGAGTTGAGGCGGAGCAGCCGGAGGACATCAGAGGGAAAACCAGAAAACATTTTCTCCATAAAATATGATCCAGTTTCACCAAAATCAGTGAAATAGTTGGTGGTGTGTGACTTAGTGCCGTAAAGCGTTACGTACTTCTCCCGACCCGGAGCCCAAAGTTACATAGTGTGAGAACAGACGTACGAATGACAGAGACACCGTTCACCTGATCACAGGTCAGTGTGGATCAACAGGAGGTCACAGACGTCAGATTATTAGAGGAAAGTTGCTGTTGTTGTTTTAATCACTGACCTCATCAGACCTGAAGCTCTTCCTCTACACCTCTCTGTGTGTCAGTGGGCAGTTTGCCATCGTGAAACAATGCAGAGAGAAGAGCACGGGTCTGCCGTTCGCCGCCAAGTTCATCAAGAAGCGGCAGAGCATGGCCAGCTCTCGAGGGGTGCGGCGGGAGGAGATAGAGCGGGAGGTGGAGATCCTGCAGCAGATCCAGCACCCCAACATCGTCACACTGCACGACGTCTACGAGAACCGGACCGACGTGGTGCTCGTTCTGGAGCTGTGAGTGACAGACGCTGACACAGATGCAGCATTTAGCTGTCATAAAATAAAAGCACAGGCTAATAAGAGGTCAGAAAATGTCTGTTTTAAGCCTGTTGAACTCCCGACATGCTCTTATTCTGAAGGTCAGAGGTCAATATCAGTTTTATCCTTTCCTTGAACTCATCCACACTGAGGAACCATGCACACCAACTCATTTAGCATTTGCACGGTTTATTACCGTGCAGTCATTGATTTAAAAGTGTTCCTGGATGATTCGTGTCCGTTTCAGGGTCTCCGGGGGCGAGCTGTTTGACTTCCTGGCGCAGAAAGAGTCTCTGAGCGAGGAAGAGGCCACGCAGTTCATCAAGCAGATCCTGGAGGGGGTGAACTACCTCCACGCCAGAAAGATCGCTCATTTCGACCTCAAGGTTTGTCCACGCTGTCATAACTGCACGTAGACAACATGAATGTCACACTGAGATTAACTCAGACAATTCAGCTGCGACAGCTTGTTTCACGCTCAGCATGACTCAGCATTGTTTGCAAAGCTTTAAACAGAAATACAGTCAACTTTTGTCATTATTTAAGATTTATCTGTTATTTCCTGCCTGAAGGCTGCAAACTGCTCCAAAACAACAACAAAATCTGCAAATGATGGTCTGAAGACCGAATGCTCGATCTTATCTTGAGGTTATGTAAGTGACAAACAGCTGTCAGCCATGTGACAGTTAATGAAACAACAAAACACGATGTCTCCTTCCTTTGGTCTTTGTTTGTTCTTCACCGTGACACTGGATGAATCTTGTGTCCGTGTTTCTGAGCATTTGAAGGACTTGGAGGAATCCGTGACGTCATGTCGGTAGTCTTGCCTCTGCTGCCTCCTGACTCATCTAAAAAATGTGGACCGAATGGTGCTTTGATTGTCAAACGAGCTGCCTGTAATGACACCCACCTGTCAACCAAAGCGTCCGCGCTCTTAATCCTGCATAACTTTAAGTCTTAATATAATGTGAACAGGTGAGTTGTATATAAATTCACCCTCAGTACAGTTGTCATGAACGGGGAAATTAGCTATAGAGACCAAAACTGTTTTTTGTACCAGGCTGTAAACATGTTTATTTCTGCTGTGAAGTTGGACATTTGAACATGGGGACTTATGGAGACTGACTCACTTCTGGAACCAGCCTCAAGTGGACGTTAGAGGAACTGCAGTGTATGAGTACTTTTATTGAAGGTTCTGGATCAGTTGTTCAGATGAGCTGTGTCGTCTTGTTGTGGGTGGTTGCGATCTGTTCTCTCGTTGAGCTGTCAGGAGTTGAGGAAATGATGGAGCTCACATCGGGAGCTGGAGTGATTCTGGTGTTTGACGTTTGAACCAGAAATATTAGATGTTGTTTCTCGTTCTGATTTGAGGCAAGACTTGAGTCGAGTCTGAGACTCTAAGACTGAATTTTGGATTGTTAGATGGAGTTGACTCGAGCCTCTGGACTGAATCCACAAGGAAGATTTATTCCACCAGGCGGCGTAGTTTAAATCAAGACTTTAATCTTCTGTCTGTCTGTCTGCCTGCCTGCCTGTCTGTCTGCCTGTCTGCCTGCCTGCCTGTCTGTCTGTCTGTCTGTCTGTCTGTCTGTCTGTCTGTCTGCCTGCCTGCCTGCCTGTCTGTCTGTCTGCCTGTCTGTCTGTCTGTCTGTCTGTCTGTCTGCAGCCTGAAAACATCATGCTGCTGGACAAGAACGTGCCGCTGCCGAGAATCAAACTCATCGATTTCGGTCTCGCCCACAAGATCGAAGCCGGGGTCGAGTTCAAAAACATCTTTGGAACACCTGAGTTTGTAGGTAAGACGAGTCCATTACAGATAAATAAGGTAAGATGGACTTTATTGATTGACACAAGTTCACTTGTTGGAGCAGCTCTCTGTGACTCTGTGTCTGTGTGGCTTCCTCTCAGTCCACAGACGAGCAGGTTAACAGGTTAACTGGTGAATCTGTCACCGGCTCATCTGGCGACTTGTCCAGGGTGTAACCTGCCTCTCAGCCTGAGTCAGCGGGGATAGACTCCAGCGGTTACAGATAATGGACGAAAGGATCGATTATATTTCCTGCTTTTGTCATGCAACCCTCATTTAACAGCTCAGATTATATTTTCTAACTATTCATCTGAATCTGGGCGAGAGCAGTTTCCCATGTAACCTTATCCAAATGTACAATAAGAGTAAATAAAGACAGGGAGTGATATCATCATTAAAACCACACAGAAACACTGAAGCCTGCTGGCAGATCTCAGAACAAATGAACATAGCAAACACGCATTTCCTCCCCAAATTTCTGCAGCTTTGGTAAAGAAACGATGAGTCTACATGTGAAACAGGTGACTGCGACAGACGGGAAGGTCTCTTTAAATTGAACTTTTAGAAATGAATGACCTGAAACTTTAATTAATTAATGGAGAAGTCCTTGATCGTCTCCGTCCCTTCATCCCAAAGCTCATCACATCCCTTTAACCAGCGTCCTTCAAACCTCCCTGACTCGAGCACAGGAGTCCAGGAGGATATTTGAGATTTAGAGTGTCTGGAAGTGTCGCCCTGAACTGAAGGCTGCTGATTCTTCAGCTGCTTTCACAGAGATTCACATTGACTGTCGTCTGTTTGTCTTTTAAGCTCCGGAGATCGTCAACTACGAGCCGCTGGGACTGGAAGCAGACATGTGGAGCATCGGGGTCATCACCTACATCCTGCAAGTGAACCTCACATAACAGAAGCTTCATTTCCAACACACCATACTGAACACGTGCGGTGGAAATGAAGCTCTGACGTCACTTTACTCTGCTGCTTCCTTCAGACAGGTGATGAACCTCTCATCCTCTCGTGTTTTGTTGCAGGCTGAGCGGTGCTTCACCTTTCCTCGGGGAGACCAAACAGGACACGCTGAGGAACATCTCAGCCATAAATTATGAGTTTGATGAGGAGTTCTTCTGTCACACCAGCGAGCTGGCCAAGAAATTCATCAGCCAGCTGCTGGAGAAAGATAAGAAGTAAGAAGTCGAGCGTGAACGACACTTTTTAAACGTCAGACAGACGTTCAGCTTCATGTCACTGTTTTGTCTTACAGGAAGAGATTAACAATTCAAGATGCCCTGAATCACCCGTGGATCAAGGTACAGTCTACAGACACATTTCTGTGTGTTTTTATTTTATCGCTGACTTCTAGGCACATCGTCACCGATTTACAGCCTCACAGCCGTGTGCGGTGTAGCCATATCAGGCAGATTGATTACATACATGCTGAATAATCAAACAAAGTCCTGAGGCCGAGCAGCTCCGGACCGTGATTTATGGTCCAAACTGTCCCTGTGCACTCGACCACATCAACCCAACCAGGATGTTAATCCTGTTTGTCCACCTCCAGATTAGAAAATACACACTGTGGGAATATATTTGATAATTATGCAGCTTGACCGAGCTGAACGTCTGCTTGGTTTGTTTTAATTAACTGTTGCACTAATGAGCGAGTCACTGTTGAAGCCCTGAAACTCCAGGTGAGCAGGAAATCACAGTCACTGTTTCATCACTTCATTTCATTCATGAAAACTGTGATGAAACATGTTGATTAACGACCTTTTTCCACAACGAAGGTGAAACAATGACGAGCACAGAAAAGATCTGCGATACAACAAAATACAATCAAATGTTTGTTTTGTTTTATCACTACATCAGAGAAAACGGAGGCGTAGTGACGCACCGTCACAGATTTTACGAACACACAAAAATATCTGTTAATTAACAACCTTAACAACAAACTCAGAAGCTCTTCAGAGCGCTCACACGACGACAGCAGTGAGAAGATCACAACAAATGGACAGACAGATGTTTCCAGACGTGTTTTTAATTGTTGAAAAGTATCAGAACAGGTAACCCTTCGTTAAATACATGTCACTGTGCCCCTTCCTCACATACACAGCACACAAACTGAAGAGGAAAAATGGTACACAGAAGGATTAATATATATATTTACTTACTTGTCTTTTGGCCTACTGACTCGACATGATCGCAGTCTGTATTTTAGACACTGGAGGGTGGAGGATGTTCAGTTTTGTAAGTATAAATAACAGTGAGAGATTCAAAATAAATGAGCCAAGAACTCAAAGTAATGAAAACATTGGAGCACAGCAGAAGTGCGGTACGCTGACATGGAGGCACAAAAATGTGTCTTTTTAACAGAAACATGTCAAAGTTGGAGAAAGAGCTGAAAGGTGGAGCTGTTAGCTTTCATTTGACATTAACCTGTCAAACTTAAACAAACGGTCAACTGGTCAACCAGTTTACAGTGGCCACCTGCTGGTCACCTCTCAGCTCTGACATCTGAAACAACATCTGACAGCATTCATCTTTGTGGACTGTTCATAAAGTAATTATTGGTGATTCCCCTTCTGCTTTACAGCCTTACACACCTGTGTTTTACACCTGACATGAGACTGTTTGTAGTTTGTCAGTTACTAACGCTTCCTTCTTCCCTGAAGTCCAACGAGCACAAGGAGGAGAACAAAGCCCAGGAGCCCAAGAAACGGGAGCGACGGCAGCTGAAGACAAAGCGCCTGAGGGAGTACACCATCAAGTCCCACTCCAGCATGCCGCCCAACAACACCTACGTGAACTTTGAGCGCTTCGCCCAGGTGGTGGAGGACATCGACCAGATGGAGGGCTCGTTCGTCAGCCTGGCAGCAGCCCACGACTCCCTGCAGGAGGACATCGACGCCATGGTGTCCATATACAACGAGAAGGAGGCGTGGTACAAGGAGGAGAGCGAAGGCGTGCGCCACGAGCTCTCACAGATCCGCTACGAGTTCCGCAAGGTGGAGGCCTTCAAGAGGAGCCTGCAGGACGACATGGAGGCCTTCAGCTGCAGCCTCAGCGCCGTCAGCAGCCGCTACCAGGAGAGGCAGAACCACTTCGACGCTCTGCGCCTGGAGCTCAGCAACGAGCTGAAGTGGGTGCAGGATGTGATGGGTTCGTGTCCCACGGACAGAGGCGGTGGAGGTTACCCCAACTGCAGCTTCTCCACCGTCTTCAACAACGACGTGAACGAAGCCCTGAAGGAGCTGCTGAACCGCTCGTGTGGAGGAGAGCTGCTGTCCGGCATCAACCTGGACTTTGAGACCGGACAGCAGAGATAAAAAGAGTCACCTCACGAGAGGCCGCAGTGTTTATAATTTAATATTTTTGTATAAAACGCTTCATTTTCATGCTGAAGGTGTCATCAAGAAGTCTGTTGTGCTGTAATGTCTTTTTAAAATGTGTATTTTGTCTGTGACAGCTTAATATAAAAACCTTACACTTGTATTGGCACCATGGAAACGTGTTTTCTTCATTCAAATCAGATTCATTCATATATCAGAACTGCCCACCATGAGCAGCCAATCATCAACCAGGTCACCAACAGCAGACACAGCAGCAGCTAATATTACTGACTAGTCCAACAGCAGTCAGCCCAGCTCGGCGTCTGTCTTTCAGCCTTTTATTTCACCAAGCTCTCACCAACCACTAAAAGTCAGTCCCAGATTTACTCTTGTCCGGCGGCTTCTTGCTCGCTCACTCTCTCCTTTTCTCTTCTTAGCTTCCTCCGTCAGCGTCCTCTTCGCTCTCTTCTCCTCTGCCATTATGTGAGTGTGTCATTATAGCATTATTATGCGTGCTCCAGCACAGTTTTACAGAGTAAACAATATTATGTAAGTGTGCTTGTGTAAACAGAAGCTGGCTGTCAGTATTGATCAATCTGAACTCACGAGTTACTTTTTAGTGAATGAAACAAAACAACAAATCAAATTATGCTAATGTGATTTTATCAACAGTCCAAGAGAGACAGCACAGACAGCAAAACTGTGTAACGTTCCTCTGATAAATTAACGTCTGTTACCTGCTGTTGATCCACACTGACCTGTGATCAGGTGAACGGTGTCTCTGTCATTTGTACGTCTGTTCTCACACTATGTAACTTTGGGCTCCGGGTCGGGAGAAGTACGTAACGCTTTACGGCACTAAGTCACACACCACCAACTATTTCACTGATTTTGGTGAAACTGGATCATATTTTATGGAGAAAATGTTTTCTGGTTTTCCCTCTGATGTCCTCCGGCTGCTCCGCCTCAACTCTCTGTGATTTACAGAGTTTATGATGGACAGTGAAGTAAACTGCTGACAGCTGTAGCTGCTGTTAGCTAATGTTAGCTCAGTTTGTTAGCTGATGTTAGCTAATCGTAGCTTCGTTTGTTAGCCTGGAATTTGGACTACTGGGAAGAGGAGATTATCAGGAAATGCTGATGGTAGTGGAGCCAGTGTCACGCCAGAACCTGAGCTGAGAGAACAGATTGTACTGCTCAGTTTGTTTGCAAATGTTAGCTCAGTTTGTTAGCTAATATTAGCTCAGTTTGTTTGTCTGTGAGCTATGAGAAGAGGAGGTTCACAGGGAATGCTGATGGGGAGCAAAGCCAGTGTCGTGCAAGAACAGGAGCTGGGCAAGCAGGCAAAGTAACCGGAGAAGAGTAAATGTGGGACTGTTTAGTTTAGTCATCTTTATTTGAAACTCACAAAAATCAAAGTTGCACTCGCTCACCTCGGGCTCCAGCTGCTGAATCATGGCGCTAATGAGCGTGTCAGCCATGGGGTGTTAGTCGTGACGGTGATGTGAAGTGCTGCCTGAGGGGAAATGCTGGAACAGATCACAGACTGTGACCAGCTGGGACACAAGTGACACTTCAGACCAGGCAACACCTCCTGAAATCAACACCCAGAGAGAGAGAGCTGCTTCCACTCCATATTCAGATACTTACTACTATTCTGAGAGCATGTTTGTATTTATGGGATGATCATCTGGAGTAGTAGTAGTAGTAGTAGTAGTAGCAGTAGTAGTAGTAGTAGTAGTAGTAGCAGTAGTAGTAGTAGTAGAGGTTTAAGGAGATGATCGCGTCTCTGCAGCAGTCTCCCTGAGGTGAGGTGGGTGAGGTGAGGGGGTTGCATTCCCTGTCTGAGCTCTCTAATGGCCGCTCCTTAAAAAGAGGAGCTGTGATGAGATAAACTGTAACTCAGGCTGTGTGTGTGTGTGTGTGTGTGTGTGTGTGTATGTGTGTGTGTATGTCTGCACTGACGAGATAACACAAACTCCCTTTTTAGACACCGTGGGACATTTCATGACAGCATCACTGAGTTTATAGTGCAGTTATCCATTTTGGGATTATTAAAATATAATTTTAATTTAATTTATTGAGTTTGACTAATTATAATTTAAATAAATGTTGTTGCTCTAATCATTGCCAGAACAATAAAACAGGTTAACAACACATGATGAAGTTAAAGTTTGTTGTTATAAAAAGATGTTTTTCATGTCATAACAAGTTATTTTCACATTATAGTGGAATATTTTCAAGTTACAACAAAATATTTTCACTTTTTGACATCATATTTTAACGTTCTAGCAGAATATTTTCACGTTATGGTGAAATATCTTCATGTTACAAGTCCTTATATGTTATAATGAGATATTTTCAAATGAAAATTTGATATTTTCTTGTTATAACAGGATGTTTTCTTTTTATAATTAGATATTTTTTGTTATAATGGAATACTTTCAATTCAAATAGTGACATATCTTCAGGTTACAAGAAGATATTTTCACATTATAGTGGATTACAACGAGACATCTTCATGTTGTATCAGGATGTTTTCTTGTTATAATTTAATATTTTGATATTTTAGTTTCAATTTAATTTTAAAAAAATGCATGAATTATTAATTTTTAACATTTTCTCTTGTGACCCTGAAAGATAAACTTTATTATTATTATTATTATTATTATTATTATCATTGTGACTTGTGCCGTTGCTCACAGATGAGCAGTCTGATGCAGACATGATGTTTGTAACTGATTCAGAGTGTAACTATCAGATTATCATGGATCAGTGAATCACCTGTCCTTCAGTCACATCATGACATGAACTGCCTGTGTGTGTTTCACAGCTGATATAAACACAGTTTGTTTCACACACATGTGCTGACACACACATGTGCTGACACACACATGTGCTGGCGGGCTGCATGTTGTAGCTGACATGTAACGGTGACACGGCAGTGTTTGTTCCGGAGACCCATTGTCTGCGTGGGCGTGAATGCCACACACACGAAGGCAGACAGACAGGCTGGCAGGCGGTAATACAAACAGATAACCAGACTGAGAGAGGGAGACAGATAGAGAGAGAGAGAGAGAGAGAGAGAGAGAGACAGACAGACAGACAGACAGGTCCCCGGCGCGTCACCGCCCTGCCCCTGCGCTGGGGCTCGGTTAGGGGCTGTGGCTGTGAGGCAGACCGGAGAGAGAGCGAGAGAGGCGGGCGGAGGCATGGACGTCCATGCGCGGCTCTGTCTCCTTTCACAGTAACAGTTAGCACGGATATTTTAGCGCTCATGCCATGAAGCACGGCTCGGCTCTTGTGTAAGAAGAGGAAGAAGAAGAAGAAGAGGAGACAGTTAACTGGTGAGCTGAGACATTTTTTAACCCGGGTAACGTTAGAAAGTGGGTAAAGCTAACAGGCTAGCGTGCTAACCTGCTATGATACAGCAGATAATACTGGACTAAATAAGCTAACAGCGTTTGGACTCGAGCCATTTGGACACGTTTGCACACCTGTGTGACTACCTGACTTATTTATGAACCCCCTGTCACGCACCTGTCCGCGTGTTTCGCCTGTTTTTAGGTGTTTTTCTTTTACGCGTTGCTAGCTGAGTGACGCGAGCTAACGCTAGCGAGCTAACGTAAACAGTAGCGTCCGTTGACAGTCGCCGTTTTTCGGGGGCGTTTGTGGTCAGTGTGTCGGTGTGCAACAAGAGCCAGCGAGGCTGCTGACAGGGCTGTGATACCGGCTGTGAGTGTGCTGTAATGTCAGTGATTTACAGCACTGTTAGCCGTGCCTCCACCTCTCCAACCCTGACAACAACAAACACTGTCTGCTGCTAAGTGCCGGTGGTTAGCTGCGCTGTGCTAACGAACCGTCATTAAGGTGGTGTTAGCACGGGGGCCGTTGTAAGCTTCATCAGGGTGAGTGTCAACACTGTGGTGGGTGGAGGCAGGCATCCACCTTCACGGTAACATGGAGGTAAAACAGACTCCGTAGACTTGGCTTGGAGGACCGGAGGGTGGCCGGTGGCCGGTTCGAGTCCAGCATGGAACAAAGTGTGCACGGTGCAGAGGTGCCCTTGAGCAAGGTACCGACCCAGGGTAGCTGCCCATCACTCCACTATCTGTGTCTCCACATGTGCATGTGAACCATGTGTGACCACACTGACATGTTCACGTGCATGTGTTGGGGTGAATAAGTGCACATATGTGAGCTTCAGTGTGTCCGCAGCAGTTCTGGACGGTTCAGCTGTGTGTGTGTGTGTGTGTGTGTGTGTGTGTGTGTGTGTGTGTGTGTGTGTGTGTGTGTGTGTTTGCCAGCAGCAGGCAGAGGCGGACTCGTGATTCACCTGTCAGCGATTCACGATGCATCAGAGTGTGTGGGGAAAAAAAAGACTGCAGTTCCTCAAACGTCCACTTGAGGCTGGCTCCAGAAGTGAGTCAGTCTCCATAAGTCCCCATGTTCAAATGTCCAACTTCACAGCAGAAATAAACATGTTTACAGCCTGGTACAAAAAACAGTTTTGGTCTCTATAGCTAATTTCCCCGTTCATGACAACTGTACTGAGGGTGAATTTATATACAACTCACCTGTTCACATTATATTAAGGCTTAAAGTTATGCAGGATTAAGAGCGTGGACGCTTTGATTGACAGGTGGGTGTCGTTACAGGTGGCTTGTTTGAGCAACCAGGCTTCATTCAGCCGGCCGATGATCCACATCTTTGCTGATTTTTAGATTTGCCAACACTGTCTGTGGGTGACGTCACGGATACGCCGCCCGTTCTTTATACTGTCATTGGTTAATAACAGCACAGCTGAGTTGGACAGTAAAGTCAACGGACAGCTGCTCGGCTAATTAGCTGCTTGCTTTTATTCTTTATGATTTCAGGCGTTAGCTCAGGGTGAAAACAGCTAACGTGGTTCTTTAAATTTGCACTGACAGTTTAAAGAATCAACACCGTATCTGTAACGTCACCAACAAGTAGGGCTGAGTATCGTTTTTTCGATAATTTTCGATACCAGTGCTGTGCCAGTACCCTTAACATGATATCGATACCAATTGAGTACTTCAGTCGATATTAATCATGTGAAAAGAAAGCAATCGGTTGGGTGCCCGGCCCTACCCACAAGCCATCAGTGACGACACCCACCTGTCAATCAAAGCACCAATGCTCTTAATCCTGCATAACTTTAAGCCTTAATATAATGTGAACAGGTGAGTTGTATATAAATTCACCCTCAGTACAGTTGTCATGAACGGCTTTATCCAGCTGATGTTTACATTAGCATGCTGCTAACTCGAGTTATGTTCCGTTGTCTTTGAGAAACCGCTGAGCCTTTTTTTTTACAGTCGGATTTATAAATGTCAGATTGCACGCTGTGATCAGGTTGCACGATGTAACGTCACCTCCTGTGATCGGCCCACTTGCTCTAACCTTACAGGATCCATCCAGACTTGACAGCATAGAGTCTGTTTGTCGTCTCATCATCAGTGCTCATGATTGTTTGAGCAGTCAGATAATCACATCACTGATTGGTTGCATAAACTCTGCATTAAATCTGTAGACTTCAAAGAGGAGCTGATTAAAGTGTGTGAGGCGGCGGGTCGGTGTTAATGATGAATGTTAGAGGCAGTACAGTGTAATCTAATACGAGCCGGCTCATCAGCTGCATTGTCCTCTGAAACTCAGATTAAAGGTGAAATCCAGAATAAACACATAATGTTAGCATTAGCATAGCTCACCTTTCTCCTTTCCTGTGCTTGATATGCTACATGCTAAACATGGTTAAAAGATAACGGCGTCACATATATGCAAGTGACAAGATACACATCTTTAAGTTGGCTAGCTAACAAGCTAACCAATCTACATGAATTGTTAGCCAGCTACTTTCTGTTGATCGAAATGTTAGCAAAATCCTAACTGTCTAGCTAATCTACATTAATCATTAATGAGCTACTTAGCTAGAGTTTTGCTAACAGCTAAGTTCAGATGAGGTTATATATATGTTGCTTTTATGTTTTAACTATCTTTATAATGTAGCCGTGGGCAAACCATCAGGTAGCTAGTACGGACAAAAAGAGAAAACATGGTAAAGACGTATGTGACATTTTAAGGTAGCTTATGTTAGCAAAACACTAGCTAGCCAATTACCTAACTGATCTATATCAGTCGTTAGCTGATGTAGATCAAATTGCTAACTAGCTAGTTAATTTACATAAATAATTATTGAGCTAATCAGCTAGCATTTTGCTAACATTAGCTAGCACATAAACTCTGTATATGTTGCTTTTATCTTTAAACTTAGGTTGTAACACGATTGAGCTAGCATGTAGCATATCTGAGTACAGGAAAGGAGGAAGTTGACCGCTGCCTTTAATGTTACATAAGCTTGTTATTAACGTTTGTTGTGCTGTTTCCAGGACTGATGGCTCCAGAGTGACATGCCATGGCTTTAATGATCCCCCCGGTGAAACTGAAATGGCTGGAGCACCTGAACAGCTCATGGATCACGGAGGACAGCGAGTCCATCGCCACGCGGGAGGGAGTTTCGGTGCTCTACTCGAAGCTGCTGGCCAACAAAGAGGCCGTGCTGCTTCCCCAGCAGGTGCTGTGTCTGAAGGGCCCCCAGCTTCCAGACTTTGAACGCGAGTCCCTCTCCAGCGATGAGCAGGAGCACTACCTGGATGCTCTCCTCAGCAGCCAGCTGGCCTTGGCCAAGATGGTCTGCTCCGACTCGCCGTTCGCCGCCGCCCTGCGCAAACGGGTGCTGGTGCTGCAGCGCATCTTCTACGCGCTCTCCAACAAGTACCATGACAAGGGGAAGGTGAAGCAGCAGCAGCACTCGCCGGAGAACAACTCAGGGTCGGCGGACCTGCACTCTGTCAGCGAGCGGCCTCGCTCCAGCACCGACGCCCTCATCGAGATGGGCGTCCGCACGGGCCTCAGCCTCCTGTTCGCACTGCTGCGTCAGAGCTGGATGATGCCACCTCCACCCGGCCCTGGCGGAGGTCCTGGAGGCAACATAAACTTGTGCAATGACGTCATTCACACAGCAATCGACGTGGTCAGCTCGCTGCCGCCTCTCTCTCTGGCCAATGAGAGCAAGATCCCGCCGATGGGCCTGGACTGCCTGGCCCAGGTCACCACCTTCCTGAAGGGAGTGACTATGCCAAACTCCGGGGCGGATATTTTAGGGCGGCGGCTCGCCTCGGAGCTCCTGCTCGGGCTGGCCTCACAGAGGGGCTCCCTGCGCTACCTGCTGGAGTGGATAGAGATGGCGTTGGCTGCATCAGCCGTGGTCAGCACGATGGAGGAGAACAAGGTGCTAACGAACCAGGAGGGGCTCATCGGCTACGACTGTTTCATGAACATCCTCATGCAGATGAGACGCTCTCTGGTGAGTAAACATCAACGACACTGGCCAATCAGACGGTACAGAAACATCTTACGTCTTTTTAGATGACTCTGAGCTGTCAGATGGGATTAAAAATGCATCACAGCTACTGTAGAAGGTTAAATTAGACATTCATTTAACAGATTTTATCTCATAGGGTAAATGGGAATTTAGGGTATATTCCGTCAGGGTCCACGCAGTTCACTTGCAGCGTTTGTAAGGGCGCTTTCACACCAGTGCTGTTTGGTGCGCTCCTGATGTTGTCGATCGTTTTCAGACTCAGAGAACATGTTTCTCTCTTTGGTCTGAGTTTAATGTTGATTCTTTGATTGGTTTAAATATTGATTTATGTGTGTTTGTGTCACAGGGATCCTCAGCTGATCGCAGCCAGTGGCGAGAGCCCACACGGACGTCTGACGGCCTGTGCTCGCTATACGAGGCGGCGCTCTGTCTTTTCGAGGAAGTAAGAAACTAAAGCAGTGTTTTACTTTCAGATTTATAATGGTTACACTTGAACACTTGAATATTTATGAGAGTGGATAGTCTGGGAGTCTTTGAGATCTGTGCACAAACCTGTCGTACGAGTTCCTGGAAATCTCAGATTGCTGCAGCTGTCACCTTTCACCCAGAGGGGTAAATATGAAAATGTATTTGTGTCTTTAATTGTGTCCTTGTCTTCTTCCAGGTGTGTCGAATGGCGTCTGACTACTCTCGCACCTGCGTCAGCCCGGACAGCATTCAGACCGGCGAGGCGCCCGTTGTGTCCGAGACCTGCGAAGTTTACGTGTGGGGCAGCAACAGCAGCCACCAGCTGGTGGAGGGCACGCAGGAGAAGATCCTGCAGCCGAAGCTGGCCGCCAGCTTCGCTGACGCACAGACAGTAAGAGTTCACACGTGTGCAACATGTCAGGAGTCAAACAACATGTAGTTGTTAGTCTAGTTGTCATAGTTAGGGGATCTAGGACTCCGTAACTTCTCCTGTAGGCCAATAATCCTTAGATGCTTCCATCAACCTTGATTTTCATAATCCTGAAGATGTTCTGTCAACAATTTCCTTTAAGCTCTGAGAGATATTTGTGGTGACATCGTGCAGCATCTTTTCTAATTTTTCATCCATCAAAGCAGCAATATTTGATTTGCCTTTACGCCTTTTGTCAAACTCTGATCAGGTTCCATTAACTGCTAGTGTAGCATTGTAGTCTTGAGGGGAAGCTACGTGATACGATGATGATGCATTCAACACAACACCAGCTGTGATGAGCTGCATTTGTTAGATAACCTAAGACTCTTTTTCTGTTAGGACAGAGAGGAAGCTCCATCATGGAGATAACGGACAGTCAGAAATCAAATAATTCACAATTTTTCATGGCTGCAGAGATTTTATTGTTCCTCTGTCTCTGAGCTTCACTTTGTACAGAATCAGGAAGCCTCGGAGATCAAGGCATGTTTCTGTGGAGTAAAATGTGCTGACTAGAGGGAAGAAACTCAATGAATATGCAGGAAATTTAATCGTCACTTAGTGACTCTTCCTTGTTTCTCTTGCAGATCGAAGCGGGTCAGTACTGCACCTTCGTGATCTCCTCTGACGGCTCTGTCCGGGCCTGTGGGAAGGGCAGCTACGGCCGCCTTGGCCTCGGCGACTCCAACAACCAGTCGACGCTCAAGAAGCTGACCTTCGAACCCCACCGCGCCATCAAGAAGGTGTCGTCGTCCAAAGGCTCCGACGGCCACACGCTGGCCTTCACGACGGAGGGTGAGGTGTTCAGCTGGGGTGACGGTGATTATGGCAAACTCGGTCACGGGAACAGCTCGACACAGAAATACCCAAAACTTATCCAGGGGCCACTGCAGGGGAAGGTAGGGTGTCACCCAGTATTCACCCAGTACAACCTGACACATGTCCAACTCTTTCCCTCCTTCACTCGGTGATTGATTGCAGTAATTGTATGTGTATTTGTGTGTTTACTGTCATTTTTAAAGTGTGGTGACGTGTATGACCTCTCGTTGTGTGTCAGGTGGTGGTGTGTGTGTCTGCTGGCTACAGACACAGTGCTGCAGTCAGTGAGGACGGAGAGCTGTACACATGGGGCGAAGGAGACTTCGGACGATTAGGTGAGTCGCTGATCTGATCTCTTAAATCTACACCTGTGCGTTCAAACACCTCCCAGTCGGCTGTCAAACGTCAGAACTGACAAACTGACTGTGATGATTTTGTAACATGAATATATCTAATAGAGTTTGTGGCAGACTGTTTAACAACTTGGATAAGTACAGAAGCATATCATCAGTGTATAATGATACTTTATGTTCAGATTTCTTCCTACATGTACTTTTAATTGAAATATAATCGTGTAGTGTAATTGCCAAAGCAGATAAGAGGGGAGATTAAAGGGCAGAGTGACAAGGAGGAGGATATTATTCATACATCTGTAGAAAAATGGACTGAGAAGAGAAAGAAACTGAAATGATTTACAGATATTACCACGTGTTTTGTTAACATGATATCAATATTTTATATTTAAAATATCACGGTTAAGGTTGTTATGCCTCTGATGGTTACATACTGTAAAAAAACAATGATTTTAGGTGGTTTAATGTGCTAGACTAGACTAACTAGACTAACTAACTAAACTAGACTAACTCCTAAGTCGTCTCGACCCTCTCTCATTGTTTTGGATCGCAGGTCACGGTGACAGCAACAGCCGAAACATTCCTACGCTGGTCAAAGACATCAGCAACGTGGGAGAGGTGTCCTGTGGGAGCTCGCACACTATCGCTCTGTCGAAGGATGGACGCACTGTGTGGTCCTTTGGAGGAGGAGACAACGGTGTGTAAACCTTCACCGTGCCTGACTGTAAACTGGAATATTAATCTTTTGAGTATGCAGAGTCGAGCATGTCAGCATGTCAGTCACAGCTTGTACTGTAAATGAACCCGCCTAAAGAAAAAGCGTGTTCTGTCTTGCAGGAAAACTGGGTCACGGTGATACTAATCGAGTCTACAAACCAAAAGTGGTAGAGGCCCTACAGGGGATGTTCATCAGAAAAGTGTGTGCAGGAAGCCAGTCATCTCTCGCCTTAACCTCCACCGGACAGGTAGGACAGCAGACACACTGTGTGGTTTGTTGAGGAACAAGTGGAGCTTTACTTATCTTCAACTTTTGTCCCAAATAGGGAATTTCATGCTGCTGTTTACATGTTCTTTCACCAGCTGTTTGGACAATGACAGTGATGTATTTTAAGGTCACGACTCGTTATGTAACAAAGCTCTTCTTTCACGGCTTCTCCTCAGAGACAGAGTCTCTCTGTTAAAACAATCTGCAGCGTGAAGATCAGAAATGATCTGCTAATGTTGATTCTCTTGTTTCTAGGTGTACGCGTGGGGCTGTGGTGCTTGCCTTGGGTGTGGTTCCTCCGAGGCTACGGCGCTCAGACCCAAACTAATCGAGGAGCTCGCCACCACCAGGGTGGTGGACATCTCCATCGGGGACAGTCACTGTCTGGCCTTATCACATGGTAGATGTCTCTTCACTTCTTCTCTCACAGCTCCTCTGTAGATGGTTAACTGTAAACGGTGGTACTCTCTGTCAGTCACAGCATTATTCTGCAGACGCAGTCAGATTGTGTTTGCCCAGCGTGATGTAACAGCAAATACATAAAACCGAGTTTGTTTAAGATAAATCTGAACATCACGTTTCAGCTCAGTGCAACTTAAACACTCTCTCATTATTATTCACTGCTGCAGACAATGAAGTGTACGCGTGGGGCAACAACTCCATGGGGCAGTGCGGACAGGGGAACTCCACGGGGCCCATCACCAAGCCCAAGAAGGTCGTCGGCCTGGATGGAGTCGCCATTCAGCAGATCTCAGCCGGCACCTCCCACAGCCTGGCGTGGACGGCCCTTCCCAGAGACAGGTCAGCTACCGTCAGAGTAAATACACCAGTGACTCCAGTGACCAATAACCCGAGTTATGAAGGAGGAGTTCACATCGCGGGGAGGGGGGCGGCTGATGTCACAACATCTCTGCAGATTGCATAACATAAGTCGAAGGTCCTGACGGCACGTGAAACATACAGCAGCGTGTTACAGAGTAACTATACAGACTGTGTGGAGCACGCCGTGTGTGTCATCATTTCAGATCAAAGTGAGGCGTTGTGTGTCTTTCTTTGACAGTTACTGTGAGATGATATAAATGTGCCAGTTTTCTGGTGTTTTATTGGCTGGAGAGGCAAAAAAAGGCTTTTATTTTATCCACAAACTGCATATACATATTTATAGATACAGTAAAAGAGTGATAAGATCGATAAAATCAATTTATTTTATCACCAACGCCTACACGTGTAACATTTATTTTTACACACACAGTTTACAGGAAATGAAGTCTGCATTATTCAGCCCTTCATTATAAAAGCATGAGAGTATTTATAGAAAGAGCAGCTGCCTGCTGAGAGTCGACCACTGAATAAAATAAAATAAATCATGAAGAGCGAGGCTCGTCCTGAGAGAACTGTCGTGTCATCTCCAGTTTAACTAAAAAACAACCCCAATGATGTCAGCAGGGTTGTCACAGTTTGAGCTTTAAGACTTAAACTTTCCAACAGAACACCTGTGTTACAAACTCAGGTGTGTAGAAGGCAAAGGGGTGTAAGGAAAGACAGCAAAGTTGCATTATGGGAATTGTAGGATTCAGCCTTTTTAGGGCTTGAACCATGAAGGATAGCTCGGGTTTGATGCTTTGTGCTTTTTCTTTCTATCGGTCTGTGTGAGGTGGTTTGTTACATAGAACCATGTAGGGTAGAAGAGTGAAAACATGTTTTCAGCTGTAAAATCTGTCAGTCTGTCTGATGCTAGCAGCAGCTACGCTAACCTCTTCAGCAACCACCATTGACAGTCACTTCTCACACACACCTAGTGTTAAACTACGCCTGTAGCTCATGTGCTAGCTGCTAGTAGTTTTTCATTGGATGCAATGTTATCATTGGCCTTATTAAATGACTGCAGAGCTGCTTTAAGGGCCAAACTATCAGTTCAGTTGGCACCATCTATGAGTGTCACTGGGGGAAACTTATATTTTAGAACTGTTACAAGTTTGAATGGTCATCTAAAGAAATATGTTTTATCCACAACCCAGTGTCCGTCCACAGTTTTTACAGTCAGTGTAGTCTTTGGATTCATTCAGCCTCTTTGCTTGTCCACTCGAGCGCCTACGAGGCACTGCAGCACTCGTTAATCTGTCTTCTTCCCCTTCGGCTCTTCAGGCAAGTGGTGGCTTGGCACCGGCCCTACTGTGTCGACCTCGAAGAAAGCACCTTCTCCCACCTGCGCTCCTTCCTCGAGCGTTACTGTGACGGCATCAACAGTGAAGTTCCTCCTCTCCCGTTCCCTTCGTCCAGGTGAGTACGCTCCGCCTGCAGGCCTCCGTCACTGCTGGAGGCCCGCTGTGTAAAACACACATCTGTCTCCTTTTCAGGCGTCATCAGTTATTTTCTGTGTATTTTCAGGGAGCATCATAACTTCCTCAAGCTGTGCCTTCGGCTTCTGTCCAATCATCTGGCTCTGGCTCTGGCCGGGGGCGTGGCCACCAGTATCTTAGGCCGGCAGGCCAGACCGCTGAGGAACCTGCTCTTCAGACTGATGGACTCCTCGGTGCCAGACGAGATTCAGGAGGTGAGACTAAAGATTCTCTGGTGACCACAAGAGGAAACATTTACACAATGTTACACACACATAAACTTTCTACGTTTACATTTAGTCAGAGAGGCTTACAGTGTGACAGGGACATGTTAACCCAGGTCCAGTTGTAGAGGGAATAGATTTATCACGTCCAGTTGTTGGTAGTGTTGTAAAGGAGGTCCTTTCTGAAGAGCTGGAGGTCTTCAGGAAGTTTGTGAAGGTAGAGAGGGACGCCCCTGATCTGGTAGGAACTGGTAGGACGTTCCACCAACGGGGAACAACAGACGAGAAAAGTTTGGATTGCTCTGATACAGCCACAGCCTGTATCAGGAGGTGGGTAGCATGTTGAGTCAGGTAACACACGATGTTTCTGATGTTGTGAAGTGCAACCGAGGCAACATGACCAGAGGTTAGTCATCGATCACACGATGAGATTCTCGCTGTCCTGGTAGGGCGAGGAGTCAGTTTTGATGCTGATTTTCAAACTATGATCATTATGTTCTTATGAATATAATTTAAATAAATATTTCAAACTTGTCATTATAAAACTGTAACTGAATCATCTCCTCTTATTTTTGAATCATCATCGAACATTTTTGTGAAACATCTTGTTCTTTTTGCTGACCAGCAGAGATGAAACAAAGAGTCGTTTCTTCAAATGTCAAACAGGTTCTGACTCAGTTACATCACCTGAGGTGGTGACCGTATGTGGGTGTGTGTTTGTCCCATCAGGCGGTGATCGAGACTCTTTCTGTGGGGGCAACCATGCTGCTGCCACCGCTGAGAGAGAGGATGGAGCTGCTTCACTCGCTGCTGCCTCAGGGCCCTGACAGATGGGAGAGTCTCTCCAAAGGACAGGTAACCCCAAACACACCTGAACCACCAACCTGTTGTGAACCATGTAGGGACTCTTCTGCACATGCAGAATGGTTGGAAAGGCTGAAAACACTTTCACGTAGCAAGCAGCCGCAGTTTTTTCTTATTCCTTTAAAGTCATTGTTGCACATTAAATCAGGTCACCTCCGGGCTATAGGCACTGATATAAATCAGTGTATCTAAGGTGTGTGTACATTAACCGATGCATCATTTGTGTCGGCTGTGTAGGCTGAAAGATTTCCAAAGCGAGGTGAGGTCAGTGATGGATGACCAATGCAGCTTTCACAACGTGAGCTGCTGGTTAATGCGTCATTTTGTTTGGTTGGTTGTGTGGGCGGAGTAAAAAGCCTGTTGGAGTCCTCTGTGGTCTCTTTCACCCACAAAGTTTTGACTAGTCTTCCTCATATGCATTTCAACAATAGGAAATCAGTCTGCAGGGACTCTGTGTTCCCGGCCTTAATGCCTGCCTGGCATTTCAGCATTAAAATGTCTCTCAATTCTATTGACCTCAACAATGGAGGCTGCTGCTTTCCAGGAACTGTTTCAAATGTTAATTTTTGTGGACTTTGAATGGTTATCAACTTGTCCTTAAAAAGACGAGTTTGACCTTTTTGGGAAATTCATGTCTGGAGTTGGATCAGGATCGAAACCACTCTCGTGTCTGTATGTGTGGTTCCCACAGGTCCTTGAAATCTCTGGAAGTTTGTGATAAAGGATAAAATTAAGGCCCTGGGAGATTTTAAAAATAGACCTAAATGAGTCATTGAAAGTGCATAAATTTATATATTTTGTTCAAGAATAGAAGTTGATATTTATTTACTTAATGTTTGTCAGAAGGCTGGAGACAGTACACTGGCTCGTGGTGTCCCACAGGGCTCCGTTTTGGGTTCCCTATGATTTTCTTTACACTTTACTTCCCTTGATCGTGAACAGATTCAATTTTGCATATAATTTCTTTGCAGACGATATCCAACTCTACCCCTCAATCAAACCTAGTGTGGCTTTAAGTTAAGAAGGCTCCTGCTATCATTGATTGGAGGCAGAAACCTTTTTACAGCTCGATGCTGATGATGTTTGGTTGTTTCCGCTCTCATCATGCAAAGTATCAGACCTCTGTCCTCTGCTGCTGACTCCAACCTGCAGAATTTAGGAGTAATATCTGATCAATCCTCTGTCTTCGACATCCATGTTAAGCTGCTGACCAGATCTTTTTCACCTTTTCTGTAGTTTTAACAGCTGAACTAGAGATTATTGTACATGACTTTATCTCATCTCTCAGTGACGACTGTAACTCACTTAGCCCGTCTGCAGACAGTCCAGATCGCTGCCTTATGACTCCACACTAAGTCCAATAGACAGTCTCATATCACCCCTTTACTTTGATCTCTTTACCATCTCCTTGTTGCATTGAGGATCCAATTTAAAGTGCAGAGTGCTGCATGGCTAGACTCCTGTTTATGAGACTGAACTACTTCACCCATAGCTCGCTCTCTAAGGTCAAATGTGCTAAACCTTAAGGCACTCGCCTCAAGACAAATGTTGATCGACAGAGGTGCATAGACTTTATGGTCTGCTGATACATCGTCTTTGAAAGACTTTTTATTGTTTTATGAAGACAGGACTTGTTTCTTGTTTGTTTTCTTGTTTGTTGTTGTTATCTGTGAAAAGAAATATACAATTAAATTTTACTTACCTATGATTTAAATTCTCCGGTGTTATAACAGTAGTTAACCTTTATCCATGTCTGAAACTATGCTGCGATGTGTCCTTCAGGTTTTTTTTTTTTTTAGAAAATTAGGCCTGGAAATGCCTTGAAAAGTCCTTGAGTTTGATATTTAAGGAGGCATGGGAACTGAGATCAGCCTGCCAGCAGCTCCGACGCTCGTTTGTTAGCTTAGCTTTATCGAGCCGCCGTGTTACGGGCTGCAGCTTGATATTTGATGGACAGACTTAAGCAAGCGAATCAGGGAATTTTCCAAAATGTCAGACTGTTTCTTTAACAGTCACTGAAGGCCTGACTTCCCGTACGTTGGCCTTATTTGCTGGATAATTGACTCTAGATGAAACAAGCATGTGGTGACTGACCTCAGCACAAACCCACAGAAACAGCAGGTTTAATATAAGGTACAGTTTTTAGTGAAATGTGTGTGTGTGTGTGTGTCACAGAGGATGCAGCTTGACATTATCCTGACCAGCCTTCAGGACCACACCCACGTGGCCTCGCTCCTCGGTTACAGCTCTCCCGCTGACGGCCCCGAGGGCCTTCCCTCTGGTCCGGGCTTCACAGCCTCGCCGGACCCGACGTACAGTGCCACAGCAGGCCACCCCGACACCCACCTGGCTGAGATCCTCATGAAGACACTGCTCAGGAACCTGGGCTTTTACACCGTGAGTATGATGTTCGGTAAAGCTCCATCATCGCGGAGCACTGAGTTTGCTCATATTGATCTCGGGGTGCGTTGCTCAATAACAAACCGTTTATTTGAGATCATCCTGATCTCTTTAGGATTGGCAGAGGCAGGCGTTACACAGGAAGGAAGTCAGTGAAGTCGACATATCGAGCAACGCCGTTACACTCCACCGTCTCTCCACCGCCCTGCCTGCTCTCAGCGTTCGAGTGCTGGAGGCAAAGCATGAGTCATATATAATCCTTTGTTATCATCACCTGCTGCCTTTTTTCCTGGCACAGCAGCAGCTTGTTCCTGCTTCGCTCTGTAAAGGCAGCGTTTCATTGATTGCAGCACACACACACACACACACACACACACACACACACACAGGCTGTGATTATGCAGGTCTGAGCAGTGAATGATGATGAGACTGCGAGGCTTTCTGCATTTGAGTCACTTCTTTTGGATTCATGCTGCGTTTTTTCCTTTTTGTCCTTTTTTCCACTCGTGTCTGCAGCTTTGTTCTCTGTTCAGAGCGAAATTCAACAAAAAATAGTATCACTCACTCAAATTCTATTTCTGTGGTCTAAATCTGAATCCAGATAACAATACGGGTGAAAGAAAGTGAATGAATCTGCGTATCTCTGCGTAAACGAGACTCCGTTTGTGGTCAGACATGTCGTATTAATAGAAACTGTAAGGTGATGTGATGTGAAGAGATTCCAGGTGTGAAGGTAGATCTAAAAATAAACATTTTAAAAAAGATAAACCAGATTCAGGAGAAAAAAAAGATTATTAGTATCAGCACGAAGGTCATCGTCTAAAGGTTAAACTCCACGGGGCATGGATGATGGCTGCCATCAACATTTGAAACCCAACAAGAAGCCAGGTCAGAAACTGCACAGAGAAGATTGAACTGACAGGAAGTCGATTTTCAAAATAAAACACGCCGTACAAACCTCTAATCAGTGTGCAACCCATGTACGAAGGCTTGGTCCTTGCTATAGAGGCCGTGATGTCCCTCTCTCTCTCTCAATCCTCGCTTTCCTGTCACTCTTCAGCTTTCTCAAATAATCAAATCAATCAAATAAAGCTCAAGAAAGCCCAAAAATATCTTTAAAAAAAACCCCAAAAGAAACAGACAAAAAGGGAAGTCATTTAAATCTGCAGCTTATTTACATATTTAGAAGCTTGTAAACCAGAAAAATCTGAGCAAGTTAACAAAGTCTGGAGGCAAAAACACTTCTAAAACTTTCCTGATGCGGTTTGAAGTCGTGTTGAGAACGGACCAAAAACAGCGTCACATGACAGAGACGTAAAGCTTCTTTCAATTCTTCTGTAATTTTCATAATCATCTATAAGTTGTCAGTCAGGGCCAAACTGTGTCTTTCTATCTCACAGTTCTACCTTTTAAATCTGCACATGAATAATGAGCCTTGAAGATGTCTCTTGTGATATCTGTGACCTCCGCAGTTAATCATGTTTGACGTGTGTGTGTGTGTGTGTGTGTGTGTGTGTCGTGCAGGATCAGGCGTTTGGCGAGCTGGAGAAGAACAGCGATAAGCTGCAGCAGGGCACGTCCGCCTCGGACAGCAGCCAACCGGCTCACCTCCACCAGCTCCTGTGCTCGCTGCAGAAGCAGCTGTTAGCATACTGCCACATCAACTCCGTCACCGAGGTACGGACACTCGTCTGTCTCCTGAACTCTCTCTAAAGTTTTATTACGAGGGGAAAAAAAACAACATTTATACAATAAAAAGTCCTCATGTTGTTATTTAACCTTTAACCTCGTTGGTCCGGTGCCATTAGTGTCATATGACTGATGCCTGCTTGCAACACTGGTTACGACATCGTGTTTCGGTCAGGATTACGCAAAAGTTAAAAGGCAGACGCCCCATGATGTTTAATGTGATTAAGTTATTTACTTTTTATTGCACATCTAACAGGACTCACATGGCGTCGATAATGAGGTGTAAAACAACATTAAACTGTTTATCTTGACTGAAAACACTGCAGCTTTAAATCCTTATGCCTGAAGTGAAGAAACTCTGAGTGTTTGCAGCTTTTCTGAGACGATTCTTCAGTTCACTTACATAAATAAACATTTTCAGGGTGTTTCTGTTTCTTAATTGTTGGTGAAATGTTGAATTTTAAACCACAATCTTCCTGTTCCCCTGCAGAACTCCAGCAGCGTGGCATTACTCCACAAACATCTGCAGCTCCTGCTGCCTCACGCCACAGACATCTTCTCCCGCTCAGCCACTTTGATAAAAGAGAGTTCCTGGAATGGCAGCATACGAGAGAAGCTACAAGGTGAAGAGGATCGATGAAGCTCTGACCCTCTTATCCTCCTCGTGTTTCCTTCATCCCTTTCATCATAAAACGCTCTCATCATTGAGTGTCTCTGCACGGCGCTCTGTTCACTGTTCCCCATACTTATTATTCTTATGTATCCCAGGAGTTTCTGTGCACTACTCCTCCCACAGTTTTGGTCGCACATACACTAAAAAGGTCTCAAAACGTGTGGCTCGGCCGGAAGAGTTTCACCAAATGGTTTTACCAAACATCAACAAAAACCACGACAACATTTACAATGGGTGTGTATTGGTAGAATGTTCCAGAACTAGAGTGGAGAGGGAGAGAAACATCTGTCCAAAAATACATTTGCAAACGGCTCTCGTGGCCACAAATTTCACTCTACAGAAATAATTTAACCTGTTCTTTCTCTCTCTCCCCAGGTCACATTTTTTAACTTTACACACTGAAATTCGGCATTCACATGGTCGACAAAATGAGGATGCTCACGGTCATTTGGGCTTTTTGATACGACCTACCGTTTGGCATTAGTGTCCACTAGTTGGAGGGGGTTCATTTAGAGATTTTCTGTGTCTCTCAGCAGTCACTCACACACAGACAGAGCACAGCTGCAGTTAATTACTCTGACCTGCAGCTGACCCTGGTTGCTTGGCAACCTCAAGCCTGCCTTTGACTAACTTTGTTGAAGTCTCTGTGCTGCTACAGTGTCAGTAATAATGTATGGGTGCAACATTTTATGGTCCGTTACATCATGTGGTACTCATCGTGTCTCTGTCACCCTCAGATGTGATCTACGTGTCCGCGGCAGGCAGCATGCTGTGTCAGATAATCAACTCCTTGCTGCTGCTGCCGGTGTCGGTGGCAAGGCCTCTGCTGAGCCACCTGCTGGACCTGCTGCCTCCTCTGGACCGCCTCAACAGACTGCTGCCTGCCGCCTCTCCTCTGGAGGACCAGGAGCTGCAGTGGCCTCTTCACGGTGAGCACGAAACAAGACAACAGACAACACTCTGGACATTTCCTCAAACTCCCATCAGGCTTCTTCAGCACATTAATGTCGTCCTTTTCTAACTCTCCAGGTATGTCCGACTTCGCCGAGCCGTCCTCGGGAATGTCCCTGCCGCCGCCGGCGCTCTCCTGGGTGTGGCTCGTGGATCTGGAGAGGACGGTCGCCCTGCTGGTCGGCCGTTGCCTCGGCGGGATGCTGCAGGGAGCTCCCACCTCTCTGGAGGAGCAGGATACTGCTTACTGGCTCAAAACGCCGCTCTTCAGCAACGGCTTGGAGATGGACATCCCACAGCTGGGTAAGGAGCGGACAGATACAGAGCTGTGATGGTGTGATTTAGACTTGAAGGATAACTTTGGTATTTTTCAACCTTATTTTCTCTTATTTTTGTGTCAAAGTGACAAATGTGGACACAGTTTTTCAATTTGATCCAACCTGCAGCCATTAAAAGTTCTTGTTTATGCCTGAGTGCTTTGACAGCATGAACTGCCAACAAGGATTCATGACTGCAGGCTGCAGGCCCAGGTTGAAACAGTCTCCCTGTCAGTTCATATGTTTATTCATCGACTTATTTCTGATGAATGTTTGTTCGCTTGCTTCTTTCAGACACCTGCATCAGCTCGTTACTGGAAGCAGCTCTGTCCGGTAACGAAGAGCAGAAGCCCTTCGAGTGCACGCTGCGTCCCGACCTGAGCGTCTTGGTGGATTTGGCTCTGGGCACCTCTAAAGAACCCGCCAACAGTCTCTGGATCAACATGCAGGACTACGCCATCAGCAAAGGTCTGCCCGATGAATTGAGGCATTAATCTTCAGACATGATGTGATGGTACGGTGTGCTGACTGACTCTGTATTCTGTTGCAGACTGGGACAACGCGTCTCTCAGTAATGAGTCTCTGTTGGACACCGTGTCCAGGTTTGTGCTGGCAGCCTTACTGAAGCACACTGGGCTGCTGGGCCAAGGCTGCGGAGAGGGCAGGTACTGTAACTGATGAAAGGTCTGCACGCTGCTTTATCAGACCGGCCTGAATTAAACAACGCGTCATGAGTGTATTTTTATTTTCCCGTCAGGTACCAGCCGTCCAAGTCTTTGTCGGAGGTCTATCGCAGCGTTTATAAGGTCCGAAACCGCCTGCTGGCCTGTAAGAACATGGACTTCATCCAGACGAGGTCGTCTTCTCGTGAGAGGAGGGTGAGTGAAGAGCTTCATTATTCTCTCATTTGCATTAATGTTCTCTCTCTCTAATTAGATTCTTCACTCACGTCCGTCGTTTCAGATCTCAGACAATCAGGACTCTCTGGACATGGATCCTCAGGAGCACTCCTTCACACGCACCATCGACGAGGAGGCCGAGCTAGAAGAGAGAGCTGACCGCGAGAGAGAAGAAGGTCACCAGGAGCAAGACGACGAAGAGGAGGACCGCGAGCACGAAGTGATGACGGCTGGAAGTGAGTCCACCGGCCTCCGGCGTCGTGTCTTTATAGTTTGAGCGAGCTCGAACGTTTCATTTGATTTGATTAGTTTTTTATGCCAACCTGCCATCCTTCTGCTGTCTGCGAGCCGTTTCTTATTACGCTACAGGTGCTCCATGCATGCAGTGACTGAATGTCACATGTGTGCTGTGCTAAATCTATACGTGGTAACATGAAGAGCCGTTTGGGAGCTGAAAGAGCCGAGTCAAACGAACCGGCTCACTAAAATGAACTGAACTTCCCATCACATGTTAAGAGGCCACAGCTCTGTGATGAACGCAGGGACGAGTTCAGACAAGGCATTAATAACAAAATGTGAAAACACCTGAAGGACACGTGGACGTTACAACACCTTCAAATATTCAACGTTCCTCTGTTACAGATGCTTAAATGATCTTTCAGACTCGTTCATGTGAGATGAAAGATGATCTTTTGTCTGTCAGGACTTTTCCATGTTCATGAACAAAGATCTGTCCTCTGGTTTGTTCTGCGTCTCTTCAGACAAAAAAACGTCCCAATAAAGTGACGTGTTCATTTACAGATGTCAGATGATAAAATAGAAGTTAAATCGCGCTCTGATGACTGACAAGCAGCTTTTTGACGTGTTGCGTTGGCATGTGCTTTGTTATGAACGTCACGCAGGTGAGTGTGTTAGGGTCAATGTGGCTGCTGCTCGTCCTCTAACCCTGCATCTTGTTTGTGTGTGTGTGCGTGCGTGTGTGTGTGTGTGTGTGCGCACAACACAGAAATATTTCAATGTTTCCTCTCAGCACGGGAGGTAGCTCGCAGTCGGGACAGAGAGCGGGCCAGCAGCAGCACCGGACTGGGCTCCAGCTCCGTGTCCAGGACCGGAGGAGGAGGTGGAGGTGGAGGAGGAGGCGCAGAGGATGACACCATCCTGTCTCAGGAGGGGAGGAGGGGCAGCTCGGGACTCCCGGAGGGTCAGGACCTGTACACGGCGGCCTGCAACTCTGTGATCCACCGCTGTGCCCTGCTGCTGCTCGGGGTGAGCCCGGTGCTGGGAGAGCTGAGCAAGCAGAACCAGGAGGAGGGTCAGACCCAGTCAGCCACCGGGACGCAGGAGTGTCTGAGCTTCATGACCAGGTCAGACCACACACCACCTGCACACTGTCAATAAAGACTACTGAGCAGTCTGCTCTGTCTTAAGACTTCATGTTGAGCTCGCTCTGCAGCGTCTCCTCCATGAAGAGACAAATTTGACTCTGTGTCGCCTGCTCAGGCCCTGAGATGCATCTTTCACCCGTAATACTGATTAAACTTGCAAACTCAGACTGTCTCAGCTCTGGACTACAGCTTTAGCCTCCTGTCACAGCTACAGAAACTTTCCTCAGTGTTCAGACTTTATGGAGAGTGTGTCGAGTTCAGCCTGAGCCTGCTGAACCTCAGATATAACGAAACGATAAAATAACGATAAAATCAAATTTAATTGGACTGAATGTTTTTTTTAAGACACTCCAGAAACTTGTTCTTTAATATTTGACTAACAGGAGAGTTTAATAGTCTCACTGCATCTGCCAACATTAACTTGGAAACAATACGAACAGAAAAATCTGCCAAAAAACGTGTCCGCTCCTCAGATCTGTGGAGAGAGTTCTTCATGTGAAAACTGTGCTGCAAACCTTCACATCCTCTATCCATGCAACCAGTTTAGAATAGAATAAAATATCTTTATTGTCATTATGCATGCATAACGACATTTAAGTGCCGTTTTCAGTATAAAACATAGAACTTTAAAAGCAGCTTTAAAAACATGGAAAAGTTAAATAACAGCACAAACATACAGTTTGTACAGAGGGTCGCTGTCCGGGGTGGGACGGGTCCTCGATGATGACGGGAACTGTTCTTCCATGGAGGGAGTTTTACAGCTTATCTCCACATCCACCTGTGTGAAGGTGTGTTCTGACACACTTCAGGAGGTCACCTGTAAATTCTTAACCTACTTTTTTTGCACTCGTTTCAACACGTTTCACCTGCAGCGTGTTTATTCTGCACGTTCCACCTGCAGCACCGTGAACCTGACGGCATCGTGCTGTGTGCCTGTGTGGCTGCCAAGGAGTGAATTAGTGAAGTGTCGGGCATTGTTATGACTTTGTGTCATCTTTGGGGGCACATCTTTGTTTAACTGAGTTATATTTACGAGCTGTTGCGTTGGCGTGACACAGATGATTAACGTGCCTCCGCGATGTGTTTGCAGGAGCGAGAGTCTGAGCGCAGAGAGCCGCTCGGTGCAGAGCAGCCCGAGCTACAGGCTGATGAAGTCCAGGAGCGAGTCTGACCTCTCCCAACCCGAGTCAGACGAAGAGGGCTACACCCTGGTACAACACACACTCTCTCTCACACACACTCTGCTTACATGTTTCTGTGTTTACGAGCTGCATACCAAGAGAAGAGCGTCACGTAGCTACATCAGCCTCTGCTTTCTGTTTCAGAGTGGACGGAGAAACGTCGACCTGGACTTGGCGTTCTCTCACAAAAAGCGAGGTAAAGATCGCCCGCAGACGGTTCTGTCTCATGTTGGAGGTCTGTCGTTGTCGTCAATCACACGTTCCTCTTGTCTCTCTGTCTTTTGATTCCTGTGTCGATAGTTTATTTGCTACTTTTGGGGCAGTTGAGCCCCAAACACAAGAGGAGCTCCAAGCAAGTAAACGATGGCATGTTTCTTCCTCTTGTTAGCTCACACACCTCCATGACTGCCATTCATCTCCCCATGATGAGGGCCGTGTAAGCTAGAGAACATCCAGACGTGCCCGTTGTACAAATAACAGTTCATTCTTCTGCTTTGAATGTTCGTTACTTTGCACAACGACGGCTCGTGGAGTTTTATCGAGTTGCCAAAGACGGTGCTGACACTCTGACGTCAGTCTGTTAGCCCCGGTCACCATTTCACGTCTTGACTGCAGCATTTTCTCCTCAGCGGGTGTGGAAACCCAGCGCGCCCATTCTAGATGAATTCATAATGGCTAATGAAGGCTTGTGCCTGCATGAAGAATCAGCATTTGGCCATTTGACGACCCCGTCTAGAGAAATAACGCATTGCACTGCACAGCTCTTAAGTGCTTTAAAAGCAGCTCAGTCCATCCATCAGAAGAGTGTCGTCGTGCATTTATGCGTCTGAAAGGCTTCCTCTCTCGCTCTCCTCAGGTTTACTTCACAGCTCCCCGGACTCCCTGGCTGAATCCTGGTTCCGGGCCAAACTGAGCCGCCAGAGGAGCTACAGCTCGGCGTACTCGTACGAGGAGTCGGACCTGGACCTGAGCCGCTCGATGGGCATCCACGCTCTCATCGACAACATGGTCAGCTTCATCAGCGGCGACGTGGGTCTGGCTCCGGCCTTCAAGGAGCCGGAAGAGAGCATGTCCACCAGCCCTCAGGCGACGATCCTGGCCATGGAGCAGCAACAGAGCCGGGCTGAGGTGAGGGACCGGTCCGGGTCACACAAAACACTTTATTGATATGATGAAGAAATTTAAATGTGTTTTGACAGCAGACAGATCTTCATCAATCTGCACAGAGCTGACAGGAAGTCAGAAACAGAAAAGCCATAATCCAGCCGATTTTCAAAATAAAACACCCCGTCCAAACCTCTGATCACAACAATTTAACTAAGACATATATTTTCATATTTAGAAACACAAAAACCAGAAAAAATGACCAAATCTGAGCAAGTTAACAAAGTCTGGAGGGAAAAACTTGAGAAAACTGAGAAACCTCCACAAAACTCCTGAGTCGATCTCGAAACTTTGACTCCTCTTTTCTGCAGACACAAATCTTTAATAACACAAACATAGACTCGCATATTTAAAACAGATCAGATGTTTCTCAAACATTTACTGTCTTTTTGGGGGATTTGGTGCCAGTAAAATATCAAATATCAGCAGACGTATCCATTAAACTAAAACTTTGAAAATAGCATCTCATTGTTTGCAACAGCGGAGCCAGAAATCTGAGTAAAAACAGTCTGCGAGCTCTTCTTCTGTTCGAACGTCCTCTCCACATCTGGGATGTTTTTTATGTCCAGCTGCGGTTGGAGGCGCTCCATCAGATTGTGGTGTTGATCTCCGGCATGGAGGAGAAGGGCAGCCAGCCTGGCAATGCAGATCGTTTCAGCAGCGCCTTCCAGTCGTCCTCCCTGCTGACCTCCGTCAGGCTGCAGTTCCTGGCCGGTTGTTTCGGCCTCGGCACCGTCGGCACCGGAGGGCTGAAGAGGGAGAGCGTGCAGCTGCATCACTATCAGGTACGAGGCTGCTGTTATCCAGCCTGTCGACACACACCGACTGTTTGAACCGTCCTCACACACAGCTGCATGTTTTATTTTGGCAGGACGGCGTCAAAGCGGCGAAGAGGAGCATCCAGATGGAAATCCAGACGGCCGTTCATAAAATCTACCAGCAGCTGTCGGTCACTCTGGAGCGGGCGCTGCAGGCAAACAAGCACCACATAGGTAACACATGACCTCCTTCAGCCTCACCTCATGTGATCTGACAGGTTGAGCTGCTTCACCTCCTCTGATGCCTCCATCTCTCTTCCTTCTCCACCCCTAGAAGCCCAGCAGCGCCTCCTGCTGGTCACCGTGTTCGCCCTGAGTGTTCGCTACCAGCCAGTGGACGTCTCCTTGGCCATCTCCAGCGGACTCCTCAACGTGCTGTCCCAGCTCTGCGGGACGGAGACCATGCTGGGCCAGCCGCTCCAGCTGCTGCAGAAACCCGGAGTGTCCCAGCTCAGCACCGCCCTCAAGGTGGCCTCCACCCGCCTGCTGCAGATCCTGGCCATCAGCACCGGGTAAGAGCTGCAGGAGGTTTAAAACTGGAGGAGAGGAAGTGTTTTGTGTTTGTAAACCTGATTACCTGAGCTGCTGTGTGTTTCCTTGGATTTGCAGGACGTACGCAGACAAGCTGGGTCCAAAGGTGGTCCAATCGCTGCTGGACCTGCTGTGCAGTCAGCTGAAGAACCTTCTGTCTCAGGCCGGAGTGAGTCTGCTGTCCTCTGGAACCGACCAAGAAGACAACAAACACGAGGACGGCGCCGACTCTGAGAAGAAAGACTTCAGAGGTGATGAAGGATGTTTAGTTCAGTCAGGGGACACCGTGTCATCCCTCGTGTGTTAACAAATAAAATAATAGACGATTGTGCACTTTGATGAAGCTCTCTTAAAGGTTTCCGCACACGTCTGTTAGCACCACAAACAAGACACACACGTTTACCTCCTGTGTGTCTTGTCAGCAGCCTCCCACCTGCTTTGAAAGTCGAAGTTGAAGACCTTCGGTTTTTTACTCCATGAATTATAATATGCAATTTTGTTTTCCAGCTCTGATCCGGAAGCAGCACACCGCTGAGCTTCACCTCGGAGACTTCCTCGTCTTCCTCAGGAGAGTCGTGTCCTCCAAGGCCATCCAGTCCAAGATGGCGTCCCCTAAGTGGACTGAAGTGCTGCTCAACATCGCCGCACAGAAGTGCTGCTCAGGTACGACTCCGCTCAGATAAACGTGTGACTCTTCACAGAAACGTGGCTGAGACGTTAACTCTCTGTGGATGTGATTGCAGGGGTCCCTCTGGTGGGAAACTTGAGGACTCGGCTCCTCGCTCTTCACGTGTTGGAGGCCGTCCTCCCCGCCTGTGAGGCCAACATGGAGGACGACCAGATGACACAGGTACACCTTTAATAGTTAGCTTCGTTTAGCTCCTCGTTAACAGACCGCCGTCAGTCGGTGAGCTTGTATCTGTTCTGTTCCAGGTCGTGGAGCGGCTCTTCTCTCTGCTGTCTGACTGCATGTGGGAGGCTCCCATCGCTCAGGCCAAACACTCGATCCAGATCAAAGAGAAGGTTCACGAACTCAAACTCCAGGTGTGCAACCAGCCGCCCTCCATCTCCTCCATCTCCTCTCCTCTCCTGTGTCCTCATGATCTGTTTGAGTGACTGACGGCTTTTTTCCTCCACAGGGAGACGCAGAGGAGGAGGACGAGAACCTCCCCATTCAAGAAGTGTCCTTCGACCCGGAGAAGGCTCAGTGCTGCGTGGTGGAAAACGGCCAGGGCCTGACGCACGGCAGCGGGGGTAAAGGCTACGGCCTTGCCTCCACCGGCATCTCCTCTGGATGCTACCAGTGGAAGGTAGAGTACCGTGTCGAGTTTATTACCATCACTTGTTACTGGTACTGTACGCTTTGGTAACATTCCCTCGCTCCCTCTTAGTTTTACATCGTGAAGGAGAACCGAGGCAACGAGGGGACGTGCGTCGGCGTTTCACGATGGCCCGTGCACGACTTCAACCACCGCACCACGTCGGACATGTGGCTGTACCGGGCGTACAGCGGAAACCTGTATCACAACGGAGAGCAGACGCTGACGCTCAGCAGCTTCACTCAGGGAGACTTCATCACCTGCGTCCTCGACATGGAGGCCAGAACCATCTCGTTTGGCAAGAACGGAGAGGTGAGAGTCATAAAATAAACAGCTGTGTCACCTCTGGGTGTTTCCATCCCTAACTGCAACTAACTTGTGACCTCCACAGGAACCAAAGTTAGCCTTTGAGGACGTTGATGCCACAGAACTTTATCCATGTGTGATGTTCTACAGCAGTAACCCCGGAGAGAAGGTGAGACCACACGAGCGTCCGTCTGTCTGAGAAGTGGATGTCTTATTTAGATCTGCATAATCTCTGTAAACAAGTTTAGGACACCGGATCCTGCGATCAGCAGCAACATGATGAGTTATCATTCTGCCTCTTTGGTTACAGTGACTCAGCTCTTATTCAGACATCAGATCTTTGAGCTTTTTTAGTACGATCGATCTCTTGACTGATTTAACAACATAAACTTTCCTACATTAGAACTCGAGACTGTGCTCGGCATCCGCGATCAGTTCGCCCTCGGCTTTTAGTGGCCCTAAGACCGACACAGACTGGATCCTGCAGGAAACAAACAATTTGTTATTAAACTAAAAAAAATAATAGAGAGAGGAAGAGTTCAAAACTGAGAACAAATGTTCATATATAAATTGTGTTGATGTACGTTGTCTTTCCAGGTTAAGATCTGCGACATGCAGATGAGGGGAACACCTCGAGACCTCCTCCCCGGTGACCCGGTCTGCAGCCCCATGGCCACGGTCCTGGCCGAAGCCACCACACAGCTGATCCGCATCTTACACCGCACCGACCACTGGACCCATCGAATCAACAAGACCATGATCGAGCGGCTCCACAAGATCAAACCGTGTTTCAGAGAGTCGGCCAGCACATCGGGCGGCGGCGGAGGTCAGAGGCTGAAAAAGAGTCGCTCGGTGCAGAGCCGCGAGGAGCACGACGCCCAGAGAGAGAGCCAGGAAACCCCCACGAGGACGGAGGAGGAGAGGGGACGCCACGGACGGCAGCACGGCCTCGGGGAGCTGTCGGAGCACCACCTGAGGACGCTCTGTACCGAGGTGTGGCCGGTCCTGGCGATCATCGGCGGGGCGGACGCGGGACTGCGTGTCGGCGGGCGATGTGTGCACAAGCAGACCGGCAGGCATGCCACCCTGCTGGGCGTGGTGAAGGAGGGCAGCACCTCGGCGAAGGTGCAGTGGGACGAGGCGGAGATCACCATCAGGTACCGAGCGAGCGTGTCACATTTCTTTGACATTCTTCAATGTGGCTGAATTTTTGTTCTTTACCAAACTGTCAACGAGTTTTTAAGATACCAGCCATGTAAAGATGCTGCTGCTGTTAGTTAAAAGAAAATGTGCTGAGTCACTGAAGATCTGAATATATTCTGAGGCGGCACACGGTGTGAAAAGTTTGAGAAACTCAGAGAAACTTTAAAGGAACAGTATGTAACTTTTTTTCAACACTGACGTGTGGTCGTTAAAATCTGGTACTGCGGTCCAAATTTAAAACTAAAAGTCTCTGTGACTCAATCAGTCCTCCCCGACGGACTCTACGGCTCACTCTGTCCCAGAAAGCAGCCTCCGTCTCAGGCAGACTTATTCTGGTGACACAGCACGGTCACTTTATGATTTAATGCAGTAATTATGTGACATATTGTTCCTTTAAAGGCCGTTCAGTTCAGGTGTAGACACACGGTCATCAGCAGTGCGACCACATGGCTGATAAATGTTTGTTCATGTTCCTCTGACACCTCTACACCCTCCATCCTCCCTTCCTTTGATTTATTGTGTTCATGCTTCATCTTTATTAATCCATTCCCCCGTGCATGCTCCAATAAATCATCGAGCGCATGTTTTTTGTGTCACACTCCATCCATCCGTCTTTATTTGTCTCGCATGCCGTGCTCTTTCTCTCCTGCCCTGTCCCTCACTTTGTGTTTCCTTCCCTTGTCTCCTTTCACTCTCCACTCCCTTCTATTAAAGCTTCCCAACTTTCTGGTCGCCTAGTGACACTCCACTATACAACCTGGAGCCCTGTGAGCCGCTGCCCTTTGACGTGGCGCGTTTCCGCGGCCTCACCGCCTCACTGCTGCTGGACCTCACGTACCTGACCAGCATCCATGAGGACAACGCCGCCAAGCTGAGCGCGCGACGCCACGACAAGAAGCACCGCAACGCGGCGTCGACCGGGCACGAGCCGACCGGCAATGAAGACAAGGCGGACAGCGAGGGGCACAACCGCAACGAGCAGAAAGAGAACCTCGGAGCGGCTCCAAGCTCGACCTCTGACCTGCGTGTGTCCCACAGCCTGGACGAGGTGAAAGCACACGTGGCGCCAAACTCGAAGTCAGAGAGCGAGATCTCCTCCGTGGTTAGCGGCGGCGGCGGGAACGAAACCCTTTTCACTTCAGCTCCTCACACTCCGGCTGAGGGGAACAGGAAGAAGGGCCACGAGCACGGCCAGCGAACTCACGAGCCTTCCCTTCCGTCTGTCGCCACCCAGTCGGAGATCCACGCCGTGCAGCTGTCGTACCTTTACCTGGGAGCCATGAAGACGCTCAGCGCCCTGCTGAGCTGCAGCAAGTACGCTGAGCTGCTGCTCATACCAAAGGTACTGCAACCAATTACACACAACCAGCATGCTCAACAGTGCAGCACATGCATGATTTCTCTTTCTAGCTGTAGATTTGTACATTATAGTTAAGACAAACAACAATACTGTGAGTCCGTGACGGTTCTCAGTCGTTCAGGTTGTCTTTCTTCGTGAGAGGTTAAATCTGGAGCAGCTGGACTTTCTCCAAGAAGTTTCTTAGATGAGAAACGTCTTCACGGATCGACAAACAAAGTCCAGTTACCTCAGATTGATGGCGAACCCTTCCCGAATACTTACTTTAACTTTTAGGCTTTACTCCCAGCAGAGGCTCTTTAAGAGCTTTTCCAAGGATATACCTCAAGATCCTACGAGTTTCTCTCTTGGCGAGAGTCAGATGAGAAGATCGATACCACTCTCGTGTCTGTCTCTTGGCTGGAAGCAGCGACTCTCTAAGGAGTTTAATATTTAACTCTCTCTTCTAACCTCAAGGTGTTACCGGAGGCGGCACCCAGCGGGCACAACGCCGATCTGAACGCGAGCACCAGCGGCAGCGCGGCTGCCACCTCGCCGGTGTGCCAGGAAGAGGTGGAGATGAGGGCGGCGCTGCAGTTCCTCATGCGGCACATGGTGAAGCGGGCGGTGATGCGGTCGCCCATCAAGCGGGCCCTGGGCCTGGCGGACCTGGAGAGGGCGCAGGCCATGATCTACAAGCTGGTCGTCAGCGGGCTGCTGGAGGAGCCGAGTGCAGGAAAGGCCAAGCCTGGTGAGGATACGTTCTCCTCGCCTGATGGAACGTTCTCCTCGGGTTCTGGAGGGTTGATGAGTTCTTCTGTTAATTAGTGTTCAGGGAGTTCTTCAGCTTCTTTGTCTCTTCGTCTTCTTTAGGAACGAGAAGTGAACCAGAAGGCGAGGGAGAAGGTACAGAGGGTGAACAGTTGGCACAAACTCCCATCACCACCAGCCCCTCCGCCTCCAGCACCACCTCCTTCATGAGCTCCTCTCTGGAGGACACCACCACTGCCACCACACCAGTCACGGACACAGAGACCGTCCCGGCCTCAGAGTCTCCGGGCGTCATGCCTCTCAGCCTCCTCAGGTCAGAGCCGACGGCTGCACACATCAGTCGGTCAGCGAGCGTCAGCGATGAGCCTCGTTCTTCATGTTTGATTCGATTGTTTCTCCGTGACAGGCAAATGTTCTCCAGCTACCCGACTACCACTCTAGGTCCAACCCGGCGAGCGCAGACTCCTCCGGTGTCGTCTCTGCCGACTTCTCCCTCGGATGAGGTCGGCCGCCGGCAGAGTCTCACCTCTCCTGACTCCCAACCCAACAGACCACAAAACAGGACGGGCACCTGTGAGTACGCCAGTCCTGACTCATGGTTTGATGTTTTGAAGATTCCCTGTTGAGTTTCGACCTCTAGTAGCACTAAACTTTTATTAAAAATTAGATTTGCAGATGTTTTATGAGAAGCGTTTGTCACATTTGTCAGAGCTCAGGGATTCACATAATTCGTTTTGTTGAGTCAAGGTGAAAGTTAACATGAGAAAAGTCCAGAACTTTAATTATTACCTGACTCAGGCTCAGTCTTTCGATAGCTGGCCTTCACTGCATGACTCAGCACCTCTGCTCATCTTCCCTGATGCTAAATCTGTTTATTACCGTCTTTAAAGGAGGCGAGGCGCCTCCACATTACACATGAATCACGCAATGTTTGAGTGTAACTTCATCTTTCCATGTGGGACAACTGGAGGCAAATGAATAAATAATAATGTAACTAATTGTTCTGGTTGTTTGTTGCAGCTCTGTCGGACCCCAGCAGCAGACTGTCGACGTCTCCACCTCCGCCCGCCATCGCTGTGCCGCTGCTGGAGATGGGCTTCTCCCTGCGGCAGATCACCAAAGCTCTGGAGGCCACCGGTCAGTTGAGTCCTCTGTCACAAATCCAAATTTTTGATCAGTTATTTAGTCTGTAAACGTCGTCAGTCTCGGCTCGTCGTCTTTAAATCTTTTATTTGACCACCTCGTGTTACTTCAGGTGCTCGAGGAGAAGCCGACGCTCAGAACATCACGGTGTTGGCCATGTGGATGATCGAACATCCGGGCACCGAGGACGAGCACGACGAGCCTCACACCAGAGGCGGTGGCGGCGGCAGCAGTGGCGTAGGCGACGGGTCTGACTCGTCCTGTCCGGGTGCGACGGCGTCTGCTGGAGGGAAATCTCTGGACAGGAGCTCGTACCTGTGCTCACCTGGAGACATCGCGAACGCAGACACTGCAGAGATGGAGGAGGGCTTCAGCGAGAGGTACTCTGACGTTGTTGAAAAAGTAAATACTAATATTCTGTTACATAAAGTATTTGTATAAAGCGTGTATTTGTGTGCTGTGCAGTCCTGAGGCTCTGGATCAGGACAGTGCAGCAGCCTCCAGCGGGGCTCCGCTCAGAGGTCGCTCTGCGGTCGGCAGGAAACATCGCTTCGACCTGGCTGCGCGCACACTGTTAGCTCGAGCTGGTAAGAATATTTCTGTTCACGCCGTGCTCTGAAGCAGATTCATCTCCCACTTCCTCACTTCACTTTAAACTTCATCTTTCCTTCTCAGCTGGACTGTACCGCTCGGTGCAGGCCCACCACAGCCAGTCACGACGGGAGGTCTCGTCCCTCCAACAGCAACAAGACCCCGGAGCACTTTATGACTTCAACCTGGACGAAGAGCTGGAGATGGACCTCGACGAGGAGACCATGGAGGCCATGTTCGGCCAGGACCTCGCCAGTGACACCGACATTCTGGGAATGTGGATCCCGGAGGTACTGGACTGGCCAACATGGGTGTGTGTGACTTTACGCTACGGCTAGAGGGCTGCCATCACCATCCTGCTCTTTAACTTCTCTGCATCACCTCTGAACATGCACGCTGCAACGCTTCATCAGTCAGACACTCTCATTTGTTCAAGCACACTTAAAGCAACATTGTGGAGAAATTTCAGCAATTTAAAGCGAGTATTTATCCTGATTACAGCCAATCATCAACAAGGTCACCAGCAGCAGACACAGCAGCAGCTAATAACTTTTCTCTTCTTAGCTTCCTCCATCAGCGTCCTCTTCACTCTCTTCTCCTCTGCCATTATGTCCATAGAGGCTGCTGAGCCCGGTTACATTGCCCGCTTACCTAGCTCCTGTTCTGGAACAACACTGGCTCCACTCCCAGTCAGCATTCCCTGTAAACCTCGTCTTCTTCTTCCCGGTGGTCCAAAATCCCCGTTGTACAAACACTAACACTCCCGCGGTGCTCTGAGCTCACGGCTAACAAACTGTAAAGCGTTACGTACTCCTCCCGACCCGGAGCCCAAAGTTACATAGTGTGAGAACAGACGTACGAATGACAGAGACACCGTTCACCTGATCACAGGTCAGTGTGGATCAACAGGAGCTGACAGACGTTACACGATGTTGCTTTAAGGTTCGACCCCACTGAACGTCTAATTAATCGTCTGTTGCTCATTAACGAAGCTGCCATTGGTTCACATTTCTAACTCATCTCATTGCATGGATGCCTAACCTCTCCTCTGAACAGCTTTGTCTCGTGTGTGTTTTCTAAATACACATTTGTCATTGTGTGAATGTGTGTGTGTGTGCTCTCCTCGCAGCATGTGTGTGAGACAGACGATCGGGACGAAGTGGTCGTGTGCGAGCTGTGCGAGGCCAACGTGGCCAACTTCAACCAGCACATGAAAAAAAGTCACCCGGGCTGCGGACGTAGTGCGAACCGGCAGGGTTACCGGAGTAACGGCTCCTACGTGGACGGCTGGTTCGGAGGAGAGTGCGGGAGCGGAAACCCGTACTACCTGCTGTGTGGAGGCTGCAGGGAGAAGTACCTGGCCATCAAAAGCAAGGCCAAAGTCCCCATTGTGGAGAGGTACGCACACCTGAGAGAGGTCGAGTCAACATGACCCTGGAAAACACTTTGGGTACTTCTTAAAGGTCAGGTGTGTTGAAGTTAAACTCTCGTGTTCCTCTGGTTCAGGTATAAAGGACAAGCTCCGGACCTCCTGGGGAAGCAGGACAGCGTCTACGAAGGTAAAGTTTATTTTAAACGGCGTGATGAGACGTGTTTTAGTGTCTGTCTGTGGTTTCACATCATTTGCGTCCGTCTGTCCGTCCGCAGAGGACTGGGACATGCTGGACGTCGACGAGGACGAGAAGCTGACGGGGGAGGAGGAGTTTGAGCTGTTGGCCGGCCCGTTGGGTCTCAGCGAGCGCCGGATCGTCCCCGAAGCCGTCCAGTTCCCCGACAGCGACCCGCTCGGAGCCTCCATCGCCATGGTGACGGCCACCAACAGCATGGAGGAGACGCTGCTGCAGATCGGTGAGGAGGACGGCGCATTTAACGGCGTTCAGTCCAAAGTGAAGCAGCTGCTTCGACACTAAACTGAGTGTGTCTGTGTTCAGGCTGTCAGACCTCGGTGGATAAGAGCTCATCGGGCAGGGTGACCCTCGGCGAGCAGGCGGCCGCCCTCCAGAACCCCCACGACCGAGTGATGGCGCTGAGGAGGGTGACGGCTGCAGCTCAGGTGCTGCTGGCCCGGACGATGGTGATGAGAGCGCTGTCCCTGCTGTCCGTCAGGTAGTCTTCAGTCTTCAGTCAGTCAGTCATCTTTAATGGATGGAAACTTTCTGACCGTTACGTAACATCTGACGTCTCCCTCCATCAGCGGCTCCAGCTGCAGCCTCGCAGCAGGTCTGGAGTCTCTCGGCCTGACTGACATCAGGACTCTGGTCAGGCTAATGTGCCTGGCGGCGGCGGGCCGAGCCGGTCTTTCCACCAGCCCCGTGTCAGGCTCCGGCCACGCCGAAAGGCCGCGCGGAGCCGCCAAGGCGAGCAAACCCATCTCCTGTCTGGCTTACCTCAGCACAGCGGTGGGCTGCTTGGCCTCCAACAGCCCGAACGCTGCCAAGCTGCTGGTGCAGCTCTGCACGCAGGTACGCAGTGTTAGCCCGGGTCACACGGTGTTAGCCTGTTGGTGACTGTAAAACTCACAATAATGTGATATTTGGTGTCGCGCACAGAACCTGATCTCTGCAGCCACCGGCATGAATCTGACCACCGTGGACGACCCCATCCAGAGGAAGTTCCTGCCCAGCTTCCTGCGCGGCGTCGCCGAGGAGAACAAACTCGTCACGTCTCCGAACTTTGTGGTCACTCAGGCTCTGGTGGCTCTGCTGGCCGACAAAGGAGCCAGACTCAGGCCAGCGTATGACAAGGCCGACATGGAGAAAAGAGGTTTGTAGACTGTTGACGAGCAGATACAGAAATAATCTGCCGGTCTGTTTGTTTGTCTCAGTGATTGTTCTGTGATAAAACGATGTTTAGAACGTTTTCTGCTGTCAATCCTCTCATAATCATTAGCATATATCTGTGTAGAAATGTAATAATTCATCAGTGATGTCCATCTTCTTGTTCTTGTGCCAGCTTGTCTTTGTTTTTCTCGGGTCACTCGGGTCACCTTCTGAGTTTTCATGTTTGTCTTCTTCATCCGTGGTGCTTCCCTCACTCACCGGGCGACCTTGTCACCTTGTTTTCCGTGTCGAGCAGGTTTAATTGCGCATTTATATGCCCATCCTTCCCATAATCCCTTCGCTGTAGGACCTCTGGAGTTGGCCAACGCTCTGGCGGCCTGCTGCCTGTCCTCCAGGCTCTCCTCGCAGCATCGCCAGTGGGCTGCCCAGCAGCTGGTCCGCACGCTGGCCGCCCACGACCGCGACAACAACCAGAGCCGGCCGCAGACCTTCGCCGACATGGCGGGGGATCTGCGGAAGTGCTCCTTCATCAAGCTGGAGGCGCACCAGAGCAGAGTGAGTCAGCACGGCGTCGGGAGTGTGTCCACCGACCGGTTTAGATCTGTGTGTTAATGTGTGTGTGTGTGTGATTCAGGTCATCACGTGTGGCTGGTCCAGCAAGAAAGGACTGCTGGCTACGAGTGGCAATGACGGGACGGTCAGGATGTGGAACGTAACCAAGAGCCAGTACACCCTGCAGCAGACCTGCATCTTCAACAAGGAGTAAGGCTCAAACCACAGACAGCACAGACGGCACAGACAGTGCCATGTTATCCCACAGTGTTACAAGCTGCACACATGATTTAATATTTTCCTGCAGCTTCATTGTTTGTTTGTTAAAGCTGCACTCTCTCTCCGGTACGAGTATCACTGGTGCTGTGTGAACGCCCTCTAGTGGCACACGGAGGAATCTGTTTTTTTAAAAATAAACTAAATTAATTTAAAAACATTTAATTTATAAAAACACAACAAAGTTTCTAATGAAAATTGATTTCTGTCGAACAGAGTTAGAAATAAGTTTTGGTCTCATCTGTGTGTCTTCTCCGTCCTCAGCGACGGCTCCTCAGAGGAGGGCATGTCCGGTCTGGGCTCTCCCAGCGACCCTTGCTTGTCTCCTCTGGCGTGGAGCGTCACTGGGAAATATTTGGCCTCCGCCATGGAGAAGATGGTCAACATCTGGCAAGTTAACGGTAAACATTTATTTTCCTTCACGCAGTGCAGTGTGTGTTAATGACGAGCTGCAGTCGATAAAGTGTGTTATGAGTCTGCTGGTGTGTGAGGTCTGAGCGGGCATTAAGATTTCATAGCTTCCATTAAACATTAATCTTCCCGCGGACCGAATGTGGTCCGCTCACTTCCTGCCTCCCTCCACGCGCCCTGCAGCACGCTCCATCTGTCCTCCACCCTCGCCCGTCACATTAGCTTTCATGAGTGTGTTTCCTCACGTGCCGTCGGAGTGTGACCGTGTCGTTATCACACAAATTAAACACACAGTGTGTAAATATAATCTGAAATATAAACTGTGACCTCCTCTCAGGTGGTAAAGGCCTCCTGGACGTGCAGCCTCACTGGGTGTCGGCACTGGCTTGGCCCAAAGAGGAGGCCGAGTCCTTGTGGTGCGGGGAGCCCAAAGACATGCTGCTGGTGGGACGGATGGACGGATCTCTGGGACTCATTGAGGTGCTCGACACCTCCAGCATGCACCGCACCGAGCTGGAACACTGCTACAGGAAAGATGGTACGAAGAGGGAGTGACTGGGCTGTGAATTATTATGCAGCGTTTTAGCATCTTTTAGCTTGTTGTTTTGTTTTTTGCAGCCTGAAAAACTCTCGTCAAAGCTTCACAGAGGGTCACAACACCTTCTTGATTTGAAGAAAACTGTTTTTAAAATATACACTGGTCATCTCTATGAAGAAAACTAAATGAAATATTAATTTTTTAAAGTTTAATTGTTATTTAAAGGTCCAGTGTGTCAGATTTAGGGGGTGTGGCTAATGTTTAATCACCTGAAAATAATAATCATCATGTTCTTGTTGCTTTAGAAGAAGGCAAACCAAACTAAACACTGACCTTAAACACTGGTCCTTTTACACAAAGAAGAATGTAGAATGTTGTGGCACCTAGTGGTGAAGTTGCAGATTGCAACCAACCAAATACCCCTCACCTCACTCTTGTTTCAACCATGAAACTACAGCGGCGAAAAACCTTAAAAATCCTACACAGAGCCAGTGTTTGGTTTGTCCCTTATAGGCAGCTGTAGAAACATGGTGATGAATGACTGTTAAATAATTTAAAAATAGACAGAGAAGGTATGAAAAGGTCCTAAAAATATGAAGTAAACTGCTCAAAATTCATCCAAATCGCTCGTTTGACATCAAAAACTTGCTGCAGTTGTTGACTCAGAATGAGCCAAACATGTCAGGTTACTCAATGAGTTCCTGAAGGAGAAATGATTGTCAGTAGTTTACGGTTCTTTGCTGACGATGCACCTGTCTGCTGTTTTGTCTCAGTGGCGGTGCTGCACATAGCCTGGTACAGTGAAGAAAAGCCTTTCGCCGTGGGCTACGCAGATGGCAAGCTGCTGATTGGATCCAAAGAGCCTTTAGAGAAAGGAGCCATCGTCGTCATCGACGCACACAAGGTGAGTTATTTCTACCGATCTGAAGAGTGCGATGTTTGATTCTGAATCTCTGAGCTCAAACGCTGGTCGTTGTTACAGGAGTCGATCACCAGTATGAAGTGGAGCCCAAACGGTCAGATCCTGCTGACCTGTGCCAAAGAGGAGACGGTGAAGCTGTGGGCCAGTCCGGACTCTCACTCCGACTCTGGCTGGCGCTGCCTGCAGAGTCTCAGGCACCCATCGCTGGTTAACGGTGTCGCCTGGTGCAGCTTGTTGGGACGTGGCCCGAAGCCCCTCAGCATGTTAGCCATGTAGGTGTACGACGACAGCAGCAGTCAGCCCAGCTCGGCGTCTGTCTTTCAGCCTTTTATTTACACGATGTTACGTTGTTGTTTCTCAGTTGCTGTCAGAACGGCCTCGTCACCGTCTGGACCGTTCCTCAGGACATCTCTAACTTCCCAGAATCCTCGTTCTCTGACTCAGAGGGGTGGTGGGAGAACGAGACGAAACCTAAATTCACGGTACGGACTTAAATGAATCACCTGACTGTTGACGTGCGATGTAAACGTGGTTGAATGCTGATCACGTGTCGCTGTGTTGCAGTCTTCCCGGTGGTCCAGAGATGGAGCCGTGTGTGTTTTCCAGCTGAAGGGTCACATCACTCCGGTGAGGACGCTGGCCTTCAGCCCCGACGGTCTGGCTCTGGCGTCTGGAGGAGTGGGAGGCCTCATGAACATCTGGTCCCTGCGGGTAAGAAACACACAGTCCAGGTACACGCAGGTGAGGCGTGCTCACGCTGGTTTACAGTGACGCTGAATGCCTTTCCGCAGGACGGGTCAGTGCTGCAGACGGTCGTAGCCGGTTCAGGTGCGATCCAGAACATCGTCTGGATCCCAGATGTGGGCGTCGCAGTCTGCTCCAACAGGTCAAAGGTAAGACGCCGTCACCCGCTCCTCTGTGTTTCCTCGCCGCATCATGAACGAGTGTTTACGTTCCATCCGCTCTGCTTCTCGTGCTGCAGGACGTGCTCGTCGTGAACTGCTCCAAAGAGTTCATGGCGTCCAACCACGTGCTGGCCACGTGCCGCACGGCTCTGAAGAAGCAGGGCGTCGTCGGCCTCAACATGGCGCCCTGCATGAGGGCCTTCCTGGAGAGGCTGCCCGTCATGCTGCAGGAGCAGTACGCCTACGAGAAGGTACGGTTGTTGGTGATAGTTCAGCCGTTAACGGGGGAGCGTTTCTCGGTGTCAGTGCAGAGCTCCTGACGTCTTCTCTCCTTCTGAACCTCCAGCCTCACGTGGTGTGCGGGGAGCAGCTCGTCCACAGCCCTTACATGCAGTGCCTGGCCTCCCTGGCCGTGGGTCTCCACCTGGACCAGCTCCTGTGCCGTCCCCCCGTGCCTCCTCCCCTCCGACACTGCCCACCGGAGTCCGGCACCGCCGTGTGGTGCGCCAGCGAGTGGGCGTGGTTGGACTGCTTCTCTACGACGGTGAAGGCGGCGGAGGCGCTCGCTCGAGGCGCCACCTTCCCCGAGTCGTTCTCCGTTCCCGACCTGGAGCCGGTGCCCAAAGACGAAATGGCTCTGCTGATGGTGAGGGAGGACGGCGCTGCTCCAACCTTCATGACGTAGTTAACACCGACTCTCACATGATAACCGTCTGTCTGCTTGTTTCTCCAGGACAACAGTAAATGGGGTTCTGGTATGGATGAACAGATCATGTCCTGGGCCACCTCCAGACCAGAGGTAATCCAGACTGACCCGGTTCTGCTGTAATAGGTGGTTTCTCTGTTAGCTCGGTGCTAACTGTCTGTGGTGTTTCAGGACTGGCACCTCGGGGGGAAGTGTGACGTCTTCCTGTGGGGCGCAGGGCGACACGGGCAGCTGGCCGAGGCTGGAAGAAACATCCTGGTACCGACCACGGCGCCGTCCTTCTCTCAGGCTCAGCAGGTACACAGATTACAGTTACATCCTCCACCTGCCCGCCTCGGTCCGTTCCCCTCCTCACCTGCTCTCTCTGTTCCGTCAGGTCGTCTGCGGTCAGAACTGCACCTTCGTCATCCAGCCGAACGGGACCGTGTTGGCCTGCGGCGAGGGAAGCTACGGCCGGCTGGGTCAGGGCAACTCGGACGATCTTCATGTTCTGACGGTCATCTCAGCTCTGCAAGGTGCCGCTCGAATATCTGCAAACAAATGGATGATGGTGCCGAAAGTGTTTGTGTGTTTGAAAGTCCGTGAGTGAGTCAGACAGCGAGTCGGAACCGCCTCGAGTCTCTTTTTGAATCTGATAGATTTGAGTAACATTTACGATCTCTGGAAACATTTCTAGATATTTTTTGGCCTTTTTCAAGCCCTCAGAGGATGAACTGTCGTCAGACAAAATAACTAAGACTTAAAGATCTGTGATCAGGTTTGAGTGGAGACAGAGCAGAAGACGTCACGGCGAGCCTGCAGACTTTACACTGGAAGTCCTGATGAAGAAGCTTAAAACAGTTTTATTCTAATTAAAATATAGAAACTGAGTTTTCAGGGAGTCTCTTTCTCACAGTCGAACATCTTTAACTGACAAAAACAGGAACTTGCAGCACAGACTTTAAACCCGCGGCAGCCACATGTTTAATTTTAGCCCTCCTGTCATTAACGTTAATTACCTGCAGCTGAGATGTTTGACTTCGATCAGCTCCAGATAAACCCGAGAAGCTGCAGACTCAATGTTTCCTGCATTTGTTTGTGCTGAGAAAAAAGGTTCATGAAGAGATTTGTCTGGTTTGAAGCCGAGCCGTGCACGAGAAACAAAGCCTGCAGACGTCGACTCGTACTTCCCTTCTTCGGTCCGTCATGTTTAACCTTCGCTCTTTCCATCCTTCAGGTTTTGTTGTCACTCAGCTGGTGACGTCGTGCGGCAGCGACGGTCACTCCATGGCTCTGACGGAGAGCGGCGAGGTCTTCAGCTGGGGCGACGGCGACTACGGGAAGCTGGGCCACGGGAACAGCGACCGCCAGCGCCGACCGAGACAGATCGAAGCTCTGCAGGGAGAGGAGGTGGTGCAGGTCGGTGTTCACTCCTCAGGAGTGCAGCGCAGTCAGGAGGGTCAGTCTCTGAGGGGCTCATCTCGCTCTCTCTCTTTGCTTCAGATGTCCTGCGGGTTCAAACACTCAGCGGTGGTGACGGCTGACGGAAAGCTCTTCACGTTTGGTAACGGAGATTACGGCAGACTCGGTTTGGGAAACACCTCCAACAAGAAGCTGCCGGAGAAAGTCACGGCTCTGGAGGGATACCAAGTCGGACAGGTGGGACAGAAAAATACAAGAACCGCGACCTGATTGGATGAAACGAGTCTGTAGATGATTAACATGTGGACGTGTGTGTCCTCTCTCAGGTGGCGTGTGGTTTGAATCACACTCTGGTCATCTCGGCTGACGGGATGATGGTTTGGGCGTTTGGCGACGGCGACTACGGAAAACTGGGACTTGGAAACTCCACGGCAAAGTCCTCTCCTCAGGTAGACGCCGTCACGTGTTTGACCTCTGAAACATGAAACTAAAATGTTGTTTTTGATTGTAATGAAGATTTATTTTTAATTCTTTAGAAAGTGGACGTGCTGTGTGGAATCAACATCAAAAAAGTCGCCTGTGGGACGCAGTTTTCTGTGGCTCTAACCAAAGACGGCAAAGTTTACACGTTCGGTCAAGGTACGCTGTGATGCCGCGTTTAACACGACGATGATTAGAGCTGCAGCTGTTCAGCACGTCATGTCATCTAATCATATTTAAAGTTTTCAGTCTTAAATGAGATTATTTGCTGATTTTTCTCATTTCACGTCTCCGTAAACTGAATATTTAGACTGTCGCTCAGATAAAACTTCATATTTGTTTTACATTTTTTTATTATTTTCTGATGTTTTATAGATAAAATGATGAACTGAGACAAAATCAGCAGAATAATTGTTGAGTTTAAAAACTGTTTAGTTACATTTTGGAGCTTTATTCAGATCCTGTAATTATATAAAACAGCTTCAGTATTTTCACATCAAACCCGCTGAGCTGAGCGTGAAGTTTACTTTCCCTCGTTTTTTGTCGACGTCATCACTCACATATCGGTCTTCTGTCGCAGACCGTCTAATTGGCCTCCCTGAAGGCCGAGCCAGGAACCACAACCGGCCCCAGCAGGTGCCGGCTCTGTCGGGGATCCACATCCAGGACGTCGCCGTAGGAGCCGAACACACTCTGGTGCTCTCCTCCACGGGAGACGTTTACACCTGGGGCAGCAACTCGGAGGGGCAGGTAACACTGCCGACACACACACACACACACACACACACACCGAGCGCTCAATGAAATTATTAATTAACCATCCATCGTCGTGACTCTGAGCTGTAACTCTGTCGTAGCTCGGCCTCGGTCACACCAACCACGTCAGAGAGCCCACGGTGGTGACGGTGCTGCAGGGGAAACACATCCACCAGATCTCTGCCGGACGCTGCCACAGCGCTGCATGGACGGCGCCCTCTGTGCCACCTCGAGCGCCAGGTTAGACACACACACTCACACACACGTCCTAACATGCAACATAATGCCCCCCCTCCCCTCCGTCATGGGACGCCTGTCTAACGGGCAGACACTTTATCCCGGAGGTCAGATTTCCTGCCGTGCTGCCAGGACGTGTCGTAAATACCAAACTGGGGCGCGATGACAGAGCTCCATTGTTTGGAGGAATTTCATGTGTCGGGTCAAAAGTCACGTGGCGTTAAACCGACACACGTGTGAAGAAAGAGCTCGTAAACTAAACTGAGCTCATCAATGAACTCAAACATGTCGTATTCATAGTCTGTCTCCTCACCTCGCCTCCTCACCTCGCCTCCTCGTCTCCTCAGGCTCGTCAGTTCCCCTCCAGCTTGGTCTTCCTGTGGCGGTCCCTCCTCAGTACAACGGGCTGAAAGAAATCAGCATCGAGGCGGTGAGGGCTCGCCTTCGACTCCTCTACCACTTCTCCGACCTCATGTACTCCTCGTGGAGGCTGCTCAACCTCAGCCCGAACAACCAGGTAAAGACGGAGAGCCGGGACGCGTTCAGCAGTCAAACAGTCTCTATGAAACGATGCTAAACATGCTTCTTCCTCTGCAGAGCTGCACGTCGCACTACAACGCCGGTACCTGGGGGATCGTTCAGGGCCAGCTGAGGCCCCTGCTGGCTCCCAGAGTGTACACGCTGCCGATGGTGCGCTCCATCGGAAAGACGATGGTGCAGGGCAAAAACTACGGCCCACAGATCACTGTGAAACGGATCTCCACACGGTCAGTACGCCGCAGGACTTTGTTTGATTCACAGAAGTTTCCCAGTTAATGAGACATATCACATCTGTGACTCTTCTTCCCGTTTCCGTCTGCAGGGGGCGCAAGTGTAAACCGATCTTTGTGCAGATCGCCCGGCAGGTCGTGAAGCTGAACGCCTCGGACCTCCGGCTGCCCTCGAGGGCGTGGAAGGTCAAACTGGTCGGAGAGGGGGCAGACGATGCCGGCGGGGTGTTTGATGACACCATCACAGAGATGTGTCAGGTACGACGGGTCTGTGCAGGAAACAGTCTGAGCTGATTCTGAAGTCAGGAGGTCACTGATGTCTTGTCTGCTCACAGGAGCTGGAGACGGGCGTGGTGGATCTGCTCATCCCTTCGCCCAACGCCACAGCAGAGGTCGGCTACAACAGAGACAGGTGAGCACGTAGGTCGACTTCTGAGGTTCAAGTAGAGACATCAGTGCTCACACTCCCGTCTGTTTAGACTTTTTGTGCAGGTGCACAGCTTACGGCTAAATTCCACATTTTTTATCTTAACGTGCGTCACAGCTGCTGCAGCTGATCAAGGCCGTCCTGTGGCCGTGTTTGAAACTCCACCAGAAGCTCTCTGGTCCACAGAGCAGCTCATGGTGACAGGAAGTCAGACACAGAAACAACAGAGAATCTGGTGGATTTTCAAAATAAAACAACCTGTGCATGCTTCCGATATTAAAAGCAATTTATAAACCAGAAAAATGACCAAATCTGAGCGAGTTATCAACGTCTGGAGGGAGAAACACGTCTGAAACGCTCCTGATGGAGACTGAACCAAAACGTCATGGCCTCGATGTGACGGAGACGTGTCAGGTGGAGTTACACTGTTAAACACGGATGTTTCTTCTTTGACATTTCAGTCTTTTATTCTGAGTTACATGAAGAACTCGTCAGTAAAAATGTTTATTAAAGATGATCGATGATGATTTGACAGTTTGTTGGTCGATCATTTTATTTCAGTCCTGATGATAAAATAAAAAACAGACTCGATGTTTTTTCTTGATTGAATTTAAATTTAATCTCGTTACGTCGTTGACGGGCCTGCTCTCCGTCTCCTCTTTAACTAAAGCAGCTCCAGATGTTTCTTCATCTCCAGCTGTGAAAGGAAAAGTTCAAACTGCTCGAATATCAACGCTGACTCAGATTACTCTGCTGTCTTCACTTTTAATGTTCGATGACGTTTATTCAACGTTACCTGAGCTTTTTAAACACAGTAACCATCCGACAACACTAAAACAACATTATAAAAACGCTGTCATCCTCTCATGTCTAACCTCTCGTCTTAACCTCAATGTTTCCTCCTTCGACCCGTCCAGGTTCCTCCTCAACCCGTCGGCGTGCCTCGACGAGCACATGCTCCAGTTTAAGTTCCTGGGCATCCTGATGGGCGTGGCCATCCGCACCAAGAAGCCTCTGGACCTCCACCTGGCTCCTCTGGTGTGGAAACAGCTGTGCTGCATCCCTCTGCTGCTGGAGGACCTGGAGGAGGTCGACCTGCTTTATGTGCAGACGCTCAAAAGCATTCTTCACATTGAAGACAGCGGCATCACCGAGGATAATTTCCATGAGGTGAGGACGGACGTGCAACGTTTTTATATCAGATTTTTCTTCTTTATTCGATTGTTGATCAGAAGTCCAGTGTAACGTAGTTTAATTTGGTTTGTGTTGAGCGACATCGACAATGAATGAGAGCGAGCGAGCGCCGGCCTCGATAAAGAGTCAGGAAGCCCCTCGGCCCCTCGGTTCAGGACTTGAACGGTTCCTGAAGCCGATAAAACCGAGACAACACGAGCAAAGAAACGTTTATTTAGAATTTTATACAAGTTGTTAAATGTTGTATAATCACAGTGTGACACGAGAGGGTGTGATTTACCGTCGTTGTTGGCGCTCATGCTGACGTCACGTCTCGTGTCGTATCTCTTAATTAAATCAACCTTTTACCAAACCCTGAACTTCATCCGTTCATGATGAAGAGAAGAAAAAAGTCACGTTACAGTGAATCTCCATCAGATCAGAAACTTTCCTTCATATTGACGCTGAACAATCCTCCGTCACGTCTCAGCAGCCGTCAGCCGTCGCTCCACCCTCCGTCATCCTTCACTCTGTATTTAAGATGAATCTCTGGCTGCACCGCCCGAGCGCTCGCAGGGTGACCGATAATCGTTGTGACAGCGAGGGCGGCTTGTTTACGTCGTCTGCGCCATGTGAACGCCTGACTCATCAGAATCACACGCAGCTTCAAACATAATAAGCAGTCAGCTCGCAGCCTGTTTTCATTCCCAGAACCGGCCTCGACCGTCACACACCAAAACAAGCTTCAGATGACGTCACGTACCGCCGCCTCGCCGCGCCCAGCGAGCGCCGAACACGATGATTTACGGGAGGTTGACACAGTCGAGTGTCGCTCTGAATCTGCGTTCACATTCCTGTGACGCCGACGTGGCTCGGCGCTGTGAAAAAGCGGCTGGTGAAGCTCAGCCGAGGCCTCCTCCTCCTCCTCCATCATCGCTGACGCACCCCGAAAACCACAGACAGGCTGATGGAGTCGTCCCGGAGCCCCTCGTCTGTCCAAACAACCTCACATAACCTCCACTGTAAGCCCCCCGGACTACTGCAGGAATGCCAGGACCGCTGTTGATGTAGCGTATCCTGCCAGGCGGAGGCTTGGCTTCACTCCCAGCCTCACAGAGGAGGGCGGAGGGTGGAGGGCGGAGGGGGAGTTTGGAGCCACAACACTGCCGTGACTGACTCCATCAGCCGAGGGAGGGCGGAGAGAAATAAATCAGCCAGATGAGCTGTCGAACGTCTGACTGTGACTTTTATCACCAGTCGTAAAAATTTATAGACGAACGTTTCAGAGCCGATAATCAAACAGCTGAGCTCCTGCACGACGAGGAATTCACTGCTTATTGTTCAGTCTTCTGCTGACCGGGCGGAAACATCAGCTGATATCTGCTCATTCATTCAGCGTGTGTGTCACTGATGAAAAACTAGATTTACAAAAGATGAAGACACGAAGCAAACACGTCGCTCTTCACCCCCGACACAGTCACCATGTCAGACCTGCCTCACGTTAGATAGATCCAGGACGGGTGGAAGTCTTTCTGAATGAGAGGTGGACGCAGCACTTGATGACAGCTGTTATTATTCAGCCTTGTCGTGCATGTTCGTTACACAAACGAGGTCTGAAACTAACGAGGAGTTCATTGTCGATTAATCGATTATTTATTTGATGCATGAAATGCTGATTAAGCCAAAGGTCGAAGAAATATTACTCCAGATGATCGATGCATTATCCAAATTCTTGTAGATTAATAGATCGACCAGTCGTCTTTAAAAGTCCTCCACCGTCCGTCCAGTAGATTTACTCGTCCTCTCGTTGTTTCCAGATGATTCCTCTGGATTCGTTCGTCGGGCAGAGTGCAGACGGGAAGATGGTTCCCATCATCCCCGGAGGAAACAGCATCCCTCTGACCTTCTCCAACAGGAAGGAGTACGTGGAGCGAGCCATCGAGTACCGGCTGCACGAAATCGATCGTCAGGTAAAAAATGATCTGATCAGAGTTTAACACCTGTACGAGATCGAACCGACCCTTCAACACACTGAGAACATGTGACTGTAACCTGAACCCTGTCCGTCTCTTCCCGTCTCTTCCTGTCTCAGGTGGCGGCGGTGCGTGAAGGCATGTCGTGGATCGTGCCAGTGCCGCTGCTCTCGCTGCTCACGGCGAAGCAGCTGGAGCAGATGGTGTGCGGCATGCCGGAGATCTGCTGCGACGTGCTGAAGAAGGTGGTGCGGTACCGCGAGGTGGACGAGCAGCACTCGCTGGTCCAGTGGTTCTGGCAGACTCTGGAGGAGTTCTCCAACGAGGAGCGAGTCCTCTTCATGCGCTTCGTCTCCGGACGCTCGAGGCTGCCCGCCAACACGGCCGACATCTCGCAGAGGTTTCAGATCATGAAGGTGGACCGGGTGAGTGGATCAGAGCCAAATGTATCAAGACGATCTCAGGTTTTCAAAATAAAACGTTCGTTGACATTGTTTCAACGTTTAAACTTGAAGACTCTGAGGTTAATGCTTTGTGTCTCACGTTGTCTGTCTGTCTCCTCCTCAGCCGTACGACAGCCTCCCCACCTCTCAGACCTGCTTCTTCCAGCTCCGCCTGCCTCCGTACTCCAGCCAGGCCGTCATGGCCGAGCGGCTCCGCTACGCCATCAACAACTGCCGCTCCATCGACATGGACAACTACATGCTCTCCCGTAACGTCGACAACGCCGAGGGCTCCGACACGGACTACTGACACCCGAACGCCTCACACACACACACACACACACACACACACACACACACACACACAGATGCTTCGTCATCGCTGCACCGGTCGTCGGGAACTCCTGAGCAGGAAGGCCAATTTTTAAAGTCATTTTAAACAGCACAGATCTTCATTTCTCCTCGTGGTTTATTTTTAGTTTTTAACGACACAGATCCACACGAGAAGTGTTTTTTGTTTCATTACTCCACATCCCATTTTCAGGGTTTCTGCATGGAGGTCTGTTTATTTGTTTGGAGGTGATGATGTGTATAGAATATTGGAGCGAGCGCTGTGGAGAAGGAATATTGTACATTGTGTAAAATGCTTCATTAGGAAAATGTTTTGCATAATATCCATATTTATTGTTTTCATGCCGATGCCGAGTTTCCCAAAGCAGACAAAAAAAAAAACAAACAATAAATGCTGCATAATTCATCCGTGAGTTTGTTTGAATGTGTGGAGACAAAAAGAGACAAACGTTTGTTGAGAAATCAAAGACGTCACGTTTATTTCAGAAGTACAAAATATCACAAAGGCCGTCTTCAAGGGGAGTAAATAAACCGTGAAAAACTTTATGTACACGAACGCAACACGCCGAGTTCACGGAGAGAGTTAGTGATCGCTGCTTCCACGACAACGTGAACAAAATCTGAAAATAACGTGTGACTCGCAGCAGGAGTTAGTGTGTTTGTGCTGAACGTAACGGCTGTGAAACTATCAGGAAGTAACGTTTTATTTCTCTGATTAACGACTTCATCGAGGCCGGCGCTCACTCACTCTCATTCACTGTCTCTGTCGCTCAACACCAAACAAATTAAACTTCTTTGTGTTTCCATTTTGCAGCGTAAATTTCAGACAGTTTCATGAAGCAGCTTCGAAATCTGAGTCTAAGTCAGAACATGACAGGTCGAGTATCAGAGTCTGTTGCTGCATTTTTTTTTGAGTTGAGCCAGATTCAACTTTTAGAGAAACTCGACGCTGAGCAGCCGAGCAGACTCGGTCAAACCTCCACAGACTGCCTGAACTGTCTCTGATACTCTGTCTGTTTCCTGAAGCAGCTTCGAAATCTGAGTCTGACTTAAATCTACGCTGCAAAATGGAAACATGAAGTTTAATTTGGTTTGTGTTGAGCGACACAGACAGTGAATGAGAGTGAGCGAGCGCCGACCTCGATAAAGTCGTTAATCAGAGAAATTAAACGTTATTTTCTGATTGTTTCACTGCTTCACAATCCTGCAGCGGTTCACCACAACGCCTGATCCTGTCCGAGTTCGACCAAAACTGACGTGGTGCCTTTAAATCGAGGACAAGCTAACGGCTAACAGGCGGTTTGTTGTTCCTGAAACTTCGCAAGTCACCGAATTATCTGATGGTTTGGTGTCACAGTTGTCTGACCACGTGAATGTTCACGGAGGAACACGTCGTGATTTATCATTTTAAATGGCTTAAGGTCTCAGGTTAACGTCTCCAGTTTCAGTGTCATACATCTTTGAATTTATACAGATACAGTCTCAGAATTTCCTGCCAGTTTGGGCTGATTTCCTCCTCAGAGATGCTACGATCGCAAAAGAACAAGACGATGACAACACCCGAGGCGACAGGTGAGAGTCACACGATCAGATGGTCGCTGTCAGAAAACCAAAAACAAGTTCTCTGTAACGTAATTTGTCTCGTTTTAACTTTTGAGTTTGGAATAAAACGTTTGGGCTCTGGTTGTTGTCATTATTCCTCCTGCTCACACAGGCGGTCACGTGTTTGTCACTGCGTTGTTTCCTCGTGTCGAGCTGCAGCAGACGATACTTTGATACTTTCTCAGCGGCTGTGGGAAGTCAGGAAACGTTTTTTCTAGAGCTGATGATGGAAGCAGCTAACGAGTGAGCCAATATTGCGTCCATTCACAAAAGGTAAGCGAGCGTCAACTCATCCTGGAAACTGTCGGACAACGTTAGAGGACGTGGAAACTACGTAAAGTTTTCTGCAAGTCTGAGAGCGAGGTGGAGAAAACTGGCTCACGGTAAGTTTCTGGAAAACGTCGCCGGAGTGTCGTAACTTGAACAGCAGCATTCGTAACCGCAGACGGTCGTGTTTGTTTCTTGCAGAGAACGAGGACGTGAAGCGATCAGTAACTCTCCACATGCAGACGAGTCGCTTTAAGATGCAAAAATCTGAACGTTTCTGTCAAACTGGCAGAAGATGTTTCTGGTTTTTCCTCTGAAGTCTCTTGACGACGTTAAAATGTTCAGGTTCAGGACCAGAAGTCTTCAGCCTGAAACTCACATGCAACGCCGTCAAACTGACGACGAGGTAGAGGAATCATTAAAAACCAAAGGAAGACGGTAACAGTCCAGAGAGTTCACACGGAGCGTCGATGTGCGTTTGTTTAGATCCATAAACTCGCTCCGTGTTTGCAGATGATTCCTTGTTTGTTCCTCAGAAACAACCAACATTGTTTCAACTTTTGTCCGTCCAGCTTGACGTCGAGGTCCAGCGTCTCCTCGCAGAGACGTTAAAGTGTCTGAGACCTGAAGTCTGCTCGAGCTGAAGGTTTTTAAAAAAGTGGAACACTTTGAAACATGCTTTTTTTTTAAGGCCTTTGAGTGTCTTCAGGACGCCGTGTGGAGGCGGAGCGATGACGTCTGAACTAAGACAGCCAGCCTCCGTCAGTCCTCGGAGCGATGATGCTCTCCTTGGCCTGCAGAAGTCTCTCCAGACACGGCGAGCTGATCTTGAAGGCCAGCCGCCCCCGGCCGAGACGAGGCTCGGCGCCGAGGCGTCGCAGCGGCGTCGTCTTGTGCGAGTCAGTGCTGGAGGAGACGGCGTTGTCCTGGGTCACTTCCTGGTTGCAGCGTGGGGCCAGAGGGGAGGTGGAGGAGGTGGAGGAGGAGGCGCGCTGAACGAGCGTCGACTCGGGAGTTTTCAGGGAGCAGATGGGCGACGTGTGAAGCCATTTGAGGTGGGTGGTGGAGTACAGCGACCCGAGAGAGGCCAGCTCCATGTCTGAGGAGCAGAGCGACGCCTGAGAGGATGGAGGAGGAGGAGGAGGAAGGGAGGCGCCGCCATGATGATGATGATGCTGCTGCTGCAGAGAAAACAAGCAGAGGGAAATGAATAAACTAGTTATCTGGAGACAAACAGAAATCGAAACAGCGTCTGCAGCGTTCGTTGTTTAAAAAAGTCTGAACCAGCAGAGTCCGGCAGAATCAGAACTCTGGTGATTTGTTTGAGTCAAACTTTAGTTTTTTGGATTAACACGTCGACACATTCTTGTTCGTGCACGAGGTCGCTCTGGTTTTCCCCTCATCGCCATCATCGGACCTCCTCTGATCGAACCTTCATACCGCCGTCATCTCTTCCAGGACGGTTACATAATCTGACGTCTCCCATCAGACACATTACTCAGAGTGAATGGCAGAAGTATTACTGCATACAGATAGTATTATTATTATTATTATTATTATTATTATTATTATTATTATTATTACTACTATTATTTACCTTTTGCCTCTTTGGCTGAGCGCCGTCGTCTGTCAGGTTTGGTTTGATGTGAGGAAACCAGCTCTGAAGCATTTCTTCTATTTTCAATATGATGTTGAGGAAGCGTCCGCTGCAAGAGACAGACAGCAAAGAAACTTTATGGAAAAACACTGAAACTTTATGAAAAAGAAACTTTATGAAAAAACATTGAAACTTTTTGAAAAAAAGAAACTATGAAAAAACATTGAAACTTTATGGAAACACTGATTTTTTTTCCTCTTTTTACAAGGTTCAAGATTTCACAGAAAAATTCCTAAAAATACTGAAATTTTATGAAAACGCTGATTTTTTTTTTTTTTTTTACTTATTTACAAGGTTCCAAATTTCACAGAAAAAATCATAAAAACGCTGAATCTTTATGAAACAACCGATTTTTTTTTTTTAAGGTTTCAAATTTCACAGAAAAATTCACAAAAACGCTAAACTTTTTTTTTTATGTCACAGAAAAATTCATGTCAATACTGAAAATTCATGAAAATGCCAAAACTTTAGTAATTTTTTTTTACAAGGTTCCAAATTTCACAGAAAAAATCAAAAATGCTGAAACTTTATGAAGCAACCGATTTTTTTTTAAGGTTTCAAATTTCACAGAAAAATTCACGAAAACGCTAAACTATTTTTAATTTCACAGAAAAATTCATGTAAATACTGAAAATGCCAAAACTTTAGGAATTTTTTAACTTTTTTACAAGGTTCCAAATTTCACAGAAAAAAATCATCAAAACGCTGAAACTTTATGAAACAACCGATTTTTTTGTTTTTAAGGTTTCAAATTTCACAGAAAAATTCACGAAAACGCTAAACTTTTTTTATTTTACAGAAAAAATCACGAAAACGTTAAACTTTTAAAAAAAATTTACAGAAAAAATCACAAAAACGCTAAACTTTTTTTTTTTAATTTTACAGAAAAATTCACGAAAACGCTAAATTTTTTATTTTACAGAAAAAATCACAAAAACACTAAACTTCTTTTTTTTAATTTTACAGAAAAATTCACAAAAACGCTAAACTTTTTTTTTAATTTTACAGAAAAAATCACGAAAACGCTACACTTTTTTTTTTAATTTTACAGAAAAAAATCACGAAAACGCTTAACTTTTTTTTTTTAATTTTACAGAAAAATTCACGAAAACGCTTAACTTTTTAAAAAATTTTACAGAAAAAAACCACGAAAACGCTAAACTTTTTTTTAATTTTACAGAAAAAAACCACGAAAACGCTTAACTTTTTTTTTTAATTTTACAGAAAATTTCACGAAAACGCTAAACTTTTTTTTTTAATTTTACAGAAAAATTCACGAAAACGCTAAACTTTTTTAAAAATTTTACAGAAAAATTCACGAAAACGCTTAACTGTTTTTTAATTTTACAGAAAAAAATCACGAAAACGTTAAACTTTTTTTTACAATTTTACAGAAAAAATCACGAAAACGCTAAACTTTTTTTTTTTAATTTTACAGAAAAATTCACGAAAACGCTAAACTTTTTTTATTTTACAGAAAAAATCACGAAAACGTTAAACTTTTAAAAAAAATTTACAGAAAAAATCACAAAAACGCTAAACTTTTTTTTTTTAATTTTACAGAAAAATTCACGAAAACGCTAAATTTTTTATTTTACAGAAAAAATCACAAAAACACTAAACTTCTTTTTTTTAATTTTACAGAAAAATTCACAAAAACGCTAAACTTTTTTTTTAATTTTACAGAAAAAATCACGAAAACGCTACACTTTTTTTTTTAATTTTACAGAAAAAAATCACGAAAACGCTTAACTTTTTTTTTTTAATTTTACAGAAAAATTCACGAAAACGCTTAACTTTTTAAAAAATTTTACAGAAAAAAACCACGAAAACGCTAAACTTTTTTTTAATTTTACAGAAAAAAACCACGAAAACGCTTAACTTTTTTTTTTAATTTTACAGAAAATTTCACGAAAACGCTAAACTTTTTTTTTTAATTTTACAGAAAAATTCACGAAAACGCTAAACTTTTTTAAAAATTTTACAGAAAAATTCACGAAAACGCTTAACTGTTTTTTAATTTTACAGAAAAAAATCACGAAAACGTTAAACTTTTTTTTACAATTTTACAGAAAAAATCACGAAAACGCTAAACTTTTTTTTTTTAATTTTACAGAAAAATTCACGAAAACGCTAAACTTTTTTTATTTTACAGAAAAAATCACGAAAACGTTAAACTTTTAAAAAAAATTTACAGAAAAAATCACAAAAACGCTAAACTTTTTTTTTTTAATTTTACAGAAAAATTCACGAAAACGCTAAATTTTTTATTTTACAGAAAAAATCACAAAAACACTAAACTTCTTTTTTTTAATTTTACAGAAAAATTCACAAAAACGCTAAACTTTTTTTTTAATTTTACAGAAAAAATCACGAAAACGCTACACTTTTTTTTTTAATTTTACAGAAAAAAATCACGAAAACGCTTAACTTTTTTTTTTTAATTTTACAGAAAAATTCACGAAAACGCTTAACTTTTTAAAAAATTTTACAGAAAAAAACCACGAAAACGCTAAACTTTTTTTTAATTTTACAGAAAAAAACCACGAAAACGCTTAACTTTTTTTTTTAATTTTACAGAAAATTTCACGAAAACGCTAAACTTTTTTTTTTAATTTTACAGAAAAATTCACGAAAACGCTAAACTTTTTTAAAAATTTTACAGAAAAATTCACGAAAACGCTTAACTGTTTTTTAATTTTACAGAAAAAAATCACGAAAACGTTAAACTTTTTTTTACAATTTTACAGAAAAAATCACGAAAACGCTAAACTTTTTTTTTTTAATTTTACAGAAAAATTCACGAAAACGCTAAACTTTTTTTATTTTACAGAAAAAATCACGAAAACGTTAAACTTTTAAAAAAAATTTACAGAAAAAATCACAAAAACGCTAAACTTTTTTTTTTTAATTTTACAGAAAAATTCACGAAAACGCTAAATTTTTTATTTTACAGAAAAAATCACAAAAACACTAAACTTCTTTTTTTTAATTTTACAGAAAAATTCACAAAAACGCTAAACTTTTTTTTTAATTTTACAGAAAAAATCACGAAAACGCTACACTTTTTTTTTTAATTTTACAGAAAAAAATCACGAAAACGCTTAACTTTTTTTTTTTAATTTTACAGAAAAATTCACGAAAACGCTTAACTTTTTAAAAAATTTTACAGAAAAAAACCACGAAAACGCTAAACTTTTTTTTAATTTTACAGAAAAAAACCACGAAAACGCTTAACTTTTTTTTTTAATTTTACAGAAAATTTCACGAAAACGCTAAACTTTTTTTTTTAATTTTACAGAAAAATTCACGAAAACGCTAAACTTTTTTAAAAATTTTACAGAAAAATTCACGAAAACGCTTAACTGTTTTTTAATTTTACAGAAAAAAATCACGAAAACGTTAAACTTTTTTTTACAATTTTACAGAAAAAATCACGAAAACGCTAAACTTTTTTTTTTTAATTTTACAGAAAAATTCACGAAAACGCTAAACTTTTTTTATTTTACAGAAAAAATCACGAAAACGTTAAACTTTTAAAAAAAATTTACAGAAAAAATCACAAAAACGCTAAACTTTTTTTTTTTAATTTTACAGAAAAATTCACGAAAACGCTAAATTTTTTATTTTACAGAAAAAATCACAAAAACACTAAACTTCTTTTTTTTAATTTTACAGAAAAATTCACAAAAACGCTAAACTTTTTTTTTAATTTTACAGAAAAAATCACGAAAACGCTACACTTTTTTTTTTAATTTTACAGAAAAAAATCACGAAAACGCTTAACTTTTTTTTTTTAATTTTACAGAAAAATTCACGAAAACGCTTAACTTTTTAAAAAATTTTACAGAAAAAAACCACGAAAACGCTAAACTTTTTTTTAATTTTACAGAAAAAAACCACGAAAACGCTTAACTTTTTTTTTTAATTTTACAGAAAATTTCACGAAAACGCTAAACTTTTTTTTTTAATTTTACAGAAAAATTCACGAAAACGCTAAACTTTTTTAAAAATTTTACAGAAAAATTCACGAAAACGCTTAACTGTTTTTTAATTTTACAGAAAAAAATCACGAAAACGTTAAACTTTTTTTTACAATTTTACAGAAAAAATCACGAAAACGCTAAACTTTTTTTTTTTAATTTTACAGAAAAATTCACGAAAACGCTAAACTTTTTTTATTTTACAGAAAAAATCACGAAAACGTTAAACTTTTAAAAAAAATTTACAGAAAAAATCACAAAAACGCTAAACTTTTTTTTTTTAATTTTACAGAAAAATTCACGAAAACGCTAAATTTTTTATTTTACAGAAAAAATCACAAAAACACTAAACTTCTTTTTTTTAATTTTACAGAAAAATTCACAAAAACGCTAAACTTTTTTTTTAATTTTACAGAAAAAATCACGAAAACGCTACACTTTTTTTTTTAATTTTACAGAAAAAAATCACGAAAACGCTTAACTTTTTTTTTTTAATTTTACAGAAAAATTCACGAAAACGCTTAACTTTTTAAAAAATTTTACAGAAAAAAACCACGAAAACGCTAAACTTTTTTTTAATTTTACAGAAAAAAACCACGAAAACGCTTAACTTTTTTTTTTAATTTTACAGAAAATTTCACGAAAACGCTAAACTTTTTTTTTTAATTTTACAGAAAAATTCACGAAAACGCTAAACTTTTTTAAAAATTTTACAGAAAAATTCACGAAAACGCTTAACTGTTTTTTAATTTTACAGAAAAAAATCACGAAAACGTTAAACTTTTTTTTACAATTTTACAGAAAAAATCACGAAAACGCTAAACTTTTTTTTTTTAATTTTACAGAAAAATTCACGAAAACGCTAAACTTTTTTTATTTTACAGAAAAAATCACGAAAACGTTAAACTTTTAAAAAAAATTTACAGAAAAAATCACAAAAACGCTAAACTTTTTTTTTTTAATTTTACAGAAAAATTCACGAAAACGCTAAATTTTTTATTTTACAGAAAAAATCACAAAAACACTAAACTTCTTTTTTTTAATTTTACAGAAAAATTCACAAAAACGCTAAACTTTTTTTTTAATTTTACAGAAAAAATCACGAAAACGCTACACTTTTTTTTTTAATTTTACAGAAAAAAATCACGAAAACGCTTAACTTTTTTTTTTTAATTTTACAGAAAAATTCACGAAAACGCTTAACTTTTTAAAAAATTTTACAGAAAAAAACCACGAAAACGCTAAACTTTTTTTTAATTTTACAGAAAAAAACCACGAAAACGCTTAACTTTTTTTTTTAATTTTACAGAAAATTTCACGAAAACGCTAAACTTTTTTTTTTAATTTTACAGAAAAATTCACGAAAACGCTAAACTTTTTTAAAAATTTTACAGAAAAATTCACGAAAACGCTTAACTGTTTTTTAATTTTACAGAAAAAAATCACGAAAACGTTAAACTTTTTTTTACAATTTTACAGAAAAAATCACGAAAACGCTAAACTTTTTTTTTTTAATTTTACAGAAAAATTCACGAAAACGCTAAACTTTTTTTATTTTACAGAAAAAATCACGAAAACGTTAAACTTTTAAAAAAAATTTACAGAAAAAATCACAAAAACGCTAAACTTTTTTTTTTTAATTTTACAGAAAAATTCACGAAAACGCTAAATTTTTTATTTTACAGAAAAAATCACAAAAACACTAAACTTCTTTTTTTTAATTTTACAGAAAAATTCACAAAAACGCTAAACTTTTTTTTTAATTTTACAGAAAAAATCACGAAAACGCTACACTTTTTTTTTTAATTTTACAGAAAAAAATCACGAAAACGCTTAACTTTTTTTTTTTAATTTTACAGAAAAATTCACGAAAACGCTTAACTTTTTAAAAAATTTTACAGAAAAAAACCACGAAAACGCTAAACTTTTTTTTAATTTTACAGAAAAAAACCACGAAAACGCTTAACTTTTTTTTTTAATTTTACAGAAAATTTCACGAAAACGCTAAACTTTTTTTTTTAATTTTACAGAAAAATTCACGAAAACGCTAAACTTTTTTAAAAATTTTACAGAAAAATTCACGAAAACGCTAAACTGTTTTTTAATTTTACAGAAAAATTCACGAAAACGCTAAACTTTTTTTATTTTACAGAAAAAATCACGAAAACGTTAAACTTTTAAAAAAAATTTACAGAAAAAATCACAAAAACGCTAAATTTTTTATTTTACAGAAAAAATCACAAAAACACTAAACTTCTTTTTTTTTATTTTACAGAAAAATTCACAAAAACGCTAAACTTTTTTTTTAATTTTACAGAAAAAATCACGAAAACGCTACTTTTTTTTTTAATTTTACAGAAAAAAATCACGAAAACGCTTAACTTTTTTTTTTTAATTTTACAGAAAAAATCACGAAAACGCTTAACTTTTTTTTAATTTTACAGAAAAATTCACGAAAACACTAAACTTTTTTTTAATTTTACAGAAAAAATCACGAAAATGCTAAACTTTTTTTTTTTAATTTTACAGAAAAATTCATGTAAATACTGAAAATTCTTGAAAATGCCAAAACTTTATGAACAGTTTTTTTTTTTAAACAAGGTTCCAAATTTCACTGGAAACGCTGAAACTTTATTAAAATGCTGATTTTTGTTTGTTTTTTACAAGGTTCCAAATTTTACAGAAAAAAATCAGAAAATCGCTGAAACTTTATGAAGCAACCGATTTTTTTTTACAAGGTTCCAAATTTCACAGAAAAAATCAGAAAAACACTAAAATTTTGTGATTTTTTTTCTAAGCTTCAAGATTTCACTGAAAAATTAATGAAAACGCAAATTTTTTTTTAAAATTTCACAGAAAAAATCATGAAAATACAGAAACATTATGAAAACGCTGATTTTTTTTTTTTTTTTTTTTACTTTTTTTAAGATTCAAGATTTCGCAGAAAAATTCACAAAAACGTAAACTTTTTTATTTCACAGAAAAATTCATGTAAATACTGAAAATTCATGAAAATACCAAAACTTTAGGAAAACAGTTTTGTTTGTTTGTTTGTTTTGTTTTTTACAAGGTTCCAAATTTCACAGAAAAATTTATAAAAACACTGTTTTTTCTAAGGTTCAAGATTTCACAAAAAATGTAGAAAAATGCTAAAATGTTTTATTTCACAGAAAGATTTAAAAAAAACAAAAACTGAAATTTTATGATTTTTTTTCTAAGGTTCAAGACTTCACCGAAAAAAATCATGAACACTAAACTTTTTTTTTTTTTTTATAAATTTCATAGAAAAATTCATGTAAATACCGAAAATTCATGAAAATGCCAAAACTTTATGAAAACTTTTTTCACAGAAAAATTCACAAAAAGGCTAAAACTTTTTTTTTTAAATTTCACAGAAAAATTCACGAAAACGCTAAACTTTTTTTTTTTAATTTCACAGACAAATTCATGTAAATACTGAAAATTCATGAAAATGCCAAAACTTTATGAAAACTGTTTTTTTTCACAGAAAAATTCACAAAAAGGCTAAAACTTTTTTTTTTTTTAAATTTCACAGAAAAATTCATGCAAATACCAAAACTTTATGAAAATGCAGAAACTACATAAAAACAGTGAAATTGCATGAAAACACTTTTTTTTCATGAAACCACTGAAACTGTGGTTAGCTCGGTTTAGCCGTGTAGCTTACTGAACTGACTCAGCCCGGGATGCCAAACCTGGTCAGAAAACCAGCTCGCAGCACGATTATTTAAACGTCATTTAATACTCGAGTAAATGTTGGTGCTGTGCTGATGGATGAAGGTGGAGTCACAGATTACAGTCAGAGTCGCCCTGCAGCTCAGATGGCTTAAGGATGTCTCGCCGCTGGCCGTTACATAATCCTCATAAAGCCTCTGCCAACAGACCGGACGCTCTGCCGCTATCTGATTGGTGGACAACATGAAACAGCACAAAGGCTGAATAAATAAAAAGGCCTGCCGGGGATTGTGGGTAAGAAAGAGGTGGAGGCTGATCTGAGTATCTGCATTCCTCTCCGTCTGTGTGATGCTATCTGTCGACCACATACGAGCATCACATGACGTTCACGATAAGTAGAGCATGTTCAGGTCCACATGAGAAATGTGACCGACACACACACACACACACACACACACACACACACACACACACACACAGTGCAGCAGCAGGGGCTATAAATAGAACAATAAGCCCTGTAGCAGCCCGCTGAGGCCACGCCCACCGCTCACAGCCACGAGAGTCAAAATATTCAGCCAGAAAACACACACACACACACACACACACACACACACACGCATGCTACAATGAACACCAGCTCTATTTGTCAATTATTTCCTCTATTAATCGTTTGAGTTTGTTTAAATAACTTTATGCTTCATCTCAGAGGCAAATATTTATATTTTATACTCCACTACATTTATATATTTTGTATTATTGACAGAAATAAATAATTTAAAATCTCTGATCAGCTGGAAGAGTCGTCACAAAGCTGAAAACCTCTCAGGAAGTATCAAACACTGCAGCTCCTCTAACGTCCACATGAGGCTGGTTCCAGAAGTAAGTCAGTCTCCATAAGTCCCCATGTTAAAGGTTAAATCTCTCTGGAGCTGAGACACCAAGTTACAGTAAGAAAGCAATAAAATACTTTTAAAATACTTTTACTCCTCACATTTAAAAATATTTTTGTCACTTTCATGAGACAAAAATTCAACTTTATTTGTATATTTGTAGATTTTTTTTAGTAATCTCTGAAAACATTTTTAAACAGTTAAAAAGTTACTAATACTTTGTACTTTTACTTAAGTATTTTTACTTGTACTTGAGTAATATTTCAGTGATGCAGCAGTACTTCTACTTCAGATAAGACAAGATCGACTATTGATGCCACACCGGGAAAATGCACCAACAGGTACTGCGACTCAAATACTGAAGTCAAAATAAAATAATAAAATAAGAGTTGTTGTGTATACTGTACACACACCTTTAAACCCATCTCCATCACAGCCCACAGGACAGCAACATTATAAAAATATGACAACATTACCAACAGTATGTGAAGTTTTAGCGTCTTTCAGCTCATTGTTTTGGTTTTACAACTTTACAACAACGGCTGAACACAGTCGAGCGTTTAGCAGCTAAAGAACCAAATATTTCCTGCGGGAGGTGGCGGAGACCAAAGACGGAGCTAAAAGAGAGAAAAGATTTAGATTCACATTCGTCAGTGACTCGACCCTAAAAGGACGATCGTGTTGCCGCGTGACTGCTGGATGTGCAAATCAGGTGATAATACGTCGATGTCGTGTTTAAAAGGTTTGTGTTTAAATAAAGTTTGTGTTGCCTGCTGTAAATTTCAGCGAATCGCCTCAATTTAAACAAAAAGCAGATTTATGTCACGTTAACGGGAGGCGAAGAACAGCTGGTGTCCTGTTGTTTTAACTTGTTAAAATAAATTTCCCTTCTCTGACACAAACTGCCTGAATGAACACAGCAGATATTTCACAGTCGACTTTTATTGCTTCGCATAATCTCAGATAACTTTGATTTTACGGCCTCGGACCGCCATCGTCGTTGGATCTGCAGCCGCGTTGTCGCCCACAGAAACTCGCAGCCTGCCGTGGAGCCCGTGCACGTTGAATCTGACATTACTGGGACAGATTTGAAGCCGCCCACGCTGCAGCGAGCGCTCCATGTGCGGTCCAGCTCAGACGTGTTTAAACACAGACGTTCAGTTCACGGCACACGTCGAACCAGAAGAGACAGCGAGAACGTTCAGCCTGTGAAGGAACAGACGACGGACTGCTGGGCTGTTAGAGAAGATTAAAGGCCTCAGCTAAATGAATGTCGAGATTATCCTCATTTGTAGGATTCATCATGTCGAGGCTGCAAAGACACATAAAAGAGATCCTGAAGATCATGAGGCCTTTGAGCACGGCCAGCCAGAGCAGAAGAAACACGTCGTGCTGAGTCGCCGGTCTCAAGATCACGTCTCAGAATCAGCCGCGTTTTTACTCGATCTTGTCTCTGGATTTTATTTTAAGACCTGTCGAGACCACTGCAGAGACATCAGCCAACATATTTTTACACCTCTGGCAGAAACATCTCAAAAAGTTGCTTCACAGTCTGTAGGTAGAGAGCAAACACCTGCCAAAGAGTTGAAGAGAAAACACACAGAGGTCTGTAAAGTCTGTAAGACTGACTAAGACTCTGCCAAAGAGGTTTGGAAAATATGAGCTACCTGAGTACGCCGTGTTCTGTCTGTTTTTGTGCTAAGCTAAGCTTAGCCATGTCCAACAGTTCCCAGCTCCGTCTGAAGCTCACTGATTTAACCTGACGAGTTTGTTTCATACGTACAAAAACTGAAGTTTAAAAACAATAATTCACCGTTTCACCTGCAGGACGAGGAGGAATATTTCCAATATTTCCAACCGGCGCAGACTTAGACTTCTGTTTTGGTTGGTTGTCTGTTAGCTGAGACGAAAATGTTTTTAAACGTCTGTCAACATCATTTCATCAGCTGTTACATCATTCCTATCATAAATAAGATAAATGTCTTCATGAACTGACATCTTCAGATCTTTTCGTCCAGAAAAACGTCAGTTTAACAGGTCGAATGAATCACGGAGGAAACAGCCGTCACATCGTAAAACCGGCTCCAAACTGTGGAGCTCCAAACACACGATGACTTGATGAATCTTTAAACGTCGTGCTGATCAACACGTCCATGAATCTGTGAACCTTTAACTGCAGAAACTTCTGCAGAGCTGCTGAGTCAGACGTTTGCTCCACGTGTTGTTCATCAGCTGCAGTTTGTGCCTCTTACGTGACGTCTGCGTGATCCTGTCACGACGTTTGTTTCATGCAGATTACAGTGACTGCGTCTGCGCGGCGTCAGACGAGTCGTAAATCACGAATCGAACGACCTTCAAACGTTTTCCTGTGATTGTCAGACAGACTCACGGCGCTCATTGTGTTTGTGGAGCGGACTGACTCCACCCGCCTGCATCAAACGGTGACGATCAAACGGTCGTACTTCACGTTTGTGACGTTACTGGATGTCGAACAGAGTTCAGAGAGGAAGACTGACGTCAGCTCCGACTCCAACAAACCGCCTCTGTCACATTTACAGCTCGCTGGACTCATTCCTGCCTGAGACGGATGTTTGATTTAACAGATCTGATCATTAGAGGTAAAACGAGCCATGAAAAACATGTCTGCTGCTCTTTCTCTATGATCTGTTTAATCCATATTCCAGCTCAGACAAACATCCGTTAACGGCAGTGAAGCTCCAACAAAGACAGACGACGTGACGAATGTTCACAGTTTGGAGACGTTTTTGGTTAAACTGCTGAGTCATTAAACTTTCCTCTTTTGAATCAGTTAAATGCATCAGTACGACAGCAGCATGGAGACGTGTTTCTTCACTGATCTTCAGGACATGCAGTCAAACATTCGTCTGATCGCGGCTGGTAAAAAGCTGGAGGACTCACGCAGCTCGTTATTTTTAACTAGTTCCATCAGGAGCCGGCGTTAAGCTCAGAGGCCGTAATGAGTTCGGAAATGAGTCGGTAAACGAGCTCTGATTGTTTTTTATCTCAGAAACCTGCTGACTCGACGTTTATCGGACAGATGTTGAAGTATTTACCCCGTGTCTGGATTCTGAAGGACCCCCATTATTCTCTGGATCCGGTCCATCGCAACGCTCTCCTGGAAACTGCTGAGACCTGCAGACAACAAGGAGAGAAATGTGAGGAGGAGAGGAGAGGAGAGGAGACAGTCTGCAGGGACGTCACAGAGACTATGTCCAGGTTTTAGACAGTCTGCGGGGACATCACAGAGACTACGTCCAGGTTTTAGACAGTCTGCGGGGACGTCACAGAGACTACGTCCAGGTTTTAGACAGTCTGCGGGGACGTCACAGAGACTACGTCCAGGTTTTAGACAGTCTGCAGGGACGTCACGGAGACTACATCCAGGTTTTAGACATTCTGCGGGGACGTCACGGAGACTATGTCCAGGTTTTAGACAGTCTGCGGGGACGTCACGGAGACTACATCCAGGTTTTAGACAGTCTGTTGGGACGTCACGGAGACTACGTCCAGGTTTTAGACAGTCTGGGGGGACATCACGGAGACTACGTCCAGGTTTTAGACAGGACAAAGATTTAACAGTATTCTGAGGATAAAGACGATCAAACTTTTTTTTAACTGTTGTAACTTTTAGTTTTGTTTCATATTTTAATATATTATTTAATATATTATTAGATATTAGTCGTCTGGTGGTTTGCGTCAGACTTTCTTCACGCCTGGCTCGGTGTCGTTGGCGTGCAGGAAGTGAACTCTTCAGCTTGTCTCACCTCCACGCCGCACAGAACAGAACAGTCTCTTTCATCTGGTCGCAGTTTTAAAGGATGTTAAATGACTCGTGAAGCTTTTGATCTCGGAGCCTTTCATCGACTCATCGTGGACGTTCACTTTAATTATTTCCAAATGAAATGATTCAGTGAATCAAAGGAAGAGACCAAAGTGTTTTTAATGATTCATGTATTTTAATTATTTCTTTTTATTTTGATCATTCACAGACTGAACTAACGCCACACGCTTAAAAAAAAAAAAAAAAAAAGAGCAGCGTCGTGTTTTAAAATCTCGAATAAGACGTCAGCAGGAAAATGATGGAGGACGATCTGTCAGCAGCTGGATGACAAAGACTGAATATGATGGGCGGAGCAGAGGAGGAGGAGCAGACGTTGGTTTACAGATTTTTAAGGCTGCTGACAGAATGACGAGAAGTTGATGCAAAAGAAACGTGAACATATGAATATGAATTAAAATGTCCAACTTCAGAAATAAACATGTTTACAGCCTGGTACAAAAATATTTTGTATATTTAGAAGAACATAAACCAGGAAAATGACCAAATCTGAGCAAGTAAACAAAGTTTGGAGGGAGAAACGCTTCTGAAACGCTCCAGGTGGAGTTTGATAATAAACTGGAGTTCTGAATATTATTCTGTAACATTAACTCTGACTGCAGCTGAACTAACGAGCTGGAGAAGAATCCGTCCGTCCAATAGCTGATGAGATATTTCACACCTGGTGACGTCACATGCTGTCTGATGGTCTGATTCAGGAGAACATCCTTCATAATCACCCCGCCGGTGCGTCAACCACCCTGACGTGATCATGCGTTTATCTTTAGCGCACAACGTGTCCATTAACAAACCCAGAGCGGTGATGGAGGAGGGAGGAGGGTGGAGGGAGGAGGGTGGAGGGTGGAGGGGGGGGGTTGTGAAAGCCGGGATTAGACACTTACGTTGAGAGTACCTGCCTGATCTCAGGCCCTGCAGGATGGACGACAGAGGCTGGATGTAGCGCTGCAGCTCCGAGCACTGTGAGGAACAGATAACTGAGTTAGCATTCATGCTATCACCACAGCGCCTTCTAAGAGCTTCTTAAGCGTACCGAGCTGCTGCAGTTACATAAGACTGAGTTAATTTGATAAGTGTGTGTGTGTGTGTGTGTGCACGTTTTCCAGCTTATCAGAATTCAGTTTCTCATCAGTCGAGGGTTTATTGATTCGCGGCTCTCGTGTTAGCCCTGCAGCTGAACGTCGGCTGCACACGTGGCTCGTCGCCCGGGCGTCACTCTGCACCTTCATACGTGATACGTGAGACCCGACAGCAGCAGCAGCAGCGGCGGCGACGTTGTCGGCCTGCCATGAAAACCGGCACCGTGAGATCGTCTTACACGCTCTGATATCACCGCGCCGGTGTTCGATGCCGCCCTGCAGCTGCTTTGTCGCCTTGAGTTTGCGCCCACTTTCCCTCCATCTCCTGTGACCGACGGCCGAGAAAGTCCACGGCAAGGACGGCGATGAGCTACTGTCTGTGCCTGATTGAGACACGAAAAGTTTGTATAGAAGCTTTTATATTTTTGGTTTAATCCAGATTAAAATCATATTTTAGATTTCCAACTTTGTGCCGAGACTTTTAGTTACTTTACTAGTTACATTTTAAGTAACTAAACGCAACTTTAAAGGGGAAATCTGCCACGTTATGTGGATCAGTCAACTCTTCAGTGCTACACTGACCAGGAAACAAGCTGCGACATCAGTTTGTCTTCTTCCAGCACCAGCGCGGTCATGTGACTGTGGATAACGTGCAGCATCAGCAGGATCTACGTTATTCAAGTTTGAACCGATGAATTTATCTCTGTCTCTCTGCTCAGGGCGGCTTCAACGTGTCATCGAGCCGCCCTTTAAGGCCCGCCCACAAAATCCTGAGACTGAAAACTGTTTGAACCTCTGACTCTGAAAGAAATCTCTGAACTGCCTTTACACAGACTTTAAATTTAAGCTCATTTTTAATACTAATAATCTAATAATTTCAGACAAATAATAACCACCAGTCTGCATAACATCTACCTTCACTTTTAAAACTTACAGTTTATTTTCTTCGATTGCAAAACTTTTACTTTTTCCTCGTTTCTTTGGCTACTTTCGTTGAACTTTGTCCAACTTTTTTATGCATCATAAAGTCAGCAAACGAACTAAAAAACAAGATTTAAATAAAGATGTCTGTCTAAAGCGTGCTAACGTTAGCAACAATGAGCTACAGAGAGATTTTATTCCTCTTTAATTTAAATAAAATCTGAATCTTTGAGGTTCTGGTGTAAAGCTGACTGTTCACATATTTACAGCAACTAATGTTGGTTAAATCAGTTTAACCTTCCTGATGTGAAGGTGAGCCGTCTTTACAGCTCCACTCTCACCTTCTGAGAGAAGAGTTGGTTTTCAGTGCCCGCTCGAGGATTTCCGTCCAAGGCGGCGCCGTGCGCCCTCTTCCTGCTCGGGTGGAGCTTGGGCTGCACAGAGAGCGCCTGCTGCGTGTAAACGGAGGTAAATCCCTGAAGCGGACTGACCGCCGGGCTCTGCAGGGCGCCGACCCCACAGCGGCCTCCATCTTTACAGTCACAGCAGTCACACCTCCTCCTCCGCCTGCGCTGAGTCGCTTCACAGTGGAAGCAGCTTGTAGGAGAGTCCCTCAATGATGATGATGATGATGATGATGATGATGATGAAGACGGGAGCGGCACCAGCGGCTCCTCCGCATGCTCAGGACTTAATCTCTTCGGGCCGTCGTAGTCGTCCTCATCGCTGGCGAGCCAGTCGATGGAGTAATCCGAGTCCGAGGTCGACATGGTGGAGTTTGACTGTCAGCCAGCAGAGAGCATCACGGACCTGCAGCACAAACACACACAGAGTTCAGTTCAGCCTCTGAGAGAAGACGCTGCTCCGCTTTACAGCCTCCACGCTCACTGACACGAGTGAACTGTTCTTTGTACCAGGCTGTAAACATGTTTATTTCTGCTGTCTAACATGGGGACTTATGGAGACTGATTCACTTCTGCAGCCAGCCTCAAGTGGACGTTAGAGGAACTGCAGTTTTTGGCAGGTTGCCTTTTGGTTTCAAACCTACAGGACTTTATTTTGACTGCAGAAACTGAAAATTAAGCAGCCCTAACATCACGCAGCTTCAATAGAGAACATGATTCAGAATATAAATCAAACTGTGAGATGATTTTAACGACTTTAAAGAGTTTAAAGGTTTAAATGACACGTACGAAGAAGCTGCAGCCACGATGAACGCCTCAAACAGAGTCCAGCTCGGCTGACAGGTCAGGAAACGAGACGACGGACTGAATTCATGTTTGCACGACGCAGAGACGATCACATGTACAGTCAGAACCTCAGAGCAGCGATGACACACAAATTATATCAACGCATGACTCTGATCGGTGTCCGACACGACGTGACCGCTGACATGTGGATCACAGACACAGTGACATATTTAATATATAATATAAATGTGAGTTAAAACACATTCAGCTGGTTTAAGACAAACTGTGACACCTGTCTCTGTTTCTGAACTGATGAGCCAAGAAAAATAATCAACAGCTGATGAAAATATCAGGAGGATGAAAACATTAATTTAAATTTGAGGATTTCTGCAGCAGGTAGTTTGGAAACGTCTTGAAAGGAGCATTTAGTTACCTGTTATGTTGGTTATCTTCACTTTTGGTGCATAAAATATCAGAAAATGTTGATTAAAATGGAAGTTTATGCCAGTTTTTGTCCTCCTAATCCAAAAAGATTCAGTTTAATGTGACGAAAACCAGCAAACATTCACACCTGAGTCGATTTGAGCAGTTAACTGTTGAAGAAATGATGTTAAAATGTTGAATTTTAGCTCTGAATGTGATTTAACGGCTCAAATGATGAAATAAATGTGAACTTTAAAACACTTTAAAACAAACCGTGAGCTGCTGTTTAATGACAGACACATTCAGGCTGATCACAGAGCAGCAGATTAAATAACCTCCTGTGCTGCTTCCAAACGGGCAGGTCGTCCAACATTATGTAAGAAAACACACACACACACACACACACACACACACACACTGCTCAAACATTCACGCATTTCTCGACACGTTCCCGCAGAAACATTTTCAAATGTGCAACAGTGAATAAAAAATGCCGCATGTCGCCCGGAGGACATTTTCTGTACCTGACCTGCGCGTTCCGCCGCGCCGCAGAGCTCGCGCCTCCTCAACCCGCAAACATGCTCCAAAATCCGGCGTGTGAATCAGCAGCGTCCGCTCACCTCCGAGAGAACAGCCCGTGTGTGTCCAGGTGAGCAGCGGCGAGGGGCGGCTGCGTGTGTGAGCAGCAGACCGTCACTTACCAGAAGTGAACCGTGTGTGTGTGTGTGTGTGTGTGTTTCCCCGTCCGGCTCGGTGAGTTGAGGACGTGCGGCAGCCCGACCGTGTGCGCGCGTGAGTGACTGATGATGGAGTGAAACCGTGAAACCAGCAGACGCAGGAAGGAAGGAAGGAAGGAGGGGAGGAAGGAAGGAAGGAAGGAAGGAAGGAAGGAAGGAGTCCCATCCAGCCCGTGCAGCCTCTCCCTGGGCAACGTGTCCGAGAGGGGCGGGGCACAAACCTCCGCTCCCCGCCGGTCCGGAGCTCCTCACCGCCCCTGTCAGACACAGACACACACACACACACACACACACACACACATTTTATTGTGGATAAATAAATAAATCAGGAGCGGAAACAAAACGTGATCACGTCGTGACGACACACTGTAATGCGTCACCTTCAATTAAGCTCTCCCATTGGCTCAGAGACGCTGCAGCACGTGAAGAGACACAGGGCTAATTAAAGGTGCGTTTAAGGACCTCATGAGAGTGTCGGATTTTTATGTGACACATGATCAGAAGTCAACAATAAAATAACAATAAGAGAAACTAAGACGTTTAAATTATGATTTTATACTTTAAAGAAACATCAAGCAGAAATCTGTATCTTCATGAACTGCAGTTCCTCAAATGTCCACTTGAGGCTGGCTCCAGAAGTGAGTCAGTCTCCATAAGTCCCCATGTTAAAAACTTCACAGCAGAAATAAACATGTTTACAGCCTGGTACAAAAAACAGTTTTGGTCTCTATAGCTAATTTCCCCGTTCATGACAACTGTACTGAGGGTGAATTTATATACAACTCACCTGTTCACATTATATTAAGGCTTAAAGTTATGCAGGATTAAGAGCGTGGACGCTTTGATTGACAGGTGGGTGCTCAGATGTCCATTCTTTTTACTTTCATAGTTTTTTTATGTATAAATACATAAAGTTTGGAGGCAGGTTACCGTGGCAGCTCTGACACTCATAGATCATCGCTCACATTATTACCTTCACTTTGTGTTAATGCGTCCGCTCTCTGACGACCTCTGACCTTCACTTCTGTCTACACACTGAGCCTCTCGTCTGTCCACCGGCGATGACTTGCACTTCCCCTCAGCTTAAGACCGCTGAACCCGCGATTGTTGGAGTGTGTTATATCCTGTTAGCGATAACATTATACCGGGTAAGAAGGGAAGAAAGGAAACCTTCAACCATCTGCACAGATTTTCTAACAATGAGCCCTTTACATTCAGCCGTGCACTGAAGATAACAAACAATGGCTCCATTTGAATCAGTGTGTGATCCACAGACAGACAATACACTCTACACATGCTATGTTTACATGTACTTTAAAGTAAGGAGGTGTTTTTAATTAAGGTTTATACTTTTCCCTTGAAGTCCAGTCAGTTGTATTCTATATTCCAACATGTAGAACAATTATTCCTGCAACACTGCATGTTATTAAGAATTTACATTCACTCAGGAACATGTTGGGTAGCACTGAAACGTGATGAATTCATATATTTGTTTCATTTTCGGATATTTTACTTGTAAAATATCAAATTTCTTGAATGAGAGTTTAAAGCTGCAAATAAGCCATTGTTTTTACATTTTTAATCAGTTTCCATACCTCATTATACCTCAGCATCAAAACATAATTCAGTTCATGTTAATTCTTTAAGTTTCAGCCTTTTTCACAGTTTTTGAAAACATCCAGATGAGACTTTAAAAACAAGAATTTATTTATTAAATCAGTTCATCTAAAATAACATGAAGAGTTATTTTTGTGGATCTGTTCTGATCACATGGATCACTGGACGAGAGCTCGAGATGAGCTGACACTTGATATTTAATGAAAGGCCTGATACATCAACAGGCTGATATCCTGGTCTAATCTCAGTATGAGTCAGCCTTTAAGTGTGTGTGTGTGTGTGTGTGTGTGTGTGTATAATCCCACTCATCCGTAATTAAAAGGGATTTCAGCTGCCGCCCTCCTGCAGCGGTGATCGATGCCTCGTCAGGTCTAATGATGCAAGCTAAGTGAAGTCGTGTGGGAGGTTAACCCCGAGGAGCAAACACACAAACACACCGTCTGTTAGTGTGTGTGTGCGTGTGTGTGTGTGTGTGTTCACACCAGTTCAGAGTCACCAGTTTAACCTGCATGTGTTTGAACTGCAGGACGCGGGACCTTGTGGATTCAAACCTCAAACCTTCTTGGTGAGGTAACCGCTGCTCCACCGTGCCGCCCTTCAGATGTTCAAACGACACTCACCTGTCAATCAAAGCGTCCATGCTCTTAATCCTGCATAACTTTAAGCCTTAATATAATGTGAACAGGTGAGTTGTATATAAATTCACCCTCAGTACAGTTGTCATGAACGGGGAAATTAGCTATAGAGACCAAAACTGTTTTTTGTACCAGGCTGTAAACATGTTTATTTCTGCTGTGAAGTTGGACATTTGAACATGGGGACTTATGGAGACTGACTCACTTCTGGAACCAGCCTCAAGTGGACGTTTGAGGAACTGCAGTTTTTGACACCGAGGTTGACACTTTTGACTGTCACGCTTTCCCAGTTGATCCCTCCAGAAATTTACCTCCAACCTCGCAGGTCATAAATTCAGTGACTCACTGCTGCAGTCCAAACAGTGAAATCATTCAGATATTTACCTGAATACATTTACACACATATAATATAAATATACTGCAAACAACAACATCGCACACCGATTATAAAACATTTGAAATGAAGTAAATCTCTTCAAAATCAATAAAACGTGAGAAAATGAATTCATTTTCTGTCCTTCTTTACAGTGAATATGATCAGGTAGATTGTACTGCTGGTACTTCAGTGAAGTATCTGAGTACTTCTTCCACCTCTGTCCGTCACAGTACTGCAGTAGTCGTAGTTATTATGTCATGTTTCTGCTCACATGTGGAGCTTTCTGTCCTTTACCGTGTGTGTGTGTGTGTGTGTGTGTGTGTGTGTGTGTGTGTGTGTGTGTGTTTCACTGCAGGCCTTTACTCTGAACATGTGACTCCAGATATATTTCAACACAGTTATGTAACTCTCTCTGACTCTGTCATGGAGCCAGGAACAGTAAACATATGACATGATCTTAATAGCGTCTGGTTGCATAATTTGAGTTGTTGGCTGAGAGGCGCTCGCTTATTTACGGCCAGTTAGACTCGACCGAGGCGTTAAAACAAGACGGAGTGGTGTCATGTTGAAAAGTCGCTTTGTGTTTGTTGACTTTGTCACAACGCTGCTGCAGAAATATGAAATAAAACCTGAGTCAGCAGCAGCAGCTCTGTGAGACAGGCTGCACTTCAGCACAGTGGTGATTAGAGCTAAATGCTAACGCGCTCACCATGACGATGCACTTACTAATTATCTATTTCTAAGTCCCCAAAACTGATGTTTAAGTGTTTTTATCACATATTTATGGTGTTATGTCTCACATGTACTCTAGTATTTGGACCAACAATGACAGAAAAAGTTATTTTTTAGGTATTTTATTGTACAAAAGCACAACTTTATAGATTTGTGCTATAAAGTTGCTAAGCTTATAGATAGCTTTAGCCTAGCTGCTTGCTAAAGTAGCTAACTGCTAATATACTGCTGCTAACTGAAAATGCCGGTTCTGTTGGACAGATAGCTTTAGCCTAGCCGCTTGCTAGAGTAGTTAACTGCTAATATTTCACTTTAGCTATCTATTAGCTTGTTCTGTGTTACCGCTGATGGATCAAACGTTTGTATCTGTGCATTACGGCTGTAAATACTAATAGAAACATCTTTATTAGTTAAAAATGATCATCAGCTTTCCGTCACGTCTCTCTCTCCTCTGCAGTGGAAAGCAGCAGTGTTCCTCCAGCCTTGAGCCCGGTTCGTGGCTCAGCTTTAGGTCAAATGACGGTAAACAAAGTGAAAAAAAATGTTTTCCACTTGAATTTGAACAGACTGTCAGAGCAGTCGAGGACACGGTGAACATAAACACAGAGTCTGTTTCCACTCAGCCTCTGGATTTTCTGTTGACCTTAATGGTTTCAGCTGCAGCCTGACGCGTGCACACGCAGTAATAACAGCTAAGTGCTGCTTTATACCAAAAATCCTGAAGAGGCTCCGACTTTCAGCCCCAAAATCACATTCAAGTGACATTTTATCAGCTGTTCTCTGTTTGCCAAAGGGGGATTTTACCCCAAACAGCCAGCAGTCACTGACGTATTCGTCTCGTTGACGTCAGTTTCACTCAACACTTAGTCTACATTAGCGGTTGCTCAGAGTAAATACCTTTAAAGGTTCAAGTGTGTCAGAGTTAGATGGCTGTATTTACAGAATCTAACATTCATTAGTGTTTAATCACCTGAAAATAAGAATTATTATGTGTCTGTTACCTTAAAATTAGACTTTTATATCTACGGACACAGCAGGTCATCTTCTACAGAGTTCTCAGCCACTGTAGGTTGCTTGGAAGGGGAGGCGAGGGGTACTCAGTCACTGTTAGACGCCTCTAAATCCTACACACTTTGTATTACCAATTAATCAAATGACTGTGTCAGTGTCTAAGAGAGAGAGAGAGATTTATCACCCATTTTATCTCCTTTCTGCTCTTTGTTTTGTTTTTCTGGCAATGAGCTAAAACAAGCTTACAAGTTAAAACAAGCTAACAGCGAGCTAAAATAAACTAACAACAAGCTAAAACAACCAAGCAGCAACCTCTGTGGCTGGTAAATGAAGCCAACACTGAAGTGCTAAAAACTGCAGTTCCCCAAACGTCCACTTGAGGCTGGCTCCAGAAGTGAGCCAGTCTCCATAAGTCCCCATGTTAAAATATCTAAATAAACATATTTTTCTGAGTAGAAACCAAACTAACAAAGATGAAACACGACTCTAACATATCAGCTGGCTTCAGTTTGACTTGGACTACTCCCATTTAAAGGTCTGTCTCTAACAGATGGCGGTATTCTTAGGATGTTTCTTGCCGTCTTCTGTTTACTGCTTGAAAAACAGAGACGCGATGACAAAGTCTGAAGTCAATGCAACCCACTCAAACCATCATGGAGCCGGGTCAAAGCACGCCTGACCCTCGCACGCCTCCAGAGATGGTCGACCTCCAACTGGTCATGGAGACGCAAATCAACAAGGCATGGTTCAAATCAGCGCAGCCAAATCTGCCATTGGAAACGCCCGACAAGCGTCCAAAGAGAAACATTTAGAGACTCGTCATGTCTGTAAATTGTTGACAGTTTTGTGGCAGTCTTTTTGTTTTCTGGCTGCGCTGCAGTAAGATAACGTCCCAGTTTTCTTAATCCCACCTAATCCCACCAAAAGCTACGATTGGCTTGCTCGTTTTTCCAAGCAGCCGTCCATGAGCACAAACACCAGATCTGTTTGTATCTGCGAAAAATTTGGGATCTGATTCAAGATGTCTGAAATGGATCATCTGTGTCTGCAGGTTAAACTGTGTTTACTGTGATGAAACAGTCTTTAAATCCTCAGGTAAAGGTGCGGCCTTTTAAAGTTCGGCTGACAATACATCGCATTGTTTGTCCGGTTTGGTCAGCTCGTAAACTGTCAAACAGTAAAACTAAATTCTCGTCATCTGGGGAACAAAGTCATTCAGGACATCTGACGCCACATCCCTCAGCTCTGGACTTCTCTGGTAGCCGTAAATCGAAGCTGGGCTGATGAATGGACAGATCATCTCTCCAGCTAATACAACAAATCACCATGTGAAGATCCACGGTTCTTCTTAAACTACGTTTACAACTGCAAATCCTTCAAACACTGTTACATAACGTATTTACTCGTAGTAGTCGTGCTGCTTTAGAGAAAGAACATGTCGTCAGAGCGTGGACAGGAAATGTGTGTGTTGAGATAAGAGAAGAAGTAGAGGCGTTCTTTCCTTTATATAAGAGAGCTAAAAATAATCCTTTGGACCAGATTAGGATCAGCTGTACACAACTCAATCTTCATGATGTCATTTTCTGTCACAACGTCCCCATAAGGACGTTTGTCAGCTACTTTCTGCGGCTCAAGAAAGCTTTTGTTCACCCAGACATATCTTTGTTTTTGTCTTTTTCTGTTGTTGTTTTGGGTTTTTTGTTCCATCCTGATATCACACAGATCACTTTTTATCAAAGAAACACCTCAAACCAAACTAAATCTGTCTGCATGGCTAAATAACACAAGATATACTGTGTTCTGCAGTTCCTCTTGTCGTCCACTTGAGGCTGGCTCCAGAAGTGAGTCAGTCTCCATAAGTCCCCATGTTAAAAACTTCACAGCAGAAATAAACATGTTTACAGCCTGGTACAAAAAACAGTTTTTGGACGCTTTGATTGACAGGTGGGTGCTCGGATGTCAACAAATACTGATTTCTATGCAGTGATTTTAAAGCAGCTGTAAATGTCTGTCAGCGTTTTCATTTTGTTCCCACAACCTTTGCACCAGTTTGCTGCGTTGTGATCTTCCAGCTCAGTCTAAATACGAGTCGTCCTTGAGCGCTCTGCCCTCCCCGCTGCTCGCTCTGCCTCCTTTCACCATAGTAACAAATGGACAGGAGGGAAGGTGAAGCAGCTCTCCACTCGCATGTTTTCATTTTGTTTCCGTCTGAGCCACACACAAATAACTCCCCGCAGAAATGTCAGAGATATCTGGAAGATGGAGAGACACAACTTCAAGACAAACGTGACCACACAGTGCTGCACGTGTTGTTTGCACTTTTCTTTGTATGTTGTCATGAAAAGAAATCATGTGTTTCCCCCTGAAAATAACACACACACACACACACACACACACACACACACACACACACACACACACACTCCTTTCATGCAAACATAACTCATTTGTATTGACTGAGGATAAAGTTTTATTCTATCCAACAATGACACGTGTTTCACTGAGGTCACAGCTCAAGGCTTGTTTCTGGTTTAGGACGAGAGTTTGATTAAAATAACTTTAATTAAAGATGAACTGTAAAAAAAAAAGTTGCATAAAGCATCAATCTGTGCACAGATGACAGTTTTATACCTGCATGAACCTTTGTGGAGTTTTTCCTGCGTCATTTAATGCCAGACGAAACGTTTTAGGATTTTTGGACACACATAAACAGCTACAGAGCACCTGATGACTGTAAGTCCGATCTTTTTGACCGTTTTAGATTTTATGGTGAAAAACTGCTAAACCACAACAGTAAAAGACTGTAAAATATGCCATGAAGTATGACTGTATAGAGTAAAACACAGTCATACTTCAAAACCTGTATTCATACACCATTTTTAGGGGATTTAATTATACGGTAAAACACCGTAATATTAATGCCATATTTTACTGTTGTGGTCTGACAGTTTTTCAACATAAAATCTACAGACATTTTAAAATACAGCATTAAACACCAAGTACTAATATTCTTTTAGTGTCATTTTACAAATGGTTGTATCGTATTTATTAAGATACAGTTCTGCCGTAAAAACAACAGTTCCTTTTTTACAGTGTACGAACTCCAGAGGGAAATATCTGTCTCTTTAGCTGATAAACACTTACAGCTCGATTAGGAAAAGATGACAGCGTGAGTTAAATGTACTTATGTACCCACCAACTGAGTACGTAAGATTTAGAAGGATCTATTAGCAGAATATAATTACTATAACTATATTATGTCTTAGAATCAGACTTCCAGAGCCGGCTCTAGACGGGACATTAACATTGTTTCTGTGATTTGCAGCCTTGTAGTTTCTTTCATGTTATGAAGGAGGCGAGGGGGCTGCCACTAAATCCTCCGTGGTCCCGACCACCGGTCCGTGGGAATGTTCTCCACTGGGACTGACTTTGTCAGGACAGTTATAAGAAGCCCTCCACGTTTTTATTTCTGCGTACCCAACCCCCATCCCAAATTCCCGGATACTGTACTGAGGACATGACCTCGGTGTCCTCGGCTACACTGTCCAAATCATACAGTATACAAAAGAAACCGACCTTAGATCCTGGAATTAGGTTTGGAAAACCCCCAAAAAATCCATTTTCACAGGGAAGAAGTGGAAGAAAAACCTCAGAGGACGTAGATCAAACTAACATCATATTCATGTTTAAATGACCTTTCTGATGTAGATTATAAAGTGTGAGTGAAGACTGTAAGTCCTGGAGGACCTCAGGTGTGATTCACATAATGTTTGTTCAACGCTGCTTCTCTTGTGATAAATCAGAGACGCTGAACTGTAGAGACAGAACAGGAAGTACAGTCTGAGGTAATACGATATATAGAGAAATTTAAAATTAGCTCCACCTTTACCAGCTGCAACATTAAACTAATAAACACATCAGTATAGAAATTCACTCAATTTAGCAGCCATGGTAGTTGAGTGGCTGGTTAACCTTAGCTTGCTTGCTAACGTTATCATTAGCCAAACACTGAGTGGGTATTTAAACAGTTAAAGTGATACAAGATGCTAAGTTATGGATTTAGACAAACAGATTTTAGCCAACAATAACTGATGTAACGGTACAAACAACGAACGAACGCTTTCCACAACCAGGAGCGATGCAAGGCAGAGGATAACTGGCTAACGGCAAGTGAAGCTAGTTGGATGTGGCTTACCTGCGTGCTGTTGGCTAATGGGTTGATTTGCAAACGGCAGGCTACGTAGTATGCAAATAAATGTAGTAACATTAAAGATAGTAACTGACAATGTAATTTATTTTATAGTGTTTAGTCACGACTAAGAAGTGCAAGTCCAAAGCTGTTGTGAACGTTACAAATATGGAGCATACACCAGAATATTATCGACTGTTTTAAACATCTACTATATGCTATATACTCGTCTTCTCCCTAATCTACAGCAGAGCAACACAGAGATTATATTGTCATCTCATGGTAACCTAATCTAACAAGTTACACCTTTACTAACAATAGTGACTCAGGGCGTCAGCTAATCAGATGAAAATAGTCTGGTCACACTATGCAAGTAGTCAGTATGTGAGGAATCGTAGCCAGAATTTAAGAAGTCCAAGTTTATATTTTTCTGTCTGTAAAAGATCTCACAATCTCACGGCGACATAAATTATTACGACTCTACTGTAATCTACTGAAGTATCTGAACAGTTGTTGTACTTTGAACAGAGGTGAAACTTTACACCACCCATCTATACATGCTGCAGCGGTCGCACGAGGTCTCTGCTGTCTGTACGTACACAAATTACAGAGTACGCCACAGAAAATAGATCCTCCACTCTTTAACTTTTCCGGGCAGAGACTCGCCTTACTTGAACCTAAACGTGCAGCTGCAGTGCCATAGGTTTGAGGTCCGCTCACGTGGCAGCCGAACACTCGCTGTATATAACATGAGGTTTCATTTACAGGTCTGGGCAGGCGTCCAGGTCGTCCTCAGGAAACCTCACATCCAGTGTTGACATGAGGCCAGTTATCCTGGTTTGTGGGCTGTGCCGACTCTGTGAGCTTTGCAGACGCAGATAAAATGAAACAAACAGACTGGATCCAGATCTCCGTTTAAACAGAGACCACTGCTTCTTTTTTTAAGGCCCTGCTGGGACTGCAGCTATAATGTTGTCAAGATACATTTATTCTCATTTATCTCGATTGGGTTGTGTTTGGTTGAGTAAATTTGCACAAATATAACACGACTGAGGTGTTAAACTAATCCAAACACTGTAGACTTCCTCTGTAAAGGATTATCTTTGTGTGTTTTAGCTGCTGGAATCAATTTTTAAGGTATTCACCTCTGTTTTTTCTATCTAAGAGGAAAAACTGTTTAGTTAAAGGGACATTTCACTGGGTTTACATGAACTCAGTGCCGAAAGTCAATAAATACATGACCATTTACTTTTTTTAGACATTTACTGAACAGTCAGGGTTTAAAAAAGGGTTGGCGTGGACGGAAATGTAGGATCCCGACTTTTTAGAGCTTGATTCAAAGTAGAAACTCAAATGCCATATTCAATTTGTATATATTCTATATTTCAGCATTTCACAGCAGAGGAAGCTGCTGGACCTGAAGAGTGAACCACTGCACACAATATGGTAAAGTCAGAAATCACCTCACTGGAGCATCAAACGATTAATCTGCAGCTGAAAATAGTCCCAACAACAGGCGACTGAGCATTTCTAAAATTCAGCATTTATTTGACTTTATATCATTGTATACTGATTTGAAACATGCACACAGAGCGCCAGACCTGCATGTTTGATTTAAATGTTTTTCTTCTCCTGCCTTTCAGTGTGTGAGCGCTAGGGCTGGGACAGGATCTGACCATAGGTTGTGAGAACATCACCATCTAGTGCAATCTGTTGTCAGTATTACAGCCTGTCCTGCCTTGAAATAGTTTGTTTAGATAGAAAACAAATAAAAGTTATAAAGATAAATGTGATGTCAGGTTAATGAAGAAAATATATTTGATTTAGGTGAAGAATGCAGCTATAAAAGCATGAATGCTGTCAAAACATGTTGTTATTAAACTGTTAGACTCTTTTGCAGTTTTTCATTAAAGTGGTGAACTTGATCCTTGAGAATGACTCTCACCTGTTACCAGTGAACCTGTTTACCTGTGGAATGAGGAGAATCAGTTTGAACTTTAAATATCTTGTTCTTTGTTTTTATTAAAAATAGATAAGGCTTCATAAAATTAAAATAAATGGAGCAAATTGTTGCCCCAAGTGAAGGAGTTTCGAGGTCTAGTTCACGCATCGATGGGAAAATGAGGACCGTGGGTTATGCAGCATCAGCAGTACTCGCAGATGCGTTGTACCGACCATTGTGGTTCAGAGGAGCTGAGCCTGAAGGAACAGTCTCGATCTTCAGGTCCATCTAATGCCCAACCCTCACTTGGTCATGAACTTGGTAATGACCAAAATGATATTGCTGGATGATTATATGCAAAATAGAGCTCAAACAGGTATTGAGAAATGGTTAGGAACTTGACATCTGGAGGGGAGCTCCAGCAGAGCCACAGGTGAGGTGGTTCCAGCATCAGATCAGGATGTCTCCTGGGCACCTTCCTCTGAGGTATCTCCAGGCACGTCCAACTGGTAGAGACTCAAACCCAGAAGTCGCTGAGACCACATAGTCCACGGAGCCTGGGAACACCTCGAGATCATCCAGAAGCTGGAATGTGTTTCAGATTTTGAGCTCAAGGACATGATATTTGCAAAGTCTGTGGTTTCTCTATGGCCTTGTAACCCCAAGCTGCACTCTACTCATGTACAGAGTTTATTTATTTCTGGTAACAGACCACAACAGGCTTTTTGAGTTTCTATCATCTCACAAGATCCGAACCTTTATGACCCTTATTTGATGCCGTACACATGCTCGCAGCTCGTAGAGTTTGTCTTTGGACATCTGCAGAATGCATCAGGCCACATGAAGCGCGGTTACGTAACTCAAAGCTCTCCAGCACTCTTTCTAGGAATCATTCCTACAGCTGTTCCTGGAAATGTTTACACCGCAAGGAGCTGCAGCACTGGAAGAAGTATTCAAATTCAGCTGTACAACATTAGTAAGTACTCAACTTGAAATACCCAAGTAAAGTACACAATTGAATTTCCATTTTGTGCAATTTACTTCTACTCCTAATTACTTATTTGACAGCTTGACTTACTTTTCTGATTACACATGAAGTGTTCCTTCAAGTGTTGAGAAATTCTATTACTTCTAAGAATCTATCTAACTTCTAATCTAATCTACATCTAATCTAACTTCATAAATTTGAAGAGGAATATAAAAAGAACAGTTGTATTTTTTGATCATGCTACAATAAAACATAGTATACAAACATACATGCAGTTTTTCTTTTGTTTATTTATTCAATCATAATCTGTAAATCTAAAAGTCATTTTTTAAATGTCTTTGGACATTTGAGGAGAAACCAGAGCACCTGGAGAAAACCTTCTGTGGGTTGGGTCTATGATTTTGACTTGCTTGGATGTTTGGCTGCAAAGATTTTGTTTTTTTTTTTTAAATGTCTTTGGACATTTGAGAAACCAGAGCACCTGGAGAAACTCTGTGGTTGGGTCTTATGATTTTGGACTTGCTTGATGTTTGGCTGCAAAGTTGATGTTTTTTTTAAATGTCTTTGGACATTTGGAGGAGAAAACTGATACCCTGGAGAAACCTCTGTGGGATATTATTTACAAAGACTCAACAGTTCACACCAATGATGACAAGGAAAACTTGCACTTTAAGAGGCAGAAACCTCGAGCAGAACCAGGCTCATGGTCGATGTTGGATTCGTAATTAATATTAGCTGGTAGCTATGTGTTGTGTTGTTGAACTTGCTTGATGTTTGGCTGCAAAGATTTTTTAAAAATGTATTTTGGACATTTGAGAGAAATCCAGAGCACCTGGAGAAAACTCTGTAGGATGTTATCATTGACAAAGCAAGGCAAAACCATTTATCGTGTTCAGTCAGTCGTCGTCGTGAGTCCAGTCAGCTGTCGTGTTCCCCATGCCCTCACACAAACAAAGAAGTTCAGGAAACCTTCTCCACCGTGGAAGGTCTTTCCCTCCTCCGCACTCTGGGTACTGGGACCCCATTCCTCCCTGGCTTCAACACGCCTCACCTGTGGAGGCCGAGGTGTGCCGCTTCAGTGCGATTCACCACTATCACCTGCACTTCCACATGCTGCTGCACTTCCTCTATACCGGCCATCATTTCCTCTTTCACCTGTACTTCTTCTATACCGTCACTTCCTCTCTTCACCTGTACTTCCTCTATACCCGACCATCACTTCCTCTTTCACCTGCACTTCCACATGTTCCTGCACTTCCATCAGTAATGCTTCGGCAGCTCTTCTTCACCTGCATCGAAGCTTGAGGTTGTTCTAAGAGCTGCTCCTGGAGGATTTGGTCATTTCACACTTCAGACTTCAGTTGTTCTTCCGCTGCCTGCAAGTTTTTGCGGAGTTGCTCGTTTCTCTATTCACAGCAGCAGGCGCCTTGATCTCAAGGCCTCCATTCTAAGTTTACACATTAATATGCCTCCTGCATCTTCACAGTCTCATTTCTGTGTTTCATCAGGCAGAGCTTTGCAATCCTGGGCTGGAACCTCCACGGAGAGTGTCAGAGATCATGCCTTTGGGTTCCTCATTCCTTGGACGTCCTCCGTTGCCTTCAGCCACCTGGACGTCCTCCGCCTGGGTCGCCTGGACGCCCTCCACGCCTCAGCCTCTCGGAATGTCATCAGTTGCCTCTGGCCTTGGAGAAACTCTCTGGTACATCCTCTGTTGCTTTGGTCTTCTGGAATTCCTGCAAGGCTTCTCCTTGCTTGACACTTTAGTGTCGTCAGAACAGGTTGATTTCTTGAACAGAGTAATTCGACTTTGCACGCTGTTGTCAGGAGTCTGAATCTTTTTAACGTTTTGTGTTGTGTCAGTAAAATCATCCTTGAATTTTTCAAACAGAGCGATGTGGGTTTGCACTGTTGTCCCATGTTTGGAATATTTAATGTTTTGTGTCGTGTCAGTAAAATCATCCTTAATTTTTCAAACAGAGCGATGTGGGTTTGCACTCTGTTAACCCATGTTTGAATCTTTTTTAACGCTTTGTGTCGCTTCAGTAAAATCATTCTTTATTAAACAGAGCAATGGGTTTACCTGTTGTCCCATGTTTGGAATCTTTTAACGCTTTTGTGTCGCGTCAGTAAAATCATCCTTTAATTTTTCAAACAGAGCGATGTGGGTTTGCACCTGTTGTCCCATGTTTCAGAATCTGTTTACATTTTGTCGTGTCTGTCTTCAACTCATGCTTGAGCTTTTCAAACAGAGCGACTTGGGTTCTCACCCTGGAAGTGTTGACCTCCTGTATGATGTTCATCTTGTTCTGTGTTGTTGTTTCATACTCATCTGGTGTCTCAAACAGTGAGGCAGGGTTTGTAATGTTGTGAATTCACAGGGATTTCTCACACAGTGGATCTGTCGTGAATACTGAATATTCTCTGATGTGTTTGTGTGTTTGCCTATTTATAGACTTCAGAGGATCAAAGGATGATGATGTCATAGGATCATGTGGATCGCCAAAGGATCAAAGGATGGGAGTTAGTCATGTGATCATGATGTCATATGATGACAATTCCAAATGGTGGAACAGCTGTTGTAGCAACACACAAACATTTTACTGAACACTAGCTTGTGGAAACTCGTGTGATGTTTAAGGAACTGCAGTTCTTTGGTTTCACTTCACAGGTGTGGTTGCAGCTTGGGTACAACACACACTACAAGACACACACACACACACACACGTGTATATATGTATATCCACCACATCGTCACATTTCTAAAGCTCTGTTCAACGCCATTTATTATTTCATGCTAGCCGGTGTACACTAAATGTTTCTGTTCTTCTTCTATATGAAAACAAACAAAGTGTGAGGAGAACCAGAGAGTCCAGGCAGGACCTGAAACACAAACACACACATTCATTGTCTTCATTTGTTCATTCAGAAATTATTCAGTATTTCTGAAATCCATTTATTTGTTTGTTGTATGTGTGTGTACATGTCGTATTAATCCTGTTGTACCTGAATACTTCTATTGTGCTGAACTAAAACTGAGAGATACTTAAAGCAGCAAATGAAAAGATGAATAGTTATGCTGCTGAAGCAGAGATATACTCTTGTTTGATTATCTTGTGTTTTAGCTGCTGAATCAATTTTTAAGGTATTCAATTCCTGTTTTTCTATCTAAGAGGAAAATGTTTAGTTAAAGGACATTTCACTGGGCTTCTTACATGAACTCAGTGCCGAAATAATAAATACATAGAATTACTTACTTTTTTAGACATTTACTGAACAGCCGAGTTTAAAAAAAGGCTATGGACGGGAAATGTAGGATCCCGACTTTTAGAGCTTGATTCATGCTATGAAAACTCAAATGCCATGTCTCAATTTGTGAGACTTATATTTGCATTGGCAGCAGAGGAAGCCATGACCTGAAGAGTGAACCAATGCACAATAATATGGTGGAAGCCACAAATCCTCACTAGAGCATCAAATGTAGATTAATCCGCAGCTGAAAATAGTCCCCAACAAAAGACGACTGAGCATTTCTTAAAATTCAGCATTTATTTGACTTTATATCTACTGTATACTGATTTGAAACATGCACAGGAGCGCTGTGACCTGCATGTTTGATTTCTTAAATGTTTTTCTTTCTCCTGCCTTCAGTGTGTGAGCGCTTTAGGCTGACAGGATCTGACCGTAGGTTGTGAGAACATCGCCATCTAGTGCAATTCGTCAGTACATGTCGTCCTGCCTTTTGGAAATAGTTTGTTTAGATAGAAAAACAAATAAAAGTTATAAAATATAAATGATGTCAGGTTAACATGAAGAAAATATATTTGATTTAGGTGAAGAATGCAGCCAAAAGCATGAATGCTGTCAAACATGTTGTTATTAAACTGTTAGACTCTTTGCAGTTTTTTCACAAAGGTGAACTGATCCTGAGAATGACTTTCTTCACCTGTTACCAGTGAACCTGTTTACCTGTAAGAATGAGGAGAATCAGTTTGAACTTTAAATATCTTGTCTTTGTTTTTATTAAAAAGGATAAGGCTTCATAAAATTGTAACAAATGGAGCAATTGTTGCCCAAGTGAAGGAGTTTTCGAGGTCTAGTTCACGCATCGATGGGAAAATGAGGACCGTGGTTGGTGCAGCATCAGCAGTACTGCAGATGTTGTACCGACCATTGTGGTTCAGGAGGAGCTGAGCCTGAAGGGAACGGGTCTCTCTCGATCTTTCCAGTCCATCTAATGCCCAACCCTCACTCTGGTCATGAACTTGGGTAATGACCAAAAGAATGATACGCGACAATGAGCGCCAAAATGAGCTCTCCCAACAGGTGGCTGAGAATGGTTAGGTCGACATCTGAGGAGCCCGACAGAGCCAGGTGAGGTGGTTCAGGCATCAGATCAGGATGCCTCCTGAGCGCTTATACCTGTGGAGGTATTCCAGGCACGTTCAGCTGGCACAGCCAGAACCTGCTGGAGGGACTACATAGCCCATCTTGCCTGTGAACACGTCGAGATCATCCAGAAGCTGGAATGTGTTTCAGATTTTTGAGCTCATGACATGATATTTGCAAAGTCTGTGGTTTCCTCTATGGCCTTGTAACCCTAAAGCTGCACTCTCCTACCATGTACAGAGTTTATTTACTTGGTAACAGACTGTAACAACAGGCTTTGAGTCTATCATCTCACAAGATCCGGAACCTTATGACCCTTATTTGATGCTGCACACATGCTCGCAGTTTCTGTAGAGTTTGTCTTTGGACATCTGCAGAATGCATCAGGCCACATGAAGTATGGTTACGTAACTCAAAGCTCTCCAGCACTCTTTTTCTAGGAATCATTCCTACAGTTGTTCTGGAAATGTTTACACCACAAGGAGCTGCAGCACTGGAAGAAGTATTCAAATTCAGCTGTACAACATTAGTAAGTACTAACTTGAAATACCCAAGTAAAGTACAAGTACCTTGAATTTCCATTTTGTGCAATTTAATACTTCTACTCCACTACATTTATTTGACAGCTTGACTTACTTTTCAGATTACACATGAAGTGTTCCTTCAAGTGTTGAGAAAATTCTATTACTTCTTAAGAATCTATCTAACTTCTAATCTAATCTACATCTAATCTAACTTCATAAATTTGAAGAGGAATATAAAGAATGCTGGGTATTTTGATCAGTGTTACAATAAAACATAGGTATACAAACATACATGCAGTTTTTCTTTTTGTTTATTTATTCAATCTGGGATCTGTAAATCTAAAAGTCATTTTTAAAATGTCTTTTGGACATTTGGAGGAGAAACCAGAGCACCTTGAGAAAACCCTGTGGTTGGGTCTTATGATTTTGACTTTGCTTGATGTTTGGCTGCAAGTTGATGTTTTTTTAAATGTCTTTTGACATTTGGAGGAGAAACCAGGAGCACCTGGAGAAAAACCTCTGTGGTTGGTCTATGATTTGACTTGCTTGGATGTTTGGCTGCAAAGTTGATGTTTTTTTAAAATGTCTTTTGGACATTTGGAGGAGAAACCAGAGCACCTGGAGAAAACCTCAGGGATATCATTTACAAAGACTCAACAGTTCACACCATGAGCATGGAAGAAACCAAGGCATTCTTTAAGAGGCAGTGAAACCTGAGCAGAACCAGGCTCATGGTCGCATGTTGATTCGTAATTAATATTAGCTGGTAGCTGTGTGTTGTGTTGTTGAACTTAAGCTGATGTTTGGCTGCAAAGATTTTTTAAAAATGATTGGACATTTGGAGGAGAAACTAGAGCACCTGGAGAAAAACTCTGTGGGATGATATCATTTACAAAGCAAGGCAAAACTAGTTGTTGTGGTCAGTCAGTCACTGTCGTGTTCAGTCAGTCGTCACGTGTCCAGTCAGTTGTCGTGTTCCTATGCCCCTCACACCACAAACAAAGAAGTTCAGAACCTTCTCCACCGTGAAGGTCTTTCCTCCTCCGCACTCTGTACTGTGGACCCTCCATTATCTCCTCCTGGCTTGAATACGTCTCACCTGTGGAGGCCGAGAGGCCGCTTCTTCAGTGCGATTCACCACTAACACCTGCACTTCCCACATGTTCTGCACTTCCTCTATACCGGCATCACTCCTCTTTCACCCGTACTTCTCTATACCGGCCATCACTTCTTTCACCTGTACTTCATAATCGCCATCACTTCCTCTTTCACCTGTACTTCCTCTATACCACCATCACTTCCTCTTTCACCTGCACTTCCACATGTTCCTGCACTTCCTCCATCAGTAATGCCGGCAGCTCTTCTTCACCTGCATCGCAGGCTTGAGGTTGTTCTAAGAGCTGCTCCTGGAGGATTTAGTCATTTCACACACTCAGACTTCAGTTGTTCTTCCGCTCGCCTCGCAGTTTTTGGCGGAGTTGCTCGCTCTCTATCTGTACAAGCAGCAGGCGCCTGATCTCCAAGGCCTCCATTCTAAGTTTACACATTAATATGCTCTCCTGCATCTTCACAGTCTCATTTCTGTGTTTCATCAGGCAGAACTTGCAATCCTGGGCTGGAACCCAATGAGAGGTCAGAGATCATGCCTTTGGGTTCTCAGATTCCTTTGGACGCCCTCCGCCTCAGCCACCTGGACGCCCCTCGTTGCCTGGCCGCCTGGGACGCCCTCCGTTGCCTGGTCGCCTGGACGCCCTCCTCCATTGCCCCAGCCTTCGGAATGTCATCAGTTGCCTCGGCCTTGAGAAAGTCCTCTGGCACATCCTCTGTTGCTTTGGTCTTCAAATTCTCGCAAGGTTTCTCCTTGCTTGACACTTTAGTGTCAATAGAACAGGTTGATTTCTTGAACAGAGTAATTCTAATTTCTCGCACTCTGTTGTCCCATGTTTGAATTCCTTTTAACGCTTTGTGTCGTTTCAGTAAAATCATCCTTTAATTTTTCAAACAGAGCGATGTGGGCTTGCACTCTGTTGTCCCATGTTTGAATCTTTTTAACGCTTTGTGTCAAGCTTTCTGTGCAAAATCATCCTTTAATTTTTCAAACAGAGCGATGTGGGCTTGCACTCTGTTGTCCCATGTTTGAATCTTAACGCTTTGTGTCGCGTCAGTAAAATCATCCTTTAATTTTTCAAACAGAGCAATGTGGGTTTGCACTCTGTTGTCCCACATGTTTGAATCTTTTTTAACGCTTTTGTGTCGCTTCAGTAAAATCATCCTTAATTTTTCAAACAGAGCGATGTGGGTTTGCACTCTGTTGTCCCATGTTTGAATCTGTTTTCACATTTTGTCGTGTCTGTCTTCAACTCATGCTTGAGCTTTTCAAACAGAGCGACTTGGGTTCTCACACTGAGAGTGTTGACCTCCTGTATGATGTTCATATCTTGTTCTGTGTTGTTGTCGCATACTATCTAAGTGCCTCAAACAGTGAGTGTGGTTTGTAATATTGTGAATCTATTGTGTGGATTTCGAACACACAGTGGATCTGTCGTGGAATACTGAATATTCTCTTGATGTGTTTGTGTGTTTGCCTATTTATAGACTCCTGGAGGATCAAAGGATGATGATGTCATAGGATCATGTGATCGTCAAAGATCAAGGATGTAGTTAATATGTGATCATGATGTCATATGACGACAATTCCAAAATGGTGGAACAGTTGCCAGGCAACACACAAACATTTTACTGAACACTAGCTTGTGGAAATCAGGTGGATGTTTAAGGAACTGCAGTCTTGGCTTTCACTTCACGTGGTTGCAGCTTGGTACAACACACACTGCGCCAAGACACACACACACACACACACACACACACACACACACACACGTATATATGTATATCCACCACATCGTCACATTAAAGCTCTGTTCAACGTCATTTATTATTTCATGCTAGCCGGTGTACACTAAATGTTTCTGTTCTTCTTCTATATTAAAACAAACAAAGTGTGGAGGAGAACCAGGAGAGTCCAGGCAGGACCTGAAAACACAAACACACACATTCATTGTCTTCATTTGTTCATTCAGAAATTATTCAGTATTTCTGGAAACTATTTATTTATTTGTTGTATGTGTGTGTACATGTCGTACATCCTGTTGTACCTGAATATTTTATTGTGCTGGAACTAAAACTGGAGAGATACTAAAGCAGCAAATGAAAAGATGAATAGTTATGCTGCTGAAGCAGAGATACTTGAGTAATTCTATTTTTATGCCACTTTATACTTCTACTCCAAACATGTACTTTTACTTCACTATAAATATTTGAAAGCTTGAATTAATACAAAATATAACGATAAGAAAATACTGCAATATTCCATTCTGCATAATGTGTAGTTTTACTACCACATTGTCACATCCTGAAAATAATAATAAACTTGTTAATACCGTCCTCGTTAATACAAGTGTGTACCTTATCATTACAGGTGTGTAGCTTGTTAATATGGGTTGCATCTCGTTAATACAAGTGTTTGCAAATATACCTGACTGAGTCTGTCCTCTGTTTGGCGGTGTAGTTACTGGATCTAAAGAAACAAGCACACCCTGTTACCTCACATACATCAACCACAACCCCGCCCCCTCTCACCTCACCTGTCAGACTCACCTGATGTCATCGCCAGCTCGATGCTGTAGTCGGAGAACTCGTGTCTTTTGCTCACAGAACAAACGTGAACGCCAAAGTCGTCCATCTTGACGTGCTGAATGGTCAGAGCGATGCTGCCCGGGCTGTAGGCGATGGCGTATCCCATCGTGCAGTTCTGGAAAGCTTTATGTTTGATGTAGTGACACAGCAGCTCGTTGTTTGGGTTCCTCCACTGCGCGGACAGCTGGGAGACATGTTCGTGGTCCTCATAGTGATAGGAACACGGAAAAGTGACCCGCTGACCGGGACGACACAGCACTCGAACAACGCTGCCTGCAGACACAAGAGCTCACTGTGAACTCCGGAGACAGAAATCAAGGTTAAAGTGACAAAAACACACAAAGTAATCAACAACTGTGGTACTTTTAGCCTCTTTTAGCTCATAGTTTTGGTTTTAAAGCACACACAAAGCTAAGCTAACATGGTAATTAGCACTAAACACAAAGCTAAGCTGATGCAGCTGATGGGAATGTGAAATACGATTAGTTTTCTATTAAAGGTCCAACGTGCAGCATTTTATGGTGTCTGGCTGCACAGTTGCTGATTGCAAACCCCTCACCTCACTGTTTAGCTAGCTAGAAAGCTAAAATAAGTGAAAACTAAACTGTGAGGCAGCCACAGCTAAGGTTAGCTTGAACTAAAGCAAAGTTTAGTTGTTGTAAATAAAAAATATCCTTATCCATCCAGCTAGATAAACTCCTGCTTAAGATTGTGTAATTTTTGTGTAATAATCCACCTAAAAATACATAAAATTAAATTTATTACAGCCTTCTTATGTTTTATTTTTGCTGTAAACTTCACTCATAGGCCTGACTAACAGTGACTGTGCAGAATCAGCGAGGAGAGAAAGTACCAAAAACCCCCGACACCGTCATCTCCTAACATCTAATCTAATTATATTAAGAACACTAAGTGTCACGGTTACCTGAATAACATGTTAAATCACGGCTGATTCAGGTGTGAAGCCAAACTCACCTCCTCCAACCAGGTGTGAAAGAACCAGTCCAAAGTAGAGAGCAGCCGTCGCAGCCTGTTGGAGAAGCGTCCTCCACATTTGGTGATGGATTCACTCCGCAGGTTAACAGACGACGTACATGAATATTGTTCAGAGTCGAAGATGAAGGAGCTGCAGCTCGGAGAGACGACGGCTGCCTCGTATCACTTTTGTTTTTCGCAGTTAGATCGGCTTACAAGCCTCCAACCGTGAAGGCTGAGCTGGATGTGTGGTGACCAGCTGTCACGGGGGACTTCTTGTTACATGATCCAGTTTTGGTTTTGGTTTGAAACGTCTGCAGAATTCATGAGCAGCTGACTGACCACAAGAGAGAGACAGTGATCGATCAGCTGAGATAACAAAACACAAAGAAGGTTCATGAGGGGAAGAGGATGTTTTTAAATATGCACTTCCCCTGCTGTGAATTTTTATAGAACTCACCTGTTCAAATTATATTAAAGTTCTGCAGAATTAAGGGCGTGGACGTCGTCACAGATGGCTCGTTTGAGCAGCCAGGCCTCAGCTCCGCCGATCATCCATGTTATGTTTAGATTAGTCTGGAGGAGGAAGAGGCAGGATGGCCAAGATGGCGGAGTCCAGAGCAACCTCACTGAGCTTCAGACAGCTGTGGGTCTGATCTCTGCAGCGCGACAGATGAAACGCTGAGAGAAAAGTTCACATTTCAAGATTAAAGTTCAGATTGTGAATCGTTAGCAGTGTGGAGATGAATGATTTTCTGTCATACAGACACCTTCATCAGGTGGCCCATTCAGTTCCAGCTGTTAGCTCTGTGAAGGACAGGATATGACCGATGACATGAGGAGAAGGAGACGAGGCTGCAGAGCTGGATCTGAAGATGGACAAACCACGAGGACAGTCGGGCATCACAGGAACATGAGATCTCTGCACAGGAACGTGGAGGAGCTAACAGCGCTAACCAGGAGCTAGCCAGGCTAACAGACAGACATTCTGCTGTCTCAGTGCTCTGTGAAATGACAGCACAGATTATTAAAATGTGTTCACAGGAGATTTAAAATAAAATAAAATGAAACGAGATGGAATAAAATCACTCTGCTCACCTGTCGACGTCACATTGACACGCTCGTTAAAACTTAAACTCACCTGTGATTGGACGAAACTGTTAAATGAAACGTCACACGGCTAAAATCACAGAAATCAGTTTAATGTCAATCAGTGCCATTTATACAAATCAGCTGTTTTCAAAACACACTTAGAGAAAAAAAAAACGTTATTTTAACGTTATTTTAACGTTTTAACTGGTGACAAAGTGTAACATGATCACAGCGTGCACAAACACGAACTGTACACGGTAAAGTCCCACAGAGGAGTATATGTACAAATACACATTCATCCATTCAGACAGGTGAAGATTCATTTACAGGTGTGACCTTAAATACTGAATATTTTAATACTTCACACTGAAGCCTGCATCAACAAACAAACAGACTTTTTGTAAACAAACTTTTTTTTTTAATATCTGTGTCACGTTTTTATGATCGAGTCTCATGCACGAAACTAAAGAGAATAAATAAATAAAACAAAACCTCTTTGTCTTCATGAAGGTGTCCGCCTCAATTCTCTGTGATTTACAGAGTTTCCTGATGGACAGTGAAGTAAACTGCTGCCAGCTGTAGCTGCTGTTAACTCAGTTTGTTAGCCGGGCTGTGAGCTCAGAGCACCAGGGGAGTGTTAGTGTTCGTACCACAGGCATTTAAAACTACCGGGAAGAAGAAGAAGAAGAAGAAGAAGAAGAAGAGGAGGTTTACAGGGGAATGTTAACAGGGAGCGGAGCCGGTGTCGTGCCAGAACAGGAGTTGGGCAATACATAAGTTAGTATCATGGATCATGTCAGCTGCTGAACTCTTATCCACTCAGTGTTTTTCTAGCAATAACATTAGCGAGCAAGCCAGGAGTTTTCATGAATTAGCTGAGATGTTATCCACCTAAGACAGCATTCTGATATGTTAACTAGCTAGCAATTTGTCTGTGTTAGCAAGCAAGTTAGCGTTAGCCAGCCAAAAACACAATATGACAATGTTTTATTGCAATAATGTTAGCTTTGACTTTGTGTTGCAAACTGTCTGCTAGCAAAGTAGATCTGGAATTTTAGCTCAGTTTATTAGCTGCTGTTAGCTAATGTTAGCACAGTCTGTTAGCTGCTGTTGGGTAATGTTAGCTTAGTGTATTAGCTGCTGTTAGCTAATGTAAGTCCAGTTTATTAGCTAATGTTAGCTCAGTTTGTTTGCTGCTGTTAGCTAATGTTATCTCAGTTTGTTAGCTGCTGTTAGCTAATGTTAGCTCAGCACAGAGTTAGCTGTTAGCTCAAAGCACAGGGGGAGTGTTAGAGTTTGTAGAAGAAGAGGTTTTAAGGGAATGCTGAGAGGTAGCAGAGCCAGTGTCGTGCTAGAACCAGAGCTAGGCAATGTAACTGGAGAGGCCCAGCAGCCTCTATGGACATAATGGCAGAGGAGAAGAGAGTGAAGAGGACGCTGACGGAGGAAGCTAAGAAGAGAAAAGGAGAGAGTGAGCGAGCAAGAAGCCGCCGGACAAGAGTAAATCTGGGACTGACTGTTAGTTGTTGGTGAGAGCTTGGTGAAACAAAAGGCTGAAAGACAGACGCCGAGCTGGGCTGACTGCTGTTGGACTAGTCAGTAATATTAGCTGCTGCTGTGTCTGCTGCTGGTGACCTTGTTGATGTTTGACTCGCTATAAGTAATGTAATCAGAACAAATACTCGAGTACAGCTGAACATATTTACACAGTGGAGGCAACAAATCACAAAGATTCTTTGCAATGTTGCTAGAGGGTCACATGATCCATGGAACGGACTGACTCGAAGCAGCAGGCGTCACAGTAAGAAGTGAAACTAGAGGTTTGTAATCAGAGTATAAAAACGTCATCGCATGAGGCCCAACGTGTTTCTGATTTCACTCAAACTGGTTCAAGTTTTGACAACAACATAACGTGCTGATTGTCCCTGAACGTCTCAGACGGAGGTTATAATCGGACGATGAATCGCGTGGTGTGCAGCGGTGCAGAGCGTCACCCAATGTGTGCCTAACGTACCGCAGACTTCCTGCTGCTGTTGTGAAGTACAAGACGATGTCACAAAACCGACGAGACACGAAGACGATCACTGTACAAATACACTTCATATTTTACAGTTTAGCTCCTCCTCCTCTGCTCTGTGCCTTTTCTCTGACGGCTGGTGGTGAAGAAGAAGGTGGCGGCAGCGGCGGTGGCGGACCCCGCCATTACTGGATGCCTCTGAATAAACACATGGCGAACACCATGGCGAAGAGCTGCAGAGAGGACGACACACACAACACTTTGCTGTTATTAAACACTTTTAGATGAAAAACATGGAGTAATAAACGAGTCAGTGTTTTAATGTGACGAGCTCGTACTTCGATGGTCAGCACCACGATGGCTAACGCTCCCGCCGTGTAGATGTACGTCTCAAAGTAGTCGACCATCGCCGAGTAACAGCCCTGCAGGACGCGAACAGACGTGAATAAAACATTTTAATAATGTTATGAAAGCAGAGAGCATCAAACTTTATTATTGTTATGATGAAAAAATGTTTTAGTTTGTATTTAAATGAAAGCATCAGCTTCATAAGTGCACTACACACTATAAATGAGAAAGAACTGTGTGTTTATGAATAAACATGAACTGCACTAAGAGCCGTGTGTCGCCATGGAAACATAACACAGAGCAGAAAAATGTTTATTTTAAAATGATTTAAAAAATGTGTTGAAGAAACATCAGATGAAGTTTTGTATCTCAGCAGAGCAGCATGTAATGAATCTGACGCTACTTTTAATCACGTTTTTACATAAATAATCGGTTTATATAATATTTAAATCAAACAGCTGCTCTCACATAATATTTAATATGTCACATGTCTCGTGTCTCGTGATGTTTCTCAAACGCTCGGTGCTCTGATGACCTTGTTGTGTCTGAAGGCCACGCCGCCGCTCACACACTGCTCCACGCTGACGTCTCCCAGGTAACCGTTCCTCTGGCAACAGGCCTCGGGCACCAGCTTGTTGGGGCTGAGGAGTCTGAAGAGGCTCTCCTCGAAGTCCTCGGGGCCGCTCACGCCACAGCAGTCGAACTGTGCAGAGAAGAAGAGGAGGAGGAGTGTGTTGTTGGAGAACATGACGGATGCTCGTGGTGTCATTATAAGAGGAGGAGGAGTGATTGTTGCCTCACCGTGGTCATGATGGCGTTCCACGTGGACGTGAAGACGTCGCTGTTGTTGCGACCTTGGTAGTGACGCTTCAGCTCGCGGCTGAAATACTCTCTGGTCAGCTGGACGGAGACACAAACACAGTCAGGACGTCACCTTCAGACCAGGAGACTTGTGCAACAAATTTACTGCTCCAAATAAAGAAAAGATAAAAATAGAAATGAAATATTAATCTGAGAGAAGTGAGTGAGGAAGTTGGACGACCTTCACTGTCTGTTACTTCTCTGTAAACAGAGTTAGTGTCGCGTCACAAACAAACATTTTAAGAGTTTAAGTTTGTTTGTCGTCTGCAGACAGACTTCTACAGATCATCATCCTGATATAATAAATATTATTCCAGCATCAGTCTGATCCGTTTATTCAAACCAAATCACAGTAAATGTGTTTATTTTGGTTCACACAGCTGCAGCATTAGTATGTGGGTAATGTTCCTGTTACGTTTGGGAAGTTTGCTGTACATTTCTGATGATGTAACAAAGTTTATTAAACTGTAAACAATCTTGAAAAGTGAAGAAAGAAAAAGAAAAATCTACTGCTTCAAATAATGAATAGAAATGTCGCCTCCCTCACGCTCATTATGAATTGAACCTTAAATGAAACATTCTCGGGAGCTCAAAGTCGGCCTGCGTGCTGATGCCTCCACGTGAGCGACAGAGATTATTCTTAAAGACCATCACTGATGTTGTAAATGTTCGTCCACAGTCAACACATTTCAATCAGTGTCTCGTCTTTCTTCATCTTAGCAACATGAAAACAGGAAAAGTTGACAAGAGAACGCGAGGAAACATCGTTACTGTCATGTTAATAACATCTGTGACGGTCTGCATGATGAGCAACCACACACACACACACACACACACACACACACACACACACACACACACACACGTCAGAGAGTGTGTGTCCAGACACTCACGTGTTCTCTGAAGAGGAAGGCCAGGATGGCAGCAGCGAGTTCAGCCAGGAAGATGAAGAGGATGAGCATGAAGAACTGAAGGAGTCACAGAGGTACACAGACATTAATAATAATAACAAAACTTTATATATAAACTATGAATACACAGGATGAACTGTCTGCTTGTGTTAATGGACGCTCACGTCCTCTAGGTGGCAGTCTCGTGCTGCTCTTCTTCTGCTGTTCCATAACAGTGAAGGATGAACTCAGCTTGTTTACAGGCTGATATAAGTCATAACATGAATATGAAGTGCTGATGACACAACTTAGATCATTTCTGTTTCTATTTCTGTGTGTGTGTGTGTGTCTCTTTCAGCTTTAAAATCCAAATGGATGAAAAAGAGTCAAAACAAATCGAGCTCACGTTTCTTCTTCACACACTAAGAGGTCAGAAATATGTTAAGACGAGTTTTATGTGTCTGTGGTTGTTCGCGTATTCTGACTGTGAAACTAACTCCTGATTAAATGTCAATTAAAGGTCGTTCCACTGCAACAATTAAAGTACTCGAACTACTCAAAGATCTCTGCTGTGACGAACCTTTACTCCCAAAAAACCTGACAAAGTTAGTAAGAAAAAGTACTATTACTGCATCGAAAATGTTACTATGTAAGGAGGAAAATCTACTTTAAGGACCAGTGTCAGGGATTTAGTGCCAACAACTGCAGTTCCTCTAACGTCCACTTGAGGCTGGCTCCAGAAGTGAGTCAGTCTCCATAAGTCCCCATGTCTGCTCTGCCTTCACCCAATGTTCACATTCTGCTCTGGAAGTTTATGCACATTTTAAATGAGATAACGAGTCATTAACACTCTGTGCTCCAGGTAAGGTAACAAAAACATCAGCAGTCTTATTTTCAGCTGATTAAACACTAATAAAAACATAATTATGAATATTAGATTACACACTTAGACACACTGGACCATTAAAATGTGAAAACTTGAAGTATCAAAGCAGTAAAATGTTTAATGTGACTGTTATATCTGATCTTATTTGATGATTCTGACTCGTACTGACGTAAAAACAGGATTATTGTAGTAAATTGAACTTTTGGTGGATTCATTTCTAACAAAAGATGAAATATTATAAAGTTAATCTGCAGTAGAGTTAAAGGGTCTGCTCTGTCTTTGTCTCTGTCTGTCTTTTGTTATTTTTAACATTAAGCCGTCGCCTCGCTCTCGCCGTCGATGACTGACGGACTCACAAAGAGCAGCAGACATTTGTTCTCCCGGATGGCTCCGCAGCAGCCCAGGAAGCCGAGCAGGAACAGCATGCCGCCCATGGCCAGGATCACGTACACGCCCGTGAACAGCAGAGGGTTGGCCGCCACGATCTCCCTGAAGCCCATCGGGTCCAACAGCACCCAGACGCCGACGCCCAGCAGGAAGGAGCCGCCGAGCTGAGACAGAGGGTTCATCCAGATTCATGTTTTTAAATCTGTGTTTGTTTTAATCGTTTATCATTCAGACCACAGAAGAAGAAGAGGAGAGCAGAGCAAACTCACAAAGATGAAGAAGTTGAAGATGAACATGAGGTACTTCATACAGCTGAGGCAGTCCCCCTCCATGGCTGAGCCTCGAGCTGAAACCTCCCCCTGACCCTGAAACACACACACACACACACACACACACACACACACACACACACACAACACTGCATTCACCTCAGTGAAGACTTATGATACAGACCATCAGAGTACGGAAGAAAATACAAATATATAGAGTATTTAATATATATTAATATATGTGAGTATTAAAGCTGAAATAAATAGTTAATTAACTGATTATTCGATTAAGAGACTGATTATTAATTATCTGTTTGAGTCATTTCTCAATATACATTAACACGTACACACATGCAGTATATATATGTGTGTATATATACTGTTACACATACATATATACACATATACACACACGCATACATACACACGCGTACATACACACGTAAAATAAAACTATTTATAGAAATATATACTGCACATGTAGAACAAAGGAAGAACTGCTTATTAGACTGCATATGAATATAATATACTGTAATAATAATAATAATATGATATATTTATGTATATTTTGGAGTCAGTGGGTTGAATTTTGAGGTTTGCGATCAACTTCATTGATCCCACGCCGGAAACTCAGTTGTTGGTGTTGACTCAAACTTTGTGTTTGTATGTCTGTTTTTACCTTTTAAATCTGTTTTTACTTTAATTTTATTTTGTCTGTTTATAAAATCTAAATCACAGTAACAGTCTGAACGCGACTTGAAACGTTGCAGCGTGTTTCAGAAAACGTCTCTCCGCTCCTGAACACGCGACCGTTGGCCTGTAGGTCTGTTTTTGATGGATGCTGCATTAAAGCAGCACAGAGCAGCTGACAGGAAGTCAGACACACAAACATCAAAGAGAAGCCGGCTGATTTTCAAAATAAAACACCCTGTGCAAACTCCAGAGGGATCTACTCAGCTACTTACTCATGACGGAAGCGCGTGAACCAGAAAAATGTGAACGATCTCGTTCACGCGAGGAATGAGAAGGTGAGGGCTTCAATCAGCAGCTACACACTGATTAATCTGACTTCACACAAACAGCACAGATCTTCCTGCAGACTTCATGAGCAAACACCAGAAGAAGAAGAAGAAGGAGGAGGAGGACGGAGACGCACGATGACACATCGGCAGTAACAGTTTTTGTCAGTTGCGGGGACGTGACACTGACAGCCTGTCCCTGTGGGATCATTTGACACATGGAGGGACGTTGGCTGGTGCTGAGGAGGACATGGTGATGTGAGTGGGGCATCGGTGGGGGGTGTGAAGAGGACCAACTGTGCACTTATGGTCCCTGATGGTGTTTACCAGTTAAAAGCAACATACAGCCACCTGTCACATGTTTAACAGTTTAGTTTGATAACGGAGGATTTAATCGAGAGACAGACTCACTGACTCCGTCCACGCTGACATCTTTATGCTTGGTTTCAAGTTTTAGAGCTGCTTCTTTAAAAGTCAAGTTAAAAAGGTTTGTTAATCTCCTGAAACAGGAGCTCTCTGTAGTTATTTTTATTTTCTGCTGTGGATTAATCCACATTTGATGCTCTAGTAAGTATTTGGGCGGTATTTGCAGCTGTAGTAACTGTTGTATAAGCATCAGGAGCAAAGGAGGAAATCACGTGACATCCAGTCTGCAAAATAGAAACACGGAGAAGTTTAATTTGTTTGTGTTGAGCGACAGAGACGGTGAATGAGAGTGAGCGAGCGCCGGCCTCGAACACAGTATTAAGGCAATAGTACTGCTACAATGAAACAATCAGAAAATAACATTTAAGACGACTAAAAGTCGTTTTAAAAGTTATTTTCACCAACACCAACAATAAACTGTTAGCGGTGGGCTTTTCCAGCAATAATAAGAGAGAAAGCGGAGATAAAGTCTGCAACAATCGACCCACAAAAACATCCATTAACCAACGACCTGACCCACAAAGCACCAACTTTCTGCTTTACAGCAGCACAGTCATCAGGACCGACTCTCGGAGGAGCTGATCCTGCTGATGGAAGCCGCCCACAGGACCACAAGAGTGATTACAGTCCCGCTAAATTAACAGATTAGTGAATTTAGATATTAATTAAGGACTTGATGAAGAACATCAATCTACATTTAGGCATGCTGGACTTTGTAACTCTGACTTTTATTGTCTTAAACCAACATGTGACAGCTGCCGTTTGGACTCGTGTCCTGGTGCTTTGGTGGTTTTCTGCCATCTGTCCTCGCTTCAACAGTCCGCAGAGTTAACACCAGTAATTCCTGCTTATTTACCGCCTCGCTCTTTGTCTGACTGTGGCGAGCTCTCGGCGGCGTAAATGTGTGTTTACGGCTAATTTGAGCACTCCGCGTGGGGCTTTTAGTTTAATGACGTAAAATGCCGGCTGCTCTGCTCTCGCTGCAATTAAACACGGGTTTTTTTGTGACTGCCGGTGCACTCTGGGTAATTGCTCTCCTCTTTGGATGAGGTCAGGGTTAATAAAATAAGGGCACGTATGGGAGGGCGCGTTGGGAATTTGTCTGCACATGCACTCAGCGTTATTAGCGCGTCTTTGTCAATCACTCACGTCAGCACAATTAGACGGGAATTACAATTACACAGATAAGATGAGTGATTACGTGATGGACAGAGGGAAAAAACAAACAAGAAAACATGAAGAGCTGTCAAGAAACACAACAAGAAGAAGAAGTCATAATTACAGACACATTTACTGCAATCACAAAATTGGCGGCGTAATTACAAAGAAAAGGCCGGAACAGACGTCCTGATTAAACCGACAGGGGTTTTAAGTCAAAGTAATCAGGATTTAATTAACCATTATTGAATTATTACAATTATAATTACATTAAAAATAAAAAAAAAAAAACTTCACACCAGCTGCAGTTTTCATCACCTGTCGGCTGGACGGCTGGTCGTAGCACCTTTCTTTGTCGGTGGAAACATGTCTGAAGTGGAAGGCTGTAATTTTCTCTCCTGTTGTTAATGTCGTCTCCACTCGGAGCTCTGAGAGCCTTAAAAGGCTTTAAAAAGAGAAAAAATTGCCACTTTTATCCTCCTCTGACGGACTGATGGATGTAAGAGGAGAGCGTGAAGCAGGTGGGCGGGCGTTCAGAGGACATTTTAAAACCGGGTGCGCTCGTTTAAGGTGAGTTTACACCATGACGAGAGGAGACACGGTGTATCTCGTTTCCACAGCAGCGACTCCGGCAGTGATGGAGAAGTGTACGCCAGACTATGGTCGGTACACTGTGACATCACTGTTGGGCGTGGTTACAGGTGCAACCTGGACATAGTCTCTGTGAGGTCACCACCAGGTTGTGCTTGTTGTGGCGCTCATGGGGACTTCTGGAGCCAGCCTCAAGTGGATGACAAGAGGAACTGCAGTTTGTGGCTTCACTTCACAGACACGGAGGTTACCGCTTGGGTCACTGGCAGTGTTGTCGTACTGAAGATCAGCCTCAGTCTCAGAGAAAGAGGATTTTAGTTCAAGACCACTCAATCACCCGTGTTCTTCGATTTAGTCATTAACTATCTGGGAGTTCATCCGCAAAACAGCATCCAGCGAGAACACACAACAGTTTGTAAATACTTCAAGGTGACGCTGAACGAGGTGACTCAATGTAGCAACGACGCGTCACCCAAAGAGTTTTCATGAGCTTGACTCGGTCTCAATACACTCTGGTTTTGGGCATGACTTGATCTGGGTTTAGTTGGTCTGACAACAACACTGAACTTTTGTACGGGTCTGAACACGGCACAACTAATCATCTAAATTATTTAAATCTCAAGTTTTTTCATGATTATAACGATCACGTCTTTGTTTGCTGCATCTGTCATCTTTGCAAATGTAACTCTTCTCTACCTGAGGCTGGTTTCATGAATACATCACGAACGCCGCAGTACTTTTCTAACTCTTCATCCTGTGTTACTCTGAACTGCATCACATCAAATGTGTTTGAATCATCTGAGCTGCAGCCGGGATGTAAACCAGCTCTCTGTGGAGGTGTGTGAGTGCTTCTCACTCACCTGAGTCACCTGATAACTGCACCTGAAGTGGTTCAAAACCTCGACCATCAGAAATATGTTTGGACCTTAATGGTGAAAGACTCAACATCAGAAAGGTTTACTTATGGTACATCAGTGAAAAAAAAGGTCCTACGCTTCCTGTACCTTCGGTTTGGACACACACACACACACACACACACACACACACAGGTCCCATTTAGCAGCTGTGGCTCCTTTCAAAAATAGGTCTTGGGGCAGCTGGGTGATTTCACGCAGGCAGACGGAGAATGGCCACAAATAATTCGCTCTCCTCGCTGCAGTCGTGGCAAATCGCTCTGCTCGGACTCAATAATCCGGCAGCCGGCCGGCAGGTTTCCTGTGGACCTGGAGACCCTTCAGGTGTTGATGGACTCGCACTGGGACTGCCTGATTATGCAGGAAATGTACTGTATATGTATTAACATCTGGTGTGTCTGTCTGCCTCAGTGTGCACGCGTGTGATCTGCATTAATTTACTGTAACTACCACATAAAGTTAGTGTGACTGTTTACTAAGATTTGGCTTTTTCTTGTGAAGTAACGGTCAGAAACATCGAAACGAGACGTTAATGTGTCAGAGGTTTGCAGATTAAAGTCTCATCACTCCCTGAGAGAACTAATTCAACAGCTGCTGAAGTTAAAATATTTTATGTTTGTTCAAACAATTAAACTGCACATTCAAAACCAATAAACGTAATGTATCTCGCTAACAGTCAAACATCAACAAGGTCAACAACAACAGAGCTGTTACACTCACCCAGCTCCGGTTCTGCCACAACACCGGCTCCGCTCCCTCTCAAACCTCCTCTTCTACAAACACTAACACTCCCCCGGTGCTCTGAGCTAACACTCCTGGCAGCCTGGCTAACAAACTGAGCTAACATTAGCTAACAAACTGAGCTAACAGCAGCTAACAAACTGAGCTAACATGAGCTAACAGCAGCTACAGCTGTCAGCAGTTTACTTCACTGTCCATCATAAACTCTGTAAATCACAGAGAGTTGAGGCGGAGCAGCCGGAGGACATCAGAGGGAAAACCAGAAAACATTTTCTCCATAAAATATGATCCAGTTTCACCAAAATCAGTGAAATAGTTGGTGGTGTGTGACTTAGTGCCGTAAAGCGTTACGTACTTCTCCCGACCCGGAGCCCAAAGTTACATAGTGTGAGAACAGACGTACGAATGACAGAGACACCTGATCACAGGTCAGTGTGGATCAACAGGAGGTGACGTGACAGTTTGCTTTAAATAATCATGTCAGGACATTAATTTTTGTTAGTTTTCCTTCCACGCCGACGCTCGTTGCATACAGGACCTTCATTATCATTTATAACACGGCCGCTCGCCCACAGTGTCGAGGGCTGCACAGTCAGCATATTGCAGCATTGAAACAGGATCTCAGTGTGAATCCCGCCGGCTTCCCACAGCCGGCATGTGTAACTGTTTCTGCAGCAGTGACAGGACGCTCCAGTTCAATAAATCACAGGCTGTGGAGGAAGTGCAGCGTACACAGAAGTGTGTTTCAGTCCAGATTGCCTTCATCCATCAGAACAGGGCTGAACGGGGACGGAGGGATTAACCCAGAGTGTGTGTAAACATACACTCTGATACTGCCATTATAAATAGTTAAACAGTTTGCCAACATGAAGTGTGAATAAATATCAATAAATATGTTAATTTTAAGGTGGATTGTGGGGAACAGGAGCCATTAGTCTACAGATAATACATCTTTAATGCACTACTTGTTATTTTTTAATAGGATAAGTCTGTAGTTATTTTTCTTACTGTCAATAAATCCAATTAAAAAGTCCAAGAAGAGTTTGTGGAAACTAACCTGGAGCTGGAAGGAGAGTAAATATGAGACCTGAACACAAACACAAACTCATAATGGACACTAAAGCAGCTCAGTGTTTTTTTAAAGTGGACTGTTAGATAACGACGTTATAAGATGGATTTAGTGTCTGAATGTCTGTTCGCTTGTTGTTGTCCCCCGCTTCATGCAGATTTAAAACATTACATCAGACAGACACAAAGTAAAGAGCTGGTTTGTACAGACGAAAACATGATTTTTTTTTAACGATCATATTTTGTGATATTTTGTTTTCATTCAGACGAGTGGAAAGAAAACCTTCAGAATCCATATTTATGTTTATTTGACTTCAGTTTGTCAGTTTGTGTCTGTAGATTTCACTAAAAGTTAAACTCAACCATCTCCAACTCTTAACCTGAACTTCTTTCAGACTCTTGACTGCATACTGCAACATACAGTACGTAACAATCAATAAATAAAATGTGTCTTTAACATATTAAATATTCAGTTGAAATATTGTAATACATATTTGAGTCTTTTAATTTGATATTATATTAAATATATAAACAGTGTAAGGGTGACTCGTTTGTTAAGAAAAATGTATTTACGATACGTTATTTCCTTTTGAAGTGACTGAATGAGGAAATAGTGGTGAAATCGTGGACAGAGCAAAGCCTCATGGGAGTGTTTTCCTCTCTCTCTGTCGTTGCTGAAAGCTACCCATGAAAACCAATCACATGCCACCGTGCCCCACAACCACAAACACAGCGACACGTCAATTATCTTCATTCACACAGTTTGATTCTGGAGAGAGACGTCCCTGAGGGGTGGAGACAGTGTGAGCCTCCATATTGACTCATGTTGCTGCTCTGCATGCTGAACAGATGTCAAAGTACAGAAGAGGAGAAGAAACGCAGCTCTCGAGGGGTCACCGGCAATTTCAGCTTAATTAGCCAGATCATGGAGAACTTCACCGCCGCTCGATGTCGTCTCCTCAGCTCGTTAGCTGAAATGTAGAAGCTGCTGCCATGGAAGCAATTTTAAATGTTTGAAGCATAAAGAGCAAAAACCACCCAGGAACCATCAACATGTGAGGAACATGTGAGGAACATGAAATTATTTATATATAGTACGTAACGCTTTAACGGCACAAAGTCACACACCACTGATTCTGGTGAAACTGGATCATGGGGGAACGCTGATGGGTGGAGCAGAGTCGTGCCAGAACCAAGACCAAGCTCACCTGGCTGTAAACTGCCTTAGGAGGTCACTTTAGCGTAGCGAGGTGGTTGGACACGTGAGGCATCGTTCGGTTGCAGCTGGTTAACTTCAGCTCTTAGCATAGCAGCAAAATACTTTATCACCCTCTCTGGGTCTGTTGGTGTTTGTACTCGTGTAGCAGCATGTGTTAGCTTTGAGGAAAACAACTGAGCTGATGTTTTGGTTGGAGATGGTTGGAGATGTTTGAGGGCTGTAGATGGTTGAGATGGTTGGAGATGGTTGAGGGCTGGAGATGGTTGAGATGGTTGAGATGGTTGGAGATGCTTGAGATGGTTGGAGATGGTTGAGGGCTGGAGATGGTTGAGATGGTTGAGATGGTTGGAGATGGTTGAGATGGTTGGAGATGGTTGAGATGGTTGGAGATGGCTGAGGATTTGAGGCATCTCACAACTCTCAACCATCCAACCAACTTTAATCCTCACCAATTCTCAACACCAACCTCCAGAACTCAACCATCTCCAGCCAAACTTCTTGTTTCACGTTGTTGACAGATTTGAGTCAAAGTAAAAAATCATGTGGTCTGTCACTGACTGAAACAAACACCTCTAATGGACGCTCTCTGACAGGAAGATTTGTCTTCATCTATATTCAGGCTGATAAATCGTTCCTCTGGTTCAGTTCTGACCTCATTTCAGATCCAGGACCCGTTCGCTGTCTGACCTGTTTAAACAGACAAGCCCAGTATCGACCCGTAACATCTTTCTAGAGATGGTATTGATCATCAGATGGTAAATTAATGTCACCAAGCTTCATACTTGTGTCACATCTGCAGTGGAGTTTGTTTAATCATGAATCTTTAACGTGACTCGTGGTGAACGTGACGCTCTTTAACAAGTCTTTTCTCACAGTTGACTTGAGGTTAAAGTGACGTAATGATGCACATGTGAACGTGGTGTGCTCTAAAATAGAGTTTAAAAGTCAGAGTTTAATGAATTATTGAACACGTACCTAAAATACTACCAGACTGGCTGTTGGCAAACATGTCATGTTTTAGTCAGCGCCGCTGGTTCTGCTTTTCCAGCCTGTTAGTTTGACTTCATCTTCTTCTCTGAGGGAAACGCTCTGTGTGGCTCCAACTGAGGAAGCTTTTAACGGATAATGACGCTTTAATTTATTTATTTTAATTAGAACAAGTCCAAATCGGCTCAGTCAGAAGCTTCAACAGACGTGGAGCACCAACAATAAACAAATACTCCATCAGTTAAAGGTGCTATATGCAACATTTGTGGGCATTTTACACTTTTAAGTTTGTTTTAATTATTTTTTACTGGCAGTGGGTGAACAGGATGCAACTTAAAGTGAGTCCTTCCATGACTTCATTGATTATATTGAAGCTAGGCTAAGCTAAGCTGGGGTTGGTCGGCTGACTGTGGCTTGGTGTTTGTCTGGTGTTGGTTGCTTCATGGTGATTTGCCAATGGCAAGCTAGTTAGCATCACGTAGTCAATGAACCAAATTATAAATAGGTTGGTTGCTGAGTTGGAAAACCTGATAAATATAAAGTTATATTTAATGTTTTCATCTCGTTAGTGTTAATGATGATGGAAAATAAGTTACAGTGAAAGAGACTGAAGAATTAGCAGTCGAGCTCACCATCTGCTGCAGTCACACACACTGGAACACTTTCATGTGTGTGTGTGCTTTGGTATGTGGGCATGCTCATGTGTGTGTGTGTGTGTGTTTGTGAGCTGCATGTTTCACCAGGTGGTTTAGTGTGCGCACAGCGAGAACATAAATCAGACGATACTCGGAGACGGTCAGTACAGACTGTAGTCTGCACAGGATGAACTAACATGGAGCTCCTGAACATCAGAGACATCTGACGGTGTAAATAAGCTTTAATTGGACTTCATTCGATCAGCAGTCTGACCTCTGTGAGCATTCACATCATTACTGTGTGTGTCTGCAGTTAGAGGCCACATCAGTTTGAATCTGATAAGTGGAACGACGAGAAGCAGACCGAGGAGATGTCGGCACACCACGATAAAAAGATTATTAACGGTGCAGTGTGTCAGATTCACAGAATATAATGTTCAGAACTCTGTTTTCATCAGTGTTTAATCACTATAGTTATATTTTATTACATAGAATGAGACTTTTCCACAGACACCGCCATGTTGAACCGCCATGTTTCTCCATCTTCTAGTAGCTCAGACGGGGTATTTAGTGTTTTTTGTGAGTTTCATGGTCGCTTTAGTTTCTCCACTCTACGAATCAGGTAGTGAGGCAGCAACTTCCTCAGTTGATCATTTGAGTATTGTAAGTTTATACATTTGTACCAATAAAGTGTAAAAAGTTAAATGTTCAGAGGTTTTTAGTCAGACTGAGCTAACATGAATTACAGTCCTGCATGAATCTCTGTAAACAGAAATCTGCATATGAATCAGAATCTGCAGGCAAAGGACCAAGAGTTCTGGTTTCTGTTTGCAGTCTGAGTATTATTGATTAGTCATGTTTGAGCAGACTTTGGTAGTAACAGTCCACAAGAAGAGCAAAGACTGCAGTCTGAGAACCCATCGACGATTGCCTGACGATGATTTATTGTTTAATTAGCTTCTCATACAGGTAGAAATGTCATGTAGAATTAGTAGAAGCTTTTTTCTCCTCCAGACTTTGTTAACTTGCTCAGATTTGGTAATTTTTCTGATTTCTGTTCTTCTAAATATGTGATTATGATACATATTTATTAAACCGTTTCCCCCGTGTTGTGGATTTGGCCGTAAATGTCAGATGACAGCAGATTGGTTCTGCAGTAAATGTCCCATTTTCCTGAAGGTTTAATGTTCAGTTTCTGTTGTGGTTATACTGGGAGGTGTTTAATATTTGTCATATTACTTCACATTAGTTTCATCTGGAAGCATCTACAGTAGATCTGGTTGCACAGAGAGTTGAAGCCACACTACACCCAGTTGAGTGACCTTTTGTTTTTGGGCTCTGCGGTGGTGAATAAACAGATGATGTGTTCAGTGATTCAGATGCTCTGATGTATCTTTGTTGAGCTCACTGATGACTGGTTGTAGAAACAATCAAACCGAGCGGAGCTTTGTGGGCTGAATAAAAATGCAGATGTCATCTTCCTCCATAGAGAGCTGACTACAAACTACACCCATGAAAAGTACTGTCAGTTCTGATGGCGCCCGTGGGATGGATACTTTGAAATAACCCACCTTCCAACGAGAAATCGGCTGACATGAACACAAAGTCTGACGATCAGGTTAATCCTCCAGAAATCCAGAATGTTGTTGAGTTATTTCTTCATAAACGTCGACAAAACTTCAATGAATTCAGTTTTCTGACTAACAAACGTAATAAAAAGTGTGAGGAGAGAGGACGAGTATCAACAGGAAGCATCGTACCATATGTACCTGTTTGTTTAATGGCTCCTGAGTTCAGATGAAGGGAGGACGATGGACGTCTGCAGGCTTTGACCTCAGGCTGCTTCACATCAGCTGCAGAGAGAAAAATATATTTACACACTCAGAAAGATTCAAACATGACTCAGATTTAAACTCTAAATCACAAAGTCACACTAAAGCGGATCAAAGGAAGCTCCACGGTTTGTTTTTAGCCACACTAGCAGTCCGGCTTCATGGATGCAACAGTGTGACAGCTACCTGACAAAACACCTAGACCGCCTCATGGTTCAGGTGTTCATCCGTCAAGTTTGATTTTAATGATATTTAATGCTATAAAAATAGTTTTACATCATGACTGACAGCTGAATCACCGGGCGCATGGTCGTGTGCTCGCGCCCCGTCCTTGACGTAAACTTTTGCAAAACTATGTTCGAGTGTTTCATGACAGATGATCCTGCTGATGAGTCGTCAGGTGTACAGGTGAGCATTTATACCACGGCTACATCAAAACTCAACACGACAAATTATCTCGCCAACGCAAGATCACAGCAGACGTACCTGATATATTTTAAAGTAATATGTCAACAAATACTGAATGGATTGGTTCCTCATGGTTCCCAGAGGATGAACCTCACTGACTTTGGTCACCTGACTTTACATCCAGCATCTCCAGCTCCACATTTGAAGAAGAGTGAATTCTCTCCTCAGGTTGACGAAATGTTTGTTTTGTTTTCATCGATGAGCTTAAAATGTTCTCAGGTGTTCCACAAAGAGTTATAGATCCAGCCCACAAACCGCCACCTTGATGCATTACAGCAGCACAGCTGCTCGCAGCGCTCTGAGGATTCACCGTTCTGCTGAGAGAAGCTAAAATCTGTCCTGAGGTTCTCTTTTGTCTCCTCGCTCACTGAAAAACAGTCGTGGGAAGATCTCGACTAAACAAACAAACTTTTTCCTTCTTGTTGAAGAGATTAACTTGTTTCTTCCTCTCTCACACACATTCATACACTGATGCATCCTTCACGTCGGCCTGCTGTTTCAGCCTCTGTTCATGCTCCGACCAGCTGAGATCAGCTTCAGGTCGATTAGTGCTGGTTTGTTCAATGTATTAAAAATAATTTTAAAATAGGATAAAGCTTTTTGTTGTTTTGAAATAAACTGCCAAGACAAGTAAGAAAAGTAACCTCTGTTGATAGAAACAGCTCAAAATGTATTTGAAGTTAATTTTCTTTCTTAAATCATTGTTTGTCACGTTTTATGACAAATATCTAAAGATGTTTTTATTAGTATTATTTTCCTTCTTCTGTCTCCTGTCTTAATATTTCTGTTGTTGTTCTTGTTTCTCTTGTGTAAGGTGTAAGGTGAAAGTTTATTATTTAAACTTAAAGTTAAACTTAAAAAATGACTAAAATGTGAATGAATCTGAATCAAATGGAAGGAAACAACCTTCTGGCTGATTTGTGTTTATTATTATAACTACATATTTAATATAATCCATATAAAATGTGTATGAGGTCTGCAGGCCTCATTAAACACATTTAGTCCTGCAATGAATTAAAAGGTTTTCCTTCAGAATAAAAGCACAGATGAGTTCACACTGTGACCCTGGCCTAGTCTAACCTCGTTGCTATAGCGACTGCCACATGCGAGTGAGCGGCAATGAACCCGTGATCGATGATCGGCAGCGGTGCTGTCCGGTACCTGCAGCAGCTGGGAGACTCCGTGAGAAACGCCAAAAGAAAAGTGAAGTAAATGAGAGTGACTCATCACGTCAGCGCTCCGTGTTCCTGCGCATGATTCATGTTTTTATTGTTTGTTTGTTTGTTTGTTTGTTTTCGGTCCGTGATTCAAAGCTGCAGATCGATTCGTCATCATCGTGAAGAGACGTGATGAAGAGAGTCGTGACAGAATAAAAGACAAAGTGAACACACTAACACTTCAGCGCTCGGCGCTCTTTTGTTCTGTTCACAAAGCTTTTGTTTAACATTCAGCACGAGGATTGGTCCCTGTGGGCCGCCGTACATCGATCTGTGAGCGGTGGAGGCCAGAACACTGAAGAAAACATCCGAACACGAAGCTTCAGGAAGCAAAGACGGTCTGTATATTTATCAACGTTCATGTTTCAAGTGTGAAGTCTCTCTGTGATGTAAATATTTATTATTTTATGTGAAATCAGGGTTTAAAAAAGTCTTTAGTCTGTTTTTATTGAGAGTTTAACATTCAAAAATTGACAGTTTACAACTTAGTAGTAGTCTGAGCCTTGGTAACGACCTGCAGCAGAGATGAACGTCCGTGGAGTCGATCACATACGACACATATGAACACTAAACTGTCCTGTTAGCTCAGTGTGTGTGTTTGTTGTAGAAATATGTTCATGTCTGCGGTGTAAATGTTGTAACCTGCGTACAGCTACAGGCTGCAGCCGGCCTGTCAAACAGACGGCACGTGACTCACGGACGCGAAGAGCTGCCCACACAGCTCGAAGCCCTTCGCCCTGTTTTTACTTTCTCTGACTGCTCGGTGTGAAACGACATTCATGTGCAGATGAGGTGAGACGGTGACTAATCCTGCACCAACCGAACACTTTATCTTTAAGACTTTAATGATCAGTTTGAGATTTAAGCTCAAAGGAGACGATGCTGCTGCCTTTTTCATAGGAGCATCAACAGAGAGTCAGAGTTTCTGACGCCAAAAAAAACCGTTAAACTCCATCAAAGCCGTGCCAGGCACACTGTCAGGAGCCAGTTTCAAACTAAAACGTGTCATCTGATTGGTTTAAAACCCAAAGAAAGTACCAAAGAATTATTCCCAATCGCTGCCGACACTTCGATGCCACCTGAGAGTGCTGAGCTGTCAGCCGGGCGAGGACGAACCAAACCCTGAAAGATGAAAGTGTCGAGCGCGGAGGCAGACAGGTAATCCTCCAGAGACCCAATTACACCTGAACCACCACGAGGCGGATGCAGAGGTGGAGAGCGAGGCGCCCACTCTCTTCAGACAGCTGAGCACTCGGGTGGTGCTGCTGCTTCACATCATCCTGAAACTCACTTCTATTAAAGTCCCCGAAAAACATATGTGGGGAGGAAGTCATAGCAAGTGTGCATCCTCTTCGCTCTCTTCTCCTCTGCCATTATGTCCATAGAGGCTGCTGATCCCGGTTACATTGCCCACTCTCCCAGCTCCGGTTCTGGCATGACACCAGCGCCGCTCCCTCGTGACCTCCTCTTCTTCTTCTTCCCAGTGGTCCAAAACGCCCGTGGTAAGAACGCTAACAGTGCTCTGAGCTCACAGTCCTGAGCTAACAGCAGCTACAGTTGGCAGCAGTTTACTTCACTGTCCATCAGGAAACATTTTCTCCATAAAATATGATCCAGTTTCACTAAAATCAGTGAAATAAAGTTCAAAAATACCTGAAAATACGTCACGCATGACTTTCTGGTGCAGATACTGGAGTATAGGTGACTTAAACTGCTGGTAATTAGCTGTTAATTAGGTGAAATCAAACACCAGGTGTGACTAAAAGCTATCTTCAGAGCAGAAGTTCGAGTCAGACCACACAGCGAGCTCATTCCTCCTCGCTGTAATTGCCTAAAAAGAAACGTCACCGTCATTACGGCCGAGCATCTGGTTCAGGTTTGGGAGAATAAACTCGAGCGCGTGGAGAAAAAAACAGCGTCTGCTGCCGTGTTCGTGCTCTGCTCCGAATTATCGGCTCCAACGTGATAACTGTGCAAAACGAGTGGCTCGATGCCAAACGCTCTCGTGATCCAGCCACCGTGTTACCGCCGCTGCCTCGTCTGGAGCTAATAAACCGCAATGACTGAACTGCTGAGGCATTCGGCCATGGCAGAGTGAAGAGCTACCACGCTGCAGGCAGAGTTTGATGGTTAGGCTGCAGATTAATCGGTCCAAACTGAGCAGTGACTTCTGAGTTCTGAAGCCAAGAAACTGCTGAATCACCATTAATCCAACACGTCTGCTCCTAACTCACCCTCCATGCAGGCAGACTGGAATAAACCACAAACCACCAGTCCAACCAGCAGCAGCCATTAACTCCACGCTGGAATAAAACAGATGTATGAAGTCGAGCTGCTTTGAAGAAATAAAACCTCGTCACGGTTTTAGACTCATTAGCGCTTGTGGCACGAGAGGAGTAGGATGTCAGGCTGTTCACGCTCTGCTCATCATTTAAACTAACTACTGGACAGATTCACGGGATATTTAAGACGTTCATGCTCCTGAGAGGATGATCCTCCATGTTGTCATCTAATTTAATGAGTCACAGGTTGCTTGTTGCTTAACTTCCTCTTGAAAAAACTATAGTTTCACCATCCTGATTGTCCATCAGAGCCGCAGCGACACGCTTATCATCTGATTCGATTCGATATTACTGTGGGAAGAAGCTGAATCACTCTTCTAATGACTTCTAATGTATGATGAGTCATATCTCCATAAACTACATCACTCATTCTTTTTATTTCAGCAGCACTGATGGTAAAACTAACTCTCTGACTAACTCTGTTAGTTTATTAATGTTCGCTGTCCCTGTTAAATAAACCAGACATAAATCATGGTTACGTCCCCGTGAATATCTAAAAACTGTCCTGATACGTGGCGACCTCTCAGTGAACCCGTTAAATTATCACAACATACAGCTTCAATCAAATTTAAATTAAAACCTTCTTATGACTTTTTAAGCCTCATAAAACAGATCCACCGTCTGACCTCTCAGTTCCTGTTGCTCGTATAAAGTTTGTGATAATCAGAGATTATGAACTGATCTGATCTTTGTGTTTATTGTTTTATCAGAAAATATCTCAGCTTCGGTTCAGATGTTTTCTGTGGTCTGCATGAGTTTTTAAAAAGAGAGGCTGATGACGGAGCAGAGTTCACGGAGCGGGTCGCTCGGCGGAGGTCGACCATCTGCTTTTTAATTCACTTTGACTGAACCTAATCTCGTTAAAACTAGAAGCCTTTGAACGAGCAGCGGGGCATTAGCATTACGTGTCCGCGGTGCGTTTGAGGGGAACAGGTCGCGTTAACGGGGGGTCGTAATTTAATCAACAAATCAGGGAAACGAGCTTCTTCTTCCTCCTTCATCAGTCATTAGCCGAGGTCTGAGGGCTCGCTGGTTCTGTCATGACATGTTTTTGTCTCTTTTTCTTATGAAATACTCGAAACTTTCACTTCTTCTGGAAGTAAAACTCAAACTTTGGTTGAATTTCTCATGATTCACTTCCACATTGAGGCCACAACCTGACAAGAGGTCACGTTCCTTAAAGTTCAGCTAAAAACCGTTAAATTTTATGTAGTTTTATAAGAAAACCAAGCAGAGCTACAGTTATTATTTTTATTTTCAATCTGTTGATTAGTTTTGATTAAAATACTGTTTAATCTGTCAGAAAATAACAAAGAAAAATGACCCCGAGCGCAGGCTGACCACAAAATATTAAATTTGTGATGATATAGAATGAGAAAATTCAGGTTTTGTTGATCAATAATCAAAACAATTTCTGTGAATCATCGGTTAATATTTTTTGGACTAATCCATTTGATGTTTTGGGTTGAAAATGTGATGATATTTCCTTGAGCTCAACGTGACGTTTTCGAAATGTTTTGAGTCGCAAAACTCCTGAGAAGATGAAGAAGAATCAACGTTTGCGTCATAATTAACTTGTAAATTATAAAAACTGCATCAAAATTGGTCAATTAATAATTAATAATCCCAAATTAAATAATATAGTTCCAGTTCTGGGAACTTATGACTATGATTTTTACTATTTTTATTAATTTTTTATTAAACTAAATAAGTAAATAACAATTTGAGAAAACAATTAGTGGATAAACTGATGGGGAAAATATTAATTATTTCAGCCCTGCAGTCGTTTCAGCACTAAACTCTGATGAATAAAGAATAAACCAACAACCTTACGGTCTGAACTCAGTGACCATGTTTGACGCCGTCACCTCAGACGTCTCCATTTGTCAGTCTGACCTCAGTCCAACCAGCAGCTCCTCCCTCACGTTACCCCCACGAGAGGCTCTGCAGGCAGGGTGGGAAGTAAAGTAGCAGCAGCCAGTCCTGGAGGATCTCCCCCCGCCCGGCGTGGTCCCGTCAGTCCTTTTGTCAGGCCGCAGCGACCACGCTGTGATCCACAAATAGACTAAAGTGCCTCACGCTGCACATGGAGGGGGACGGACAGATGGACCTGTGGTCCCTCCTCCGGAGACGCGACCTGAACTTTCAGGATTTGGAGGTGGTGAGACGGAGGTCTGCTGGGATTTATTCACCCACGTGACTGATTATTTCTGGGCATTTGCCAGCCAGCAGACGTTCGACCATCACAGGACTGTTTAAAACGAACATTCAGCACCTCAAAACCAAAATCCTGTAACCACAGGAAGCATATGAAGAATAAACGTCCTGAAACCAACAGCTGACCAGCCGAAAAAGACCGAAAGGAGCTCAGCTAACATGTTTACATGCAGATGTTTGTTCGTTAAGTGTGCCAGGTGGATTTTCGTGGTAACAGCTGCTACTCTGATCAACTACGGCAACCTCAAAGGGTCAAAACTCAAAGCTGAAATATGTCTCATCACATATTCAGTCACTAGACGTGTTTAATTCATCGTTTCGTGTTAAAAGAACAAACAAATATTTGAATAAATCGGAACATCAAACAATAAAACATTGTGAGAATATCGTTGCTAGTAGCACTTAACACGATCACGAGTGCAGCTGAGGATGATGGGATCTGTAGTTTTGCAGGTATTTGGTCAGAAACGTATAAAAGTATTGGACAAACGTTTGACCTGATGGTGCCGCTACATTAAAAGTGTGTGCCGTATCCGTGACGTCACCCAGTCACTGTCACCATTGTGCTTATTTAAACTTGTTCTTATTTTCTGACAACAAATCGATTATTAAAAAATAAACAGATTAAAACAGTGACACCAAACATCGAGACGGACCCTGCACTTGGTGGATTTCTTCATTATGTGAACATATAGCACGTCGTCTCTTCTTGGCAGGGCCGACTTTGTCCTTCGGTTGGTGAATATAATCCTGTTCTGAACATCTCCGTCATGCAGATGGTGCACGCGGACGTGCCAAACCGATTTATACACAACGCAAAGAAAACTTCATGCGGAGAAGTCTCCTGATAAAAACCGTCTGGCAGCTGATGAACACCCAAACGTGGAGGACGGGTCAGAGCGAGAGCCGCGCAGACTTCACGAGGCGTGAAAGTGACAACAAACAGCGTCCAAATGCTCGTTTGGCTGATCGTCCGGACGCCGTGCCAGCGAGTCGGCGCTCGTGTGGAGAGTTTAGTTTGCTCTGAAACCAAAGAGGACGTCGACTTCTGTCTTCAAAAACGTTCAGAGCTGCTCTCAATCCTTTTTTATGGTGCATGTTAAAGACACATTTACTCCTTTAAAATAAATTATTAAAGTATTTTTGTTGTGATAACTCAAACTGAACGCTTTCCAAACACTCTGTCAATCAACTGACAACTATAGAAAACCTTCGTAATGTTCTTTTAATGTTCAAACTGTCTGCACAAAAGCTGCAGTTCCTCAGACGTCCACTTGAGGCTCCATAAGTCTCCATAAGTCCCCATGTTAAAAACTTCACAGAAGAAATAAACATGTTTACAGCCTGGTACAAAAAACAGTTTTGGTCTCTATAGCTAATTTCCCCGTTCATGACAACTGTACTGAGGGTGAATTTATATACAACTCACCTGTTCACATTATATTAAGGCTTAAAGTTATGCAGGATTAAGAGCGTGGACGCTTTGATTGACAGGCGGGCGTAGCTACAGGTGGCTTGTTTGCGCAACCAGGCTTCATTCGGCCCGTCTCGACTCCACTGATGATCCACGACTTTGTTGATTTTTAGATTAACCGTTAGGCGGCAGAGGACTACAAACATGGCCTCCAGACGGAGCTTCAGAAACCTGTGGGTGACGTTGCGGATACGTTGTTCTTTATACTGTCATTGATGAGTACCTTTTTTTGCTGTTTGAATGAACTCAAATTCTGGGAAGGACTTGATAATAAATGTTCTTTGAAGGTTCCTCTGTGGCGTCACCATGACGAACCACTTCAGGTTCTGAATAGAGCTTTTATTTTGAAGGGCGTGTGCTGGTTCAATGTAACTGACTGTTCTTTCAGGGTTACAGTAACAAGTTTTATAGTTATATTTGTTTGTTTACTCACATAAACTCCAACTAATACAAGATCTTTCAGGCTGCTTTAGGTGTCTGCAGACACGATTAATCGAATGATCATTCAACAGAAAATCAATCTAATCAGCTGTTCTGATGACTGATTCAACATCTGAGTCACTTTTCAAGCTGAAAAACACAGAACATGTCCTGATGCAGCATCTGCAGGTCGATGATCGACGCTTTTCTTTGTCTCGTGTGATTGTTGACGGTTTTTATTTTGGATTTAAAGACAATTTTCTGATAGATTACAAACCAAACAACCATTTACCATGTAAACCAATGGAAAAATAAATGTGAGTTGCAGCAGCCTTGCATAACAAACGTGCTGATAAGGAAAGAAAAACTTTACAGTGTATTTAATGGAGATATTGTGTCTAAATGACCTCGGACATTATATTTATATTATATTTACTCACTTATTGGTTCACATGCTGTTAAACACACATTTTATAGGACTAAAAACATGTAAATAAATCTAAAACAGTCATTAATATGGTTTCATGCACATTTAAACTGGATATAATGGTCCAAACTTTAATATTTATTTAATAAAAGATGCTGATATCAAAAATTAGCCCCTGTGAGGTTTCTCCATATAAATTAGCCTTAATCTCATTTAATGATTTAATTAACGTGAATATAAAGTGTTATTTTGTTGTTTTAAATGAACTTTTAACGGTCACACATGAACAGTAAGTTGTCAGTAAATGTTAACAAGTTAAATGAAGGTGACAGTTGTGTTTAAAATGTGATTTTCATTTAGTTTTACAGCAGATGACCGTTAACACACCTCCTGCGTGAAGCTGCGTGAAGGTAAACGGCGCTAACTTACCGCCAACAGACGAGCTTCTTTCTTCAAAATGTCTCTTTAGTGTCACCGGAGTGAAGCAGAGCGGCTCGAACCGGCTGATAAATCCAACAAACTGTCACCGTTCGGCGGCTCGGTCAGAGGAGGAGTGCCGGCGGACGGTGCCCGGTGCTCGGTGTGACTGTTGCTGCGTTCACGGCCGCTCACGTTTGAACATTTAAACCGCCCGTCAAGCTACGCAGTTTAATATAGACGGCTTCCGGTGTAGGTTTTCAGAATAAAACTACATCCGGAAAAGGTGTTGCACTTAAATCTGTTATTGTGATGAAAAAGTAACGATTCTGGAAAGTAACTAAGTATATTTAGCTGTGTATATATACACATATACTTAGTTACTTTCCAGAATCGTTACTTTTTTTTACTGACATACTGTATCTAAACATCCTTCAGAGTATTCCACAGTAAGTATTTCCACTTTTCTGTGTCTTTATACTTCTGCTCCATTACAGTTATTTGATGACTTTAGTTACAAGTTACATGTTATATTCAGATACACAATAGATATTTTTATATTAATATTAGATAAAGGGTAAGATAAGATAAAATCCCTAAGCTGAAATTTACAAGCTACCCAGCTGTTTATTATAAGTTTATAAATTGAAATGAGCTCCAGCTTCACTAAGTATCAATAATTAAACATCAGAGTACTTTTAAAAAGATGAATTATTATGTTGTGTCTGGTATTTTGTTGACTACAGTTAAACTCAGCGTCATGCACTGCTTTGTGTGCCAAGTTGAAGCCACGCCAGTCCGGCTCACACTGGCACTGTGCTGGTTTTGGAGAGCGTCTATGAAAACAGAAGTCTGGTGACCTTTCACAATAAAACTCTGCCCAACAACAGCCAACGCAGAGCTCCAATCGACCAAAAAAAACACCTGTGAGGGTGTTAAAGTCATCTGTTTTTGAACTAGTTGCGTTTTCACTTGTTTGCCATCATAATTCACAAAGCAATCTCTCTTCAGAAATATTAAAACTACAAAGTCGCCCCTCTGAAGAATTCCCTTCTCATCTCCTGATCTTGAATATGCTAATCTGCAGCAGCTAAACGCTGGAAGCTATCACTCACACACTGCATGAAACAACCAGAGAATATACAACGAGGTCAGCACGACACATGGAGCTCTGTGTTTTCACTGATGCTGGTTCACTTTAATCGACTGCTGCAGATGTAGTTGATGGGCCGGCGGAGCCACAATGCCTCCGGGCAAGGTGACCTACTCCTGCTTGATCATTAGATGCTTTCATGAAGCTGCTCCACACAGATTTAGTTTTTTTTTTGGTTTATTCGGATCCTTTGTTGCATCGAGCACAGCGATTTAATCAAAACAAAACATCAATTAATCATTAATATATGTGAAAAGCTACTGATTCTAATAAATAAATAGAAGCAAGAAAATATGAACCAATGAACAAAATAGATTGTTTAAAACATGTAGTTTGTACCTCTGGAGGCTTCAACTGCTTCAATATTTAACAAAGAAGAAGCTTTTCATGTTTCAAACACCCATTACAGTCCAAATGGTGTTCCACAGGGTTCAATACTTGGTCCACTACTCTTTTCATTATACATTCTTTCACTCAGCCAAATTTTATGCTAGTCTAGTCTAGCGACTGACTCACCTCATTATTGTTTATTATTTTTATTGAGAGGTGAGCTGGCATGCTGGGACCACTGATAGTATAAAGACAGTGTATGCATGATGTCACCCACAGGTTTCTGAAGCTCAGTGTGGTGGCTCCAGCCGCCGTGATCATCTGCAAACCTGGTTGCTCAAACAAGCCACCTGTAGTGACACCCACCTGTCAATCAAAGCGTCCACGCTCTTAATCCTGCATAACTTTAAGCCTTAATATAATGTGAACAGGTGAGTTGTATATAAATTCACCCTCAGTACAGTTGTCATGAACGGGGAAATTAGCTATAGAGACCAAAACTGTTTTTTGTACCAGGCTGTAAACATGTTTATTTCTGCTGTGAAGTTGGACATTTGAACATGGGGACTTATGGAGACTCACTTCTCACTTCTGATCTCACTTCTGGAGCCAGCCTATATATTTGAGGAACTGCATGTCCCTATCAGTGTTTAGTTTGCCTGTTTTGGGCTATCGCAGAAACATGGTGGTTCAACACGGCAGAACCGGCAGCTATAGATATAAAAGTCTCATTCTAAGGTAACAAAAACACTCAATCAAACATGAGTTATGTATGCAACAATCTGTTTATTGGTGTGACTGTTGCCTTTTTGCATTGAACTGTTATACAAATTAAGCTTATTATCATTTATTCCTTCACTCTGTGCATTAAACATGTGTCTTTCTGTAAAAATCAAACCCAGCCTGGTGTTTCTGCGTGGAGGGTTTACGTCCCACACAGCTCGGTGTAATTGCAGAGCAGCATTGCGAACAGTACACCTCTGTTCGCTCTGACAGAAGAGCACCATCTGGCAGAACATGTCGACACCGGGGAGCTCGAGTCTGTTCAGCACAATCAGACACAACAACGAAGGAACGACGGGTGAACCCTCCGCCTGCCACCTTCTCCATGGGTGGTCCAACTCCACATCCACATTTTGTTTTAGTTTAGAGGAGCGTTCACCTCGTCTGTAAACACAGATTAACAGTTTCTCAGAGAAAAACGGGAACACGCGGCGGTTTAGAGGCTCTGACTGGGGAGGGGTGCTTTTTAAATAATGCAGCAGACTTCCCGGTCTCACAGTGGGTGAGAAAGCCAGTCACAGTAGGGAGACCATAACACATCACTAGGATTTATCTCAGCTTATAATGATTGTGCTTTCTCCGGGAGCACAAAGGCTGCAGACGCTCCTCCACAGAAACTTCAGAATTGTTGTCATACAGTTTAAAAAACACAAGATATTTATAAGAAAAAAAATACTTAAATCAGTTGCAAACATGAAGATGACTGTGCTGTTTCAAAAAACAGGGATAGTTTCTGAAACAACAACTATTTTTTAATGTTTAGCCTGGTAATAGTCAAGCAGAAGAACCAGTTATCAAAACAGGGGTATGTATAAAAGGATGGAGAGCAGTAAAATAATTTGAAAACAATAGAAATTATGATTTGACTGATAAAATATATCCACATATTTGTATTTGGGGGCAAATAAACGCACAAATAAGATGTTTAGGAGCAAAATACTACATTTCCCATGAGCCTCAGCCCATGTTGCTATGGAGAAGAAGCCATAGCAACATACCGCTTCTTCTTTATCATTGCTATTGTTGACCAAACACTGTTTTGCTAAATTCATGGTGAATGATTTATCAGGTTTCGACCACAGACTGTATAAAACATGGACGTAGTCTCCGAGACGAGATTCACGAGCAACATTCACCATTTTTAAGTCATGCTTTAGCTTCTGTATCATGGTGGTGTGTAAGATTTAGCAGCATCTAGAGGTGTAGTTGTGGATTGCAACCCCCAACACTTACCCTTCAAGCACTGAGGAGAAACTACAGCGGCTGAAAAACATGAAAATCTCATAGACTGTATAAAACCTGGATGTCATCTCCATGGCGTCACCCACAGGTTTCTGAAGAACCATTGTGAACCATGTGTGGTGGCCATAACAGTTATTATCTTGCCTTTATCATCTTGTTCTTCTTCATTGGAGCCAAAAGATGGCAAGAAAGAGAGGAAAGAAATGGTGAAGGCAGACTCGAGGCCACCAAGCTGCAACAAGAACCAGATATTTTCTAACACAGCTGTTCATCTTTCAGAGTTTCAGTCCAAAAGAAAACAAACAGAACTCAGAAACAAGTTTGTCCTTATTCTAATTTAAATTCCTCATTTAAGATGTAAAACAACAATTTATTTGTTAACTTTCAACGAGTGCAGTCAAAAACTTCTGAATGTTGATGACGTATCATATTCATGTTCAGATCCACATGGAGAGATGTGTGTCTCCTCCAACATATGGTGGATACAGAGCGGCGTACGGCGTGGACAAACCGAGCAGCTGTTTTTGTTTAGAGAACAGAAACGTCAGACAGATGAGACGAAACATTTCAGTTTCTCCTCAAACACAGTGCATACAAATGAAACACCACCTGCCATCCGCCCTGACAGCCCGTCTATCCCACATCACCCGGGCCGTCCACCGCCGCTGAAATTGGGATTCTCTCGGCGTCTCGTCCTCTGAAGAAAGACATTTTCAGAGAGACGGCTGCCCGGCTGTCTCATTGGTTGTGAGTTAAGTCTGAGCGTGCTCTGTCGATGTCCATTACCTCAGCGTGCTCCCCTGTCACATGTGATGGGCACAGCGATCCCCGCTGCTGGTGCCTGATGTATGAATTCTGACAGGCCTCCGGTGGAGCTGCAAACATGAAAGACTCTGGGAAAAGAAAGGTCGACCGCTGGAGGCTTCGAACAGGCGGGGGGTAGATTTATGTCTCTGAGAGCTGTTCTGATTGAACGTGTGCTGGAAACACAAAAAAGTGTAGAGACAAACTTTTCTTCAACATGTTCAGTCATTACCAACGACACGTGAAACATTTAACCAAGAACTTCAGTTCCTCTTGTCGTCAACTTGAGGCTGGCTCCAGAAGTGAGTCAGTTTCCATAAGTCCCCATGTTCAAATGTCCAACTTCACAGCAGAAATAAACACTCTTTGCTGATTTTTAGACTAGCCAGGAGGCGGAAGAGTTGCTGATAGGGAGTGTGGGCCGGTGTCGTCCCAGAACAGGAGCTGGGCAAACAGACCAGAAGAGAAGTGACCTTAGAGGACGTTGACGGAGAAAGCTAAGAAGAGAAAAGGAGAGAGTGAGCGAGCAAGAAGTCACCGGACAAGAGTAAATCTGGGACTGACTTTTAGTGGTTGGTGAGAGCTTGGTGAAATAAAAGGCTGAAAGACAGACGCGGAGCTGGGCTGACTGCTGTTGGACTAGTCAGTAATATTAGCTGGCTACTTGGTGATCTTGTTGATGATTGGCTGTTAGCAAAGTTGTTGACTCAGCTGTGCGTATTTACCACAGTGGGATTACACTTTGAAACTGAAGGCAACAAATCATAAAATATACCGATTTCTACGTGATGTTGCTGTAAATCAGAAACATCAGTCTCTACCTGAATGATAAAATGAGGTTATTGTAGTTTAATAATAAAGATGTGATGCAGAATTAATCCTCTTCTTGTGATCTCTGATACCGCACGAAGAGGAGGAGGAGGAGGAGGAAGGCTTCTGGTCTCAGCACATACAGAATAACAAACATGCTGCCTGTTGTTTGAAAAGACACCTAAGAGACCCCGTGGACATTTACAGCTATGTCAATAACTCCAGGTGAGGTCCTCCATGCTACAATGCCCTCATGTACAAGCAGGAGAAACCAGGAGCAGCGAGCGTGGAGCTAAAAGCCCAGCGGACACAAAAAATGACTCACGCAGCAGTTCAAGGACCAATCTGTCAAAACACAGCCTACGTGGAGCAGCTGGAGCCTCAGGTATGAAAGTATTTTACACAACGTGAGCCTCGTGTTCATAAATTTAAAAGAAATTCTTGACGTCTTGGAGAATGTTTTTGAAAACTTCCAAACATCTTGGTTATTCTTGGACGTAAGTAAGTATAGGTCGCCGCGACCCGGTCGGTCTTCCCTGCTGACTCTTCAGCCTCTGTCTCCCTCTGTTTACTGATGGTGATGATGTGACATATTGAGTAATCCACATTGTTCTAACAAACAACAATGATGTTGTAGGTCATTTCTTCGACAGCTTTTATGAGAAAAGATCTTTGAAAAGTTGGCCTGGTCAGTCCTCCCTGCCGACTCTTCAGCGAACTCTCTATCTCCGGCAGTGAGTGACTGTTTATCTAAGGTGATTATGTGATGAAATTTTGAGCAACCCACATTGCTATGACGTATCTTTGGCAATTTATATTAGAAAGATCTTCGAATTTATGTGTACAAGTCACTGTGACACTGTCAGTCCACCCTGCTGACTCTTCGGTGAACTGTCCCCCCAGAAAACAGACTCCGTAAGTGACTAATGTGGTAAAAAGTAGAATACAGTGGAGTAGATGAAGTCGGAGTCGACACGATGTTTCCAAGCAGCAGAAATTCATCAGTCTGAACGTCGTCACCGACGTTATGAATGAAGCGACGACCCCACACAGGCGCTGTATCACTAATGACTTCCTCTCTGAGCATTCAACGCCCCTCATTGTGAGGTGAAATTACATTATGCTTAACATGGCAGATGATGATCTCACTGGTCTGGACTGTGTGTGTGTGTGCGTGTGTGTCTTGCCTGTTTCCTGTCAGCTGTTGTTTCTCACGTCTGTGCTGAAGGACGTCTGAAGTGATCGAGTGTGTTCGGACCGTGAGCTGAATCTAACTTTGTTTAGTCGTTTCCTTTAGCAGCGTGTTTTTACACGTCTAGAACAGACAACCGATAATCAGTCAACACGCTAGCAACACGCTACTGAACATGAAACTCTTGTACAACAACACGCCTTCGCTTTTTGCAGGTGTGACTGAACTTGTGTACTTCAACGTGAAGCAAATCGATGCAGAGTGATAACCTCTGTGGCTGTGAAGTGAAGCCAAAAACTGCAGTTCCTCTAACGTCCACTTGAGGCTGGTTCCAGAAGTGAGTCAGTCTCCATAAGTCCCCATGTTCAAATGTCCAACTTCACAGCAGAAATAAACATGTTTACAGCCTGGTACAAAAAACAGTTTTGGTCTCTATAGCTAATTTCCCCGTTCATGACAACTGTACTGAGGGTGAATTTATATACAACTCACCTGTTCACATTATATTAAGGCTTAAAGTTATGCAGGATTAAGAGCGTGGACGCTTTGATGGACAGGTGGGTCTCAATAAAAATTAATAATGAGGTGAGTCGTCGCTAGACTACACTAGCATAAAATTTGGCTGAGTGAAAGAATGTATAATGAAAAGAGTAGTGGACCAAGTATTGAACCCTGTGGAACACCATTTGGACTGTAATGGGTGTTTGAAACATGAAAAGCTTCTTCTTTGTTAAATATTGAAGCAGTTGAAGCCTCCAGAGGTACAAACTACATGTTTTAAACAATCTATTTTGTTAATTGGTTCATTGATGTTTTGTTTTGATTAAATGTGCTCGATGCAACAAAGGATCCGAATAAACCGAAAAAAAAACCTAAATCTGTGTGGAGCAGCTTCATGAAAGCATCTAATGATCACACACTCAGCTTCACAGCGGCTCTTCAGAAACCATCGTAGATACATCGTCCATGTTTTATACAGTCTATGAACGATGCCCTGTTACGTCCAAGCACCCAGACTAAGTATTATTCCTGTCGTGTGAGGGCTGCTGGTGAGTCTGTTAATGATGAATGATGATGAAATGTTCACAGTTACCTTTGTATGCTGCTAACAGTATTTACAGTTCATTTACAGTGTTTTTGATCAGTTTAATAATCAACTCAACGTTTTAGATGACAGTGCAACGTTAGATCGCTGTGGCTGCTAAAAAACTCTGCAGAGGAACTGTTTCACAGGGTAGAGTCATTATGGTGTGTGTGTGTGTGTGTGTGTGTGTGTGTGTGTGTAGGATAATACATGCAGAGTTTTGGCAAAGATTTCTGAACACTTTGCTCCGGGCAGCAGTTGAATGTGTTTGTTGGACAGACGTGGGAGTGTCCCTGTGCGTTTGAAAACAGGATGAAGCTCAATGTGTGTGTGTGTGTGTGTGTGTGTGTGTGTGTGTGTGTGTGTGTGTGATGCAGTCATCTGAACAGTACGAAGGAGCTGCTATTGTTACTCACAGGGCGGCGAATGCCACAAACACTTTAAATGATTTTATCTTGCTCTAGCTTCTAGCTCTCTCCTCCTCTGCCATTATGTCCGTAGAGGCTGCTGAGCCTGGTTACATTGCCTGCTCGCCCAGCTCCTGTTCTGGCACAACACCAGCTCCACTCCCTTACATCATTCCTCAAACCTCCTCTTCTTCCCGGTGGTCCAAAACGCCTGTGGTACAAACACTAACACTCCCAACTAAGCTAATAGCAGCTACAGTTGTTACAGCAGTTTACTTCACTGTCCATCAGGAAACTCTGTAAATCATTCATCATTTATGGCAACACAACTTTAAACTAAAGCCACATGAGATGAAGCCCACAGCAGCCATCCTTCACTTTTCTGAACTTGTAGAAGCATTGTGCATTTACACATGAAATAATTTAATTATTATTATTAAAATACACAAACAAGTTTTAAATAAAGAACACAAAAATAAAGCAGCTGTTCTTCTGTCTCACTTCATGTTGCTGTTGCTGTTTTTGTATAAAGGGATGTCGCCCTCTAGTGGTTTGGACATGAACTGCAGCACATGTGCAGCTCAGTATTGTTCATGTATTTTGTGAATTATTTACACAAAATAATCAACTGAATTTCTGCTGTTCATCCATCCAGTTCAAAACCAAAAGTGGTCGATGGTTTCAGTTATTGGCTCAGTTGAAACCTTTAAAACCGTCTAAAGACCTAAAAATTTGGATTATTTGTTTTCATTTTTATGATCCATCTAATGCAGCTGATATTCTGTTTTGATGCTTTTATCCTCTTATTTATGCCTGTGTGTGTATTAAAACATTTAAATGTGCTTGATAAATAACCTTTGTTCTGGAGCTTTAGATCATATCACATGATCTTCATCAGAAGTTGTTGTAGAAATGTAAAATTCTCTATTTTTGTGAACTTTTAAAACTTGTTTCACTCCTGCTGGTTTAAGAAATAAAGCTGTTGTTAATAATTTATGGTTATGTTATCAATTCATACACTACAGTACACTGCTAACAGCGCTGGTAAACTACTAACACTAACAATGGTACTACGTGGTTGCAGAAGCTGAAATACAAGCAAAGTCTAAGTACAACTATTTAATAAACAAATAATAATAAGCCCATGAAGGAGTGCAGATGCTACAGTACTTCAAAATATCACAATACAATAATCAAACTAAACACAGAGTGAGTTACACAGCAAATGCAACCAGCAGTTTCAGGTCAACTGATGCCACCTACAGGCAGGTTAAAGGTACTGCACGTCTGCCTCTTACAGGCAGTGACTGATCTAACCAGTCAGTCCATAACAAAGTCTGACAATAATTTCAGTGGGTTCATCACAACAAACGACCTATTTCACATCACACATTTGATTTGATATCAATACAACAATATTGTTGTTCCAAGCGAAGCGAGGACGCGTATGGAACGTCCTGCTAAACCACCACGACCCGACACCTTCGTCCTCCGTAACAAATTAAAAACAAACAAAAGTCTTGTAATCGGTTTATTGGCAAAATGAAATATAATGAACGTTGTGAGTACACACTTACCAATCCAGCTAGCTACCAGAAATCCATCTAGTTATAAACATACGTCCCCTTTTTGTCTTAAAACTATTATAAAGGTTAATGAAGTGTTTTTCATACAGACTGTACATAAAGAGAAAACAGGATGGTGGATTTGTACATTATAAAAACAATAAAACATCTCGGCTGTGAGTTAAAAATAAATCAATTTCAAAATGATTTTTCCAAGATGAATCTCCCCCCGAAAATAATCTGACGTCTTTTATTGTATTTTAAGTTCAAAGTGGTTAAAAGAAACTCTGTTTTACATTAAAATGGGTAGAATATGAACTTAAAGCTACCTTTAATAAAAAACTTGTCATCACAGACAATTGTAAACTGGGAGTGACACTTCTCAGCATCACAAATGTTCGTCTTTAGTACCTCATTATTTCGATTATTACCAGAACAATTTAAAAAGTAAAAAGGAGAGACCAGCTGCTGAAGAAAACACTGGCAGTATTTTGTTTTTTCTGTTTTTTTGGATTCAAATTCACACAAATAAATGACTAAAATTATATACAAAGTACTAAAAACATTTCACAAGAACTCAAAAACGCTGGTGTATAAAAATGAAAATAAAAAAAACAAACACACATCACGGTCGTGGATTTTTTCCAGTTGAACCTCCCAAACTTCGGTCATGTCACACAAACAAACATGATTCCTCTTCAGATTTTTTAGGGAAACTTAAAATCGTGAAGCGATAATGTTACAGAGAAACCGAGCCTGAGAGCACGAAACCTCAAATTTATCAACTCAGTTCTTACGGTGAAACCTCACCGGGCACGTCTCCGTAACGTGTTCCATCTTCCATGCGACTTCAAACCCAACCAGGAACGTTTCAGACGCCTGCCAGGCTTTGCTAACTTGTTCAGATTTGGTCATTTTTCTGGTTTATCTGCTTCTAAATGTAAATATGCTGCGTAGTTAAATCTTTTATCTGGTTTTATGTTTGAAAGTTTGCGCAGTGCGTTTTATTTTGAAAACTGCCCTGATTCCTGAAGCCGTTTCTGTCTGACTTCTGATTAGCTCGAACTGCTATCGCAATGTCTGCCAAAATAAAACATCCATGTGCTGGACGGCGATACTTCAGACTGCTTTTGAAATATCGACTAGAACGGCTGCGATTTCACCAAAAACGCCACCGAGTACGTTTCCGTCACATTGCAGCCACAACGCTGTTTTGGTTCCACGTGACTTCAGAAGCCGGACTTTGTTAACTTGCTCAAATTTGGTAATTTTCTTCTTGATTTATGTGCTTCTAAATATGTAAATATGTTACAAAGTTAAATTGTTTCTCTTTTGGGCATTTTATTTTGAAAATCAACCAGACATTCTATATTGTTTCTGTGCCTGACTTCCTGTCTTGGCACAGGAACAAGATGGCATCTGTGAAAAATAACAGCCGAAGCCGGAGAGCGGCTTCGGAACCGGACCGCGGCGCTTATGGTGTGGTTTGAAACGTTGACTTGAACGTCCGCGATTAGCTTTCGTTGGAAATCGTCGCATCCGTGCCCGGTGTAATTTAGCCGTCTCTTCCCGAACTCTGCCATTAGGTTCCTCTAATTTCACAAAAAAACATTTTCAGCATCGCCGTCTGATCCAAAAACAAACAAACAAAAAAAAACAAAAGAAAAGTCTCTAAAGTGCTCCGAAGAAACTGGACTGACACAAAGACAAAATAAAGAGTGCCTGAAGAGAATCTAACAAAATATAGAGCAAACATTATTTTACATTTGGACAAAATGTTTCACCAAATACAGGGTGGAGAAAACAAACAAACATTATTTCACTGCTTCCCTCTCTCGTTTGTTTCTGTGCATCTGCAAGCTCGACGACGGCGGTGCGGCGTCCTCCGATGAGCTTCTTTTAGTACTTTGGCACTTTGGTGTAAATGTCCTCCGTGTGGATGTTTCTGCACAGGCAGATGGACAGGATCATCCCGAGCAGCTGTCAGACAAAAACACACATCATGAAGTGACACTTTACCTTTACAGTGCTTAATTATCGTCAATTTAAGTCTAAAAGTTCCCTTAAAGTTGCAGATATTTATTGCCGTTAGCCATCCCCCAACTGCTACCCAGCATCAGCGTCTACATTTCAGTGAACACGACGAGCGGTGTCCAGTCTAACAGCGACTACAGTAGCCTAACGAGGTGGTTGAGGTTGAGCTGAGTCAGTTTAGTTAGCCACACAGCTAACTGAGCTAACCACAGTTAGCGGTTCACTACTTAGCAATTTTTACATCAAGTAATGGTAGCTAATGTTAGCAGTGAGCTAACTTGGAGGAAAAAAAAACTAATGTAACAAAAGTCATAACATTAGCTAATGTTAGCTTTACATCCAAGCTAACGAAAATAGCTAATGTTAGCAGTTAGCTACATTAGCTATATTCTAAAACTGACCAAATCTACAACATTAGCTTATATTATCAGGTAGCTGTATTAGCCTTTTCCCAAGACTAGCGAGGTCCATAACATTACCTTATGTTAGCAGTTAGCTACATTAGCACTAGCTCCAAACCAAGTGGATTGGTCTCAGAGGCTGTGCTTGAACCCGGTCCGGTCCGGCTGCTGAGCCCGGTTCTGTTGCCTGCTAATGGCAGATTTAGTTAGCATCAATTAAATACTGGTTAGCTACTTTAGCAAGTGGCTAGCCTAGAGCTATTTGCCCATCATAAACTGTGTAAATCACAGAGAGCTGATCATCTGATCCAGTAGCTAACTGCTAATTAACAGAATGTTCCGTTAGTAGGCTAACAGAACTGGGCAGCTAACTGTCTTAGTTAGCTTGGATGTAAAGCTAACATGCTAAGAAGCTAACTGACTCATGAGCCAAACCCGGCAAGAAAACCACCTCGGTAGTCTGCTGTAGTCGCTGTTAGACTGGACACTGATGGTTTCGAAGGTTGTCACCCCCAACATCACGTTACGTAGATTCCCCAGGAAAGGAATATCATGACGTGGAGTGTAATTGTAAGTGTTAGTGAAGTGAAGTGTAATTTATGAATGGCAGTATTGACGTACCTCGATCAGAGCCACTCCGAGGCAGATACCGAGGACGACGCCGATGTTAGTGAGGAGCCAGCTCTCCACGCTGGCAGCACAGCCCTGGAACAAACAGAAGAGTGAATAAAGAACAATAAAAAGACAAATGGAGGTGACAGAGCGACAGAAAACATTGTTTACCACGTCGTAAACGGGCCATTCGGCCGTCTGAGCCTCGCAGAAGCCGCTGTTGGAGAAGTTTCCGGAGGCGAGCGAGATGTTCTGGCAGGAACAGGGAAACAGCAGCTGGGAGCTGTTGATGATGACCATGTTACCGTTCCAGTCGAGGCGGCCGGTCCAACCACAGCACTCCATCTACAGACAGACAGACGGACAGAAAGACAGACGGGATAATCAGCAGAGAAAACAGACGAGGACGAGATCACGGAGGCCGTTTGGAGCCTTTAGACGCCTTCAAGGACGCTCGACTCTGGACCCTGAAAAACTGGATTTCTGGTCTTTGTAACAGTTTACCGTCAGGATGGAGGGATTGAGAGTCTGGCAGGAAGGCATCTGACGCACAAAAACCTCAACCTGAACCACAAAACAAGCAGCTGAAACATCTTTCCGATTATTTTCTGGCTACATGTCTCATTTTCTGTAACATAGCCGATATCAGGATGCAGACAGGAAACAAAGGAGAGTATGACGAGATGGTATTGAGCTCAGGATGTCTGCACTTTAACTCGAAAATGTGTTTTCTTCATCAGTAAATCAGCGTGGGCCATGAGAGAAACTGAATTACTTTTAAATATTAAAGCTGAATTAGCAAATTAGCACGAGAAGATTGATACCCTACACACATGTTGCCACTATATATGAAGATGTAGCCAGTAGCTGATTAGCTTAGCTTAGCTTAGCATAAAGACATCTGCTGTGTCTCAGTCCGTGTACTGCGACATTTATACTTTCTATTTTCCATAAGGGCGTTCACATGGTATTTCTTCTGTTTTGATAATTGTGTTAAATAGGACGCTGGAGCCAGCAGCTGGTTAGCTTAGCTTAGCATAGGACAGTGAGTCAGTCTCCTTAAGTCCCCATGTTCAAATGTCCAACTTCACAGCAGAAATAAACATGTTTACAGGCTGGTACAAAAAACAGTTTTGGTCTCTATAGCTAATTTCCCCGTTCATGACAACTGTACTGAGGGTGAATTTATATACAACTCACCTGTTCACATTATATTAAGGTTTAAAGTTTTGTTTATGTTTGTGTAGACACAGTTTAAACAGATCTGATTGAAAAACAGCTTGACTCTGACCCCAGATCAGCGTTTTCAGACTCACGTTCCTCTGGATGAAGTCCCAGGCCTGCTCTGTGGTCGAGTTGTTGCCGGGGTAGTTGTCCAGCACTTTGGTGACGATCTTGGACATCTCATCATTTAGCTGAAAGCAAACAGTTGTGGTGTTAATAAAATATACGTGTGGTGATACAAACACAAACGTTGGGTTAAACTGAAGGGAGGACATGTTAGAAAGTTTGGGTCTTCTGCTTTGGTTTTTCTTTTCATGTGGACATTTAGTCGAGTGTGCAGCTTGTTTTACGACAGATTTAAACTAAACCATTTACCCTGCAGCTGCCAGACTGCATGAATGTACAGAAATAGGAGCTATGGGTTGTGTGTTGTTAGCTAACTTGCAAGCTATGAGCTGAACTTTTGGACTTGAAAAAGTGAAACATTTGGAGTGAAAAATAAATTCTGCAACCTGTAAATTTACTAGAGTTCGACAAGAAGATCGATACCCTACTCGTATTTGTTGCCACTAAATATGAAGATGGAGCCAGCAGCTGGTTAGCTTAGCTTAGAAGAAAGATATTTACTCTGTCTCAGTTTGCGTACTTCGACACGTACACTTCCTATTTCAAGTGCGTTCACACGCTATTTCTTCTGTTTCGACTGTGTACCATCAAATATGACGCTGGAGCCAGCGGCTGGTTAGCTTAGCTTAGCATAGCACAGCACCAAGACTTGAAACAAGGGGAAATGGCTAGCCTTGTCTGAAATCTGTCTACCAACACCTCTTAACCTCAGTTATTAACATGTTATATCTTGTTTGGTTAATCTGTATCTGTCCACTCCAGTATTTATGCTAAGCTAACAGACTGCTGGCTCCAGCTTCTTATATACCGTACAGACATAAGAGTGGTGTCAATCTCATTTATTAGTAAGAAATGGTAAAAGAAATGGTATTTCCCAACATGTCTATCTACTCTGAAAAGGGGGTCTGTTGGATGTTAAACGACATTGAATGGTTTTAGCAGAACTGTTTCTGTTTCACGGCTTCGGTATGTCAGCTGGCATCAGCTATGAATTCTTGCGGTGAAGAATTTGGCAGTCGGATTTGTGAAATCTAAATTTTCGAGGATATCCAGAACATTAAAATCAGGAGCAGAATACCTTCAGACACCTTTAGTGGCTCCAAAGACAGGAAATCTGTTTGTAACAGTCGCCAAAGCTTCAAATCTGAATGTCGAGGCACTCAAGGTCTCCGGTGAACACAGCTCGACGTACTGGAGATATATTATCTTTCAAAGCAGAAGGTTTCTGTCTTGAACCTCTTTTGGCAGAGAGCGACGTTCGAAGAGCTCCCAACAAACGTTCAGATCCAATAAACAGATCTGTTCAGTGAGATTTATCCCATTCAGATGTTTTAAGGACACTTTGAGTCCCGTTTCTGTTTTTATTTGTCTCAGCAAACCATAAAAATGAATTAAATTCTCTTCATGTTTGTAGACGTGTGTGTGCGTGTGTGTCAGTAATCATACGCTTGTCAGAAATCAGTTAGAAAATCGATGTGACCGTCCAGCTGGCATCTCTCAGTTTCACATTCCCCATAAATCTTTTCACAGAGAAAAAAAACCCAACCAACAATGTACAATGTTACTTTACGGCACTAAGTCACACACCACCAACTATTTCACTGATTTTGGTGAAACTGGATCATATTTTATGGAGAAAATGTTTTCTGGTTTTCCCTCTGATGTCCTCCGGCTGCTCCACCTCAACTCTCTGTGATTTACAGAGTTTATGATGGACAGTGAAGTAAACTGCTGACAGCTGTAGCTGCTGTTAGCTCAGTTTGTTAGCTAATGTTAGCTCAGTTTGATAGCTGCTGTTAGCTAATGTTAGCTCAGTTTGTTAGCTACTGTTAGCTCAGTTTGATAGCTGCTATTAGCTAATGTTAGCTCAGTTTGTTAGCTGCTGTTAGCTAATGCTAGCTCAGTTTGTTAGCTAATGCTAGCTAATGTTGGCTCAGTTTGTTAGCTGCTGTTAGCTCATGTTAGGGCTACCAGGACTGTGAGCTCAGAGCTCCAAGGGGAGTGTTAGTGTTTTTCTAGAAGAGAAGGTTCTCAGGGAATGCCAAGAGGGAGCGGAGCCGGTGTTGTGCCAGAACCGGAGCTGGGCGACTGTAACTGGGCTCAGCAGCCTCTATGGGCATAACGGCAGAGGAGAAGAGAGTGAAGAGGACGCTGACGGAGGAAGCTAAGAAGAGAAAAGGAGAGAGTGAGCGAGCAAGAAGCCGCCGGACAAGAGTAAATCTGGGACTGACTTTTAGTGGTTGGTGAGAGCTTGGTGAAACAAAAGGCTGAAAGACAGACGCCGAGCTGGGCTGACTGCTGTTGGACTAGTCAGTAATATTAGCTGCTGCTGTGTCTGCTGCTGGTGACCTGGTTGATGCAAAGAGTTATTAGCTTTTGATCAGAAGTAATGTAATCTGAACAAATACTCGAGTACTGCTGAACATAGTTACCACAGTTACGCTCTGACACTTGCTGCTTTAAACTTTATTCTTGGTCAGTTTTGACTTTTAAAAGGTGCCGTTAGTGATAAAAACGGGACATTTGGGTGTGCAAGCATCTTAAAAACTAACTGCAACCAGACGCTGAAGTTTATTCAAGTTTTGAAGCACGAACATCAAAAAGTTTCTCCGCTTTGAGCTCCTGAAATGTGAATATTTATTGGTTTTCTCATAGTAAACTGAATCTTCGGGAAGTTTCCTGACATTATCAATGTAGAAAATTGTCTATTTTCAGTGATTAGTTGCAGCTCTTTAAAGCCGTGTTCACATCATGAACTGAAGTTTGTCAGCACAGTCACTGCATCTTGTTAAATTTGTCCGTTAACGTCTGTCTTCGGGTACGTGAAGCGTCCACTTGTTTACGTTTCGGATATGTTCGTTGTAATTACACCGTGGACGCTGACATAAATGCTACTTAAGAGATGGAAACTGGTAATTACAGTACCTCATGACGTACACAGAGCATCAAGTCTCTGGGAAACACACATGTTTTGCATTGGAGTTAATCACTGCTACGTCCACATAAACATGTAGCGCTGTGTGTGTGTGTGTGTGTGTGTGTGTGTGTGTGTGTGTGTGTGTGTGTGCGCGCGCGCATGCGCGCGCGCGTGCGTGCGTGTGTGTGTAGAAGCTCCTCTGGGTTTTAAAGTTAAAATAACTCTTTTGCTCGGACAGAGACGCCAACAGAACAAAGTTCATTGGTCATTGGCTGATGTTCAGCTGTACTCGAGTATTTGTTCTGATTACATTACTTATGATCAAAAGCTAACAACTCTTTGCATCAACAACAGCAGCCAGCTAATATTACCTCTTCACTCTCTTCTCCTCTGCCATTATCTCCATAGAGCAGTGTTGTGGGTTAAAAAGTAACACATTAGTTTTGTCTGTCAAGTAATCAGTAACTTGTTTTTTTTTTTAAAAAAAAGAGTAATCCATTACTTTAAGAATTTCTGTTATGAAAAATATTATGAAATTGCTGAGCATCTCAAATCAGGTGTCGAGATCGATATGTGGATCCAGACTAGAGTATTTCTGTGCTTCAGCACCCCGCCACCGTCCAGCACACCCGTGGAGTCTCATTCTTACTCCTGAGAGAAATCGACTGTCGGACAGACGCTTCGAAAATCTTCTGCTGCGTTTTAATCACTGCTTTGAAGAGTGGACGATGGTGAAGTGAATTTAGGCCTGTGACACTTGAATAGTATTTTCATAGTCGGCTATTTGTCATTCGCTTGTGTGCCAGTGTTTGTGTTATTCGGCCCATTATCATTTTTGTTTTATTTTTGTTTTCTGTTAGATCTGGTCGTTAATTTCCAAATGGATCTGAATCTGCTAACTGTTTACCTCAGATGGTGTTTACACTTAAATGCACTTTCATAACTGCATTCGGGTAACAGATTACTTTTAATTTATGGTAACCTAATTAACTACTTTCCAAAGTAACTATACCCAACACTGCCATAGAGGCTGCTGAGCCTGGTCACTCAGCTCCGGTTCTGGCACGACGTTCCCCTGCACTGCTGTTAATTGGGGATTTCCAAGTGCTGGCAGCTGTGATGAACTCCTCACTCTTGGTCTTTCATCGTATGGTTTGATGATTTTTATGGCTACACTCAGACTGTCTCAGCTTCATGTGCTGAAGTAACTCACTGATGGTCTCACACACACATGTGAACGCCTGGGCTCAAACAGCAGAGGGTGCTGCAGCGCCGCTGGCTTCAGTGCTTCCATGTGTCGCCTCACCACAGAGCCAGCTCTCAGTGTGGTGTTACCTTCATGTCACATCTGTCGTCTGATTGGTCGAGGTCACGCCCACGACATGTCACAACACGTCGTGGGCATGACCTCGACCAATCAGATGACAGACGACAAAGGTGCATCGTTAACAGGTGTGCCCCAAACCTCCACATTCCTTTTGTCAGAATCACATGACGAGGACGGAGGATGAACAGAGAGGAAGTGACATCACTCACCACGTCTTTCTGGAAGTAGATGAGAGCGCCGGCCACTATCTGAGCGATGAGGATCAGCAGGAGGCAGGTGAAGTACTGCGGGGAGACAAACAGACGTGAAAGTCATCAAGACAAAATAATGTTTGAAACAAGTTTTGCTGAGCGGTGGCACAGCTGGATCACAGCTGGACTGAGTGTGTGTCAGAGTCTGACACATCTGCCATAGAAATCTCACTAGAGCGCCAAACGTGGATTCATCCGCCGCTGAAAATAGTCCCCAATGAGAGCAATGTGTCCTCCTGTTTGAGTAAACGGACGATTCTGAAGCTAGAAAACTCGTCTCGTCCGCTCGTTCTCCTCTCTGAGGATGAGTATCTAGAACTGGGACAGGATGTGCCAACCACTTGTTGTCATGACGACCAAGTAAACAACAACAACAACAACAACAACAACAACAACAACAACAGCAGCACGACAAACAGTGCAGAGCATGCAGGTTTTAGAGTTAAAGCGTGAAGGAGAAACTACGGTGGCCACAGAGTCCCCGTCTAAAGCCAGTGGTGACGTTTCAGACTGCAACCGACTGAAAACCCCTCGCATGAAAACGTGAAAAGTCTTATGAGTCAGAGTTTGGTTTGTCCCTTCTGGGCTGCTGTAGAAACAAAGTGGTCCAAAATGTCGACCCGCTCCCTCTGTAGATATTAAAGCTTCATTCTGAGGTAACATAAATGTAACAAGTGATTATACACTAATGAAAACAGTCATGAAGATTGTATTCAATATTCTGCAAACAGAGCTCCATAAATCGACTTAAAAAAACTAAATAAACTCACAAAAAAAAAAAATCAAGAAAGGAAATATTCTCACATATTTTACCGATAAAAACAGAAGTACACGTTCTGAAGTCAAGAAATAAACCGAGCTCGCCTTGTTCTTCAGATGAAGAACATTCAACATTAAATCAGCAAAAACTCTCCAACACAAAGTCACAGACTAAACACTGATGTAGACAATCAAGGATTCAACTAAACTATTCCACCGCTGCTTTAAATCAAACTGTACATTTGTGACGTCATCAGTAGGAACAGAGACACAAACATGCAGAATATCACCGGTCTGATGTTTTAAAGTTCATGTGAGAGCTTTGATGACTTCAGCTTCTTCCACCAGTGAACACGGAGCACAAACACAGTTACCATCTGATCATTTTCACTTCTGTCTCATTTTTCTGGCTTCTTGTTTGTAAGCAAAAAACTGAATTTTTAATGAATCATTAAATTAAATCATCATCGTCCGAGTGCATCTTTGACATTTTCATCCACTGACTTCAGGCGGTCAACACCAACATCCGAGATTTACCGCTCTGACTTTTATCCTCGCAGATAAACGGTCGTATTTCCACAGTAAATCTCCGGCTCAGTCGACTCGTGCCTGCAGCATTCATCATCGTGTTTCAGTGATCCGTACATGCAAACTGTCACTCACCAGGCCGAGCAGACAGCGGATCTCATAAATGGCCCCCAAGCAGCCGAGGAAGCCCATGAGCATGGAGAAAGCTCCGACACCGATCAGGATGTAGCAGCCAACCTTTACAGATGTGGAGTTATCTGAGTGGAGACAGTGAGAGAGAGAGAGTATACAGATGTTATACGAACATTTGTCACACACCACCAACTATTTCACTGATTTTGGTGAAACTGGATCATATTTTATGGAGAAAATGTTTTCTGGTTTTCCCTCTGATGTCCTCCGGCTGCTCCGCCTCAACTCTCTGTGATTTACAGAGTTTATGATGGACAGTGAAGTAAACTGCTGACAGCTGTAGCTGCTGTTAGATAATGTTAGCTCAGTTTGTTAGTGGGGGGTGCTGGGAGTGTCAGCTCAGAGCAGCGGGGGAAGTTTTAGTGTTTTGGACCACCGGGAAGAAGAAGGAGGAGGTTTAGAGGGGAATGCTGATGGGGTGTCGTGCCAGAACAGGAGCTGGGCAGTGTAACCGGGCTCAGCAGCCTCTATGGACATAATGGCAGAGGAGAAGAGAGTGAAGAGGACGCTGACGGAGGAAGCTAAGAAGAGAAAAGGAGAGAGTGAGCGAGCAAGAAGCCGCCGGACAAGAGTAAATCTAGGACTGACTTTTAGTGGTTGGTGAGAGCTTGGTGGGGCTCAGGAACAGTTCATCTCTGCATCTACAGATGAGGTTCAGACTCGATCGTGCAAAGAGAGACAGAAACTCTGCAGACTTCTCTGGACCTGAATCCATCTGAGACAGACTGAGTCCACGTTTCAAACTGGTTTTGGACATCATGGACGCCGTGTCCTCTGGGATGTTTTATAAGATGTAAATTTATCCCGAAGTTTTTCAATTTGTTTTTGTATTTTTGAATTTATTCAACAGTTTTTGACAGAAGTTCACGAGGTCAGAGTTTTTGTAGGATCTTCTGGACGCCGTGAGGAAAAGTGTGAAGCTGCAGCGATGTTGCAATCTGAACTCCACAAACTCGTGGAAACTGAAACCAGACGAGCTGCTCGGCAACACGTGTGATTGGCAAAAATAAATGAAATTAGAAGCAAATGTGGCTGCAGAGCTCTAATAATGGAGAGAGACCAGGCTCCGACGTAACGCAGGAAGCTAAAGTAAGGCCTCGGCAACTCAAACTCGAGGCCAGCGAACTCTTCATCGATGGAGCATCAGGAGACCTACTTGGTTCGAGTCCCCAAAAGGTCGAGACTCTCACGATCTGATGTCGAACAGTGTTGCACAAAAACTGCTCAAGACTGAACAAGCAGCAGTCTGGAAGGAACACGTCAGCGCGTTGATGTCTGCCAGCACTCTGTTTTAAAGACCGGACCCCCTCCTGAATCATGGGATACCCCCGGGGGGATCAGTGATCCAGGGCACGCAGCTCCAAACCGAGACAAAGCGAACGAGGCGAGTTTATGATGGAAAATGAGGCTGAGGACGGGGGAGGGGTGTCGACGCAGGAAATGAAAACCTGTGTGTGTGTTTGTGTGGCTTCACACACACATGTACGTGTTTTAAAAGGGTCGACCCGCGAGGCGACCAACACCAGGTTAATGCTGAAATACAGACTTCGATGTTACGATGCAGACGGGGCCCGTGAAGCCAACACACTCTCACACTCACACACACACACACACACACACACACACACACTCACACACACACTCACTTCTGTTTTTCACATTTGGCAAACTGAAGTTTCAGAATCAGATTTCTTGTTAAAGTTTGCAAATCAGGAATTTACCAGCCTGTTCTCACCGAGATTTAATTTAATTTCTAAAAACATGATTTAAATGCTTCAGAGTTCATCTGAATATAACAAAGAGGCAAAATATCAGAAAGAAAATAAAGACAATAAAGGACCAGCACAGTCTCTTGTGAAATAAGTGGTTTGCTGTGGACGCTGAGGTGTTTGCGGAGTGACAATGGAGGCGTCATGGGTCATTTTCTTTATGACTTTTTAAAAGGCAGCTGCAAAATCCACCAACTGATACAAAAAAAGATCCATGACTGGATTTCTTGTGATGTTCAAAAATGCACCAACCAACAGAGGTGAAATATGAAGAAGAAGAACGAAGAACAAAGAACAGGAAGAGGAAGAGGAGATGGTGGAGTGATGGGCAGCCATGTAGCAGCGCCCTTGGATCAGTTGGGGGTTTGATGTCTTGCTCAGGGCACCTCAGCGGTACCCAGGAGGTGAACCTAAAAGGTGTAAACGTGTTGCAGCAGGTAAAGTGCAGTAAAAACTAAAGATGATGTTAAACGTCTCTTCAGCCGCGTGCCCAAGAAGTGAAAATGAAGTTTGGCATGGAGCCTTTCTTCCTGACGTGAACTCGTCTGATCTGTTCACCAGAAACACGAACATGTTCAATCACAGCGAGAGGTGACAGAAGAATGTGGACAGACGAGATGCACAGACTCTCTCAGCCGAGTGTTGGTCTGCAGTACGAGCGGGACGAGTCCTTCTGACCGTGAAGGAGAAACTACGGTGGCCATGAAGTCATGGTGAACGTTTGTTTGCCGTTTGGTGGGAGCTCATCAGTGCGGGGTGGCGGAGCCGTCACAGTGTTGTACTTTAATAAAATACAGCGTCCTGCCATCCCTCTGCAGGCCGGAGTACCACGCCAACAGGTGCACTTCCGAACATGATTTCATCTTGTACATTATTTCTAATAAGTGTGTTTCTGTCTGAACAAATATGAACTGGTTCACACTGTCAGGTGATGTAGATGTGATGTCCCAATAAACAGACGTGTTGTTGGTGGATTTGTGTCAGCAGAACGAGGTCTCTCTCTCTCTCTCTCTCTGTGACGCAGTCTTTGTTCAATCAGGTTGATTTCATCATGCGTGTTGCACCAGGTGGTTCATTGATACACGCTGCGATCAGCCGATAACGGCACGCCAGCTCGCCTTCTGAAATGTTCCACTGAGCATCAACACATCTCGTTTGTGTGCACACACAAAGATGAACTGTCCGCCGCGCCGAGCTTGAAGCCCTCGTATGACCACATTCACCCGACCTCCATGAAATCCCCCGGACTCATCGGCCCGACGTTCTGAGCTCGGACAGACCGGTGATGTAGTGTGTGTGTAAGTGTGTGTTGATGATGATGAGTGTGTGTGTGTGTGGTGATGAGTAAGGCGGTGAGCGCACTGGGCTGATGTGATGCATGTTGATGCTGGACGGAGCAGAAAGAGCCCAGTGTCCGAGGGGAGGACACCTGCTGCGAGGCCACGGGCGAGGGACAAACGTCCTCAGTGACGCTCGCTGGTCTGAGAGCGCACACACACACACACACACACACACACACACACACACACACACACACACACACAGTCTCTCTATTACACCAGCTCAGTGTCCGTCTCTATATTTCGTCTCTTCGCCTTTCTGTCTCGATGACACTGCTCGTCTTTTTCGTCTCACACTGATGAACTCTGTTCACGTCTCAGAAAGAGTCCAAGAAAACTCCAAAAACTTTTGACTGAGACGACTGATTATCAGGATCAGGTCCAGATCTGGAGTCAGTATGCGATTAGCCTAGCTTAGCACAAAGACTGGGAACAGAGGGAAACAGCTAGCATGGCTCCAGAAACTCTCATAGTGAGGTACTTGTGTTTTAGGGTTACACAACCATCCAATTTCTTCCACTTATCCAGGGTCACGGTGGCAGCAGGTTCAGCACGCCGCTCCAGCTCCTCCTGGAGGATCCCGAGGCGTTCCCAGGCTGTAGTCCCTCAGCAGGTTCTGGTCCTGCCCCGGGGCGCCCATCCCATTTAGATGTCCGAACCGCCTCAGCTGACTCTACTCCGAGCTCTTCAACCTTTCTGTCTAAAGACACCTGATGGAGGAAGCTCATTTTGGCCACTCGTATCCACGATCTTTCATGAGGCAGCAACGTGTAGCGGCCTGGGAGCAGACCGGGGTTCAGTGTCTTGCTCAAGGGCACATCAGCAGCGCCCAGGAGGTGAACTGACACCTCCACAGCTACCAGTCAATGCTCCATACTAAGGAGTACTACTGTTATAGCAGTATAATAAATGGTGTTTTCACTTTGGACAGAGGGAGGCTAGCAGTTTCCCTTTGCTTCCAGTCTGTGTGCTAAGCTAGGCTAATCACCTCCTGACTCTGGCTCATCAACCTGCAACTTGTCAGATTAAAGGTGCAGTAATGGAACCAAACGAGTGTCTAAAGGAGAGAAAAAGACAAACGCAGGAAAAACAGGGAGAGGCTGACAGATTTGTTTTGTGGCTTTCAGGAATTTCTTTTTCTAAACAGGGTCCAGAACCAGAAATCTGCAGGACACTTGTGTTTAACCGAGCGCTCTCACATGGTGGAAAACACACTCCGACCTCAACATGCTGCGTGCCGGCCTTCATCGGGGTCAGCGTGACCAAACAGCCAAAATCCTCCAGTTAATACAGACGGAATAATTAGATTAAATAAACACGAGCAGCCTGCAGACGAGTTCAGCAGAGGATTCATGTGTCGAGCTGCCAAAGTGAAACTGAACTCATGTTTGAGTTAAACAGCCTCCAACACATGAAGAAAGTCTGTGTGAACCAATGAGAGGTGGCTGCTTGGATGTTAGCTTGTTTTAGTTTATTGTTAGCTTGTTTTAGCTCATTTTTAGCTCATTGTTAGCTTGTTTAAGCTTATTGTTAGCTTGTTTTAGCTCATTTTTAGCTCATTGTTAGCTTGTTTAAGCTTATTGTTAGCTTGTTTTAGCTAATTTTTAGCTTGTTTTAGCTAGTTTTTAGCTCATTGTTAGCTTCTTTTAGCTGATTTTTTAGCTTGTAGCTCGTTTTTTGCCTCAGTACAGTTGTCATGAACGGGGAAATTAGCTATAGAGACCAAAACTGTTTTTTGTACCAGGCTGTAAACATGTTTATTTCTGCTGTGAAGTTGGACATTTGAACATGGGGACTTATGGAGACTGACTCACTTCTGGAGCCAGCCTCAAGTGGACGTTAGAGGAACTGCAGTTTTTGGCACTTGAGGTTGCTGCTTGGCTGAATCAAGTTTATTTTCCTGTTGATCGTTGGTAGTTGGCGCTCGGTGTAATCCGTTGTTGCGTTTGTGTCATGTGACCTGATTCTCTTTGTTTGTTTGTTCATTATTAATCATCGCTGTGGTGAAGTCAGATTTCTGTGTCTGTTGTTGTCGACTTAAAGACGAGAGGTAACACTGAAGCACAACACTCGCACACTAATCCACTTGTAGGGAGCATGTAGGCCAATACAAATGGAGGCGTGATTAATGGGCTGAAAACAGGCCAAGTCGAGGCTGCAGGCTCCGACTGAGTGAGCGTGTGCTGCCTGTTTCTTCTCTCACACACACTTCAGTCTGAGTGAGAGAAGAAACAGGCAGCACACACACACACACACACACACACACACACACACACACACACACACACAGACACACACACACACACACACACACACACACAGGAACCTGCAAACGTTTATTATTTTGTTTGTTTAAAGAAGATAAACTGTAGATGAACAAACACACTACGTAACACCACATTTACAGCCTGGCAGAACGAGGGAAGACATGGCAACGGTAGGCAACAACTTTAAAACAGAGGATGCACCGAGCGGGTTTAAATCACCTGTGTGGCGGCATTTTGGATTCCTTATATACACAAAAACAACCGGTGAGAAACGGACAGACAAAACCAAAACAGCATGTACAGATTGTAAAGCTCATTGTTAGCTTGTTTTAGCTACAATATTAAATTTATCATAGTCACTTTACCATACAATATTACATTATATCGTAATATACCAGGGTCACTTACTTTTGCAATATTACTTATCTTGGTTACTGCTTGTGCAATATCATCTATATCATGTTACTACTTTTGAAATATTATTTATATCATGGTTACTACTCTCACAGTATTATTTATTACACGGTCACTTTACCTTACAGTTCTTCTTATATCGTGCCACTTTACCTCAAGTGTTTCTTTTTGCACATTGTCTGTTTGTGTTATTGTGTAGGTTATAAGTTACTTCTGTCTGTTCGTGCTGTTGTAGCTGTTTTCCCTACTTCTGTGGTGTGTACTACATTTTTCTTCTTGCTGCTGTGACGAGTAAATTTCCCCACTGTGGGATGAATAAAGTATAATCTAATCTAATCTCAGGTGGGTGTCGTTACAGGTGGCTTGTGTGAGCGACCAGCCGTCGTTTGGCCAGCTTAACGAGGGCCTTAACGAGGAGGGGGAAGAAGCAGGACTACAAACATGGCGACGGCCAAAGTCACAAACAAACAGACAAACGTTTGTTGGTTCTTCGTCACTTGAAGGTACTCACTGAGGACGACGATGAAGCTCTGATTGTCCAGGAGGAGCCACAGTCCGAAGCCCATGATGATGGCGCCGCACAGCTGGAGGAAAAACACACACAAACACACACACACAGAGGTGAGACGATGTGACTTCACAGGATGCATCAGTACACACAGTCTGGTCACACCGGTGTGTTTTCCTCCTTTCAGACTCGACGAGGTGAAACGCACCAAGACTCTTTCACAATAAAAGCCTCCAGCTGGTTCGTTGTTGAAAACCTTTTTAATGAGGCTGATATCTGAGAGCGCAGACAGGAAGCTGAACTCCAAACCACAGATTCAATTAAACGTCCTGAACACACACACACACACACACACACACACACACACACACACACACACACACACACACAGAAGAAACAAAGCCTCCTCTCTCTAATCACCAACACATAATACGCCGTCACAGTCAGATCTGATGTTTTAAGGACGTTTTCTTTTGGGGTGAATCCAAGTTTCAGGATTTTGTTTCAGGAATGATAAAACCTGAATGATGTCGCTGCTGATCATTCAGGTTTTATCATTCCAGGTCAAAACTTTCAGACTTTGAGAGATTAAAGCAGAAATATTTTTAAAAAAGGAGACACATCTTCAAAGTTTCACTTCAAACTTTGAAATCCAGACACAGAGTCTGAGAAGTATTGATGTCAGCCTCATTAAAGTGGATCAAATCGACAGTTTTCTATAAAAATACAGATCCACGTCGATCAGACACAACATTCGGACTTGATTCGTGATCCAACAGCAACAAACTGCGTTCTATCAGAACCAGCGTGAACTAACGTAAGTCAATAAGCCTTGGCCGTCCGTGACGGTCCTGGCCCGCGCCTGATTGGACCGGGGACGCCACACGAGAGAGTTTTGGAGATGTTGTTGTCGTCTTCTGAGTGTATTAACACAAACACAGAGTGCTGCGAGGTTTCCTCAGAAGCTCTTTAACCTCAGATCAAGATTAATTTCCACAGAGGAGGGAGTGAGAGGAAACGAGAAAGTGAGCATCACTGTGGTAACAAGGCCACAAACACTCGATCACGAACATGAACTGAAGTCTGCTGCGACGTCACAGCGAGGAACACTCAAATATTTAGCTATAGTTGACCTCCTTCGATCCACTGATTGTATTTTATTAAACTACGACCACTTTGCTGCTCGACACGACAGACGGCAGGATGTTTCAGACCACTTCCTCATATCTGCTGCGATAAACACGGCAACAGAAACAAAAATTATAATCAGGCGCAAAACCACAAGTAGTAAACAGATGAAAGGAATTTATTGAAGTGAGTCTGCCGTCGTTTGTATCTCTGACTGCCAACAATAACCCAACACCAACGCCCAAACAGGAACAGACTAAATTATGTTTAATAATTTCAATGTTGATCGAGCTCACTACGATGCATGTGGTGATCTGAAGCGTGCACAGTAACCGTGACGATAGAACTCGATCGTTGATTGGCCGACTGCCTTCGTTATGACGTCACAAATGTCCAGACAAGTTAACAAGCTGTGCTGGACGGAAACTGACCAATCAGCAAAGATACAGTTACAGTTAACGCCACATCATGGCCCGTCGTAGTAAGTTTGACTGATGTTGAAATATTTCAGTAAAGCGGCAGCATGTTCCACCTTTAGTACGTCAAATTAAGACTTTTAACCAACGTTCACCTGTTTAATTAACAATAACTGCTGTTTTAATCGGGCTAAGTTTGAAGTTCGGCTGGTGTCACCAAAGATGAAACTGAATTAGTCTCCGTACAGAGCTAAAGGAAGCTAAAGCTAAACTTCATTAAAACTAAATTAAACTCACATTTTTGCTCTGAATAACAAACACCGCATTATTTCTACGTCTCTGCAGTCTTTTAGCACAATATATCACGTCTGCAGGCATCAAAGCTTCATGAATCATTAGTGGAAACACTCACAAAGAAGATGAGGTTGAAGAGGAACAGGAAGTACTTGGTTGCCGTCATGCAGCCTTTCCCCATGATGCTGGATCTGTAAACGAGAGACGAGAAGAAGACGGTCAGCAGATCAACACAAACACAGTGAAGATGTTCAGAGCGTGATCGTGCATCCAGATTTGCTTTGGTGACGAGCGTGATGTGAACGAGTGGTGACAGACGCTACACGACACAGACCTCTGTGGCTAAGCTGGCCTGGCGGATCATGATCCGGACTATGGGGGGGTTCAAATCCTCCAGGATTACACCGCAGAACCAGAACAATCACAACCTCAATCTGACCACAGAAGAAGAACGCGCTCTCACGCCTTCAACCCTCCGTGACTGTCCATACGTATTTATGCTCCGTCATCAGAGTAACATGAGGTTCATAATCAGGGAAGATAAAAGTATTTACATTCACCAAACTGATGACATTATTTTGTCTTCTGAAGATTAGTCTGACATCCATTCAGTTTTAATATCTGAAGATTATAAGATCCATATTTAAGACATAACTCTCCATCTCCACCTAAAAACAGCTGCAAACCAGCCAGATCATGTCATTCATTACAGTTATCCTGCGAGTAAGAACTGTACTTTACTTTTAATTACAGAAAAACTGTTGTACTTTTTATTCTACTACATTTATCCGACAGCTGAAGTTACTAGTTACTTTTTCAGATCAAGATTTCGTACAAACTCATGAACAGATTATAAAATATTAACTGGTTTAGATCAAACTACACCACCAACACCAACAACAACACCAACACCAACAACACCAACGTTCAGATGCTGTTCAGTGATGAATCAGGAATAAAACTCCAATAAAATACAGACTGAAGGGAACAGCAAGTTTACATCATGAGTACTTTTACTAGATACTTGAAGTACAATTTGATGCCAATAGAATCGTTCTGATAACAGTATTATCAGGTATCGGCCAGTATTTGGAACGGGGTGTAAAAGGGTAAGATGCAATAATTGTTCAACCGAGAATCAGGCTCAGAGGCTTCATGGTGCATTGAGTTGTATACAGGTTATGCTAGTAGCTGCTTGAGTTGCACCGATACCAGGGTGACAAATGTACTGCCTAAAATACCAACCCAAACCAGCGCAGGCGGAGGAGGGCAGGGTCATGTTCATGTAACGCTGACTGACTGTCAGATCATAAACTAAAGTTCAGTTTCTGTACGTTTGCACAGCTTCTATCAGACTGGTACTCATGTTTATTGTGATTATCGTTTATCGTGATTATTTTTAGGATCGTTTCTGACTTTGTTTTGTCAAAACCATCAAATCAAACATGAAGAAGCTAATCGTTGACGACCTCTCTGCTTTTGTGCGGCGGCTCGTATTTGCAGCAACCAGCCTGACATGAACACACCATCTCCCTCCCTCCTCTCCGCCTCGTGCCCTCTCTACACTGACGGCCTCTTGCTGTCCAATAAATCTATGAAAATCTGGGTGAAATATGGAGGCCTGGTTCGATGTTTCCTCCTGGCAGTGAACGTAGCGTGAGCGCAGCGCCCATGCATCCGACCCACATTCCCATCACTGTAAATGGGTTACTGTTACAGCTCGGCCTGTGCCAGTTTGGAGGGTGAGGGAGGGCACCTGCAGGGATGACAGAGGGAACAGAATATGCAATGGGAAAGACATTTTGGCAGACGGTCACAGCGAAGCCAGATGGAAGGTATTACAGACTATAAACAGAGCACGCTGAAACCTTAACAAAGACCAGGTCGGCCTCTGATACTGCACAGAGAGTCTGAAAAGAGAGACGAGCTTTTGTGAGACTGAAACCCCAAATTATAACCGAACCTTCAGGGTCTGTGTTTAAGCCCAAAACCTGCTGGCTTTCAAACATTCTGTATTTATGTTATTGTCCACAAATACCAAAAGATCAACAATGCTTTCAGTCCGCCTCTAAATACTCAAGACGTAAATCTCCTAAAGAAATGGAAGTATATGTTCATGAGGTGTTTTTTATTCAAAGCTTCATGTGTGGGATTTAGTGGCATCTAATGGTGAAGTTGCAGATTGCAACCAACTGAATACAGCTCGCCTCTCTTCTGTAAACATGCAGGAGATGTACATACACAAAGGCCACGTGTCTCGAGCCGATGTTTGATTCTGGTCACCAAATCTCACAAAGTTGTGCGAACAGTTTCCGCTGTGCCGCTTTAAAAATGTTTGTCGACGTGTTTTAACTGTTTTTTTTTTTGGAGAACAATGAAGCTCTGTGGCACAGAGGAACGTACAGCAGGCTCTGGATATTCACAAAAACAGAGTCGGTACCAGTCGTTGCTGGTTTTGGTCTTTTCATCGGGACGTGTTAACAAGAGAAGAAAATAGAATATCACCAGACGTATCCTTTAAATTACATCAGTCCTTCAAGTCTTCCCCAGAGGTTGTAAACATGACAAAAGCACTGAAGAACTTCTGGTTGTAATAATAAAAAAAAGGACCTGAAACAAAAAGCTTTGTTAAATTTAGAAGAGCCTGCCTCAGAGCCGCTTTGAGCTGCAGCTGCCGAGCGAACAGAAACGCGTCTGCTTCAGGAATGAACATCATGTTTCAATTTTCTCATCCTAAAGTTGCTGGATATAGATTTTTTTTTACGTATTTACAGCAGCTGCTTCTTCACACTGAGCAAAAACTGTGCAGCGAAGAACAAAAATAGAAACGTGGTATCCTGATTTTCCCCGCAGAGATCTTTGTGCGCGGTCTGGAGCGCATTATGAAGCCAGCGAGTGTCATGAGAACACAGACGATGTTATTAAAACGATTCTCGGACACAAATAGAAGCTGTCAGAAGTTTTGACCCAGTTCACACAGACTGTGAAACTGGGTTTGTCTGTCCACTCTGACCCGCCTCAGCGGTCCCAGTTAGCGCACAGAGCTCACTATTGACCGCTAACACACTTCACTGCCTGACACACACAGACAGTTTGTTCACGACGACCAGAAAATACTTCAACACAAGAGCGAAGACTGAGCTCCTCTTTACGGAGAGTGCAGACGAGGACACACGCAGGCCCTTTGTCAAGTCTGATCTCTCAGAGCTGAAGCCACATTTACACTCTGAGTACTTCATGTGGCGGATCTGATCTCGGAGAAACGTAAAAGATGAAATGCATCGAGTTCAAACTACATACGGTGTGACCACAACCAACGCCTCGAGACATCCCAACGAAAAGACGAGTGTTGACCAAAATCATTTAAAAGAAGATCAGTTAATTTCAGTGCAATCACAACAATCTGTGGATTTTCTCAAAAACAAGAAAATGTCGCAAATCCACGATGTTGGCCAATAACAAACCGTCTCAACAGGACTGTCCTTGGAGGGGACGACAGAGCCGAGACTCCAAAATGAAGGAAGTTATTGAAGCCTTATTAGCTGTGAGACCAAAGTGCTCAAATAGAGGTCTTCATAGGTCCAAAGATTCGTGCCTGAACCCAAAAAGACCTGGAAATGTACTTTTCGGACAAGTCTATTGCAGACCCGAGAACCAAACCCAACCCCGAGATACAAACCTGACTGCAACAACCACGACTTCCTGACTGCAAGTTAAACTTATCAAAACAGACTTTGTGTCTTATGTAATGTAACATTTGACTTCTTCTCCTCTTTACCTGAAGAATTCATTTGGTGAAATAAATTACATACTACTCGATATTTTAGTTTGAGTCCTCTTTCTGTCATGGAGGTGGATGACAAACCAAGCGTCAACCTCTATGGCTAAGACTGGATCTGAAACCATACGGGTCTGTGGTCAGGTCTTGGTTTAGGTGGACCCAAGAAGACCTCAGACTCCATGTTTGTTTACAGTTTTGTTCCTGGAAGTTGGACAGCAAACTGTGATTGGTTGGGGACCAACGTGTAGCATTCTTTGTGCTAGCTAAAGTTATTGCAGCTAATGTTGGCATCTCCGTCTGAACTGGAGAAGAGTTGACCTTGACTTACATGAAGAAAAACCACAGCGCATTGTAATCAGACCTGTGTGACTCGTAGGGAAATAAATCTTCAGCTTATCCGGGCACGAGACATTTGAAATGACAAGTTGAACCAAAGTGTTGCAGTAATTATAGAGATGTGTGACTAAAGTACCACGTTCACGACAAGCAAGAGGAAGTTTGAGACGGAGCTGTAGTCAAGACGGAGACACGTCGAAGCAGTTTTTAGATCCACGCGAACAAAACACGAAACGGTGCCGACTCGCTCTTCAAACACTCGGGACGATCTGAAGTCAAATCAAGAAGCCACGTGGACGGAAACGCTGCATCAGATGAGTTTTAATGACCTCCATCTAAAAAGGTCTCAGTCCTGCAGTGATGAACGGGTATATTCGGGTGTATTTGAGCACTAGCTGTGGTTCAGTGAACCCGTGTAAGTCGGATTAGAGGAAACAAGCACATAAACTTCAAAAAGGCGCGTCTACACAGTAACCTCGAGGCTGTGAAGTGAAGCCAACATGGAAGTACCAAAAACTGCAACCAAGATGGCAGAGACCAGCACCACAGATTACAGAAAGCTGCGGGTGTCGTCGCGCCGTCCATTCTTTATACCGTCACTCGCAGATGTTTTGGCAAATCAGTCCTCCAAAAAGGAGGCGGTGATGCAGCTGAAGCTTTTCAAAACGACTACAAACTTGTTCGTGGATCGTTTTTGGGAATTTGGTCCAACTTGGTGATCCAAAACTTTTAAAACATCTGGTGGAATATGAGATTTCTCTGTTGGAAAGCAGTGCTACAAACTAGAGGCATAAAACTCAGATAATTGTTGAGTTGGACGTTTTCTCCCAAAGTTTCAACAACCAAAGCTAAACAAGTCTTCGTGTCGTAAAGCCGCCTTTTCATTACTTGTTGTAATAAACAATCCTTCCACTCCTCCGTCCGTCGGCCATCCCTCCTTCATTTTAACGTTCCTCCTCCTCCTCCTCCTCGTCTTTGTGAAGCCTCTGGTTGTACCAGGCACATCGACACACGGCTCAGTGCTGCTGAGTGACGCAACAACTCGCAGCGAGGAAAGAAAACTGAAGATCAGAGCAGGTTTCTCTTTTTCTGAGCTGAGCGTACGTTTCTGTTCAAGTGGGTCGATGTTTGAACAACTTCAGGTATAAATACAGAAAACTCTAAATACACAGAGAGTACGCCGCCAATTTTATGGTCCACGTTTTCTCATTATGTTTCACTTCATGCACAGAAATGTGATATTTTCCCGGTCCGCTCACATGTCACAGTGTCTCAGTTACATGTTTGTCTTTGCAGGTTTCTGTTTTACATGCACACAAAAGAAAATGCAGCTGAGCCAGACGTCAGACTGACGAGGTGTGTCTAAATAAATAATACATAACCAAAGTTATGTCACATGAGGAGGAGTGATGTGTGGTCGGTCGGTGCGCTCTCTTCAACACCAAACAGGAAGCAGCAAACTGGACGGTTACTCCGGTAACGGCTGAAAATACCATCACAGATGGTGAATGAAGAGTTTTCTACTGTATGTAGATAATGTGAAGTGTGATAAGGTTGTCTGACGTCGTTAGTAATCGGTTTGATCAGGTTTATTATCAGCTGATCAGTGTCACAGCAGTAAAAGGTCGATCCTCGTGCAGCGTGACAGCCGCAGGTTTCATTTTAAAATGTGAAATAATCCATCAGAGTAAACGTGAAGCGACTTTCTGCTTCATTTGTTCTGAGCCGCTTCGTGTCACACTCACACGGTCTTTGGACTCTTTTACTGGCAAACGTCTTTTGTTAGATACTTTATTGATCCCGAGGGAAATTCAAGCATCCAGTAGCAGCATGCAAACAAACATTAGACATTAGAATGAACCTAAAACACAACAGCGTTAAAATTAACCTGAGAAATTCAAATTAAAACCTGCCAAAATATTAAAACATTTGCAGAGAAGTCAGACTTCTGCATGGAAATTAAACATTTGCATAGAAAATAAATCTATAACTGTTAAGAAGCTAACCCGTGCTAACATCTGTACAAATAAAACTATATAAAAAGGTAGAAAGTAAAAGAAGAAATAAAAATGACAGAACTACAAACTAAATGAGGCTGCAGACAGAAGAATGAAGGTCACAGTATATATATCAGGACGTAACAGAATGTTCAGGAAATAGTGCTGATGTATTTTTTAACTTTGACCTAAGTTATGCTAACATTCCCCTTTGCTTCCAGTCTTTATGCTAAGCTATGCTAATTGCCTCCCGGCTTTCTCGTTATTAACTCCCAGACGTGCGAGTTGGATCAAACTCGGCAATAAAGTGACTAAATCTGATCACTCAAACGTGAAAATATTAAGTTTGGAATGAAAACACGAGCAGGAGCGTCAGATAAACTCTCTTTGTTCGTCTAATATGAGATTTAAAATTCAGGCTACAAATAGACGCTGAGAACAGCGAGTGACGAGAAACAAAAGGCTGTATTGTCGTTGCTGTTGTTGTTGTTGTTGTTGTTGTTGTTGCCCCCACGCACCTCCTGCACATTTCTGCATGAGTCAAAGAGTGTGTCAGCGCCGTGGACGAGATGTTCGCCTGACTCTGCACACACACGCTGAATGGAAGACGCTGTCAGCCTCTGTCACATGAAGAGGTGACGAGAACGCGCTCCACGATGAGTCCACGCTGTCGTCACCGAGCTGAGACATTTCAGGAGAGCTGCAAAACCGGTAAACTGTCCGATCTGAAGCTGCTTGGTCACATCCTGTCTCCTTTCCTAAACACTTTTCCTCAACCTCGACGGAAAAAGTCAAAAGACGTGAAGGAAAAGACGCCATTTTAACATGTTATGCACAAACTCAGTGATGGACAATTCAAATAAGGTTTTTTTGTACCAGGCTGTAAACATGTTTATTTCTGCTGTCTAACATGGGGACTTATGGAGACTGACTCACTTCTGGAGCCAGCCTCAAGTGGACGTTAGAGGAACTGCAGCAGCCATGGAGGTGTAATAATTTCCTATAGATGACGTACGTATTATCCAAAATATTCAGATAACTGTCAAATACTTGTAGAAAATTGTCACATTTGAGCAGCATGAATAATCTCAATAAATAAACTGTACTTCATAAACACGGCGTAGAAGCCGCCTCCACCTCTTCTCCCCACTCCACACTTACTCTTTCACCCGCCCGGCCACACTCGGCCTCCCGCCTCCCCTCACGGGGTCCCACTCAACAATGGCAGCTTTCAGACACAATTTTCTCTCCGGCAACAAAAGGGGAAACTCTACACACGGAGGGCTGCTCCTGCCTTACATTTCCTCTGCACAATAAAAAACGACCGCGGACGTTTGAAAGATGCCCTTTTCTCACCGTGAGAGTTGTTTTCAGAGACACCTGACACGTCTTTGAGCGGCGTTTCAGACAATGAAGTGATCCTGAGCTCTCGAGATCAGCTCGGCTCCTCGTGGAAAGAAACTCGAGCTGACAAACTGAAAGTCTGAGTGCAGAAATACTTAAACATAAATGTACCGAGACAGAAAAGACTGAGGAAGATGAATCTGGCTTGAAATAAACCAGAGACCATAAAAACTAAATGATTAATCTACCTGATATTCTTTATTGATCATTCAGAGTCCAAAACACAAAAATATTCAGGTTATTCCAAATAAGACAAAGAAAAAACAACAAATCGTCACAGCTGAGTGAATAAAGTGTTTCAGTAAAATGAGAATAAAAAGATTAATTAAATTTTCTGTCCATCAATTAATGGAGTAACTATTGATGACACCTGAGTACATCAACAAACAGACACGCTTTATATTTAAACATTTGCCAAATTTACAAAAAGAAAAAACGTCCAAATAATGAAGAATTTGTTGATGACAGACTTTTATAAAGTTTATTTAATTTAACATCTCACAACACTGAGTGTTTTTTTAAAGGGAGTTTATTGTATTTTTTAAGTTTGACACATTTACTATAAATAAAATGTCAAACAGTGTTCAGACAAACATTGGCAGGTCAGATGAACTTTGGACGACAAACTGAAGCTCAACAACACGATGAAACGTGTTGACAGCTCGGCATTAAGAAGCTGAAGACGTAAACTATGAAATGCAAACTAGAAGATGAGAAGGAAAAATATTCAAAGTAACAACTTAACGTGTTAAATATATTTAATGCTTTAGATTTACAAGAAGGTCCAGATAACTGATCGTCTGTTGTTGACAGACAGAAGTCGATAAAGTTTCTCCTGATTCAACAACTCACAGATCTGAGCCCGGCTGCTAAATATTGGCAGGAAGATGTAAAAACATTGTTGCTTCATGTCTGTCTCGTCCAAAGTACAAAGGACAGAAGCAACTTCATTTAATTTAACTGAAAGACAAGATTCATTAAGAGTTGCACCATCTGTAGATAAGTCTCATTTTAAGGTGATTATACTTTAATAACAGAGTTATAAATGTTATATTCTGCCGACAGAGCTCCTTAAATCGAACTTTTTAAAGTGGGCAGTCACCAAAACAAACAGAAGTTCAGGCGCCCAACATTATTAATTCAACGTTTGACCGCTCAGTGGCAAAACCAGTTCAGGGGCGACGATGACGACAAGCTGTGCCGGTTCCCATGGCGACGCTGTGAGCAAGGGGAGGGGTGGGAAAATGGAGTCGAATCTGTCCGACTCCCACGATGTGAAGCATGTAAACACAGAGAGAGAGAGAAGTCTGCTGCTGGAGACACAAACTGTTCTCCTTTTTCCTATTACACCCGAACTCATCATCTGGACTGTGAAAACATCCAGGTGACGTTTGGACGTTAACGAATCAGGATTAAACTAATAATAAATGTTAAATGTGACACTTTAAAGGAGCCGTGGTCCAACATTGTTTCTGAGTACGTACACACCGACTCAGCGTTGACTTTGTGACCTCTGATTGGTGTAACTGGATGTCATGGCCGCCAACGTACACGGATGCGATACACTCCGTGTGTTCTGCGCCGTGGTCCGGTCCAGAAGCGACCGCGAGCAGCCCGCAAGCTCACAGGAAGTCAGACACACAAACAGCATAGAGAATCCGGTTGATTTTCAAAATAAAAACACCCAAAAGGTAGTTAGACAGTTTAACTGCGTAGCATAGCATTTACATATTTCAAAGCACATAAAACAGAAAAATGACCAAATCTGGGAAAGTTAAAGTCTGACAGGCTTCTGATACTCTCCTGGAGAACAGCGTAGTGGCTGCGACATGACGGAGACGTTCCGGAGAAGTTGGCAGGTTGGAGAGCCCAAACATGTAAATGACATTTTTACCAATGTCTCATTTTAAGGCAATTCTACTTCAAATCTGACGCACTGGACCTTTAAATTAACTAAAGCTCAGTGACTCATCACAGTCGTCAGATGTTTGCTGATACTGAATTACCAGGTATCGTTGCGTACATGTGAGATATGTTGAATGATTTTATTGAACACTGTCATCGATTCTGCTTATGCTTCTGAGTCATTATCACTTTCTGACTGATCATCTTCTAAAAACACGACGACGCTCTTTCACTTTTCTTTTCTCGCTCTAACATCGACACTCTGCAGTCTGAGAGTCAGCCCAGCGTGTTGTTTGTCGTCGTGGAGCAGAAATGTGAGCCTCTTTTGACCTGTAATTACCTCCAAGGCATTCCCCTAAACAGGGTAAACAGGTTATGGACTCATGCATCGCGCTGAGGGTGAGTCTCCACAGACGGATAGACAAGTTTCCGACAGTTTGAACATGCAGGTGGAATGTAACTAAGTACCAACGTCAGATTACAGTTCAACCACGTCCTGTCCAGAGAAAACCACAGCGTGTTAGATAGATGACTTTACCACCAAACTGCAACTGTTCAGAGCACTGATACCAAAACATGACCTCCAAAATATAAAAATAAAACACGTGTACAACAGGGTATTTTTTACAACCTGGACTCCACCCTTCAGCGACGTAGACAAAGTCTCTCCAAATACTTCCACAAGCTCGTGTTGAAGTTTCCTGAATTCAGCCGTACTTTTACTCGAGCTGAAGGTGACTCTGAAAACTCTCGTTTCCAAACGTTAACCGCTAACAGCTGTGAACTCCAGCACAACATGATCCTCTCAACACGACACACGTTTACTGTTCCTGCTGTATGGAAAGGTAATTAAGGTCACGTCGGAGAGGGAAGCACGACCTGCGGCTGAACTGATTTACAGCCTCACATGTTGAGGGAAAGATGGAGGAGCTCCGAGGGGGGACAGGAGAGGAGAGAGAGGGAGCTGAAGATGTGGACGGAGCGGTGATGCCACCACGCACGACACTGACACACATTCACATCTGTAACACAGACCAACGAAGAAGAGCTGGATGTTCTCTGCACTGATGATTCATCAAAGCCACATCGTGTAACGTTTCTTCTTCTGTGATTCGTATGCACGTCACACACCACCAACTATTTCAATGATTTTGGTGAAACTGGATCATATTTTATGGAGAAAATGTTTTTGAACTCTGTGATTTACAGAGAAGAAGAAGAAGAGGAGGTTTACAGGCAGTGTCGTGCCAGAACCGGAGCTGGGCGACCTCTATGGACATAATGGCAGAGAAGAAGAGAGCGAAGAGGACGCTGGCGGAGGAAGTCGCTTCAGTTTTAGTCACTGAGTAATGCCAAATTAAGTTCGATAATTGATTAATTGTCGAACTATTTATTAGGACATACCAAACCCTTTTCTGGCGTACTAAACAGGACGGTAGTTTTGGAACACACCCCATCTGTATTAACACCTGTATACTTCAAACTGTGTGTCCTTGTGCTGCTGCAGCACCTGAATTCCCGTCTGAGGATCAACAAAAGTCCCGATAGACGATAAACTGATTAATGATTCATCAATTCTGAAACTAATCCTGAGTTGTAGATTTATTTTACAACTTAAAAAAGTCCCACGTTCTTCCTTTTCATCTTAAACATGATTCTTTAGACTTCTGCAGACTTTTTATGAAGTTTTAAAGAGTCTGTTAGTTTGGTCAGTTTTGGTTTTTCTGGTCAGACGTGGGAGATTTTCACCTCTACAGTGTGGTTGAACTGGAACAACCGGTAATGAGGTCACCAACGAGACAGCGCTCTGTCTTAAGAGGTCAGAGGTTAATGCAGTTTTAAATTCACACCTTCACGGGAATAAAATCACTTTAAATCACTGAGTGGTTTAAAGGACACAAAGGCTTCAGATAAGCACCGATAACCGTCGAGGGCTCCGTGTCAAAGTACAAAGAGTCAGAGTTCATCCTTCAGTTTCTGTTTGCAGATTTTAGCGTCAGCGGGAGTTTGACAAAGATCTGACAGACTTTACAGTTTACACAAGCACGGCTAAGAGGATTAGTCGACAGAAAACCAGCTGAATGGAGCGACAGTGCAGCTTTTTATCATCTTCAGGTCTGCTCAGAGAGAATCGAGTTTGTCTGACAGACATCAGTGAAGGAGGATTTCTGCAGCTGCGAGCGTTCACAACCAGTAATGAGAGGTCACAAACAACACACAGCTTTGTTTTAAGAGGTCAGAGGCAGCAGCTGGAAGATGAAGCTGGTTTAAATACTTCTTTACACCCACAGGGAGCGTAAACCTGCACAGGAAGGCTGCAGATATCTGATCAAATTAAGAGCTGATCAGTTTCTGTTTGCACCAAACTTCATGTGCAAAACAGCTGATTTTAGTCTCAGCTGGAGTTTGTTGAGTTGAGTTTGTTTTTGCGGGTTTTTCCCTCCACGCATACAAACTGTGCGGGTTTCAGTAACAAGTGGTGAAACTCTTCATGGTGTCACATCCATAAATCATCCACACAGGCGCCACATCATCAGTCCTGATCACTTCATTAGAAATCACCGAAACAGCTTCAAAATGTGACCGAAGCGGCCAAACACCGACCTGAACCCGATCACCCGCACAGCCACGCACGCCTCGTGTTCACGCTGTTTCCAATAAGAAGCAGCAGTTTCCGTCATGCGGGACAAGTTTCAACACAAACACACCTGGAGCTTACTTACGTGTTTTCTCTGTCTTCTTGCGTTAAACGTGCGGTGAGGAGTGTAGTCGTGTCCTGTGCGGGGGGTCCTGCGCGTGGGTGTGCGTGCCTGCTGCGTGCGGTGCGGAGCGGAGCGGACTGCTGCTCGGACTGAGTGACCTCCTGCTCGACGGGAATAACAAAGCAGAGTGAAGCCGAAGACAGGCAGCCTCCTCCGGCCCCCACCATGTGGCAGATATGGGTATTAACGAGTCCTCTTTTTAACCCCTAAATCCCCGCAGAGCCCGCGAGAACCACGCAACAAGAGATGATTAAAACACAGCTGCTCTGCAGTGACACGCACTGAGTACTGTGGGATACTTAAGTACACATTTGAAGTATTTATACTTTAGTTTGGTGTTTGGTTTTTATGCAAATTTCTCTGACAGCTTCAAGTTTAAAAACAAAAACATAAAAATAAAAATCAAGAAGAAGATTTACGACGAAATAAATAAATTATACAGGAAGTGTGTGAATGTTCAACTTTGAAAAGCAAATTAAAATATAATCAAGTGATGCATGAGCTGCCAAATAATCATCAAACAGTAAAGGGCAGCAGATGTACAGGTTAAAGTGATGTACTGATGGCAGTAAGGCCAAGAAAGAGCTCCATGTCTGTCTCAGACTGAACCCGTCTTGAAGAAAGATGACCTGGACGAAAAGGTGACTGCATCATGAAGATGTTTCACCTCTTATCTGACCTGACTGGTGGGCAAACAGGTAATTATTCCCTGTGGGATCATTAACCAGGTCATTATTCCACCTGGTTCGTTGGAGTGCATCCCGTGATCCACGGATCTACAACCAAGTTGGAAGTCCAGTCCAGTCCATGACCTGACTGAGAACATCCGTGAAGATGTTTCACCTCTGGTGGTTCCCCATCACTCAGGTCAGACAGGTGTTTACCTGATGCAATGAGGTGACCTCAACAATCGGACCTCAGGTGACCTTAGCAGGACATCCGTGAAGAGGTTTCACCTCTCGTCTGAACTGGCTGGTGGACAAACCAGGTATTTATCCTCAGTGTGGTCCAGTGCAGTGAGTAGGGAGGACACACACCTTGACACCACCTGATCCTCCACCTACATGGTTATCCTTTCATCCCTTCACAGGAGACTGAGCAGTTCACACCTGACCTCAGGTGAGACCTTAACGACTCAGACGACTGTCGTCACGACAACAAGGAGCACTAACGAACCAGGTGTGAACAATGGGCTGGTTTTAATAATCCCATATGATTACATACTGTAACTTGTATTTTTACAGTGATGTCAGTACTTTTACTGCAGTAAAGTATCTGAATACTTCCTCCAACAACAAAAGTGTATTAAAGGGCCAGTTTGTAAGTTTTAGTGACATCTAGAGGTGAGACTGCAGATTGCAGATCCTCAACTCAACCGAACATGGCGGAGGAACTATGGTTAAAGATATAAAATTATACGTACAATATGTTTTTAACATGAAAAGAGCTGCACAGTTTGGTGTAAAGTATTCAGCAGGTAATGTGCACCAGTCAAGTTGTTATGTTTTTATTATTATTTAGATATTTTTCCAATATTTCTACACACATACGTTGATGTCAGGTTTGACACTGTGTGTAAATGTAAAACTCTTCGTATGTGCAGTAAAGACTGTCAGTGTCAGTGTCGGTGTCCTCGGCTCGTGCAGGTCCTCAGATGACGTTGTAATATCATCATTCAGTCCTGACAGACCTGTCTGTGTGGAGGAGGGTGGTGGTGGTGGTGGTGGTGGTGAAGTCAGGGTCAGTCTGCAGAGTACAATGCTCCTCCACACAGCAGAGCACATACAGTCAGAGAACGTGAGGCTGCGATCAATGCAGTTATTCTGCAGGCTCGAGGACGAACGGTCACAGACAAACAAAGAGACGGACCGAAGAGACGACTCCTCGGTGGACTTGAGGCGGTTTCATAACAGATGAGTGACGTCCAGGATTAATGTCACTGTGTGAGCTGATGATCTGACTCACAGTCTTTACTCACTGGACTTACGTCAAAGACGAATGGCCTGATTTTTTTTTTTCACACAAAAACAAACGTCTGACACTTTGTGGTACCGCGTCCACGCTCTTAATCCTGCATAACTTTAAGCCTTAATATAATGTGAACAGGTGAGTTGTATATAAATTCACCCTCAGTACAGTTGTCATGAACGGGGAAATTAGCTATAGAGACCAAAACTGTTTTTTGTACCAGGCTGTAAACATGTTTATTTCTGCTGTCTAACATGGGGACTTATGGAGACTGACTCACTTCTGGAACCAGCCTCAAGTGGACGTTAGAGGAACTCAAATTATTGAACAGCAGGATTGTGACACAGGTGAGTCCTGGACTGTCATTCACCATGAGAGAAAAGCCATGACCCGCCCCTCTGTCTCTGATTGGCTTACTCTGATATTCCAAAAAAGGCAGTGAGTATGAGCCAATCAGAGGCAGAGTTGGGTAGACAGGTGTTTAACTTATCAGAGCGCCCTCACTTCATCTTCAGCACAGCTTCACTGTACACCTGATGACAGGTGTAGTAAATGATCCAACATGTATATTTTAAAGGTGTACACTGTTTTAAGTATCTTGGAGTTTTTCCCCCCTCTTATGATTAACAGCTATATATATAGTATAAATGTAAAACACTGAAGCATTTTATAAGTTTAATTATTTATTAAGTGTCAAAGTACACTAGTTTAATCATTTTGTAATTTGTTTAACTGTTTCTTTTAAATGTTGTTGGTTCTTTTGTGTATCCTGTTTGTCGTCTGTCAAAGCAGCAGTCCAACACAGTCAGTTTAGTCAACGACAGTTTAATCCCAACAAAATCAGATTTAAGAGATACAGCTATGATCCGAATGCTGCAACATGGAAACACAAGACAACTGTAAAGCCAGAAAATCTACAGAGAAAAACCCCAAACATGAAGACGTCTGCAGACGCTGAGGTAGGAGAGTCAGAGTAAAGCTCCACAGGTGATTTAAGAGTCTGAAAGTTTAGTGTTCAGATCATTTAAAAATCAGCATGATTCAGCCGCAGGCAGCTGATCCAGAGTCGTACCACAAAGATTTAAAGACGTCGCTGATTAAGTGCAGATTTCTGAACAAACCAGAAAGTTTGGATCAAAAATTATAAAAACATTTTATTAAAAATACCGAGTCCTGTTTCTCCACAGGTCATAAATCTAAAATAAAGTGCAAGAGAAGATCTGAAATGTAAAACAGTTCCATCATGAGCTGATCAGAGCGGCCGCCATGTTCTTGATGGTGGCAGACCTGAGCTGAGGAATGAGGCTGATCTTCATCAGCTTGCTGCTCGAGTACTTTGTCTTCACGGCCTGCAGAGGAACAAAGTTAAAGTTCAGTTTGTGTTCAGCTCTAAATTAAAGCTCTCCTGTTTTCTTCAGTCGTCAGCTCACCTGGAACTTTGACCTCGCGTCGTTCACCGTCACGACGTTCTTGGCGATGTGCTGCATGATCGGCTTCAGGTGGGCCTCGTCGTAAGTCGAGTAGTGCTGCTGCGTGGGAGACTGAGACAAGACCCGAGACGGTTAACGACGTCGCTAAAGAGACGAGTCACAGCCGATGAACCGTCAAACTCACCCACGGCAGGTCGTCGAGCAGCAGCTGGGACAGACACAGCGAGGCGGCGGCGATCTCAGAGGGCCGATAGTGAACCATGTCGTAGTCGATGAGGGTCAGCTCCATCAGGTACTTGGCCAGCGTGTGGCGCTCCACGTCAGACTGAGACAAACAGAACTTTTCAGAACTCTGGACACATTTAACAAATGCTGTGAGAGCTCAGCGCTCATGAACAGATCCCGGAGCTCTTCGTGTCGTAGTGAACACTCACACCGGCCACCTTGGAGGCTCGTCTGAGGAAGTGTAGAGGAAGAGGCCGCCCGAGCTCGAAGTTGAGGGTCCTCAGAACCACCTGCTCCATCTCCAGGATCTGAGACTTTGTGAAGGCGTTGTCCGTGATGTAGGCGAAGTCTCCGACCTCCGGAGCGTACATCTCCTCGTATTTACAGGCCACCAGCATGGCCGTCACGCCGACGAGCTGCAGCTTCCTGCGAGAGACCGGCTGGACCTGCAGCACAGAGGACGGTCGTCACGCGGCTCGTAAACCAGAAACAAAGACCGCTCAGACGGTTCTTACCTGGAGGAAACGATCCAGGACGGCAACTGTGAGGTACAGAGTCTCCTGCAGCAGCTGGAACCTGGAGTGAACCTGGACCAGCCAGTCGATCAGCAGAGCTCGCATGCGCTCGGTGATCTCGTAACCCTGCATGTAGTTTGCTCGTACGGCCTGCTGCACCTGTGGAGACACACCGCGATGAAGACGACGTACGGGACGACGCAGAGCGACAGGCTGAGCGACGGAGCGAGTGAACTACCTCCAGGACGTGGAGATAACTGTAGATGTCTTTGACGTATTGTGAGCAGAGCTGAGGCAGGTCTGCGTCGTCCTCGTCCACGTCCTGCACGGTGAGCAGCGCCTCAGAGAACGCCTGGCACAGCTCCTCCTCTTCCTCCTCCTTCATGGACACGTCAGCTGACTCCTCTGAAACTGGAGGGAGAGGATCTGCAGCAGCTTGGACCCGGACGGCCGGGAGAACCACGGCGGGTTTGGACTTCTGGACACACGACGGTTTGGAGGACGCTTTGCCTCGACCCGGCCTCTGAGGAGACGGACAGAAGGTGTCCACATACTTTTGGCCATGTGATGAAGGAGTGTGTGCATGTTGTGTTGTAGTTCTGTGGTTGTCTGTTACCTTTATGTTGTATATATGTTGTGTGGACGTTGTGTGATGGTTCCCTCGGTGTTGTGTATATGTTGTGTGGACGTTGTGTGATGGTTCCCTCGGTGTTGTGTATATGTTGTGTGGACGTTGTGTGATGGTTCCCTCGATGTTGTGTATGTTGTGTGGACGTTGTGTGATGGTTCCCTCGGTGTTGTGTATATGTTGTGTGGACGTTGTGTGATGGTTCCCTCGGTGTTGTGTATATGTTGTGTGGACGTTGTGTGATGGTGACCTCGGTGTTGTGTATATGTTGTGTGGACGTTGTGTGATGGTTCCCTCGGTGTTGTGTATATGTTGTGTGATGGTTACCTCGGTGTTGTGTATATGTTGTGTGGGCGTTATGTGATGGTTCCCTCGGTGTTGTGTATATGTTGTGTGGACGTTGTGTGATGGTTACCTCGGTGTTGTGTATATGTTGTGTGGACGTTGTGTGATGGTGACCTCGGTGTTGTGTATATGTTGTGTGGACGTTGTGTGATGGTTACCGCGGTGTTGTGTATATGTTGTGTGGACGTTGTGTGATGGTTACCGCGGTGGTGACTCCAGGACAGTTGGTGATCTCTCCCAGAGCGGCTCTCCTCAGACCTGCTGCGGTGCTTTTAGCCATCTTCAGCGGGTTCTCTGCGGCGGGAAGCTGCTCACAGAGACGGACACAGAGCTCACAGACTCAGCAGGAGTTCAACAAACGCTGCCAGGTGAATATTTATCAGAGAACAAGCGAACAAACAGCCGAGCAGAGAGCACACCGTGCTACGAGCTAACGAAGCTAACAGCGGCTAACAGCTAAACGTGACTTAATTTACTCACCGCAGCGCGAGCCTCCACAGACGACATGTTGAACGTGACAAAGAGGTCAAACTGCGACACGAGAGCTTTATTCACCGACCAGCGACAAAGTTACCGACGAGTTACCGTGAAACACCGACTGCTGCAGGTAAACAACACGGAGACCAGCTGCTTTCAAATAGCGCTCCGTCAAATCTGATTGGACGCTGCGTTTCAACGAGGCTGCTGATTGGCTGACAGCCAAACGAGTCAGAGGTAATGTCCGGTGAGATTTAAATTTAGAAAACAATAAATTAAACATTAAATATGTTATTTGTTACCATGACAACGTGAAAATAAGAATGAATGAGTTGTGTTTTATTTTTGATTTGATTTATTATTGATTTTATAAATAAAAAATAAAATGTGAAATACTTGATTTTAATTAAATGTAATTATTTTAATAATCGACAATAAATTAATTTAATAAAGATAAATAATTCAAAAGTCTGTTTTTACTTCATAATATCATGTTTCATCATCTTTAGCTTTTAGGCCTTAGCATAACAAGGCTAACTAGCAGTGTTAGTTAGCACCTGTTGACTTGACCTGGCCCAGCTAGTTAACCTGGCCTGGTGAAGCCTCATAATTAAAAGGAGGATGTTAGTTTCTGTGTCTGTTTTTCAGCTGGATGAGTCTGTCAGGTTACTCAGAGAGGAAGAGAACAGCAGCGCTGTGTTTATGATTGACTGTGAAAGGTCATAGAAATGTTTGGACACCTGAGCAAAGGTGTTCTTGTTACAGGTAGAACATCAACAAAACAAAACATTGACTAACTATAAACTGTGATGGAGATATGTTAATGACAGTAATAATATATGTAGTGGACGTCGTGCAGGACCACAGGACCAACTCCTCTGACGTCCTGGTCCACCATCTTCTGAGGACATGCAGCCTCCTCTGAGCGTTCACGACGCAGAAGAATCATCAAGCTCTCCTGCTGTGCTGCTCCTCTGCCTGTTTGCCTCAGCTCTGAGAGGGAAGGCCTGGCTTCACCTGCCGAGAAGACACAGAGGACCTCTGCAGCAGGAGCTGGGGTGTCTTCTTGGAGGTTCAGTGTAGCTTTGTGTAGGGTTCTGTTGAAAGTTGAGACACAGCATTCCTCCATGATGTGAGGAATTCAAATTCAAACCTTTAGACTGTAAAAATAATATCAAACCAGACGTATCCTGTAGATGTGGTGGTGATTTTCTGACTCCATCAATGAGCCACACCATGCTGTCGCGCTCTGGAGATGATACATCCAACCTTCTAGGGGTGGAGATCAACTTGCCACCAAGTAATCCTAAAACAGGCACTGAACATTCACCATCATGTCACGTCTTCACATCCTTGCAGCTGTCAGATGGACGGAGCGCACACAGCGTGCGTGCAGGCCGGCCTCAAACATCCAACAAACAGTAAATGTATTTATACAGCAGTTTTCTGGTCTGCTGGTCACCAAAGAGTTTTTACAACACTTGTCACATTCACACGTTCATGCACCGATGGCGGCGTCCGCTCGTCCCAGAGCGATACGGCACTTCCTGTCCGGACGATGACACTAAAGATCCTGTACACTCAGTCTGAGGTCCACTTCAACTGGACTAACCCGAGCCACTCTGACCCAATAAAATCATTTTTAAATCCATATTTTGTGTCTAATTATTGATTTCTTTCATAAAGTATGTAGCTAGATAATAAACGAGATAATTTACAGCAAAAAAAATAAATAAATCTCTCGTTGAGGTTTATTTTGCAACAACGTCTGGCTTGCTGAACTTTAACCCTTAAATAAATAATACAGTAACCTCTGTGTCTGTGAAGAACCAAAAACTGCAGTTCCTCAAACATCCACTTGAGGCTGGCTCCAGAAGTGAGTCAGTCTCCATAAGTCCCCATGTTAAAATGTCCAACTTCACAGCAGAAATAAACATGTTTACAGCCTGGTACAAAAAACAGTTTTGGTCTCTATAGCTAATTTCCCCGTTCATGACAACTGTACTGAGGGTGAATTTATATACAACTCACCTGTTCACATTATATTAAGGCTTAAAGTTATGCAGGATTAAGAGATTTGATTGACAGGTGGATGTCGTTACAGGTGACTTGTTTGAGCAACCAGGCGTCATTCAGCCTGCTGATGATCCACGTCTTTGACGATTTTTAGATTAGTCAGGAGATGGAAGAGGCAGGACTACAAATATGGCGACGGCCAGCACCGCCACACCGAGCTTCACAACTGTTCTTCAGAAACCTGTGGGTGACGTCACGGATACACTCAATTCTTGCACCTTCATTGCCGGTCTGTCTGTTTTGTTTTGTAGTTTGTGCTGCTGCCTGTTAAATGAAGATTAAAAAACAGCAAAAAAAAAAGGACCAGCTGGTTTCCTTATAAACAAATCACATCAAAAGACCAAAACCAAATGAACATGTCCTCCTATCAAATACTGTGTTTTACAGCCAGATACAGCTTCTTCCTCTGCACCACAGAGCTCCATTCATGTCCAAAAATGATTAAAAACACATCAGTGGACACACACTGGAGTTAATTTGGACTACATTTCTGACTTGGACGACAAGCTTCTGATGAAGGGAAGTCCAAGTGTTGACAAATGGAAGAACACGCTGTTGGTTTTGGTCTTTTCACTGGAGAAAAATATAATAATCGGTACATATTCTGAACATATTTTGGACGTCCAACCTCAAAACAGGCTCAGGAAACAAGAGTCACAAAGAAACTTTATATAGTTTTCAAGTATTCAAAACTGTTAAATAAGTACAAGATGTGTTCACATGATTTACATATCGGACAATATACACACTGCCCATTTTTAATTCTCTTTACATGTTTCCCACTAACCCACGCAACACGCTAAAATGTCCGCAAACTATTCACATTTGTTTTGCTCTTTTTTTTTTTCACCTTTTTTTTTTTTTTTTTTTTAATCAATTGGAAATCTTGACAGCTGTCTATTGGACAAAGACCACACAGACGGTAACACCTGGAACAGTTTACAGTGTAGGATGGAGACGTCCGACGAAAGAGGGGAAGGAAGGAGGACAGACTGAGCCAGGTTCAGATCGGCGATTAGCTGCTGGTGATATGAACAGTACATATTAAACACAGGAAAACAAACAAACAAAAAAAAAACCGTGGGTTAACATTCAATCTCAGTTGATCCCTTGATCTGTTGTTGGACAGTTCATTTACGTCTGCACAACAAAAATATTCCAAAAAATAATATACAGAAGGACTGACGGTGGACTTGAAGTGTTTCCGTGTTAGCACGGTGGAAGCAGATGGCTTAGCATTTTCACTCTTCGCTGATTAGTCGCGTCACAAATTTGGTCTAAGATGTGTCAAAAAGCTCTTCGTTAAGGCACCTAATGCTGTTGGATAGACGGTAACTAAAATAAACTGAATATATATATATATATATATATATATATATATGTATGAGGTCCCTGCAAATACATAAAACAGAAGTTAAAGGCAGAATGAGTCGGGTTTGGTTCAACAGCTGCTGCCCGAGCTCGCTCTGTTGCTCGCTCTCGCTGTTGTTCTACGATTGACGGCCAGAAAAATATGAAATTAAAGATTGAGGGAAGGTTTCTGCAGATAGAGACACCACCACACGCTTCCAGTGGGTCATGAACGATGATTAACAGGGATTAGAGCACAGTCAAAAGCAGGTATTTCCAATAATTTGAGCCGGGAAAATGTTTTGGCAAGTGTCTGCTAGATAATGTTGAAGTTGAGACAAACTTTTAGAGCTACCAATCAGACGCTCCAGCCAAACCTCAGCAGTCAGCCTGAAACGTCTTTGACTATCTAAACTTTACCTGTTCTGACTTCTAAATCCGAGTCTGACTGAAATGTACGCTGCAAAATAGACACACGGAGAAGTTTAATTTGGTTTGAGGGACTGAGCGAGCAGTGGTTGAGTGACGTAGATGGTGAATGAGAGTGAGCGAGCGCTGGCATCGATAAGCCGGTTAATCAGTAAACCTACACACCAAATTCATCTGAGTGTACCCTACTTTAGTCTTCATGTTGTTTTGAATCCAATCCAACTCGTTCTGCCTTCACGCAGGCTACAGACTCGACTGATAACAATGTGAATTTCTACAGATTTTTGGGGGGGCCTGTTGAAAGTTAATGCTGCTGCTGCCATCTACCAAGTTAGACAGGACAGAAAGTCATAACAGAGGGTACGGAAATCAAAGTAGCACCATAGAGAAAAAGAATACATGATTCTATGCTAAGTAAGAACATTTCAGACAATGTGATTCTTCCTCCCCAAACTCTAGTGTCGATGTTAACTTAAAAAAAACAAAGTGAGACTGGACTTTGAGAAAATAAAGTCATAATTCATATGAGGGGTTAGCCAGTCTTTCTGTACATTACTTTATATAGGTAGCTTTATTTTGGTTTCTCAGTCATTGAGGGGGTTGAACCACCATGTGTGTGTGCCATGTTACCATTATACAGCAGCTCCAAACACAAAAAAAAAAGAAACACTGGTCCATTTATTCTCAATCATTTCTGAACTGATTATAAAAACCTCGTGTGCTTTTATTTCTTGGAAATCTGCAGCTTAAATTACTTTAATTGTATTTACAGCACTCTGAATAAACTGCAGGAGTCTGGCCAATGGGAAAACAAACAAACAAATTGTGCATCTCCGATGTAAATGTCATGAAACACGCTGTAGATCCACATGCATTTTGTTTGCATGTTAAATCCATAATATACATAAAACTGTAAATTCTGTGTCTCTTTCTACGATGCTACAGTGAATAACATGATGGTACAGAATTGCTTTAAAAGGTTTAACATCGTGAGAATGAACTCTACAGAGATGTGATTTAAACTTACACGGTAAATAATGATTAATGAATGAAGAGCAGGAAGAACTACTGCGATAATGAGAACATGGCACCTGAATCCAAATGAACTGACTGAACTGATCTTATTAATGCCTCTGGACCAACCAACCAGACCACACCGTGACTTCAGTGTGGTTTGCCATACAAAGATTACAAACTATGACACCCAGGGAGGGGACGCAGAAGAAGCGAGTTGCCATGAAGCGTCACCGGTTTGATTTTATTCTGCATCACAAGCGACTCTGCCAATAAAAAGTATTAATAATCTATTGATAATGATATAAATGATTCTGGTGCATCCCATACTTGCTAAACTTTCTGATTTTCCTGCCAACCCCCTGAAGCCAACTTCCCCAAAATTTACCCAAATCCACCCCAAGTATCTCGGGAACTATCCACTTATCCTCATGAAAGTCTATAGAAATTCATAAAGTTATTATAAAGTGATTAGAAAGACCAGAATCGCTTGAAATACACAGACAAAATCCAGGCGACATTGGACACATTGTGGCGTTTCGGCCTCCTGTGCGTCCCCTCGGGGTGACAAAAAAAAACAAAAAAAAAAACAAAACAAAAAATAAACAAATCAAAAGTTCAATTAAAAACCTGCCTATGAGACAGAGGGGATAGTCACCATACTGTACACTTTCTACAATATCCATGTCCATTATGAATATAACAAGTGCATTCACTTAAAGGAAAATTTGAACTTGAAACAAATGATTGGTTTTCACTTAAAATGAGGCAGCCAGATTGTTCAGAAACGATAACAAGGGTTTACAAGTCGCATAGTTTACACGTAAAGTGGACTGAACAGTAAAGTTTTACTTTAAGGTTGGGTCGGTCATGATGGAGAAAGATGTCTGATTGGCGAGTCTCAATCCCAGGAGGTCGAACATCGACATAAATGGGGAACAAACGACACAAAAGGTGGCAATCGTGCTCATTTATGTCGATATTTGACGTCATCGGACGTCTTGACAATCAAACATCTCCGGTCTCCGGTATGACCTCGAACACAACTTAAGTGAAAAACAGATTTGTTTCAGGTCAACAGCACCCTCTAGTAACGTTCAGATTCTCAAATTTTCAGCAATTTTTTTTGTTTTTAAATTACTGTACTTCTTTTACATCAACTCAACAGTTGATTAGCGAGTCATGGTTTATTTACAGGGGGAGGTGGGGGAGGTGGGAGTGATGAGCTCCACAGCTTATGCATTGAGCCTCAGAGACTGATCCTCTCTCCTCCTGGAGGAGATATCGATGTCTATGGAGTCTTTACCCACAATGAGTCGGAGGCGCTTTGCTGGAGGAAGTGGAATGAAATCGTCGTCGTAGTAGTCATCGTCATCATCGTCGTCGTCATCTTCATCGTCGTCCTCCCCTTCCTCGTCGTCGTCCTCTTCAGACGAATGGTCCGACAAGACCTTTTGGGTCCGATGTCCACCATTTCTGGCTTCCAGGCCCTGACCCATGTCCCCGTTATAGGACATCTGATCCGCCTTTGTCTGGGATATTCTCCGAGCATCGTCCTCCCTCTTCAGCTGGATCTTCAGCTTGGTGGAGTTGCTGTGGACCACGGGGGCAAAGCCGTTATTCAGTTTGGCTATGTACGAGCTGCCTTTGTCCTTGTCGTGGTCCTTGCTGAACTTGATGCTGATTTTGCTGGAAGAGGCCGAGTTGACCGTAGAGGCAGAAAGGTTGGAGGAGCCAATGGGGTCGTTGGCATCATTGGTCTTGCTACTGCTGCTGTCCCTCCGCCGGCGGAGTGTCAGTTTGGGGATGCCCGTGTTGTTCTCCAGGATCAACTGAGCGTCGTATCGCGTGATCCGGCGCTTTTTCTTCCCCTTGTCCTGCGACCGGCAGCTACTCTTGCCCTTGTCCCTGCGGAGGGATTTGCTGCCGTTGGCGACCCCATTGTAGTCCCTGTGTCGGTCGGCGAAGCTCAACAGCACGTTACCACAGTCCGAGAAGTTAGCGGCGTGCCCAGCAGCCACCGGCATGAACGGCTCGCCGTACGAGTCCTCGCATTTAATTGTCCGCTCGGTCCTGAGCCGTGTCAGCCGTTTCCGCGTGGTGCACGAGCCTCTTCTGCCGTAGCCGGTGTCTAACGCTGGCGGCTCCAGTCCTACGCCATGGCGGAGGTACTCCTCCATGTCGGCCGGCTCCGTTTTAATGACCACTCCACCAGGGACTGGGCTCAAGCCGTCCATAGCACTAGGCTCCAGCTTAACGCCAGCTGCCGTTTCCTGGGCTTTTACAAGGGTCCTTGTGGACCTGCGAGTTCTGTACGTTGAACACTGGCTGCCCTCGCTGCTTTGCACATGCGATAGATTGCCGTTCTCCTTGGCAGCATGACGGGTGAGGCAGCCCCGCTGGCCTAGTGTCTGCTGCACCAGCTCCTGTCCATCCTTCTCTTTCTTGACGGTGACACTTTTACACAGTGACACCTTTGAGTCCCTGAGACCCAGCTGGCAAGTCTCACCTTTGGCCAACGCCTTGGGCTCTGCACCCCGCCTGCGACTCCGCAACTGGACTTTACTTAGTGAAGGCTTGGATTGGGATTTTAGTCTCTTTGGTACCCTGTTATTGTTTACACGACCTTGTTTTGAACATGAGGTAGTAAGGGCTCTTGACAAAGTCTGTCTGGATTGAGTCCTGTTTTTATACTTCAGGCCAGATGATGACGATGTTCTTTTTCTGGCAGCTGGTTGGAAAAGATAAAAATGTTACATATTTATACAGATAACTTAGAATGACTGATGCAATCAAGAGATATTTACATACAGCAGAGTTACATTAATTGCAAGAATAAAGTCTGTAAATCTGAATACTCCACCTATAATTGTACTGTTGTACTGAGCAACCTGACTGGTCAAGACATTTAGAACGTGCTCAAATCAGCATCCTGTTTCATCACTAAATATGTTACTCCATCATACTGTACCGCCATGTGGGATTTCCTCTCTGTTCCTGGTTTCTGAGTTGGGATCTGAACTCGTACGGTAACTACGGTAATGGCGTGAAAAGACAGATTTCATTGGACTCTTACATTGATGTGTTTTTGGCATTTCCTGAGAGTCTACATCGGTGTGGGAGCCTACTGAGTGACTATCTGAGCTCCTGTTTCCTTCGCCCATCTTCTTCAGCCTGTTGAGACGTTTGTCCGTCTCCCGCAACCCGTACTTGCTGTTGATCACCGGCACTTCCACTGGCAGTCCAGCTTTGGATTTGAAAGCACCTGTGCCCCGTCTGCATGACAACGACAAAATGGATGAAGAATACCGTTTACAGTTTATATTTTCAAGTTTTGACACAGATTATCTGCACATTATACATCATACATGTCATATATACTCATATGGTGCATATAAACACCTTCATGACATGCCGTACTCTCTTGCACGTACCGTTCACATGTATAGCATTCACAAAATTCATTGTTTTCCCCAAAAAATCCATCTCCGTAGTAACATGAGATTTCCTCTCCCGGTTCAATGTCCCTCAAAACCTTCACACAGGCCGTGTCCCGCCCTGTCGATACAAACTGAACAAAGAGGACAATAAAAATGTGTTTATTGTTATCATGATATGATTTCTCAGTGTTATTAAAACAACCTTTAAAGAACCTACCTTGCAGTTTGGCCGACAATCTGAAAAAAGAAGCATTGAGACAGTGAAGTTAGCCTCCTCGTGAAGAATATTGGACTGGTGGACATATATCGAAACTGAGGATTAATACCGTGATTGATGAACGCAGCTGGCCCCAGCCAGAGCTGCGCACAGTTCTTGCGGGTTGAATACATGACGCTGAAGTCGTTCTCGCCATGCCGGAGCAGCATGTTTTCCTCGCTCTCTGAGAGCTCAGCGATGCATCCCACCAGGTACTCAATCTTGTCATTTCTTTTCCTGTAAACAACACGGTGGAATTTGTTACGCACGGCAAAGGTGGCTGCTTCACCTCGTGTCAGAGTGCTTTTACACACGAGGATGCTGTTGTGTCCTCACCATTCCTTCGTTGCCACAATTTTAGCTCCGTTCTGCTCCGATGAGTAACGATTACAAGGGAGAATCTCGAACCCGCTGTCCGTGGCAAACATCCGAAGATACACGAATACCTGTGTGAAACATAAAGTTAGTCATCTGGTTGTTTGTGATGCTGGAAGACAAACAGGTCGGATCTTTGATGAGGTTTCTTACATGCTGCTTGAAGAGCTTTTCTTGAGCTTTTGTCTTGTGGAGAAAAAGATTTCGGGACCAGTCTCCAGACGTCAAAGCTCTGAATGCTTTCTCCAAGTTGTCGTGTTTCTTGAAGCGCTCGATCGTCTCCTTCAGCTCCTCTTGCCGTCCCTTAATTGGTCGAAATCTGCAGGGATGCCACAAAAACAGCATTAATCAGAAACTAAATCTAAGAACGATGATCGTGATAATCGGTTCCTGTGTGATAGATCTGCATACCGGGTGTTCATTTTGTGAGTTTGAAAGCCCAGGTACGGATCCAGGATGAGGCTCGTGGTCAGATCATCGTTCTCACACAACTCCTTCGCAGTCATTCCGGAGGAGGGCACATAGCGCCTCTCTGCCTCCAGACTGGCTGCATTAAACCCTGTATAACACCAAACACAGACTGACGTTAGCGTACGTGAACACTCCTTAGTGTATTATGATGGCGATAACATAAAGGCACTCCACTCACTGCGGCTACATCTTCGGTTTCTGTTTTTGTTGTGGCGCAGGGACGCTCGCTGTGAATGCTGAGAGCGGGTCTGGCTCTGGCTCACTGGTGGTTCGCTGGTCAACTTGTTTCCGTGTCGTCTGCCATTTAATACCATGTTCTTGGATTCGCCCAGCCACTTCATGCCCACAAGCCCCCTGGTCCAGTTGCATTTAGTCTCTGAGATGAAGAAACACTCTTGAGTGGGGAAGACTGGGGTCTAGAGTTTGAAACCTGAAGGGAGACATAAAAAACAAACAACAAAGATTATGAGACGCAGAGCCAAGAAATTTAATTTGCTTACAGAGACAAATACACAATGAGACAGAAAGGAGCAGGTGAATGTGATGCCAGCTCAAACAAACACAAGATGGATTCAGCACATCGAGACAAGAGATTAAACTTTTCTCAGTGAGTTAGGGAACATTCAGACAGGATAGGACACTGAGGTCAATCACCACAGGGTTGTCTGGCGGTCTGACTGCAGGTGTGGTGTGTCTATTTGTGTTGAACACAACCGCTCTGAAACAAGCAGGAAATAACTTTATATGACTTTATCAAGGCCAGCGCTCACTTACTCACTCACTTACTCACTCTCTCTCATTCACTGTCTGTTTCTCTCAAACCATCAGACACAAACCAAATTAAACTTCCTCATGTTTCTGTTTTGCAGCGTAAATTTCAGTCAGACTCATATTTAGAAGCTGCTTCATGAAATAAACAAAGTCAGAACACAACAGGTCGAGTATCAGAGCTTAGATAGTCTCAGAGACATTTCAGGCTGACTGTGGAGGTTTGACCGGTCTGAGCGTCTGATGTCGTTAGATAAACTTCTCTGCCACTCATTGTTTATGACCCACTGGAAGTGTGTGGAGGTGTCTGTGTCTGTAGGAACCTTCCCTCTGCCTGTAGTTTCTTATTTCTTCTGGGTGTCAATCGGCTTTATTCTAAACTAAATTACAGATTTGTGATCATACGTGGACAGCTCCACCACACACTGGGATACAATGAGTGCTAGTATGTCTCTGAACACTCTGCAGGACTGTCCAAACAACTTCTGCACAACAACTTAGTGTTGATATCTGCCTGTAGAGGCATCGATCACCCAGTTAACAGTCAGCTGGGAGCTGCTTTAGCGCCCGATGTGACCAGCTTCCCCAGTGACGGCCGGTGTTGTTTACACTACCACAGGTTTAAAACACACAGGAAGCCAGTGCTGTGGAAACTAGTTTGAAATGAGCCTGCAGCGCCGCTTAGTGGTAACCCCCAGGTGAAGCACTGGCTTACTGTCAAGTGCAACAGCAACGTCTTCGGTGCTATCAGCCACATATAAAGTAATGCTTTGTTAATTTATGGATCATATGGACACATAAAACACGCCACATCATGCTCGGTGTAACGTGAACGCATCACACGTCTGTGTTTTAATGTTAATGTAGTTTCCAAACCGCAGGATGCGTCTCTAAACGCATCATCTCATTTGTAAATCGATGCATTATAAGAAGAAAAAAAAAAAAAAAAAAAAAGCTTCGCATTTTCTATTTAGCTCAAAAGCTAACCGTTAGCCACAACACAACAACACGACACCGGGAGGATCAGGACTGTGGGAAGGCCACACCGACACAGCTGAGGGCCGAACATTGTAATCAAGAGTTATCAATACAGCTCGCATTGTTTGCTAACTGTCGCCTCTCCACCCATGGAGCTAACCAAACCGAGGCGACGCCAAGGGGGGGAGAGATGCTCGGCTCGGCCGGGGCTAAGCCTGCTGCAGCCGGCAATAGCCTAAGCCACGTCCAGTGTCCCGAGAAACAACCATAAACCTCCAAACATGAGCAGCCCGATACAAATAACAGCACATATGCTTATTTTTGTATCTTAACGACGGCGTTAAGTTAACGTTACACCACAACAGTCATCACAGACGGCGTCCAAATGCCCCGTTACATATGCAAACCGCCAGCAATCAACTAATAAAACCCCCTGCGGGATAATTAAAGAGTACAAACCTTTAATTAATGATATAACATCAGCTGTTTGTGTTGTAGTTTGTGTTAGCAGAGCGAGCTAGCATTTCAAACTTGCTGCTAACTTAGCTTCTTAGCTTCACCCACCCACCGTCAGTTAGCACACAAGTCGATACATATACATACAACAATGTAGATATACTTACTAAACTTTACGGGTATAATGTCGACGTATACGTGCATGCAATATTCCAGTAGCCCCGCTGCAAACAACACATGTCCCGGTGTGTGTCGAGCTAGCGTTACCTGCAAACCCACCGGAGCACAGCAGCTAACGCTGGCTAGCATACGCTAGCGTTAGCTCGGGTTTGTTTGATGTTGAAGGCTTAGCCCAACCGGGCTAAATCTATCTCGTTTATAAGCGAGATAAAAAGTTAGTTTTAGCGCCGGTACCGTTGTAAATACGATAAAAAGCGGTTAACCCGGCGTCACGAGCGCTTTCCGTTAAAGCTGTGGGAGCATTCTCACGCGCTGGTTTAAGCGTTTAAATGTCTCGAGCCGACAACAGACACACACATAAAATACACTCACGAGGCGATTTTTGTCAAAAAGAAGCGCGAAATAATTAAAAAAAACAACACTCACTTTTCAAACTAATCCAATTTTTTTGGCACGACACCCTTTAACGAAAAATATCACAGGAAACACATTTTTTTTAAAAAAGAAATTAACATTAAAATTCAAGATGGCGGACTAGCATCGACGAGAGTGAGGAGGGAGAGAGAGAAAGGCGCAGCACGGCCACATCCAAGAGAAAGTAGATCCCACCAGCAAAAAAAAAAGAAAAATACGCAACCGTTTGTCGCCCCCCGGGTTAAGGACCGACATGAGTGAGCGGTACTTGAGGGAATACGAGCTTAACACGCTTAAAATGGACTTTGTGGTCGCTTGTTGTCGAAAAAACGCTATGTTAGTTAGCGCCTGTGATTGTCGGATGTACACAAAAGTAGTGCTGCATAAACAAACCTCTTCACGCTTCCTAAAGAATCTAAGCGGCGGCGGTGGCCGGGCAGGCAGGCGGCAGTGAGCCCATCTTCAGCCCAGAACCTCAACAAGAACCGGGTCGATTAAGACCCACATCCACACGGGAGAGCGTCTGACAGTCTTCCCCCTTTTGTACAAGACTGTTCACTTTAACGTCCCCCCTCTTCACTCTTCACTCCTCACTTGTCAATGCGGGTGCTAATGGGTCCGTAAATAGGCCGTTGGTGTCCAACAGAACCAGAACCGGACGATATCAGCCTAATATGGTTCACTTCATCCAATTTTTGACATACTGTTAAGTTGTTTTTCTCAAAGTAAACACCCGCCCTGTATGTGGCCTGTCACGGTGCCACATCTTTGTGGCTCAAGATAGTTTTATTAACAGTATCTTTCACTATGTAAATTAACTTGATAAGTCCATAAGTGGCTGAGAAGTGCAGGAAAACTGCAGTTCCTTTTGTCATCCACTTGAGGCTGGCTCCAGAAGTGAGTCAGTCTCCATAAGTCCCCATGTTAGACAGCAGAAATAAACATGTTTACAACCTGGTACAAAAAACAGTTTTGGTCTCTATAGCTAATTTCCCCGTTCATGACAACTGTATTGAGGGTGAATTTATATACAACTCACCTGTTCACATTATATTAAGGCTTAAAGTTATGCAGGCTTAAGAGCGTGGACGCTTTGATTGACAGGTGGGTGTTGTTACAGGTGCCTCGTTTAAGCATCCAGGTTTCATTCATCTCACCTGAGGCCACACTAAGCTTTAAAACATCTCCTGTGGAAACCTGTGGGTGACATCACGCATACATCGTCCATTCTTTATACTGTCAGTGTTTGTCCAGCTGACGAATACAAAATAAAATGTACCACTTTGTCCTTGACCTTCTTCTGATCAACAAAGAGTCATGTACATCTAATATCACCCAGGCTGGATTACTCCAACTCACTCAGGTGACCATTTCCTGTCTATAGCTAAGTGAAAATGCTGCAGCCTGAGACCAGATCACCTCTATTCTAGCATCCCTACACTGTTCCTGTTCACTTCAACCACTCAGATCACCCCACTGTGGCGTGTAGGCTGTGCCATGTTCGAAGAAAAAACCAAAATGCCATGGACGGTGTTTTCAGTGTGGCGCCTCAGCTCTTGAAGAGCTTCCCAGAGTCCATTAGACAGTCTGTTAATGCTTTTAAGATCCGCCTCTGGCTTTTAAACTTTATTTCTAATTCATGTTTTGTCTTTGTGAAGCACTTTTGTGCAAAAAAACTAACTTTAAAAGACCATAAAAATATATTTTAATCTTCAAATTACACAAAAGCCTCCACAGTATATTATCAGTGCATGTGTGACTGAATGCAAACATGTCGTCTTGTTCTGTTTCTGACGTTTCCATCTTGTGTAGAGAACAATGACTCCATGAATAACACGACGCCCACCTGCCACCTGCTGCACAACAATGTTCATACAGTTAATCAGCTCTGTAGGTATGAATCTGAACACTGAAGCACTGTGACTGAGTTCATTTACATGTTTGTTTGAGAGTTTCCATTAAAACTGTGGCCTCACTGCAGCATTAATATTCAGTATAAAGGTTAAATATTCAGACGGGTAACTGGAAAATATAAACATGCAACAACACGTAATGAAGTGCCATCTTCAATCAGTACAGTAGAACATATAAAATGTATTTTTAATTATAATTTATAGTATCTGATCAGTTGAAAACGCAGACTGTCTAAAACCTGGACGTAGTCTCCATGACGTCCCCACAGACTGTCTAAAACCTGGACGTAGTCTCCGTGATGTCCCTGCAGACTGTCTAAAACCTGAACATAGTCTCCGTGACGTCCCCTCAGACTGTCTAAAACCTTAACTTAGTCTCTGTGACGTCCCCACAGACTGTCTAAAACCTTGACTTAGTCTCTGTGACGTCCCCACAGACTGTCTAAAACCTTGACTTAGTCTCTGTGACGTCCCCACAGACTGTCTAAAACCTGGATGTAGTCTCTGTGACGTCCCCACAGGTTTCTGAAGAGTCGCTGTGGTTTGCCATCTGAGGTCTTTGTACTTTTATTTAACTAAAATATGATTTCATCTCCTCCTCTATTGGAGAGGATCTAAAATTATGTTTCTATGACATTTCTATAATTCTCTCTAGTTGATTGTATTATGTCAGTGAAGCAGACAGTTCAACAGCTTTATTCTTAATATTTCAGTCAGTAGTTTATTTAAACATACACTGGATCTCTGACTGTGTGTCTGTATGAGGGGACCTTGGTGATTCATTCAAGCGCTCAGGTGTTATTGTTGGACTACAGGTTGGATTAAAGTCAGTCATGGTCAACAGAGTCTGACACATACATCGTCTCTAATCGACTTTTTGTTGATGTAGTCCTCCCTGACCTCCCTCCTGATACATTTATCCTTCTCTACATGAAGAGGCCTCCCTGCTGTAGAAATGTTTGTTATGGAGTACGTTCAACAAAAGATACAAGAGCAGTAAAGCTGAGGGACATAAAACCAAAGCAATGAGCTGAAAGGTGGATGAAGGTTGATGAACTGCAGTTAGCTCTCTCTGAATATGATCCAATGTCTTAATGGTCAGTGACAGGTTTAATAAAAGATAAGCAACGTTACTGTCAGGACTTCTGGTATGTTCACAGTGATGTTGGTAAGTGTCAGTGTTGCTTGATAGATGTCAGTGAAGTAAACTGCTGCCAACTGTAGCTGCTGTTAGCTCAGTTTGTTAGCTGGGCTGCACGGACTGTGAGCTCAGAGTACCGGGGGAGTGTTTGGACCACTGGGAAGAAGAAGAGGAGGTTTACAGGGGAATGCTAAGGGGGAGTGATGCGGGTGTCATGCCAGAACAGGAGCTCAGCAACTCCATGAACATAAGAGCAGAGGAGGAGAGAGCGAAGACGACATCTGCAGCACCTGTGGACATCAGGTCAGCTGAGCAGCAGCAGTGATTGTTCCAGCAACACAAATATCGCTCAGCTGAGGAAACTTTAGTATCCTGGAGCGCTGCCCAGAAACAGCTACAGACGTTTGAACCTGGTGGGCGGCGAAGTTCACCTTTCAGTGCGTAGTCCTACTCTACAGAGTGGTTTACAATGTGTGGGCCGCATCGCCTCCTGCATGTGTCGAGGAAGCCAGCTGCCATGGAAACCACCTAAATACCTTTTCCAACAACAAACCATGACCTTCTCCACCCTGTTTGTAATGAAGCTGAGCTGGAAGTCTGCCCAGTCAGGGTTTTTAATATTCATCTGTACACTGAAAATAATGTGCAACGAGCCAAGAGGAAGTGTGAATGTTTAATAGTTCATCTTGTAATAAACACACTAAGGTGAACCTGTGTTGTCTTGGGGACTATACAGCGGCGGATTAATCCACATTTGGTGTCCTAGTTAATATTTTGGTGTGTCACTGACAGTATATTAAAAGTGGACAGAGCTTCCTGCATTCTTTCTAATGGCCAGCAGGGGGCAGCTGCATCAGAGCCTTATGGAGAACATGTGCAGACTGTCCAGCTGATTTCCTGCCTCAGTAAACGGTTTACTTTTTAAAATGATGATCCCATTTAAAGTAAAATAGACGATAAAACAGGTTTGAAGATTCTGAAATATAAAACATGGTTTGCTTTGTTTACACTTTTTTCTTTTCTTTTTTGTGCATCACATAATTGCATATGTGTTATTTTATCATTTGATGTCTTCAGTGTTAATCTACAATAACTGTTACTGTACATACACCTGCTCATAGATGAATAATAACAATAGAAACTCAAAAGGAGCCGGTAATAGAAAAGATATTATTGCATTTTTGTTATATGAAGATAAATGCAGATACTGTCCAGTTGTTGTGTTGTGATGATGTTCAGTTGTCTAATTAAAATCTGAATCATGACAAAACTTTGTAAACATAACTTTGACTGTAGTCTACGAGTGTTTCTAATTGTATTAGTTTGTTTTATTTAGTTCATACCAGTTATATAATATAAAGTAAACAACAACAAAAATAAAAACAGAATCAAAATAAAGTATCAGCAGTCAATACAAAATATTAAATATTAAATATTTTTAATTACCTTATTATTCACGGTGCCACAGTGATGCAGTTCTTGATTAAATCATTTTTGTCGTAACTGTGAACCTGAATGTGGAGAATCATTTATTGTCACTGTCTATCAGCATTAATGCGCCGTTTGACCAATAAAACAACATTAATGATTTATTCATTTCATTTTAAGATAAATATCAATTTATTTTTATTTATTATTTAAATGTTTTGCAGTTCTAATTATAGTAATTAGTTTGCAAAACGATTAAATTTAAAAATATTTTTTATGTTAATTACGTAACGTCGTCTTACGTCACGCCTACGTCAGAGGGCAGAGTTGAGAGTTGACGGAGGAGGAGGCGCTCGTGCTTGGACGGTTCGCGGGAAACCTCTCAAAACAAATCGGTTCTGGTTGGACCGAGCTAAAGAGCTCGATTAACCGAACTGATCGATCACTTCACCTGTGTGTGACGTCCGAACAGGTAAACGTCCGCGTGACGCTGAACGAGCTCGCTAACCAACGTTAGCTCGAAGCTAACACAACAACTCCGTTAGCTCCACGCGCGACAGAGAGACGACCGTTACCGGGGGGAGCGGCGGGCGGCGCGGGCGGCGGTGAACACACGGCGGGCTGACCGCGTTTGAGGACTCTGTGACCGGACAGTGAGATGGCAGAGAGGCCAGAAGACCTGAACCTGCCCAATGCGGTGATAACCCGCATCATCAAGGAGGCGGTGAGTGTTCACGCACACTTCATGGACCACGTGACGTCAATGTGGACAGTTGTACTCGAGTATTTGTATCTGATTACATTACTTATGATCAAAAACTAGCAACTCTTTGCATCAACAACACAAGACATAGCAGCCAGCTGATAGCACTCACTAGTCCAACTGTTACCCCCTCTCCCAGCTCCTGTTCTGTTAAATACTTTGTTATAAATAATTTAAAGAAGTTTAAGTTTGCACTGATTGAAAAAGCCATTAATCAGGTAATTATTAAAGCATTGATTACTAAGTTTTTCATCAGCAGCTCCTCGATAACTCATTTTTAATTCAGTGTTCTTGGTTTTCATTAAAGTTTCCTCATCAGTCGTTTCATAAACGATGTGAATGAACAGCCTCCTGTGTTTCACTACAGCGGCTCTGACTTCACGTTTTCTGACTGTAAACTTTTCAGAGTAAAGTGGAATAAACAAGTCTGTGACGTCTCTGTTCTTAAAGACGACAGTCCGTCCTCCTCCACGTCGGCTGACAGTCTCTCTCTCTCAGCCCGCCTGTGTTTTCTGATAAACGTTGGTACTCTGCAGCGTGGAGATTAAACTCCTCTGCACCGTTTGTTTTCCTCACAGCTCCCAGACGGGGTGAACGTGTCGAAGGAAGCGAGGCGAGCCATCTCCCAAGCTGCCAGCGTGTTCGTGCTGTACGCAACGTCCTGGTAAGAACTAAAGAAACCGGCCGACGGCCGAGCATCGATTCACACGACTCAGTTTGACTCGAGACGGAAGAAACGACTTCCTCTGATGAAGATAGGCAGTCTGACAGACTTCAGGTCAGCTCTGTGTGTGAACATGGAAACATCCTTGTGTTAAATAAATGTTTGTGTTTCGTCTGTTTGTCTCGTTACAGCGCGAACAACTTCGCCATGAAAGCGAAGAGGAAAACTCTGAACGCCGGAGACGTTCTGGCCGCGATGGAGGAGATGGAGTTTGAGCGATTCATGGAGCCTCTGAAAGAAGCTCTGGAGGGTCGGTACATCAGCGGATGTCTTCTGTTTTCAGGAAGTGTGACACAAAATGGAGGTTCATCTCATTCCTCCTCAGTCTAACTGCACATGCAGACGTTTTTAATTAATCAGTTCCATCCTTGCACGCGACCTCAAACCCACCGGGAGCGTTTCAGGAGCGTTTATCTAAAACAGCAGTTTGCACGGGGCGTCTGCTTTTGAACCGGACAGCAGCGGTGCCGGTTGGGTTTGAAACATTGACTAGAGCGGCCTCGTATCGCTGCGATATCGGCATCGCTGTGTCCTCGCCCGCTGGATTCCGGGGGTCAGACGACGGGGTCGCCTTTACTCGTCAGTTGAATGACTCCACGTCCCTCACACAGACAGCTACATCAATAGAAACAATCAGTCAGACAATAAAATGTCTCGTTAACGTTACGTCTGTGATTCTTTGACATTTTGTGCAGTCATATCTGTTGAACAGTTTCAATTAGCCAATTTAATGTCACTAAATTACCAAATATATTTCGAGTAACAGTGACCCCCCCTCGCCGTTTATTTAAAGTTTCAGACTGTAAATGGACGTTTTTCTTCAGGACACATGAAGAGACGCTGCTGTAACTCTCTGACTGTCCATGAACGCACCGCAGTAAAACAGCGACAGTCATAAGACGCAGTCAAACTCGCACGTCAGCGCTCGTCGCCTACGATTCGCTCGAGAAAGTTTGGTATTTTCTCTGTGTGACCTCAGAATATTCTCATTTTTAACCACCACAGCACGCTTGCTGGTTAAAGTTCTCGTCTACTCGTGACCCTCGGCCATAAACACGGTCAGACTTCTGAGAAAACTTCCGTAAACTTCTACTGTCCTATCATGTGCTGAGCATGTGCAGCTCTGAGCAGAGACTCGTTAGCTACATCCAAACACTAATTATGTAGGTTCATTTGTCACGTGTGGAGGTTGTTTCCGGGCCGGATGTGGCCCACGGGCCGCCCGTTGAATCACAGATGGATGTACCTGAACGTGTCATCTGTTCTCCTCCACAGTGTACAAGAAGGGCCAGAAAGGAAAGAAGGAAGTGTCGGAGCAGAAACGCAAAGATAAAGAGAAGAAGGCCGACTCCGAGAACGACAAGAGCCGGGAGGAGGAAGAGGAGGAGGAGGAGGAGCGCATGGAGGAGGAGCCCGAGGTCGAGAACGAAGCCGAGGAGGAGGAGGAGGAGGTGGAGAACTGACGGAGGCTGCGGTGACTGAATGAAATGCCTCCCGTGAGGTCATCAGCGGCTGGACGTGATGCGTTTAAGTGCCGCCGAGCCGCCGTGAATCAGAACATCCAGGTTTAGAGTGTGAGGAGGTGCAGCAGCAACAAACAAAGCACAAACAGGTGGAGCTCCTTCACGCGCCTCCACCTCTGTTCATTTTCTATTTCTCATCATTTTTGATACAAACACAGTTTCTGTTCTTTCCGTAGTTAAACACAGACTGACTCTGGATCTGATCTGAACTCGCTGTAAGATCAGTTCACGCTGCAGCAGTGAGGACAGTCTGACCTGAGATCAGTCGTTAAAGGGCTCGTTAGAAACGTTTCCACACTTAGAGTTAAACATTTAAAATAAGAAGCTGATCTCGTGTCGGCTTCAGAGTTTGTAGATCTTTTTGTGTATCTGCTGTTTTGTTTTTTTGAAGCATTTATACTTTTGTAGATTGTAAATGACCGTTTGAGATCTCCAATAAATATTTTGTATAAAAGGAAAAACTGCTGAGTCATGACTGACTGACCACAGACGGTTTCATTCACACATTTTGTCTCAAGCTCCAACCGTGAATTCAGCTGTATCTGCTCCTCTCTGACAGTGAACAGGATGTTTAGACTCTGGACGAAATGTTTGACGACCTTCAGCTTTGAGATCAAAACACCAAACTAATAATTAATAATAATAATAATTTAAAGCATCAGATCTTCGTTTTGTCAAACTAAATTTACTTAAAGGACTTCAGGAATCACTCTGCTGTGCTCTCAGCAGAAAACACCTGAACCTGGCTTTACTGACAGTAGCAGAGTTGGATTGTGGGTAATGTAGGCACCACAGGTTCTGTTCTGTACATTTAAAAGGACTTAAGACTTTCAGATGTTTGGAGCTCTGAGCATCGACTGTTACACCAGTGAAGTGAGAGGGAGCACACGTGCACACGTGCACGCCCGAGTCCTGCCTGCAGCAACATGGTTCAGACTGCAGACTGTTGTTACCGCTCGACTGTTCAAATAAAAGCAATAAATGTTCAATAAAGTGAGGACGTCTGCATCTTTCTGCACAAACTCCAGGTAAATTTAAACCTGTTTCATTAATAATAGTCAGGCAAGACTTTACCAGACCATCATTTAAGTGCTGATTAACGTTCTAAGTGTTTGATCTTTAGTTATATTTTGACATTTGTCTAAATCCTCTAAGAAGTAGCGACAACTTAAAATTACATTTTAGAAGTCTGCATGCAGAACAGTACTTTAACTTAAGGTGTTGAGTAAATATGTGCACAATTATAAATGCTATATTTACATTTTTACTGTTCATGTGTACACAATGTTTTATCATGTGAGTTTGATCAGAGTGATGAAGATAAACGAGGTTCCACACAGGTTGTTTTGTCTTGTCAACATTTTATTCACATCTTTGATTTACTCGGACGGACACTCGATTTTGCCGCTGTTGATGTCATCGATGATGTCGTGGGGAGGACGTCCGTCGATGGTGCAGCCCACAGACTGAGCGGTTCCCAGGATCTCCTTGATGGTTCCTGAAGAGAGAAAAGATTCATTTAATGTCTAAAGTCTTAAAACAGGAAACATTTCAGAGGTTTGAATAAAATCTGTTCCAGACTTTTCGGCACAGAGTTGTCCACGTGTTGGGGCAGCCCTGTTTCCTAAAGCTGGGTCACTCTGAGCCTCCACTGGATTATACTCGGTCACTGTGACAGACGGGCATAGTGGCGGGAGGCTGAGCGGCACAAAGAAAAGCCAGCGGCATCTTACCGGAGAGTTCTCTGGCGATGGAGCGAGACCTCATGGTGCGAGCGATGGACACGATCTCGTCGAAGCTGACGCTTCCGCTGTGCTTGACTGGAAGATTAAAGATGAATCAGTCAGTCCACTTCAGCCTGATCCCTTCATTCAGAAAAACTCATCGTTTCCATGGTTACTTACTGTTCTTGACCTTCTTCCTGTCACGAGGAGGCTCCTTCAGAGCCTTGATGATCAGAGCGGAGGCAGAGGGAACGACCTCGACCTGAAACACACAAAGTCAAGTCATCCTCCAGCTCCAGAGTGTTTGTGTTCACAGCAGGCTGAGCCGTGATGAACCTGGGCTGAGCACTCACCGTGGCCTGTCTGTTCTGGATGGTCAGCTTCACGGTGATCCTCAGGCCCTTCCAGTCACCGGTGGCCTTGGCAATGTCGTCACCAACTTTCTTGGGAGACTGTGGAGGACAAAGATCGGTTAAGACGAGCAGATTCAAGCTGAGACTCTTAAAAGTCGCTCGAGGTTTTGTTCCAGACTTTTCGGCACAGAGTTGTCCATCAGTTTTTGGGCAGCTCTGTTTCCTAAAGCCGGGTCGCTCTGAGCCTCCACTGGATTATACTCAGTCACCGTGACAGACAGGCATAGTGGCGGGAGGCTGGTTCGGTTTACAGAGGCGGTTTGTTTCACACTTACCAGACCCAGAGGTCCGATTTTGGGGGCCAGAGCGGAGGTGGCTCCGACTTCTCCTCCTGTGCACCTCATGTACACTGCAAGACAAAAACAAGCAGATTAAGACGAATGTTCACACGTTCAGCCGCTGAACACCCACTGACAGCTGAGCGTTCACAGGTTTGAAGGAAGATTCAGACGACGGACGTGATTTTAGTTTCACAACTCGTTTTTTCAGCGATCTTAAAGACTAAAACACACCTGGATGATCAGGAACGAGTCCAAGAACATTTTATCCATCAGCTCCTTGTGTATCAGTTCAGTTATTCTGGACCTGAAGCTGCAGTTTACTTTGAATTCAGACATTTTAACGCTCATCATGTTGATTCAGGTGGAGTGTATCCTCCAGATTGTTTCAACTTTAGATTTTTGTTTGATTACAGGACTAAAAAAAAAATTTATATTAAAGATATTTAGATTCATAATAAAGCATTCAGTTGGTGCATGTTTGCTCTTCTAATGCAGATTAACACTTCAAATGTTCGATCAAACCTCTGTACAGCACAACAGTGGTTCTGCTCCCAGGAGCAAGGGCAGTAGCTACAATTAAAGACCAAAGACATGTCATCAGTAATATTTGGGGAATCTAGAAGGTTTGACACATGTTGGGATTAAATACATCATTTTCTCTCAGTTGGTGAATTAAGTTATCGAGCTGCTCTACAGGTGTTGAACAAACTGTACTCAGGGTTCATTCAGGAGCAGGATTAAAGAACAGGTCTGAACATTAATGTAAAGTTTGTTCATAAGATCTGTGAACTTCTACAGACATTTGAAATAAGCAGCTGAGGACAGATTTATATTCACTGTTACTGCATGTGATATTTACTTTGTCAGTAATCAGATTTTAATTCACTGCTAACTTTAATTATTTTGTGCTGCTCCAAGTGTCCACCTTCATTTGTACAGCAGTGATGTGACAGCTGAACTAATGATAATGAATATGTTTGTATTTTAGGATAATCAATTAGTCATTAATCTATAAACTGTCAGTGAAAACTATTTCAGTACTGCAATTTAATTATGAGAATCATTTGTTATCTAAAATGGTTTTATTCAACGTACAACGATGTAATACAATAAATCTTTATATTATGATTAAACACATTAATATTTGTCTCCCTGTTCGAAATTTATCTGAACTACAGTAATCAATATCCTGTGGATGATCAATCAAGAAGGATTAATTGGACATTTATATTGTGTATATACAATAAACTGCATTAAGTGATACACCTTCCTATGTTAATTAATTAAATCAGGGACTCATTCATACATGAGTGTCACAGTTGGCACTATAAATTACAGATTAATCAATGACTTAATTCAAATTAAACATTTTTTAAAAATTAAAATCTGTTTAAATTAAATTCTAAAAATTAAATCTGACTGATGCTAATCTGACATGCTAACCGAGCTAACGTTAGCCGATTAGCAGCTAACTAGCACGCTGCCTCCACGTGGACTCGACCCAAACACCAAATTTACCGCCCAGACCGTCTCAGATCATCAGATCCCCCTGAAGGAACATTTAAACATGCAGATTTTGAGTTAAACAGAGTGTTTTGGTCTCTTCCCGTCGTCTCGTGTCCCGTCTTTACCGTGTTCGTGTGTGTGCGCCGTTCACAGGCCGGCAGCCGCCACGGGACGACTCCATGTTGTCTGTGAACAAACTTCTCATTAGCCAGCGGACAGAGAGCACATACCAACTTTAATCTCGTTGGGGTCGAATTTGGGAGGCATGTTGCTGCTGCTGTGGAGGTTGAGCTCAGTTCAGCTTGGTTGGTGAGGGTGTCGGATGAACCCGGACTCGGGACGACCGATTACTGTTGCACCTTCACCGCTAACGGGAGAAAGAAAAGAGCGAGCGAGGGCCGCGGAGGGTTTATGTAGGGACGGCAAGTCTCGCGAGAGGTTATGGTTCAAATCTCGTGACGTGATGTGGACGTCACGACTGTAAAACCGTGTTTTTAAAATTAACTTAATAATTCATATTTATTTATTTATTTACTTTTATTTTAGCAATTTATTAATAATAATTATTTACAATTAATATTTTTAATTATTTAATTATTTTTTATTTTATTGTTTTATTAATATTTTTTCTCATTTTTATTCTTTCTTTGTTCTTATATTTTTTTATATTATATTATATTATATTATACTGGCAAAAAAGAAAGGTTTAAGGTTTATAACAAGACTTGATAAGACTTCAATTTTACTCAGACAGTATTGTTGAAACGTTTGCTCTGGTGTCATTTATATGTTATATTATGTATGTTATATTATAGTATGTGCTGATATAGAGAATAACAGCACTGAGACTTTTAACCACATCTATCACTAACAGCTTAACAGCTGTTCTAATATTAACATTACATTAATATTCGTCATCTATCTTAGATTGTAACAAGGATGAACATATTTCTACACACACACGGATCAACCATTTATTGCATACTGCTGTTAGAAACTGATCAGCCACCATCAGTAAACAATGCACAACCAATAATCAAACCAATAACTAACAGCAGTCAATATGACATTTGAACCATTCCTTACGTGTCCGTAAAAACACATCACTCTAGAAACACGAGATATGGCGCCATCTGCCTACGACTGAATCACGGCTGTGCTGATATTCAGTATAACAGCACCCCTGCCCATGTTATATTGCTATATTAGCATAATCATGAGCTATTATCACAAATGTTTAGTTTCAACATTAGGCATCATGAGTTTTGTGTGTTTCAGTAATAAAACCAATAATAACAATATTGAGATATAAGTAACATAATTCAGACTGTTGTCAGGGTTGTTTTTTCTCGTGTTCAATGGACTTGGAGAGCTTTGTTGGTGGTGGGAAGTTATTTTCTGAACTGGTTCATGAACTCCGAGGAGGCCAAAGTGCTGCATGTGGGTGCTGAGTGGTTGAACATCCTCCGTATTTAATGGGCCCGAAGCTGGGTGAGTGCTGTAGGAATATAAAAGTATTATGTCAGCGTGATAGTGTACATTACTGCAGGTGTGTTTGTCATGTTTCCAGGTGATCACGTCTGTTGTCTTGCTCGCTGACTCACTCGCATGTTTCCTGTTTGATTCCTGGAGGACTTTTTTGACTCAGAGCTGCTCTACAGGAATAGAAACAGAACACAAGAGGGAGTAAGTGGGTGAGAAGCAGAGATCATCACTGTTGTGCTGTTTAATATGCATCATGAAAATCTGTGAGGAGAGTCAGAAAAATCACAGCTCATATTATCAAAGGATAGATTTATCTGTGCTTTCAGAAAGTCCTCAACATTTAGAGGAAATGTCACGTCTGATTAATCTTTCTGAGGAAATGTTGTGTGAGTTTGAAGCTCCAAAGGACAGAAAATGTCTTTAAATTTTTTAAATAAATAAACATGAAAACAGATAAGACATGTTTCATGTACTGATTTTATCAATATCCAGAAAATTCACGTCTTTTTCGTCAATCTTTGTAAAGTTCAGTGAGGATTAAAAGCTTCTGACTACGTGATTCAGATGGATAATAAACAAAATGTATTATTTCTCACAGTGGTGATTAGCCATAAATATTGGATAAATAACTCTTTTTTTGTGTATTTCTACAGAGAACAACCTGGTTTGTAACATGTCAACTAGTCCAGTTACAGTAATGTCACATTACACCAACATGAGACACGAAGGAGTCCGGTTTCAATCCTGCAGAGGAGACGGCAGCGTGTGATGCAATTACATTTCCATTCTCTTGTTTTTCTGTGTGTGTGTGCGCTGCGCTTGTGTCGCTATCTTTATGGGGACCATATTTAGTTTTAAAAGAATCACAGTGAGGACGTTTCTGCATTGTGGGGACATTATGGTAAACGGCCAGTTTGAACTTTAATGCTGTGTCTCAGTTTGCGTACTTTCATACTTACACTTGCTATTTTGACAACATAAGTGTGTTTGTACTGTAACGTGAGTACCCAATGGTGCACTCATAATGGTTTGGACACTTCTCGCCCTCAGTGGTTGCCATTTTGGCTACGTAATATGGCGGCCGAGGAAGCTGCTCGAGCTAAAGTGGTTGTAGTGAATACAGACGGTAATCTCTGTGGCTGTGAAGTGAAGCCAAAAACTGCAGTTCCTCAAACGTCCACTTGAGGCTGGCTCCAGCTGTTCAAATTATTTCAAGGCTTAAAGTTATGCATTATTTACAGCGTAGACGCTTTGATTGACAGGTGGGTGTCGTCACAGGTGTCTGGTTTCAGTGAGCAGGCGTCATTCAGCCCACCACAGCTCTACCTCTTTGCCTATTTTTAGATTAGCCGGGAGCCGGCGGCGTCAGGACCACAAAGATGGAAACGACTATTCAGAAATGTTTGGGTGACGTCACGTAGACTACGTCCATGTTTTATACAGTCTATGGTTTCTACACGTGACAAAGAAATGGCCTATATTAGTTACTGTATTTTTTTAATTTAGTGTAAATGTTGTTGAAACAGTATGTTTTAAGTAAGATGTACTTCAGACATGGACTAGCTACAGAATTTACAAGAAAGAATGAACACACTCAACAGCTCTCAAAATTCCACAATTTTTAAAGGGAGTCTGGTGACGTTGTAGTTACTAGTTCAGCTCTGCTGCTTATCTTGACAGGTAAGAGAGCCCAAACATTTAATATGCATTTGCACCAACATCTGGATAAATAAAAGGACCATTCTAGGGTGATTAAACATGAATAAAAACATAATTATGAGCATTATATATCGTATTTCGGCCATATTCTGTCAATAGAGCCCCCTAAACCTGATACGCTGCACCTTTAAGCACAGTACTTGAGTAAAAGTACTTAGTTACTTTCCAACTCTGGGGCTACAGAATGCATTATGTCCTCACATACATAGAAAAAACAAATGTGTATAAGTACAGGCATAATACAGTGTAGTGTCAGCTGTTATTTCTGCATAAATAAACTGTGAGCCTGAAGCAGAACACACACACACACACACACACACACACACACACACACACACACTTTTCGACAGCTCATTTGTTAAACTCGGGGGAATGATTCGATTTCAGTTCCTCTCCTCCATCTTTCGTCCTTCTTGACCTTTTCCTTGTGTTGTTGGTTTTTTTCAGCCATCAGCTCCTCTCCTCATGTTCTTCCTCTAATTTCTCTGCTGTACAATTTCCTCTATTGATTGTTTTTCAAGTCGGGGGAATCAAGGCTAAGTAGTCCGTCTCTTTTAACCGGATTTAAATGAGGGGGAAGAAATTGTCTTTGGATTTCTGCCCATCAACCGTGCCAATCTATGAAGAGCTTCATCAATACTTACAAACACTGAGTAGCCAGGTTGTGATTGGGAGAAGGGAGGAAGTCGATGTGGAAACTTTAATCTTCACTTCATTCAGTGAACAATCCAGTCTTAATAAAAAAAAAAAACACTTTCAATCTATCGCTGTGTTTGAAGTCACTCGTTTGTTCACTTACATTAAAAAGTACATTTAGTGAGACAAGCTTTCTGTTCTCATTATGGATGTATTAAAAGGCCTGTGATTGAGTGGCATCCAGAGGTGTAGCTGCTAATTGTAACCCCTTCACCTCCCTCGCTCCTTCCAAGTGTGAAGGAGAAGCTATGGAGGCAAAATGGTGTCCATTCTGGGCGACTGTAGAAACAATGGACACAAACCAAAGGAAACTTCTTTGAGTCAATATTTTGCAGCACAGAGAGACTCTCAAAGCCAGAACACAACAGGTAGAGTATCAGTGTTTGATCCATGAATCCACCTGGAGCACGCTCAGTTTCAGTGGTGTTGATTCACTGACAGGGGAGGAGTTTTACAGGCCTGAGCGTCTGATTGGCTACAACAGAATGTCAGGTTGCGTTTTTCCAAAAGTTGAAGTTCGGTCGACCCCAAAGCGCAACACCCCGCTCAGATGTATGAGTGAGTGCCGGATTTGGTCTGAATTAGACCTGAACATGTTTATTTCTGCTGTGAAGTTGGACTTTTGAACATGGGGACTTATGGAGACTGACTCACTTCTGGAGCCAGCCTCAAGTGGATGTTTGAGCCTCAACAACCATCTCAAACATGAATGAAGAAACAAAACATCTGAGTGCCCTTCTAGTTATTATTGGAATTTTTATTTCTTTTATTTCATTACTGTCAGTATTATCTCTATAGAACAATTAGAGATGAATCAGTACAAAGTGCAGCATTATGTGTATCTGTACTAGGAATGGACAGGAAGTTGTTATTTTAAGCTTCAATTTCAATGTTTTGATCACAACAGTAAGAGAAGTACTTAAAATTTGTCTTATGTATTGTTCATTAAAAAACAGATATTTCATTTGTAGTGGACAAAGTCGTGGAGTATAACGTGGCATAAAATGGAAATACTAACCTTTATACATTTATACTGAAGCAGGAGTCAGGTGTGTAAAGACTGTTGTGTCATATCCACAAAGACTGGAGGCTGTAATCCTCAGCGAAGGTCTGAACATGAACACACGCTGCCCCTCGGTGCTGTTTGCATGTCGATGACCCTGTTTGTTGTCCATGTTGACGGATGGTTTCACTCTCTGTTGACTTGAACTTGTTCAGGTAGAAAATGTCAACAGGACGTCGCTGCCAGCTCGTCGAAAACCAAAAACTCTGCAGTGAAACTGGCCAACCTGTTTTTATGTTATAACTGAGCTGTATGATTCAAAGACATTATCTTTCTTTGATTTATGTCAGTGTCGGTCTTCTCTCTGACATCTGCACACAGTATTGTTGGATCATTTATTCATTTCAGTCGAATATTTAAAAGTTAAACTTCAGGCTCTTAAATTCAAATATCAGCAGCTGGGCTTCAGAGATTTGTTTTCCGGACACAGAGGGAGAAAATCTAAATGTAAAACTGAGACAAACAAAAAAATAAGAGATTAGATCTTTAAAGGCAGCAACAAAGAAAGAGATTAAGACTTCTGAGAGATTATTGTGGCTGCTGTTTAACCAGCATTTCCCAGATATGACATAACAAGTCAGTGAGGACAAATCTGAATCTTTATGAGGTGATATCAGGATGGTAGAGAGGTTAAAGGCCTGCATACATCAGGCTGTGATGTCTGTATATTGTGTTAAAGGGTTAGGACACTAATATTTAATCTGTACAAACATATGAATGCAGAATCCGTAGACAGACGACAAGATTCTGCCACTGGACAAGTTCTGGTTTCTGTTTTTTAGTCCTAGTTGTATTGACCAGTCATGTTTGAGCGAGCTTTGGTTGCATGCAGGAAAACAGTCAGTGTGCAAAGCAAAATAAGTGGAAAGCATTGGCTGAAACTCTCCCGGATAACAAGAACACGAGGACCCAAACCAAGACCACAGAGGCAGAACTGGTGCTGAACGACCGCCAGCAAATGTCAATGAACAAAGGCTTGATGAGGGCAATGGTCAATACCAGAGAGAAGTCCAAGGAAGGCAAACTAATCCAAGAGTCTGAAATCCATGAAACAAGCAATTACAAGAAAACAAAGTCAAAAATGACAATAAATCTCTCTGGAACATCGAACCAAGACAAACTCACACCGAAACCAAAGAAGACATGGACTAAAAAGTGAAGATAGGTGAAACCAATCAGGATGGAACAGACCATCAAAATAAAGATAGGTAGTGAAGTTACAGACACAAGGAGACAAAATAAAACAGGAAACACTAAACAAGAAAAACCACAACAGAAATTTCATAAAGTTTCAGAACCCATCGCTTATCGCTTGGCGATGATTTAGCTTCTCATTAGCTTTTTTAAATGTTATCTGCATTCATATACAAATATCTGTTTATAGATAATAGCAGAAATGTGTCTTTATCACCATTCTCAGGTTTCAAGTTTCTAATCAGGTCACAGAGGAAGTCTTGTTCTGGATAGATATTATCTGTTTATCCATCCGGTGGCTACCCTGGTAGCCTGGAAACACCAGCTGTTGCCTCAGATGCTAAATCATCATCAGATTGCCTCATATTTCGTTATATTCTGAAAGTTTTCCAGAGCAACCCAAGGTAAATAAATGAAGTCAATCAAGAGTTACTCTACCAAAGTTAATTGGGAATTTGACAGCATGAACCTGAGCTAGCAATGACCCTGCAGGTTTGTGTAAAACCTGATGACCCATGTGAGAAAGAGCTTCTTGTGATGCCCCAGAATGCTTTCTCAGTCTTCAAGCAACCCCATTAATGTTCAGTGGTGTTGAGGTTCTTGGTCTTTGGTCTTCAAGAAGCTTTGAGGTTCAGGTAACTGTGGAAAGTCCATGACAATTGGGACTTCTTGGTTTTCTTTAGTCTGTAAGTACTTCTTTGAGGTGTATCTGGCTGCAGTGTGTATCATTCTCCACAAAGATGCAAACCAGATGATCTTCTTTGCCATCTTTATTTAGACAACTCCATCTGTGATGAAGTTTCTTCTCTATCTCTTCGGGAACTGAGTTTGATGTATTGGTCTTCTGATGGTGTGGTCACTTTTGGTTGGCCTCATTGTGGATATGGATTCAAGTGATCCAGTTTCTGTAAAGCACTGCCCCCTTTAAGAACCTTGAGTCTAGCCATGATTTGAAGCTGAGAAAACCTTTCTGCTGTCACATAGCCCTGAGTATTTGTACATTTTCAGCGTATATATCTAACATTTCATAGAGTATATACAGTATTTTATTCTCCTCGGTTTCCCAACAAGTTAAAATGAGTAAATATAATTAGATTTGTGGTAAATATGACCAGACCACTGACAGTGTTCAGGCTTTAACTCTAAACCAGAAGCTGCATCATTCTTTAAAACATCGTGTCCTCGTTCTGGTGTATCTCTGAGCTCGGCTCAGCTCCATTTATCTCTGACAGCTCGGGGAAATTTCACATCACTGCCGTCCCAAAAGATCACCTTTATCCCATCATGCATCTCTTCCCCAAAGATAACAGTGTGGTCCAGTGTAATGGTTCTTAACAGTAAAGCTCTAATGGCCATCTAATGCTTTTAATAAAACTATCACAGATTCTGTTTGTGAATTTTATGGACTGAATCTTTGTTGGATGAACAAGCTGAGGACTGGAAAAAGTCCAGTTTGGTGACCTCAATTTGGTGTAGTTCAGATGGCCACAGATGAAACATAACACCACTGTGTTCTCTGGGACAAAACAGTTCAACCTGACTCAACCTTTACTGCAATTTACTGCAATTAACGTTGCATTTATACTGTTCATATATCATGAACAACTTCTATAGGGTAGAAATATTATCAGCTAAATGTACATAAATGTATTTTTCTCTCTCCACCCAACCAGTCGCGGCAGATGGCCGTCCGCCCACAGCCGGGTTCTGCTCGAGGTTCCTGCCTCTTAAAAGGGAGCTGATATATTATATAATATATTAAAGAGCCACTGTGGTAAATATGGACAGCTGGACATGTGTTGTTGCTAACAGCCAAACATCAGTCAAAGTCAAGAACATAAGACACAGCAGCAGCTAATATTACTGACTAGTCCAACAGCAGTCAGCCCAGCTCGGCGTCTGTCTTTCAGCCTTTTATTTCACCAAGCTCTCACCAACCACTAAAAGTCAGTCCCAGATTTACTCTTGTCCGGCGGCTTCTTGCTCGCTCACTCTCTCCTTTTCTCTTCTTAGCTTCCTCCGTCAGTGTCCTCTTCACTCTCTTCTCCTCTGCCATTACGTCAGTAGAGGCTGCTGAGCCTGGTTACAATGCCCAGCTCCTGTTCTGGCATGACACCCTGTCAGTCAGCATGTAAACCTCCTCTTCTTCTTCTTCTTCTTCTTCTTCTTACAGGCCAGTGTGGATCAACAGGAGGTAACAGACGTTAGTTTATCAGAGGAAAGTTGCTATTGTTGGTTTGTGTCTTTGTTAAGACGTTGATCTGTGAAGCAGCTTGTAAGATGAGTCCGGGGGGCAGCTAGTCAATAACTGTAAAAGGACACCTGGCCTACATAATCTGATTCCTTTCTGAGGGTTTCCTCCATCGACGCTTCGCGGACTTCCTCTCTTTCTTCATTCCATTATGAGTAACAGGAGACAGACGGGGACAGCACAAACAAAGCCTGAATGCTTAATGAACAAAGCTCACATCAGCGTGCCGCATTAATGAAATACAGTACAGCCGCATTTTAAAGTAGACTTTGGTAGACCTGATAAGGTCTGGGATTTGAGGCATGGGTTAATTAACGAGGACAGTTTGTGCTGAATCAGTGGTGAGTTATCAGTTGCTCCGTTGCTGCACTGAGGGGGGTCCCCTGGTGATTGGGCACAAATTGAGAGAGCAGAGTAATTCCCCAGGAGTTTGGTTTAATTTCTTTCTGTCGGAGAGATCCCGCTGAACCGTGTTAACCCTCGAGCACCATCAGGAAATTAAGTTGCAAAAGGAGCTTAGGGTTTCCAAACAACATGAAATGAAAGGGTTGGGCGTCGAATTCATCAGCGCCACCGCCGAAAAACCGTGAAGAAAGAACGATATTTCGAATGAAATGAGCTGCTGCGTGCACGGAAACACAAGTTTCAGCTTAAATCTGAAAGAGCTTCACAAAAAGACACCCAGAACTTCATATTTAAACATAAAAGACGTATTTAGATCATTTACTGTAAGTAAAAGTCCTTCATGTGACTAGTAAAATTGGTGGACCGCCCCTTTAACACTCCAGATAATCCTCATTTATGGTGTCAAACAGGCTCCTGAACCAGAACCAGTCCTGCTCCAGTTAGTTACAGTTATGGCTGATGTCCCAGCATGCTCTCTGGTTCGTCTTCCCCCCCGCCTCCCTCTGCCTGTTTGTGGATTATCATGTAATCCCTGATGTTCATCAGCCTGAGGGGGGTCAGAGGTCGTCTCATTACAATTCTATCAGTCTGATCTCGTCTGGATGAGGTGGATCGTGCTGGTTTGTGGGGTTAAAGAGGAGCGTGGACACAGTTTGAATGGACTTCAGTACATGCAGCAGTCAGTGAATGCATCACAGTCCAAATGTACCTCAGTACTGAGGAGCTCATCAGACACAGCGACTCTGAGTGACCCTGTGTGTAATCCACAGTTTGTTCTCTGAAACGTAAACAGGAAATAAATCCTCGTTTGTGAACCAAACATTTATTTTAGCGAGGTCGCATCATGAGAGCGACGATGTCACGGCAGGCTGATGTATCGGTTTATTAGATCTGCACAGAGACAACCACCTGTTTCTTGTAAAGCAGCAACGCAGATCACGAATGACATAAGAGAGAGAGAAAGAGTGTGTGTGTGTGTGTGTGTGTGTGTGTGTGTGTGTGTGTGTGTGTGTGTGTTTCATGGTCTGTCCTTTGTATTAAGCCTCTCTGTCTGTGTGTTTCTGTGTTTTGGATGTCAGCCTGCACAAACTTTGTCAATCAGGCTTTAGCTGCATTTCAACAAAAAGCTTCTCAGCAGAGTCAGTTTGTGATGAAGATGAAGATGAAGAGTACTCATCAAACAGACACACAGCTCTGCACTGTAAAAAAACAACAACATTTTCATTACTCGATTTATTATATTTCATTCTTTCTATCAACACCACAGTGCAGAGACACAAATAACAAGTTAAAGTCCTGCATTTAAAAGAGTAAAAGTACAAAAGCATGAGTTATATAGTAATTTCACACATCATTAATATAAAACATTTAAACTTTATTGTGTGTGGAGCGTCTCTGTCTGCTCTTTCTCTTTTAATTTGAAGTTAAATGGATGTAAAAAGAAAAAGTACCGACCCTCAGGCAAAGATACAGTTTGTAACATCAGTTACAGTAACAGTTTAATGTGAGACACGTGGGGTGAAGAGGAAGTAGTCAGAAAGTATTTTAAATAATAAAGTTATTAAAATGTTGGTTGGGTAGACAGAGAGATAGAGCCACAGTTTAACAGACTGACACACTGGATATGTCCTGAGTATATAACTTTATAACTCTGTTTCACTACAGTTCAACAGCAATCATTCTACAGCTATAATTATGAATTTGGTAAACATTAGACCTCTTAAACACAATCACATTAGCATTTTCATTGTGGCTATGTTAGCACGCTAACAGGCTAAACTAAGAGGGAATCACTGGTAAAGTATGTAAGCATGCTAACACATTAAACTGAGATGGTAACGTTGGTAACATACATGCTATACATAATCTTTTTAGTTTTGTGAGTATGTTAGCATGCTAACATGCTAAATTAAGAAAGTAACTTTGATCAACATTACTAAACATGGCATGTTAATCATTGTGGATATGTTGTCATGCTGACAATGCTAACATTGTTAGTATGTTAGCATGTTAAGCAAAGAAGGTAACTTTACACCTTAAAATTACACCAGCTAAACATCGGCATGTTAGCGTGCTAACACATTAAACTAAGATGGTAACACTGAATAGCATTTTACATGCTATAGGCCTACATTATCATGTTAGCATTTCATTCATTCATTGTGGGTATGTTGCCATGCTAACAGGCTAAACCAAAATGCTAACACTGGTAGACATATCTCCTAAACATTAGCATGTTAACATTTTGATTATGAGTATGTTAGCATGCTAACATGCTAAACTAAGAACAGTAACTTTGATAAACATTACACATGACAATGTTAGCATTTTCATTGTGAGTATGTTAGCATGCTAACATGCTAAACTAATAAAGTAACTTTGATAAACATTACACATGACAATGTTAGCATTTTCATTGTGGGTATGTTGCAGTGGTAACAGGCTAAACCAAAATGCTAACATTGGAAGACGTTATACCTCCTAAACATTAGCATATTAGCATTTTTTAGCATGCTAATATTAGCATTTAGCTCAAAATGGGCTAGTTACATTGCTTGAATTCCAACATGTGTTCTTTTACTTGAGTGACATTGTCAATGACTGTCACACGGTGGTACATTCATTCACTCAGGTTCAGTCTGAGTACTTCCACCATTTTTTACAGTGTAGAAGAGGAGAGCTGGAGCTGGGAGGAGGAGGAGGGGAGGGAGGAGGTGGAGGAGGAGGGGAGGGAGGAGGAGGAGGAGGACGGTCCTGCTGTCAAACACAGATGAGAACACAGCAGCAGGTTTCAGGAGGCAGCGCCGTTAGATAATCGCGTTTATTCTCTCCTCGACAGCGGCGGAGGGACGGACGGAGAGATCCGGAGCAGACGAGCTGGAGAAGAAGGAGACATCATCTTCATTTAATCCAAGAGGCGACGTGAGGAGGAGCAGACACACATGAAGGCTGCAAACTTCAGAGAGGAGCTGTAAACTGTCACATTACTCCTCTTCCTCCTCCCGGAACAAACGATGGCTTAATTAGTGCGAAGCGCCTTAATTACAGCAACAGATGAGAAGATGCAGAGGAGACATTAAACACCTGTAAGGTGAGATGACACGTCACTGCGGCTGGATCTTAAACTTTTACTCACATTTACTCACATAAATATGTAATTTAATATATTAAATGTAATGTAACTTCAAACATCAGAGTATTTACTGTAGTACTGTTCTACCACCTAACATGGAAACATGGTACTTTTTACTCCATTTAAGCCTTTAAATAACTTAAATTATTACTGACATATACATGATGTTAAATGAGTATAATGTAGTATTCATCTAGCTAATATCAGCTCCAGCATTAAAGCATCAATAATTATATGCATCTTAATTAGTACTTCTAGAGTATTTCTACTCTGCAGTGTTGATACTTTTACTACAGTCATTTGTCTTCTCGTCCTGCTGAGAGTCTTTCTGTTGGATATTAAAATATAATGTGACTTTAACACAGTCAAGTACAAGTACTACATCGATAGTCCAGCAGTATGTAAACTGAGATGTCAGCTCCAACATTAAAGCATCAATAATTATATAGATCTTAATTAATACTTTTATTTTTAGTACTTAAATACACGGTGTATTTATTATGTACAGTTATTAATTTTACTTGTAACAGAGTATTTCTACTCTGTAGTATCTCTACTTTTACTAAAGTAATAGAATGAATCATGAAAATGAATCATCATCATCAGCTCCGACATTAAAGTGACGAGCATGTTAATTCAGTATTATTCTGTGATGACGGTACTCAGATTACAATGCATCTGGACTGTTTTTACTTGAGTAAGTATTTCTACTCTGTACTTTTATTTAAAGGAGTGTCCACACCAACATACATGACACATTATATAACAAACATGAGCTGCATCATCACAGAAAAATGATATGAAAGCTCACGTTCATGAACAAATCAAAGCATGTAGATATAATCAGACAGTTTACATGAAGGGAAGCACGGATATGTCACCTGTCAGTGATTTATATTTATATATTTAAAAGTTGGTTTTAGACAGACGTTTATCAGTGTGTGTGCTGTGTATTTTAAATATATGAGTATATTTATAAACCTAAAGAAGATAATTCTGCTTATTAGTGGAAGAAATGAGTGATTTTACTCAAATTAGAAACACCGCTCTGTATTTAAAGTACCACAGGCAGATGAATGGCCTCTTTCATTATTAGACTGCTGATGCATTAACGTGCACGCAGAAATTAAAAAGACAAATGTCATGGAGTAAAAAAGGACAATAATTAACTCAGAGTTTGCAGAGCGAGTTTTAAACAATACATAAAATACACACCTGGTGTGTACAGGTGACACGAACACCTCACATGCCCGATCACCACGAGTCTGAGGGCAGAGCGAGGACTGAATGTAAATAAGTAACAGGCAGCGTACCATGAAAATACTCACGTTAAGTACCTCAGAATTGTACTCAAGTACAGTACTTTAGTAACTGGACAGCTTTCAAATATCTGCTGGATGTCAAAATGACATATTTCTATATTTTAATTAAATAATAATTAATCACATGGTGGCTTTGAAATGAAAAGTTTAAATAATGTTTTAAATGTTCAGTGTTTCTCTTTCATTTGTGTTTTATTCCAAATGTTTCTTAAAATAACTAAAAGAACAAAAGTTAATGGACGAATCCGCCTTCAAAACAACAAACCAACCAACAGAAGTCCTGCAGATCATGCTGTTTTTCTTCGTCCAGGTTTCTTCATCTCTGAGATTTCGGAGATTTCGTGGTGCAGCGTGATAAAAAAAAAGTCTGGCCTCGAGCTGGAGACTTTGAAAGGCTGTTTAGATGTTGGAAGCGGCCACAGCGATGATCTCAGTGCACTTAGTTTAATTGTTTGTACACCGTCTGACAACAATTTATCAAATTATAAGTGGGAATTTTCCAAATCTCATTTTTTATCTTTATGTGAAAATACAACACGTCTTTCTTCAGCGTCACAGTGAGTCTGTGATAATCAACAGAAACGCAGCAGGTTTTTCCTTCTTCTGGAAAGAGACGTTGTTTTTCTGAATATCATAAATTGGCCAAAACTGAACCACCGTCCACATGGCTCGATACCAGCAGCAGAGGTAGGTGAGGAAATGTGAGCTCACAGTGTGTTTCTACACGTCGGAAAGAAACCATCCACTGAACAGAAGCTGGCCGGTCGGACATTTTAACCTCTGCGGGTCGCTCACTGCCAGAGTTTTTGAGGTCATGCAGCAGTCACATAAGAGTCGGCGGTGTCACATCGATCGAGGCGTGAATTGGTGTGAAGCCATCTCAGGAAGGTGTCAGGACTCGAAGAGAAGTGCCAAAATGTTTGTTTGTTTGTTTTTTCAGTGAATTTTCTTCATTAGTGAACGAACACAACAACTCATTAGACGTTTCAATGGATGGTTGGATATATCACCTCTGTGTTTTATCAAGTATGGACAGCGGATGTGTGATGTCACCCGCAGGTTTCTGAAGAGCCGTTTTGAAGGTCAGATCTGTGGCCACCACCATGTTGGTGTCTATGCTCTTAATTCTGCATAACTCTGAGCCTTAATATAATCTGAACAGGTGAGTTCTATAAAAATTCACCCAACAAATTAGCTCTGGTTCTTGAACAGGTTCTGTCACTGAAGTAGTGGGCCGAGGGCAGAGCCTTGTGGTACTCCACATTAAGTGTAGGTTTGTAACGAGAACTTGAACTTGAATTTTATTTTTTGTCTTCACAGCTTCTCCGCGGATCCCCCTGCTGTCCTCCAGTCAACCGGACATACAAATACGTCTTCCATCCCGTCACACATCCTGAAGCCAGCATGCCCATCATCAGTAATGCCAACCACGACTTCAGCACCTACTCCGTCAGCAGTGACGACAGCAGCCTCGACCGCTTCTTCACCGAGATCCCGGAGACCGAGACCATCAAGGGCGTTTACTTCCAGCGAGCCCAGCTTCTTCGTGACCCCAAGGCCTCGTATGTGGTCGACCACACCCTGCAGGTTCTCATCAATGTCGGTGGCAATCGGTACACCTTCCCCTGGAGCACCTTGGAGCAGTTCCCCCAGAGTCGTCTGGGACGCCTGCGCTTCTGCACCACCCCCGAGGAGATCGCACGACTCTGCGACGACTACGACGAGACGTGCCAGGAGTATTTCTTTGACCGAAACCCGACAGCCTTCAGGGTCATCCTCAACTTCCTGGCTGCAGGTAAACTGCGTCTGCTTCGGGAACTGTGTGCCGTGTCGCTGCACGATGAGCTCGACTACTGGGGCGTGGACCCTGGCCACATGGAGCGCTGTTGCCGCCGCCGCATGATCACCCGTGTGGAGGAGGTGGCCGAGCGAGAGCGCAAAGAAGAGGAGTGGAGGCAAAAGAGGGTGAAGCTAAAGAATAGCACCGCTCAGGCTGAGAAGGGCTACCGTAGACTGATCTGGGTTCTGCGGGAAGTCGTGGAAAACCCTCAGTCGGGGTTAGCCGGGAAGATGTTCGCCTGCCTCTCTGTCGTCATGGTGATGGTCACCGTCATCAGCCTGTGCATTAGCACCATGCCAGACCTCAGAGATGAAGAGACCAGGGTACGTATGAAACCTGGTTAACACACAGGAAAGCTTTTATTCATGTGTTACAGGAAAATTTGTCTCAGAGTGCAGGATGACGATCAACAACAAGCTTTTATGGTTTATCAGGAAATGACAAAATCTAAAATACCACGAAGAACACCTGACCAACACTGACTTTGTGTCAGTGTTGGTCAGTGAGGTGTGACGAGGAGAGTGTTGATGTGACTTTGAAATCAAAGATTTCTGCTGGTGAGTGAACAGAAGCTGAAAATCGATTATATAACTAACTGTCAGTTTAAACAGTCTGGACCGGGCCGTGTGATTATGTTTCTAAGCTGGAGACACGGCGGATCGATGTATGTGCACAGACATGTTTATTGTTCAGGAGCTTAAAAAATGATCTTTCACGTGTTTTATGATTGATGAGAGTTGGACCGAACAAACACCTGGTGAGTGAGTTGTGTTTCTGCAGTTGGCTCGGAGGCAAAAGCAAAGCCAAGATTCCTTTTAATTTCTGGAAACCAGTTTTGTTTTCAGTTTTGGGTTTCTGGCAAACATCTGAGGCTGAACGTCAGCCAGCTTCAGAGACAAAGAAGGTAAAGGGACTAAGATTCATGGTAGTTTGAGACAATAGTTAGTAAAAGAGACCAAAACCAGGCTGTGAACATGTTTAATTCTGTTGTGACATTTTAACATGGGGACTTATGGAATCTGACTCACTTCTGCAGCCACTCTCAAGTGGACGTTTGAGGAACTGCAGTTTTTAGCACTTCACTTTACAGATGTGTTAGAAGGTTCCTGGCTTCCTCCCACAGTCCAAAGACATGCAGATTAATTGGTTGCTCTAAATTGCCCGTAGGTGTCAATGGTTGGTCACTGGGTGTGCTCTGCTTTAGGGTTTTTAATCACGTTTCAACGTTATGTGTCTCTGCAAAGTAAAAAAAACTCCACATTGCTTCATAAACACACTAATACAACATCTAAGAAAGAGTCTGTCGTAATGTGGAAAAAATCAATTTCGAGTCTTTGAAAGACTGAACGCCGGCGGAGAACAAAACAAATGAAGAATGTTCAAAATAAAATAAAAAAAATTGTAACCTTGTAAAAAACAGGCCTCTCTGCCTGCACACATAATGAGCTGCTTTATGTTTCCTGACAACAGAAGGCTGAAGGGCAGGTTTCATTAAGCATTAAAATCAATATTTTTAATCTGGAGTCGTGTTCGCTGTGTTACCAGAGGAAATAAACCTCCTGGGAAAAAGTGAATTATCAGAGAAATATTCAGGGAATGAGGCTGAACTTGACCTGAACTTTCTGCTTGTTGACAGCTACATGAATTCAAAAATAGCATCTAAAGCTCATTTACATAACTGCACGTGACCCTTTAAAGTTGTGTTTTCATCACCGCTGGTCTCTGTCTGCAGGGCGAGTGCTCCCAGAAGTGTCAGAGCATGTTCGTGGTGGAGTCCATCTGCGTGGCGTGGTTCACTCTGGAGTTTGTGCTGCGGTTTGTCAACGCTCAGAGCAAGCTGGCCTTCGCTCGCGGGCCCCTCAACATTATCGACGCCATCGCCATCCTGCCGTACTACGTGTCCTTGGTGGTCGACGTGAGAGACGAGTCGCACGAGGATGTCATCATGGGCGCGGGCAGAGGTTACCTGGACAAACTGAGTCTGATCCTGCGCCTGCTGCGCGCCCTGCGGATCCTGTACGTGATGCGGCTCGCTCGCCACTCGTTGGGCCTGCAGACTTTAGGACTGACCATGCAGCGCAGCATGAGGGAGTTCGGCCTGCTGCTGCTGTTTGTCTGCGTGGCCGTGGCGCTCTTCTCGCCTCTGGTTCATCTAGCGGAGAGCGAGCTGGCGCCGCTCGCCGCCACGCACCCCCACCACAGCTTCAGCAGCATCCCGGCCTCCTACTGGTGGGCCATCATCTCGATGACCACGGTGGGCTACGGCGACATGGTGCCGCGCAGCATCCCCGGACAGATAGTCGCGCTGACCAGCATCCTCAGTGGCATCCTCATCATGGCGTTCCCCGCCACCTCCATCTTCCACACCTTCTCCCGCTCTTACCAGGAGCTCAAGCAGGAGTACGAGCGGCTGTGGAAGGAGGAGCAAGGAGAGGAGGTGGCTGCAGAGTCGGAGGAGAGCTTGTCCAAAGTCGAGTTGTCACTGGATGAGCTCACGTCGGCGTCGAAGGAAGACGACGGGCTGATGTCTAACAAGAATCATCAATCCGCGCTTCCATCTACGGCTTTCTAACGGAGCGGGAAGAATGCAGTCGGACATTTTCACTCAATAATTAAATGTTAATAATGGTGACATTTGAGAACATAAAATATCTATATACTGTAGGTACATTTAGACTCCAAAGGACTGTTATATCATGGACAGTGTACTCGTCTATTCACGCTTTAAGCTTTCACCAAAATATCTCGTACTTATCAGGTTATATCGAGCTTCTACACACTGATTATTACTCAAAGCTGCACTGAAATTTTGAATTCTCCTCCCTTTTTGTGCACCAAAATATAAACTATAATCTCACTGCAACTTCCTGTGCACATTTTTCCATTTTAAAAAGAGTTTACTGAGTCTGAATTCACGTACTTCCAGACTTCAACTTGATATTTGAAGGTTCACACTGTTAGTTATGTCAAAATTCAGTGTACTGAGTACGACGTGAGCATGTTGGACACATTGGAGGAAGAGGAGGGACCACTGGAAAATGGCAACCAAAGAAAGGCTGGAGCTGAAGTCAACATGTGTTTCATATTTATATTTTGGCGGTCAAATGTTGGCGCCATTGATCTGACGGGTGGCAAGTCGAAGAAAGGCAAAGAAACGGCTGTACTTGAACTGAGACAACACTAACCTGCTGAAATCAGAGCACCAGGAAGTACACAGTGTACTGCATAGACGTGTACTAACAGAAGTATCCGGATACTGTATGAGGTCATTTCCCAGTGTTGGTAGGAGACACTCGTCATGCTGTAAAGCCTTCGTTAATACCTGAATTTCTCAACAAGCGTTAGCAATAGCAATCTGTCCCTTTACAACGTCCAATATTTGGAGTTTCGTGTTGTTTTGTTCCATTTTAGTATAAATCAACCATCAGTTTGTGGACAACCATTTTTGAAGCCTTGATTTTAGCATTATGGACATCTTGCTTTTTTGGAGCCAGAATTGACCATATTTGGATGAGAACGTGGAGCTGGTGGTACTTGGTTCTGGCTCCGTTTTCAAGCAGGAAGCCTGGCTTTATCATCTGTTTTACTCTAAATGGGATCGTAATTTACAAAATGAACATCATACTGTTTGGAAGAAGACTTGAAACTAAAAGACTGAGACCATAAACTCATGAAGAAACTGTTTACTGAGGTCATAAATCAACTGAGAAGTTGGCTCATTTCTCCGTAAGGCTCTATACAATCAGACTTTTTGTTGCAACCAGTCTAGCTGCCCCCTGCTGGCCATTAGAAATAACACAGGTCAAGTACAAAAGTCAAAAAACAGACTAATGACTTACACAGCATCCTAATCTTATGAAACATTCTTCTTTTTATTACTACAAACCGATTTTACAGCACAAAGGAAACAAACTACATTTCGACTTGGAGATTAAATGAGTCTGGTAAACTGTGAAGGCAGATAAACAAACGAACAAAACAAAGGCAGCAGTACAGAAAAATCAATTAATAGCAACAACTAAACTAAACACAGACGAGAGATTCACTTCATCCTGTTCATAGCTTCTCTGTTTGCTCATATTTTGTCCCGGGGTTGTGATTTTTCGATCACAGTGTCTTCGAATGCACCGTCGAGCTGCATTATCGGGAGACAAAGATTTCAACACAAACACAAAGTGACAAAATCTTCACTGTGATAGATTACACGGCACAACTGTCACGTCTCTGCAAGTTGATTTTTCAGTTTAAATCAATGACTGTCTGCAAAAGTATGAAAGTCATTTAAAATCTTCCAGCACGCTGTGGAAAACGTCGGACAGCAGTGAGACTGTTCAAAGCTCCTTTACTTCCATCCTTCACTAGTGTCACTGTTTGTCAAACTTTGTTATTTTTAAAATAAAAACTATTTTACTCTTCCACTTGTATTTTTAACAGAGTTTAACTCCTGTTGATCCACACTGACCTGTGATCAGGTGAACGGTGTCTCTGTCATTCGTACGTCTGTTCTCACACTATGTAACTTTGGGCTCCGGGTCGGGAGAAGTACGTAACGCTTTACGGCACTAAGTCACACACCACCAACTATTTCACTGATTTTGGTGAAACTGGATCATATTTTATGGAGAAAATGTTTTCTGGTTTTCCCTCTGATGTCCTCCGGCTGCTCCACCTCAACTCTCTGTGATTTACAGAGTTTATGATGGACAGTGAAGTAAACTGCTGACAGCTGTAGCTGCTGTTAGCTCATGTTAGCTCAGTTTGTTAGACGGCTGCCCGGACTGTGAACTCAGAGCACCGGGGGAGTGTTAGTGTTTGTATCACAGGTGTTTTGGACCTGGAGTTTTCAGGGAATGCTGACGGGGAGTGGAGCTGGTGTTGTGCCAGAACAGGAGCTGGGCAGTGTAACCAGGCTCAGCAGCCTCTACTGACATAATGGCAGAGGAGAAGAGAGCGAAGAGGATGCTGATGGAGGAAGCTAAGTAGGGAAAAGGAGAGAGTGAAGAAGCCGCTGGACAAGAGTAAATCTGGGACTGACTTTTAGTGGTTGGTGAGAGCTTGGTGAAATAAAAGGCTGAAAGACAGACGCCGAGCTGGGCTGACTGCTGTTGGACTAGTCAGTAATATTAGCTGCTGCCGTGTCTGCTGTTGGTGACCTGGTTGATGTTTGGCTGTTAGCAAAGTTGAGGGTGCCACCACTAACCACAAGAATTAGATCATATTTATTGTAATTTATTAGTTTAACCACAAGTGTTGTGGAGAAATTGCTGAAGTCAAAGGTCAATGATGAAGTCAGGAGGGAAAAAAGTGTGTTCTCTGATGTCTTATGCTGTATCATTTATTGATGCTTGGCCAAGGAGAATTAGAGACACTCTCACAGTTCATCAGAAGTGCTGAGTCGGTCTCATTCTGCCCAACTCATTGCTGATGGTCAGACTTTAAACCTCAAGTTAACACCACAAATACTATACACCCAGAATCAGCCAAACAACTAATACTGCCAAGGTCTCAAGGCTCACGCATGACCTCGTGTAACCTAAGGATAGAAAATTCCAGAACAACAGAAATGGCAATAGTTTGTGCTTTCATTCAACTGGTATGCCGATCAGCGTTTAACATTTGGTTCTCTGACAAGTCATTATTTGGCTTGCTAAATGAACATTCGTGATTCCATTTAAATCAACAAACTCCTCACACTGACATCTGTTGTGACTGGGTTTGAAGACAGATGGAGGTTTTAAAAGAGCCTCCTTCTCTAGAACGTCTTCAAACACTGTTGCTGTACGATTACTTCCTCAAACCAGAAACAATGGAAACATTGAAAGTCCAACAGTCACTCGTTCTTGTCCTCCACCACCTCTTCTTTCATCTGATCTGCTCTGCCTGCTGCTTGGCAGAAGCCAAAAAAGTTTATTTCCAGACATAAAATTGTCCTGATCTTCCATGGAGCCCTCCACTAACTTGAACTGTTAGCTCTTGTAGACTTTCTGAATGTTATCAGACCTAACCATTGACAGCATAAAGAATGGGCCACTTTGCGTACCCATGACGTGAAGCTCAGTGCCTCCACCTCTCCAGCTAATCTAACAATCGACAAAGCGTAGATCATCGGTGGACCTGGCGGGCTGAATGGCGCCTGGTTGGTGGCTGGTACAAGCACTTAAACCAAGAAAAAATCTACCAAATCTGTGCAATGAAAAAGTCTGGCCGTGGACAAACACAAGTTTTATTGATTATGTATCTCTATACCGTGTATTCACCATGACTCATTCCTATTATAGTATATTTATACATATTTTATTACATGTTTATAGTGATACATTATGATGGAGGAGAAAATGTATTATTAAGATGCATCGATACATAGTCATAATGTGTAATATTTACATCAGTCAATCTCCATAAAGAGACCTCAAGTTACTGTTGATACAATGCATCAGAAGCGCCGTGTGGTGTTTAACAGAACTGTACACATTTAACATCCTTACTACATATATTTGTTGTTTTCTAATGTGAGAAGACACTCTGTGGTGAGATTTGACATCTTAGAAGACATTTAAAGCTGTATTAAACTTCCATCATTAATGATCAGCATAATCTACATGTGTAATTATGTAGGCGTTCACGCTCTAACATCTACCTGCGACATTGAAGAGGCAGATGGTGGCGACTCGTTGCAGTTGACCTCTCAAACTCTGCCAACAGATTCTTCGCCCAGTTCAGTCTGCATCGATACAGATCTTCTTGTTACACACAGTCGTGACTCTGCGAGAACACAAGACACATCCTTATACGTCATTAGAGGTGCTTCTTTCCAACGTACACACTACAACATTAAACATCTCGAATTTATGTGGCTGACCCTTTGAAGGGCATATAAATGCCTCTTTGTTCAGGATTTTACTGCAGGACTACATTAGTAATAAACTGTTAACTGAGTCTATGTTAAATTACAAGTTTATTATTACAGTAAGTCTTTTCCTAATAATGTGTAATGTAGCATTAGAGAGAAATATGATAGCAAGAGAACTTAAATTACTGAGTAAAAGAGCTTAAAAATGGTACCAGCCCCAGACAGTCACCCTGCAGGTCTGCATGTACAATAACTGAACAGCTCCACCTTGTGTAAAGCTCTTCAAACTGCTAAAGATGAACACTTGTTGGTGAATTATTGTATAATTATAGTTACATTTTTATTTCTTGACTTGATTATTTGCTTCTTCAGTCATGAACAAAGTTTTTCAGCCACCGGAAATACTGTACTTTTGTAGCATTGTTCAGGATTAAATATCCCACAATATAAAGTCATTAGTAACAGTTATCAAGCACACCTCCTCAAACAAACTTTCAATGTAAATCCTGTTGCATCCACTTCTGGACATACTTACATAATTGCTTTGACTTCACAGGCACTATTAGTTCACATGTGCCACTCTTCCCTTAGGAATAGCAGTCAGTGGAGTTGTGCAGCATAGTTGGAGCAAATCTGCAATGCGACTGGAGCTGTGGACACATACAAACATTTAATACTCTGAAATTGCAGTTAAGGTGAATGGCTCACAGAGAAATCAAAAGCAGAGTTACTGACCAGCACAGCTGTAACGCTGAGGCAGATCACAGTCAAGTAGGAGGAGAGTCACCAGAGTCTTCATGTTTCCACCAGACAGAGACAGGCGAGCTTCTGTTTGGATGAAAGTCTTGAATGTTCACCAGGGTTGCTCTGTGCTGGACACCGACACTCTCCTCCTTTATATCAGCTGATGACTCCACCTCTCTCCTGATGTCTTATGCTGTATTATTTATTGACGTGACCAAGGAGGTAGAGACACTCTCACAGTTCATCAGAAGTGCCTGAGTCGGTCTCACATTCTGCCCAACTCATGCTGATGGTCAGACTTTAAACCCCAAGATAACACCACAAATATTATACGCCCAGAATCAGCCAAAGAGAATGTCATTTACTCATGCAGGCCCATAGGTGACACAGATGTCTGTTTACGCAGATTGGACCATCAACGGCAAGCTATCCATTATGTCTATGAAGGCAGCAATAGGTCTCTTCAACCCCGGCCCCCACAGTGTTGAGATAGACTGGCACCTACTGTCTAACCAAGGCCAAACAACTAATACTGCCGAGGATGTGACCTTGTGTAACCTAAGGATAGAAAATTCCCAGGCACAACAAAAATGGCTCCATGGACAAAAACTCCAGAGAGGGTACAGTTCAGTCACTCTGGCATCAGTTGATAGTTTGTGTGCTTTCATTCAGCTGGTATGGCGATCAGCGTTTGGCATTTGGTTCTCTGACAGAGTCATTATTTGGCTTGCTAAATGGAACATTCATTGATTCCATTTAAAATCCAACAAACTCCCCTCACACGACATCTGTTGTTGTGACTGGGTTTGAAGACAGATGGAGGGTTTTAAAGAGCCTCCTTCTCCTACAGAAACGTCTTCAATGCTGTTGCTGCTACGATTACTTCCACTCAAACCAGAAACAATGAAACATTGAAAAGTCCAACAGTCACTCGTTCTTGTCCTCCACCTCTTCTTTTCATCTGATCTGCTCTGCCTGCTGCTTGGCAGAAGCCAAAAAGTTATTTCGGACATAAAATTGTCCTGATCTTCCATGGAGCCCTCCACTAACTTGAACTGTTAGCTCTTGTAGACTTTCTGAATGTTATCAGACCTAACCATTGACAGCATAAAGAATGGGCGCGTACCCACTTGGCGTGAAGCTCAGGTACCTCCACCTCTCGGCTAATCTAACAATCGACAAAGGCATTAGATCATCGGTGGACCTGGCGAGCTGAATGACGCCTGATTTGCTCAAATAAGCCATCTATAATGGCACACACCTGTCAATCAAAGCGTCCATGACCGTGACCGTATATTCAGCCCTAACTCATTCCTATTATAGTATGTTATACATATTATGACATGTTTATATAGATACGTATGATGGAGAATGCATTATTAAAGGTCATCAAAATATACTTCACTTTATTTAACACACATGACACTGTTATAACATATATTAGTTCTTACAACAAATGAACCCTGACTATCAAGTTAGTTTCATTCTGAAGATGCAGTGTCTCGGCGTATCGACTCTTGACCCTTCCAAAATAAGAGTGGGCAAAACACTAAATCAAAAAATAAAGCTTTTATTCAGAAGGTACAGCACCATGTGTAAAAAATAAATAACAGAACTGTACACATTTAGCATCACTTCATGAATTCAGTCATGTGCAGTACTGCAGCCTGTTGTTTTCTAATGTTGAGAAGACACTCTGTGTGGTGAGTTTGACATCTTAGAAGGCATTTAAAGCTGTATTAAGCACTTCCATCATTAATGATCCGCATAATCTACATGTAATTATGATGCACAAAGGAACAGCGTTCACGCTCTAACATCTTTACACTGCGACATTGAAAGGGGCAGATGGTGGCGAGCTTCGTTTACCCAGTTGACACCTCTCAAACTCTGTATGGAGTTCTTCGACCACTTCCAGTCTGCATCGATACAGATCTTCTTGTTACACAGTCGTGACTCTGTAAGGAACACAAGACACCTCCATATACGTCATTAGAGGTCTGCTTTCCAACATTACACACTACAACATTAAACATCTCAGATTTATGTGGTGACCCTTTGGAGAGGGGCATATAAATGCCCTCTGTTCAGGATTTTACTGCAGGACCATTAGTAATAAACTGGTAACTGAGTCTATGTTAAATTACAAGTTTATTATTACAGTAAGAATCTTTTCCCCTATGTATGTAATGTAGCATTAGAAATGTAGTAGCAGAACTTAAATTACTAATTAAAGAGCTTAAAGAAATGGTACCAGCCCCAGACAGTGCCCTGCAGGTCTGCATGTACAACTGAACAGCTCCACCTTGTGTAAACTCTTCAAACTGTAAAGATGAACACTTGTTGGTGAATTATTGTATAATTATATAGTTACATTTTTATTTCTTGACTTGATTATTTTAACTTCTTCAGTCATGAACAAAAGTTTTTCAGCCACCAGGGGAAATACTGTACTTTTGTAGCATTGTTCAGGATTAAATATTCCCACAATATAAAGTCATTAGTAACAGTTATCAAACTGCACACTCCTCTCAAACAAACTTTTCAATGTAAATCTATTTGCATCCACTTCTGGACATACTTACATAATTGCTTTGACTACAGGCACTATGTGATGGTGCCACATGTGCCACTCTTCTCTTGGAATAGCAGTCTGAGTGGAGTTTGTGCAGCATAGTTGGAACAAACCCTGCAGTGCGACTGGAGCTGTGGACACATACAAACACATTTAATACTCTGAGTACAGTTAAGGTGGGCGACTCACAAATCAAGTAGAGTTACTGACCGGCATAGTTGCGCTGGGAGCAGATCAGTCAGAAGTAGGAGAGTCACCAGAGTCTTCATGTTTCCACCCGACAGAGACAGAGCGAGCTTCTGTTTGGATGAAAGTCTTGAATGTTCAGGGTTGCTCTGTGCTGGTTCAGCACTCTCCTTTTATATCCAGCTGATGACCTCTCACCACTCTGCTTCCTCTTCTTCTTCCTTTTCTCGACACAACAATACAGAGAAGGGCTCCAATAACATGTAAAAGACTTCTGCAAAAGGTCTTACAGAGAATAAACAGCATTCAGGGGATTTTACCTTTGCTTTCAGATCATTAATCCCCTTCCTGTCCAGGTACAACAATGTACCTCCAGATGTGCTGATGTTGGATGTGTGATAAACTGAAGGATGAAGAAGTAGGGAGAAAATTCTCCTACTTTTTAAGATCTGTGAAATCTTTCCAAAAACCTATTGGATTAGCTAGAAAAGTCATGCGTCACCATAGACAGTATAAAGAATGGACATGGACATGCGATTGTTTCCACCTGCAATCAAATATTTCATGGAGACACACACTCCAATTACCGAAGGAACCATCACCACGCCCTCCATGAAACGGGGTCCTGAAAGGATTCCTGTGAAAAATATGCAAAAAAATATTAAGTGTTCAAACAAACCAACAGTGTTGAAGCTTGAGCAAAAAAAGAACAGCCAAGGTCAACACTATGCTGGAACTCCTGAACAGTGCGGCTGAGTGTTTTGCCAAAAAACTGGGCAACCTCAGAATTAACCAAACCAGTTCCCCACGATATGGTTCGAACCAAGTAGTTCTTTCTGTTGCTCGAATGTTAACCTGATGTCGCGTTGGAACAATGTGGTAACAAGTGAAACTGCTACAATTGGATCATGAGTTAAGACCTTCATTTTCAAATAAATTTGATTTCAAAATTGCCTTCTGCTTGTCCACAAATCTAAAGAAAGCTCCCTGAAGGAGAATCAAAGATATTTCATGTTTACCTGGTGTGTAAAGGAACCATCACAAACTACTCCATACTTTTGATACTTCTAGGCAAAGATCTCCAGTATTGACTAAAAGGCTCATAGGGGTTAACAGATCACATATGCGGAACCTGAACATTGAAGTCTTCAAGAACAAGAATAAAAATCATAAAATCAACTCTTAAACTGACAGAAACCAGTGAAGAGCAGCACTGATTGGTGTGATTGTGCAGGTAAAACCGTGGCAGCAACAAGTTGTAAGATCTTTGGGCGTTTTGCTTGGATGAAGAATAAAAGCATGAATGACCTTTTCTAGATGTGCAGATGAGAGGAATGACCTGATCTTGGTTAAATCTTTGCTTTTTCACTTCCTCGTCTGTTTCTATGAATGTGTCTGTTCATGAACTCAAAGGCGTCAAAATATGTGTTGCAACACTGCAGAAGCTGTGGCTTATACAAATGACCACTCTCTAACTTCTGTGTGTGAAATAAGCTTCCCATGCCCTTACACACAGTACTACTAGCATACGGTATGTAGTATGCATGAATCACTTAACTTCATACTTGTCTTTCTTTGCAGTTAGCTTCAAAATATCGACACACTAAACAGGAAATGATATTCCACGTCCACAAAAGAAAAAAGCTAATTATTAGATTATTTAGAATTTGTTCCCTCACTCAGATCTACATGAACATCTCTTCTGTGCATTGCATTGTGGGAGAAGAGTGTGCATTAACAACCTGCCTAAACAAACATATTTTAGTGTGCATTCATTATCACTTAATTTTGACACTTTTCAATTGTGAACTCACCACATAATCAAAACCTGCCATGAAGTTAGGTGTAGTATAAAGCTGGTTTTGTCTCGTTGCTTTAGATGACTGAAGTGAAGAAATGGTAGTAGCATCATCTTTAGTTGGTAGTAGTATTAGTAGTTGTTAATCTGGACTTACAATAGTAGTAGAAATATTAAATAGCAGATATCATGATGTTTTGGTAGCAGTAGAATAGTTGTAGCAATGCTTTTCTCATAATATTTGCCCAGTTTAAACAGTAGCAGTAGTATTAGTCACGTTAGTAGTAGGACATCCAGTTGTTTGGTTGGCATTATGTGATTTTCACTTCATCTGTTTCCTACAAACAGCACAGCAGAAATTCTGAGAACTTCTTTCTCACAGAAAAGGCATAAAAATAAAATGTTACTGATATTTGAGTTCTAAGATGTTTTGAGGTAGTGCAGAGAAGTGAAACGTCATTTTTGTTTTCCACGTCTACTGTCTGTTCTGATTCCTGTTGTCTTCAGTATAGAAGTAACTTTATTAGATGTGTTAATACATGCACGATTTTACACTGAATCGACTATGAAGTTAGTAATCCAGCGTAAAGGATGTACATTTTTTATTTATGTTTAAATATTAAGCAGCTTTTGGTAATAAACTGAAGGTCACTCCAGCGTCTAAACTCTTGACCCTTCAAAATAAAGTGAGCAGAACACTAAATTAAAAAATAAAGCTTTTATTCAGAAAGGTACAGCACCATGTGTAAAAATAACAAACATGTTAAATATCTTCCTGTAAAATATTAAATAACAAGTGTACACATTTAACATCACTTCATGTGAATTCAGTCATGTGCAGTAGTACAGCCTGTTAGTTCCTAATGTGAGAAGACTCTGACGGTGAGTTAAGCTGTATTAAACTTTACAAGTTCACATTGACAGTTTGAACCTACAAAGTTACTTTATAATCATAATGATCAGCATAATCTACATGTAATTATGATGCACAAAGGAAAGAAGCGTTCAGCTCTAACATCTGCACATTTTGTGACATTGAAAGGGGCAGATGGTGGCGACTCGTTTGCAGTTGACTTCTCAAACTCTGCCAACAGATTCTTGGCCTTCCAGTCTGCATCGATGCAGATCTTCTTGTTACACAGTCATTGACTCTGCAAGGAACACAAGGCACATCATATCGTCATAGGGTGCTTCTTTCCAACATTACACACTACAACATTAAACATCTCCAGATTTATGTGGTGACCCTTTGGAGGGCCCGACCTCAGGTCTCTATGAAGGAAGCTAAATAATATGAACACTCTTTGTTCGGGATTTTACTGCAGGACTACATTAACTATTCATTTAATAAACCATTAACCTAACTTAACTTTTCAATATAAATCTGTTGCATCCACTTCTGGACATACTTACATAGTGTGACTTTACAGGAACTGACCGATGTTTCCGCCATATGTCACTCTTCCCTTGGAATAGGAGTCGAGTGGAGTTTGTGCAGCATAGTTGGAACAAACCATGCGGTCGCGAATGGAGCTGTGGACACATACAAACACATTTAATATACAGAGTACAGTTAAGGTGGACGGCTCTGGAAGAAATCAAAGCAGAGTTACTGACCAGCACAGCTGCTTGCTGAGAGCAGATCGCAGTCAAGTGCGAGAGTCACCAGAGTCTTCATGTTTCCACCGACAGAGACAGGCGAGCTTCTGTTTGGATAGTCTTGAATGTTCAGGGGTTGCTCTGTGCTGGACACCGGCATCTCCTCCTTTTATATCCAGCTGATGACCTCACCCTCCTCTGCTTCCTCTTCTTCTTCTCTTTTCTCAATCACAACAATACAGAGAAAGTCTCCAATAACGTGAAAAAGACTTCTGCAAAAAGTCTTACAGAGAATAAACAGCATTCAGGAGATTTTACTTTTGCTTTCAGATCATTAATCCCCTTCCTGTCCAGGTACAACAATGTACCTCCAGATGTGCTGATGTTGGATATTTGTGATAAACTGAAGGATGAAGTGCTCATTTATGTGATGAGAAAATTCTCACATCACCCACAGGTTACCCATCACCCAGACTGCTTCTGCCGCCACCCGGCCATTCTAAAAATCAGTAAAGACCTGGATCGTTAAGATCACCTGCGGCTCGTTAAGATCACCTGCGGCTCGTTAAGATCACCTGTGGGTCGTTAAGGTCACCTGCGTATCATTAAGGACACCTGTGGGTCGTTAAGGTCACCTGCGGGTTGTTCACTCACCCTGCCCTCATCTGAGTCGTATGTATATATGTACAGTAGCTGGCAGATATCATCATAAACACTTTACTTGTTAACTTACAGCGCAGTAATTTCATAGCATCGTGTCAGTAATTTCACATAAAATATGTGAAATTACTCCACTGACTCCACTGACTTTATTAGTAACCTGAAATATTTAATTCTTCATAATGAGTACTTGAAGTGCATTTTCATGATAATACTAGCAAAAGCAAGAGTTTGAATGTCTCCACATTTGCATGTCTATGAGCCCTTTGTGTGTGCTACAGCGACCTCCATACCTTAACTGATGTGTGAGGAGACAGATCTTGGGGTGTCTCATTTATTATAGGATGGAAAGCAGGCAGAGAAACTGGTACCTTAATGACCATCTTTCATGAACTTGTTATTCCAGACAGTTTTAGGATACAAAATGAGCACCGAGTAGGAGTCTAGACTTTATCCATGAGTGCTGTCTCTATCCACAACCTTCAGAAAGATAACAGAAGATGTATTCAAGTAAGGACAACCAAAGGTGACTGAGGGAGAAGAAATGGTAGTAGCATCATTATTAGTTTTACTGGTAGTAGTTGTTAATCCAGACTTACAATAGTAGTAGAAATATTAAATAGCAGATATCATGTTGTTTTAGTAGCAGTAGAATAGTTGGACCAGTTTAAACAGTAGCAGTAGCAGTAGTCACGTTAGTAGTAGGACATCCAGTTGTTTGGTTGGCATTATGTGATTTTCACTTCATCTGTTTCCACCACAAACAGCACAGCAGAAATTCTGAGAACTTTTTCTCACAGAAAAAGGCATAAAAATAAAAATGCTACTAATATTTGAGTTCTAAGATGTTTTGAGGTAATGCAGAGAAGTGATAATCATGTGGCTTTAATCTTTATTTACATACAGTGTAGGTTTTTAATATAAGGGAGAGCAGTGAGCCGAGTGTGATTCCCTGAGGAACCCCCAAAAAACTTGTTAAACTACCAGCAGAGTTTTGTCTTCACACTGAGAGGGCGAGGTGAGCAGGTATTCTTCGAATGATCTGAATACTTCCTCCACCACAGTCAGAAATGTGTCTAACTGATAAGAACTGAGAAACCATGCTTAAAATAAAAAGGGTGAATTCCTCTGTTGCAGGAACATGAGGAAGTAAAAAAGGAGAATAAAAACTACTGAGGCAGCCATCTTACAGTGACGTGAATGTTTCCCTCTGAAGTACCTCTAAGCCTCTTTGATCATAATGTCCAACAGGCACATTTTGTTCTGAATAAGTCTAGTATACTAAATATATTATATAAGATAAAATAAGACTTTATTGATCTCAGCAGGAAGATTTGGTTATAACAAACAAAACAAAATGACAGCAGCAAGTTTGTGGCTGCATGTTTGAAGTTAGCATGTTCTTTCTGTATCTGCAAAGAGTTTCTGCAAAAGATGAGCAGTTATAGATGATGGATGGATAATGCGGTACTTAGTGTTGTCTGAATAAATATTAAATAGAAAATATAGTAAATATCTGTGAGGAAATTGATATAATACAGTTATAGATAATCTGGGCACTTTGCTTGGTGTTCTAGTCTGTAGTTTCTACTGCATACATACGGTAGTTTTATTGTTTTCTACACTGTAGATTAACATTGAGACCAAACAATTAACACATATGGAATTATGTGGGAAACTAAAATACATTTTATATTTAGACCCTTCAAAGTAGCCGCCTTTTGGTGCTTTGGCATTCAACAACAGTCTTGAGGGAGTTCCCAGATATGCTCAGAACTTGTTGGCTGCTTTTAGTTGACTCTGCGGCCCAGCTCATCCCAAACCGTCTTAACTGAGTTTAAGTCTGGTGATTGTGGAGGCCAGGTCATGTGATGCAGCACTCATCACACTCCTTCTTGGTCAAACAGCCCTTACAGAGTCTGGAGGTGTGTTTGTGGTCATAGTCCCACTAAGCTCAAATCAGATGGCATAGCATGTCGCCTGACCTGACCTTGAATTTTGAATAAATTACCAACAGTTCCACCACCACCACCTCCACCTCCTCCGCCGTGCTTCAAGGTGGGAACCACACATGCAGATACCACCGTTCACCTTCTCTGCATCTCACAAAGACATTCATCATTTTAAGTTTTTATTGCTTATATCATGTTTTATCATGCACCTTCCCTTTTATTGTCTTTTCAGTTAACTTTTGTTTGTTTTGGTGCGCGTTAGTTGTTTGTGACGTTCTCTGCACATCTCGCCAGACATCCTGAAGCATCACCTCCATTTTACAGTACTCCTGAAAAGTATGGATAGAAAAGCAGTGTGTTAAACTTGTGGTATTTTCCATTTATGCTGACATACTGTATAAATACAAGAGATTCATATAAAAACCTGCTGTACAACGTGACAACGCACTTTTGTTTATGAAAGAAAGTTAACCACAGCAGTGCTCACATCCTTTTAATTTCCTTGAATTCCTGCTGAGTTTAAAAGTCAAATGAAAACACAACTGAACGGAGCATAAAGAGGAAACAGTGAGTCTACAGTGATGCTTAAAGGTTATGTTTGTGTTTGTATTCAAGGAATAAAGTATGATGAAATATATTAGAGAAGTACTTAGATCTTGTACTTAAGCAATACTTTATTATAAGTGAAAGGAGAATTTTCTCACCACAAACATTTAAAATCACCACATTTGAAGATAATGTGGTTTCAGCTCTTGTGAAAAATTGTAATCTGAAAAGTAACTAAAGCTGTCAGACAAGCGTAGCGAAGTAAAAATGTATTAAAAAAGGTATCCAAGTAAAAGGACCTCACATTTTTACTTGAGTAAAAGTACTTAGTTACTTTTCAACGCTCTCTTTTCTACATTGCTGTGGGAACTGCACTTTTTCTAGAAAACTCTTCTTAGAGAACAGTTAAATATTTTTCTGGTCATGTTCTGATATTACACGTGATGACACCGCAGACAACAGTTTCCAGGTAAAACCACTTGACTTGACTGAACTTTAAGAGCACGTTTAAGGAAGTTTAGACTGTCTGCTGAGATATTTTGGGATCACTAAATTTCCCTCCACTACCAGAGATCAACGAGGAAGTAACGTGAAAGTCTATTGAAAGTGAAATACTATTATTCATTTTGACAGAGTTGCAGTTGAACTTGCAAAGACAGGCCTACCACAGTTCAAGAAACAGGACCTGAATGCACAGAGGCTGATCTGGTGCAGAATAATGGTTTAATTGCAAAAAGGGAATAAAAAAAGCTCACGGCTTGTCAGGCAGAGAATAAATCTAATAAAGGAGCAGGTTAAATCTAAAAGTCCAACAAAAACAACAAAGACAAACTGACACTGAAACAGAGAAACACACCGACTAAATACTGTGAAAGGTGAAGGCAGGGTAACAGGACACAGGTGAGGAAAAATCAGGAACAGGTGAAGCTAATCAGGCTGGAAGAGACACCTGAACAGTCGGTCCAAATTTAAATACAGAGCTGTTTGAAACAACAAATTACTGTGCAAAACACTTTATTAGTATCATACATACGTGCATATGTACATACAGCCAACTTTTTTATTATAAATTTGATAGAAATCAACTTTATTTTTCATCTCCAGTGTCTGATCTTTCTGGTGTTTTGTCCCCCATCAGAAATTTAAAATGTGACGAAGGCTAAAACACATTTCACCATTTAATCTCCACATTTGGAGAAACATTGACTGCACAGAGAGGAAGCAAACTGTAATCTGAAAAGTAACTACAAAAAAGTACAATATTATCCTCTGAGATAGAATCAAAATGTTAAGTTACAAGTACCTTGAATTTGTACTTTTACGTTACAGTGGACCGCCGTCTGCTTCACGCTGTTTCTGTGAGTACATGCTGCAGATTTCTGTCCATGATCAGTGTGCTGAGTGTGGTGGCTCATATGATGACAGTCACTGCCACCTGCTGACCAGTTATATTTCATTTATCAAGTACAGACCAATAATACATGTACAACACACAAGAGCAAACAAAACAGCAATAAGGCAGGGCTGTTTCTAGCTGTTTGGGGGCCCGATGCAGGATGCTATGTGGGGGCCCCTATTTAGTCAAACTCTGAGGAGCTTCATAAACTTTTCAGATGGTTCGTGGCGTGCAGCGGTCGGTTATTTCAAGAGGAAAACAGGCCGGAGATGCAGCATGTTCCAGAAAAATGTAAAGTGAAAACAAGGTGACACAACATAAAAAAAAAAAACTCTCACCACCAACCAAAAACAGTAAAAAAGAAATACCTTAACTTATTAAATGAATAAAAATACAACAGATAAGACTCCATATTAATGTGCAAACAATAAAAAAACAAAAAACTACGTAAGTAAAAGTACCATTTGGGATCTGTATATGTGCATGTTTATTTAGGTTCTCTGTCATTTGTGTGCTCATCATCTTGTGGTGTGTTTGCTCGGTGCTTCTATGGCTGTAGGTGTGTATGAAAGTAGAAGCTGTATGAATAAATAAAGTTCAGGTTGCTGAATATGCAGCATGTTTGTGTTTCATTGATCAGCTGCAGCTGTCGAGCTCTCGAGAACCTGACGCGCCCTCAGCATGATAACGTCAACAGGCTGGAATGTGACAGGAATGTTACCTGGACACTTTGTGTGTCTGCGGCTGTCACTGTGCGCAGAGCATCAACAGCTTTATTTCTGCAGCCAGTGGAAGAAGTACAGCACTCTGTTACTTCAGTAAATGTGTAGGGTGATGTTTACATGCTCACCTGGAGCTTGAAAACGTTCTCAACACCAACTCCAACATAAAGCCGTGATCTTTGAAGATCTGAAGTCCTCACGTTGATATTTCTGCAGTGATGATTTGAATTAAATGCATGAACGTGGATTTTTCTTTAACTTCTTCAGCTCCAGCAGATGTTGTTTGTCTGGGAGATACTCAGTTTTTAATGGAATAGATTGGTCTTAATCCCTCCGGCGTGTCTCTCAGGCACGTCTCGATTACCAGCTGAACCCGCAGGGCATGCTGGGAAACAAAACTGTCACCACTGAGGTGTCGGCCTGTTGTCACACAGTGACAGACGGGCAGAAGCTTCAGTCAGGTGATCAGCCGCAGACACACAAAGTGTCCAGGTGACATTCCCGTCACATTCCAGCAGTCATCATGTGAGTCTTTTACAGGTTAAAACATGCAACATGTGGTCAGATTGTTTTGCCAAAAGCTTCTTCCAACATCAAGCTGACTCAAAATGAACTCAAATTCTTTATTCGCTCGTTGATTTTTTAAATGTTTGTGGAGTAAATTCTAATTAAAAGAGAATTATTTGCCTTGAAGACAGAAAGAAGTGAGACAGGTTCACCTCCTGCAGACTGTGTGAAAGTCTCCTGACCGCCCGGTCAGTCATTAAAGTCTGTTTGTGGCGACGGGTGACGTTTAAAGTCGGAACAGGCTCAGACTTCTTCTTCTTCTTCACTAAACCGACGCCTTCGTCCGCTTCTCTCCTAACGAGGTGAAATTAAGTCGGATTAAAGAGTTTATTAAAGCACATGACCCGGGGCCCGTAATCCTTTGAAAGTGACCCAAACATTCTTTTCCAGACCAACTGAAACCAATCTGATTCACCTGAACCAGTGAACCACACACACACACACACACACACACACACACACACACACACACACACACACACTCCTCCCTTCACAAACATTGAACTAAACCGGTCCTACAGTCTGACAGCAGACTTCCTTCAGTGTGTAGTTGTCGTGACTTACAGACACTTGTGCTCCATCTGATATTCAATCTGACCATGCTTCTCACGCACAGACACAAAGCACACGGCCTATAAGAGGCAGCGGAGCAGGTCTACAGGTGCAGACGGGTCCAGCAGACACACAGCGATGGGTAAGACAGTTTTCACCTCCTGTAAATCTGTTTGATACAAACCTGAAATCACAGCTGTTCGGTGACTTAATTAACATAATTATTGACGTGTTTTTAGTCTCTCTGGCTCCACATGCATCTCTTCTAGTTTTTGTCTGACTCGATAACACAGACTTTAGATGGTTTGTTGTCATCAAATTTCATCTCTGAGCCACGACAGACCGGCTCAGGTGGTAGTGCAGGTCGTCCACTAATCTGATAATCGGTGGTTCGATCCCAGGCTCCTTCATTGTCGGAGTGTCCTCGGGCAATACTGAGCCCCAAATTGCTGCCGAAGGCTGCATCAGTGTGTGAATGATTAGCTCTCAGTGCTCCGCCTGACAGGGCCGGCTGAAGGCTGTTGGTGGCCCCGAAACACAGTGCAGTCAACAAATCACACACAGGAAGACTTCAGTGATTCTGCAGCAGACGACAGATTTATTAAACTAAAAGTTCAGCCTAGAAACAGAAGACAGACAGACAGACAAAGAGGTGTCTCATCTTAACAAAAGAATCTGTAGGTTAACAGACGCGTGGCGTGAGAGGATGTGAAAAGAGTTTCACAGTCGTCTGAGAGCTGGCAGCTCCTGAGAGATTCAGCTTTATTATCATTGCACAGACAGTGAAATGCAGCAACTCAACACCGTACAAAGAGCAGCGAGCAGCGTGGAAACAGTGAATGTGTGACCCTAAACAAACACATGGACTGTTTATGCCAGCATGCCTGACGTCTAACGGTCACGGCAGTTTAATGCTGAGATATTCAGAGCTCAGATCTTTGCTGTAATCGAGGTGAGATAAACCCAGTGCCTGTGTCGCTGGCACTGGTGGCTCCCAGGATCGCATAAACCAGATATTGTGCAGATTTTTGGAGCCTTTAAAACTCACAGGTTTGAGTGTTTCTTTATTTTTTAACAGTAACCGTCTGTCAGGACTGTAAAAACTAAAACCTCAGTTTGATTGTCAGCATTCAAAATAAAGTCGACAGAGATCCCTCTGAGGATTTTCAGCCCTGTTTCATGTCGCCTCGTCAGACGTGTTTCACGGCTCTGTGCATGTCATCGTTTAATGTGCGTTAGGTGGAGCGACTTGATTGTTCATGCTGCTTCATGACGTAACAGATTGAGTCGGATTTTTATGCTGATTCCTAAACTGCAGTCAGTTTCTTTCTAGCACGTCAAGTTTTTTCTCCACAGCTTAACCCCAGATAAGCAAAATTCCACTGATTAGCTGTACTAAGACTCACCAGTTGATTATTGGACATTGGACTCATCTTCCAGCTACGTGGCAACTTGTTTGTGCAGTCACAATTGAGACAGTGCGGTGAGAGGTGTGTGCAGCTCCCAATGGGTCAGTACTATCAATATCTGCAAACAGAAAGCTAGCATAGTAGGAATTAAGAGGATTTGTGCTGGCTTTTCTCTTAACCTTGTAACCATGGGCGTACCGTTGTGAGTTCTATTTGCTTTTATGCTGTTTTGTAGTTTTCAAATCTTGTAACTATTCCATCTTAGTGTTTTATTTACAGAGGTTTATATTTCCTTTGTTCCATCATGTCTGCTCCTGCTACTTCTCATCGTAAATGCCTAAACAACCCTGACGCCTTTTGCTATATTTATGGTAGTTTCACCATTCCAAGTCAGAGTCATCAGTGCATTTGTCAAACAAGCATATTTTACATATTTTAAATTAAAACTCTGTGATCAAGATGAGCCATGGGCCCCTCACAAAGTGTGCAAGCAGTGTGACAGATGTGGACTAAAGTAACACGGGGATCCTATAGTTAAAAAACGTGACATGATAGAGAAAAACTGAGATCAGTTTTGGATTCCGCACCCAAAAATTAGTTAAGAACAGCTGTCAGACCTAACTCAACAAAAATTGTGTTCCCCAGTGTTATCTGAAGGGAATGTCAGCCTCTCTGAGATGTCAGAGCTTGTTCCCGTAGACTTTACTTACTCAGAGTTCACATTTTAAAGTCAGACTTTCTGTTCGACAGCTCAGAAGACGGCGCTGATCGTGTACGCCCACCAGAGTCCAGGTTCATTCAACGCCGCAGCGCGCGACGTGGCGATGGAGGAGCTGACGGAGCAGGGTTACAGGGTCATCGTGTCCGACCTGTACGCCATAAACTTCAGAGCCAGCGCCATGCGGGACGACGTCATCGGTGACCTCGCCGTTTCTCTCTGTTAATAACTAGTTCAAGCGAGTTATCTTCTAAGTTCTGACGCTGGTGTGTCGTTCTCCAGGTGATCTGAAGGACCCGGATCATTTCCAGTATGGAGACGAGACGATGCACGCCTGGATGGAGGGACGCCTCAGTGACGACATCGTAACCGAGCAGCGCAAAGTAGAAGAGGCCGAGTTCATCATCTTCCAGGTCAGAGGTCACTCGTATTTGTCAGTCAATCACAGACACCTGTCCGTCTGTACATTACATATAAGTTGGTATGTCACGCTTTGTCTCTTGTTGCAGTTTCCTTTGTACTGGTTCAGTGTTCCTGCCATCATGAAGGGCTGGATAGACCGAGTGCTGACACAAGGCTTCGCTTTCTCCCTGCAGAAAATGTACAATACCGGTATATTCAAGGTGAGCCAAAGAGCCGTTGTGAAGCTCATAAAGGTGGCTCGTATGTGGAGCTGAGGCGCGCTGAATGAACCCACCTGTCAATAAAAGTGTCAGCGCTGTTAATTCTGGATAAAAAGTTTATTGTGTTTCCTCATAGGAAAAGAAGGCGATGTTGTCCTTCACTACCGGAGCGACACAGACGATGTTCCGGCCTGACGGCATCAATGGAGACATCAACGTCACACTGTGGCCTTTACAGGTGAGAGACGGACACGTTTACATTTACACATTCAAGCTCTCACCAACCACTAACAGTCAGTCCTAGATTTACTCTTGTCCGGCGGCTTCTTGCTCGCTCACTCTCTCCTTTTCTCTTCTTAGCTTCCTCCGTCAGCGTCCTCTTCACTCTCTTCTCCTCTGCCATTATGTCCATAGAGGCTGCTGAGCCTGATTACATTGCATGCTTGTCCAGCTGCAGTTCTGACACAACACCAGATCCGTACCCGAACATTATTGCCCTGCAACTCTGGCCTGAAAACCTCCTCTTCACAGTCCTCACAGTCCGGCTAACATTAGCTAACAGCAGCTACAGCTGTCAGCAGTTTACTTCACTGTCCATCATAAACTCTGTAAATCACAGAGAGTTGAGGCGGAGCAGCCGGAGGACATCAGAGGGAAAACCAGAAAACATTTTCTCCATAAAATATGATCCAGTTTCACCAAAATCAGTGAAATAGTTGGTGGTGTGTGACTTAGTGCCGTAAAGCGTACGTACCGACCCGGAGCCCAAAGTTACATAGTGTGAAAACAGATGAATGACAGAGACACCGTTCACCTGATCACAGGTCAGTGTGGACGCTTGATGACTTCGCCTTTGTCTTTTGTCTCTTCCAGAACGGCACTCTGCATTTTTGTGGATTTGAAGTCCTCCCTCCTCAGATATTCTGGAGCGTGGCTCACTGCCCCCCCGCTGTGCGAACTGCGATGCTGGACGGGTGGCGAGCCCGACTAAAAGGACTGTCAGCAGAAAAGCCTTTGACCTTTGCCCCCTGCGAGCTCTTTGACCTCAGCTTTCAGGGCGGGTTCCTGTTGCGGCCCGACGTGAGGGAGAAGAGAGAATCTGAGCCGTACGGTCTCACCACGGGACACCATCTGGGCAAACCACTGCCGCCTGACAACCAGATCACAGCTCAGCGCTCCGGAGAAAGTAGTGCCAACCCAGACTGCAGCAACTGAGACCTCATGAAGACTTATGTGTGCTATCACTTTACAGCAAAATGTGGGATTTTATAAATGTTTCATGTTTACTGAAGCTGAAATAAAATAATTTTAGATACAAAACACAAAGGGTTAAACTCATTTTTAAAAAGTCTTAGTCTCAGAATCGACCACTCAGGGACTCAGGACTGAAGACCACAGCTGCAGGGATGTCACTAAATACTTATGAACATCATTTTACTGCATTTGTAGGGAAAACTTTCAGATGTGACCGATACATTTTGAGCTTTGGTGAATATCACAGTGATTAATTTAGTTTATTTCTGATGGTGAAATTAGCCTCCTGTGCTAACTCTGCTCTGTTCCTCACTAATAAATAAAATGTATTAATTGTTTTGGGTTTATTCTGTGGAAATAACTTGTACACTTAATTTCTGATATTTAAATGTCACTGTTTTAATTGAGTGATCAGAAAATAATTACACCACGATACAAAAAATAACTGTTGGTAGCATTAGCCTTTAGCTACATGCTAAAGGCTTTAGCTACATGCTAAAGGCTAATGCTACCAACGGTTATTTTTATCCTTTAGCAAATGTTACCAATGGTACTAATGGTAAAATAAATTAACGGATAAAAATGTTGGCTGATACTATTTTTATCTATTTTTATCATGGCGTAATTATTAAATTGATTATTTTCTATATAAAAGAGGATAAAAATAACCGTTATCTCGTTACCTAAGTGCTAATGTTACCAATGTAGCCTGCTATATGTAGTAACATGCTATGTGTTTATGTTCGCCACAGCGCGAGGGGCAGTGGGTGAGACCCAATATGACGAAAGAGGTAACAACGTTTAAAGGTTTGTCATGTAAAATGCCTGTATTTAATATGAATGTTGGATTTAAAATAAATAAAACGCTAAAGTGTAACATAATAAAGCACCTTGTGTATTTATGTTTAATATCTTTGCGTGTAAACGTGAGAGCGCCCGGTTTTTGTCCGCTCGGTGACCCCTCTCCCTCTGCGCGGCGGCACGGAATGGAAGAGTCCAGGGTGCTGACGTCATCGCGGGGCGGAGCTCGCAGCGGGCTGATAGTGAAGAGGAGGTTGTTGTTTGTTGTGTTAGCTTCAGGTTTGACAGCCGCCGCGTCTCCGCCACAGTAAACCCGAGAGCCAGAACACAAAGGAGGCCCGACAGAGACACATTTTAACCCTTAAACCAAGCTCTGAGTCCTGTTTATAATCTGCTGCATCGAGCGGAAAGAGCCCGGCGACGGCAAACATGAAATGGATGTTCAAAGAGGATCACTCCTTGGGTAAGGGAAGGAGGAAGGAAGGGAGCGAAGGGAAGGAAAGGAGGGAGGGAGGTGCGATTTGTGATTAAAAAATGTCTACGCAGATTAATTTATCCGGTCAAATGTTTGATTTTAGCCACCTGGGCAAACAAACTGAGGTTTAACGGTTAAAAAATGTCACTTTAAAGCAGCTCTGGCCCCCAGGCTGGCCTGTCCTTCAGGCTTTTGTTTGGTTTGGACAGGACCTTAAAATATAAATATAACTCTTAAATATGAATGTCAGCTCATGTTAGACTCAGCCAGCCTTTCTTTACTTTAAATTCAACGTGTAGGGTCGCTTTGGATGGTCTGATCATCGTGTCTTTGTCGCTTATTGTCCACCCGACGACGACCTGCTCTCAGGCTGGATGTTTGGACACATTAAGCTGCTAAGCCTCCATTCTGCATCGACTCACAGGATAACACAGCTGTGATTACACAGATCACACCTTATAAACATCCATAAACTGCATTATTCTTTGTCATGAACAAGGAGGAGGCCTGACAGGCCACCACCACCACCAGCACCACCCAAAATAAAGAGTTTCAGCAGGCCTGAAAGCTGGTTTAGCATCCTTTATTTTAGGCTTAATTATGTGGCTACAAATGATTAATGTGTTAATAAATCAACTAAATATTCACATAAAAAGAAAGGCAAGGATTTAAAGGAGCTTATTTTGTCTCACCAACATCCAAAAAGGGTTAAAATGAATTTATAATCCAACACAGAGATACAGAAAGTAGAAACTCTTTGCATTTATGAGCTAGAAACCGAAACAGATCTCCTGTTTTATGACGTTATATTGCACAATGTCATAATCTACCTCAGCTTCCTGGTGACGGGCATCAACTGGTGTTTACAGACTTTAAAAAGCAGCTTCAATAATCAGATTACGTGTCAGTAAACTCAGCTGACGTGTTACAGATGAGACGTGAAGAGTCTGTAGAGAGTTTGACACTTTTAAATGTTAAAAATGTAAAATAAAACGAAAGTATACGTGGGCCCCCGCTGCAACACAGTGTTATTGTTGGTGTCAGTGTAAAGACTACATTACCCAAGAACCCCTGCTGCTTCCTGTAGGAAGCAAAGGAGGGCGGGCCTTTAGACAGCTGGGGTCAAGTTTCATACCACATACTAAGACTGTAACTAACTACTAAGACTATTACTAACTACTAAGACTGTAACTAACTAATTTCATCATGATTTATTGTTTTTTTAATTAATTGGTAATAAAATGAGAATTAATTGTTTAAAAAAAATCTAAATTTAGTCGATTTACAGTCAAACAAAACAGATAAAAGCAGCAAAACGTCACTTTTTTAACGTCGGATCCAGTAAATATTTGATATTTTTCATCGATAAATTACTTTAAATTGTTAGTGATTATTAAACTAATTAATTCAGCAGTAATAGAGGCTGAAACTGAACATTATTTAATCAAATAATCAGTTTCTTTTAAAGTTTTAATGAGCTGAGTTCTTGCTCGTTGGTTAAGACTGACTCAAGATGAAGTTAGTAAATTCAGAGGGAGGAAAACAGATTTATTTTGTGGTATTAAAATATAAATTAAGGTCAGATAATCCAGGTAATCAGAGCCTGAAGTGAAGCCTCAAAATTTGCTTTGTTTTACAGTAATTTTAGTTTTAATTTCTGCATCATAATTCAGATAAAAATCCTCTTAAAGCAGCAGAAAAAAGACACTTCAGCTGTAAATCAATCGTCCGTTGGTGTAAGCAGGTCTGCGCTGTGGATTATTGATCAAAGCTGCTCGTTCGACTGTTTGAAGTGACGGATCGAAGCGCGACGTCGAGGTTCAGCTGGTGTCTTAATCCACAGCAGCTGCCTGTCACGTATCACCTGTCGCCTCTCGTACCTGAACAGTATCTAACACTGATGTTTTGCTTTCTGTCCGTCAGAACATCGATGCATAGAATCAGCCAAAATCCGCAGCAAGTACCCTGACCGGGTCCCGGTGAGTGACGTCTCCTGAGATCTCACAGCTGATTGTTTCCTCGTGTTTTGGTTATAACCGTGTCTCTCTGTGTTTTTTGTGTCTTTCGTCAGGTGATTGTGGAGAAAGTGTCCGGATCGCAGATAGTGGACATCGACAAGAGGAAGTACCTGGTCCCGTCCGACATCACAGTGGCTCAGTTCATGTGGATCATCAGGAAACGGATCCAGCTGCCCTCAGAGAAGGCCATCTTCCTGTTCGTGGACAAGACGGTGCCTCAGTCCAGGTGAGGACTCGGAGACGTTAACCACGCGATAACCACGAGGGGAACGACACGATGTGTGAAAAAGTCACAATAATATTATTTTTATATTTGGCTCAGTTTGTGCCGCTTCACGTCCACAAAAAACTATTTACTGATGTTTAATGGTCGAGGTCATCAGCTGCCAACTTTTAAATGAATCAGCAGCTGTTTTACGTTTCATAAAAATGACGTGAATATTTCATTCTCTGTGACAGAATCACCTCGAGCTTTAGGAAACAATGTTCACCATTTTCTGGACCAAACAACTAATCAATAAATTGATCATGAAAAGAATCGTTAGTTACAGCCCCGTGTGAGGTAACGAGCGCATCATAACTAACAAACCTTTTGTGTGTTCAGAGTAGAAAGAGAGAGAAATGTGTAAAGTGAACCTGAAAACAGACGATCAGTTTGATCGACAGTATTGATCATTTTAGTCTTTGTGTGTGTGTGTGTGTGTGTGTGTGTGTGTGTGTGTGTGTGTTCAGTTTAAACCAGATAAAGCTTCAGTCAAATTATATTCATGGCTTTTATCAACAGGAAGTCTGTTTCATTTCAGTCTGGATGAAGTGACTCTTTAATTTCCCGCGTGGCTTCTTATCTCGTCAGTGTAAATGTAATCAAACATTTGATTAAAGTCGATCAGAGGAGGTGAAGTCAGACAATGCAGAGCAGGTAGAGACTTAATGATGATGTGTTGTTAGCTGCATCTTCATGCTGATCCAACAGTGGGACGCTCCTCTCTGACCGGTCCAACATTACTCAGCACTTTCAGTTTGTATTTTTAGCTTCGTCACAGAGAGGGAGAGAGCAGGTCGGTCCAGTTGGTCAGTCCGAGTAACGAGAGATGTGGCCTCATTTTCTGCCGCAGAGGAACACATCTGGATGAGGAACAGCTGTGTGAAACTAATCTGCAAACTGACGATTCTCAGTTACAGTTTCACCTCAGACGATCTGAGCTTTTAGTTCAAGTTTGTGCTCATGTTTTACACCTTAAACCTCACTAACCTCCTCCTCCTCTTCTTCTTCTTCTTCTTCTTCTTCTTCTTGACCGGTGGTCAAACGATAACACACCCGCAGTGCTCTGAGCTCACAGTCCGGGCAGCACGACTAACAAACTGAGCTAACGTTAGCTTACAGCAGCTACAGTTTACTTCACTGCCCATCAGGAAAGTCTGTAAATCACGTGTTCGCTTTGTGTGTTTCAGCATCACGATGGGGCAGCTGTACGAGAAGGAGAAGGACGAGGACGGCTTTTTATACGTGGCTTACAGCGGCGAGAACACCTTCGGTTTTTAAAAAAAACCAAAACAACAAGAAGCCATGACCGTGACCGGCCTTACCTGCGGCGCCGCACGGCCACACTTGATACCCACCCACATCTAATCACAGCCCTCGCTCGGCCCCCCGGGTAAACCCCCGACCGGAGAGATTCAGCGACATGAACGTAACAGAACGATGGACTGAGCGCTCACCTGACTGGAGAAACAAACGAGAGCACCGGTGTGTTTTGTTCTGGCCCATGTTTCACCAGTTCTTTAAAGATTCTAGATTCAGTTGTGTATAGTGTGTTGCACTTCAGTTATTGTTTGTTTGACGTTGTGTTTGAGTTTTTTTAGGAGGAAACTTAATTTTTTGTTTTTCACATTTGAAATGAAATGCGTGAATGAGTTTTGCTTTTAGTTGTGCTTTTTCCTCTTTGAAGACGATATTTAAAAACTTTTAATTTAATTATTTGAATTTAAATAGGATGACATAACCAATAAAAAAAAGATTAAAATCAAACCTGGTTTCATTTATTTATTTAATATCTGCACAGGAAACAGCTGATTTGTCGTGTTTGATGTGTGTGTAAGCAAATCAATAAGTTATCAATACTTTAAAGTAATGTTACGTAAAAATCAGCATTTGTTGTGATTTGTTGCCTCCAGTGTCAGAGTGTAATCCCGCTGTGGTAAAATGTTCAGCTGTACTCGAGTATTTGTTCTGATTACAGAATTTATTACTTACTAGTCACATCAATGAGAGTATTAAGCAATATCACACGAGAGGTCGTGCTGTAACGTCATTATTGGCTCGACAGTGATGCAGCCAGCCTTTCTAGTCCCGTCAGAGCTCATGGAGATCGTGTAGCGCACATATAAACAGTAAACTGCTTTATTAGTTCAGTCTTGTAATGACTCTGCTATAGATATCTGCAAACAAAGAGATTTTTGGCTCCTCAGTCCATGAACTTCACATTTATTGAAGCTTGTGCCGTACCAGTGACTCACCTGCACAGCTGATGGAGGATGATCCAAACAGTTCAGGAACTCCACAGAGTTGTAAAGTCCAACAGTTTAAAAAAATGAGTTGAAATGATCAATGTGATCTTTCCAAAATGAACAACATGTTTTATCTAACCAAATATTCCTCTTCAGTCCATGTTAGTCCACCTTTAGTCTTTAAAAACATTTTCTCTGCACCCACTGAAAAGGTGCACACCTGTGTTAACGAGGTGCACACCTGTGTTAACGAGGTGCACACCTGTGTTAACGAGGCGGTCTAACAGCTCCATAACACAGAATATTCATTAAAGAAAGCTGAAATTGTAAATTCAGATGTTTTACTTTATTAAAGTACTTCTAGTGGACTTTGTATTGTTTACATGTTCTATATTTTCAGGATGTGACAGTGTGGAAATGGTGCAGTAATATTTTTAGTGATGAGTCAGGTGTGCTGTCATGCTGATTAAAGCACATTCTAAACGTCTAGTTGACCAATCAGATTGCTCGGTCGGACCTACTTGTTGTATAATATTAAATAACAGCCTCTCTGTGTCACGTCACAGTACAGTTCACGGTCCTAGCAGCAGATTAATGTTGAGGCGTCCACAAACTTTTGGCCATATCACAGCACAGCCACTAGGTGGTGATCATGAACCTGAAGCAACGTCACAAGCAGCGTGGAGCTGCAGCTGATTGAAGATGTTTCACAGCACACACACAGAGGAAAAGACTGAGACTGAGACTGAGACTGAGTCATGACCAGAGTGTATTAAGACCAAGACAAGACAGATCACAGCCTGCTGTCTCTGTGGGTAAGACGTTTGTCTGACATCTCCTGCAGACGGCCTCCTGTTAAACCTCTGATCACTGTGATGATGTTAACAGATTGATCAGGCGGTGTAGTGATGATCTATAGATATATTATGGTATCTTCTGTTGTTTCCAGGGCAGTATCTAGCTGTTTGGGGGCCTGATGTAAGACACTGTCTGAGGGAGAGCTTCCTAACCTTTTCAGATGTAACGTGGTGGTCTGTTACAAACAGGCTGGAGTACTTTAAAAATGCCTCCATATATTAATGTGCAAACAATAAAAAATTAGTAGGAATAATACTGATCTACATGTAACACTGCGACCGCTGCAGTACCATTTTGGATCTGACCACAAGTCTGTCGTCTGAGGCCGCTGCACAAGATTATCTATTATTCTTGATGCTTTTTGAAGCATGTAAGTGCTTCACACAACAAATGGTGCTTTAAATCCTCCCAAAATATATACTGAGCCCCCTGGTGGCTGCACAGTCCCCATATAGCCAGAGACGGCCCTGGACACTTCACTCGGTAAAATAAAAACCCTCCACTCGACCGAGGAAACTAAGAGCGTGAACTGCAGTTAATTACGACAGTTTATGTTTTGTTGTTTTTGGTGTCATGTGACCCCACAGAGATGCCTAAATGTGACACACTGGACCTTTAAACAGTGATAATATGTCAGTGCTGAGTTTACAGCTTGTTTTACTGCCCCCATGTGGCCAAAAAATGTTTTTGTAACATTCAGCAGAATCAGAAAATACAGATTTAAAAACATGGAAGGATTTTACTGACGAGATGAAGTCAGAATATAAATATTTCTTTATTAAAATGTCATTCACTCATAAATAATATATAGAAACATACGACACAACAATCCCAGCATCCTTTGTGTCTGTATCTGTGTGTGTGTGTGTAACATGAACAATCTTATTTACAGATGTACAAAATGGTCCTCAGTTATCAGCAGACGTCCTCTGCTTCGATTTTTGGATCGGCAGTCTGAAGAAATAAAAAGTCTCATGAGTCCTCGTCGGGTTCAGAGCGGCTCGTAGATGCTGTTGGGTTCAGCGGAGGGACTCGAACCTGCAGGGCTGCTCTGAGGCGATCCAGGACCCCGGGGGACCACGCTGTCGCCCGGGGGGGCCATGACCGGATCCGTGCTGATCCGCTGGACGATACTGGACAAACAGTCCAAACTGGAAATGAGCGAGCGTTTACTGCTGCTGGAATCTGAAACACAGAAACAAAATGTGCTTTTAGTTGGTTCAAATGTTTCATTCTTTATGATTTTAATGAGAAATAAATCATTTTAGGAGGTGATGGTCACATTAAAAGAGTAAATGTAACATTACAACTCTATTTACAGAGACGCGACAATTCCTAACATGAGCAAACACCTGGAGACATTAGCAGGTAAAAACTTCCTTTAAGAGGAGTTTAGTCATTTTAAACAAGAGGGAGCTGACAGACTGCTCACACATTAGAGAGGAAAGTTACATTAAATGACTTTAAATGGGTTTTTTAAAGATACATTTGCTAAACGAATGAAGACAGGAGTCATGTCAGTCACATTAAAGGACAAACACGATGAGAAACGAGTCACGTTAGAACAGACACAGAAATTAGGGAAGTGAAACTGACCGTCTGTCGTCTGTCTGTAGGAACCGTCACTGTTTTCACTCGTGGTCGAACACGGAGAGATGAAATCCATCTGAAAACAGACCAGAGTTAATATCAGTGATCAATAAGTCAATTATTTTTACATTTTGCATCTATCTTAGCATGTTGTTAGCATATCTTTGGTCAAAAGGATCCATATGTTCATTTTTAAAGCAAACTTTCACCTACAGCAGATAAAAACAACGAGGACACAGGTCAAAAATATTATTCATTCAAATAACTGAAGTAAATTTGAGCTGGAATGAATTTTTCTTTCCAAATAAACATCAAATTGTTTCATGTTTCTTTAAAAATCAGACAGAAAATCTAATTTAAGTTTAAATTAGATGAATTGGTTTGGACCTGAACTGTGACTCTAAAGTTGATTTTAAGGATCCCTTCATTGAAGCACCGTGGCCAAAAATAAAAATCCCAAACGCATTCCAAACATTTCACTCGGCGGCACATGAACCAGCTCAGCTGTTCCTGAACTCACCATGCCATCAGAGCAGTTGGAGCGCGGGCTGGAGGCGTCCGAGTCCCCGCTGTAGTGTTCCAGCGGCGGGTAGAAGCCGTCGTCCCGGCTCCCGGTCCTCAACAGCGCCTGCAGGGACTCGATGTAGCTGATGGCGTTGCGAAGGATCTCCACTTTGGGCAGACGTTGGTTCGGATTGGACGCCGTGCAGCGCTTCAGGGTCTCGAAGGCGTCGTTGACTTTACTGAGCCGTCGCCTTTCCCGCATGGTCGCCGCTTTCCTGCGGTCCGCGTGGGTCGTTTTCCTCTTGCAGGCCTTGCAGGCCCAAAGCAGGCAGTGCCCCGCCTGGTGCAGCCCCCCGGGAGCTCGCACGTGTTCGTCCTCCTCCTCTGCGATGGGGACGTGGTGGTGGTGATGGTGGTGAAGATGATCCTCTGACTTCAGCAGGCCGGCGTGCATCAGGCGGGCATCCAGGTCGTCGAAGAAGTTCATGTCGCTGGTGCTGAAGCAGGGGTCATCGTAGAGGTCATCGGCAGAGGAGAGAGGGAAGGGAAGGTCGGACAGATCCATCGCGGACGAAGGAGTGGACCAAGAAGAGGAAGAAGAGTCCCGTGAAAAGTTCCTCTGATGAACCACAAAGTGTTTCAAAGAAAGAGAAGAAGATCTCCTGTCAGTCAGCTGACCTGAGGAGTATCGACCAGAGAGGAGATCAGTGTAAAGGGACAGTCTGTGTAACCTCAGCTGCAGTGGCGTGGTCTGCCTTTATAAAGGAGTGAACGTGGAGGCGGGGCCGTGGTGTGAGTGACCAATGGACTGAGGGGTGTGTGTGTGTGTGTGTGTGTGTGTGTGTGTGTGATGGAGGTTCACTGAGGTGAAACTCAGCAACAAAAAGGAAGTAATAAAACAGCAAATGAGTTCATCTGAACAGTCACAGAAAAGTCCACGGTGCTACGAGAGGTCAACAGCACAGACATGTACAGTAACTACAGCTCTAATTACTCCAACAGATTCATGTTTGTATTTTTAATCAAATCAAGTCATAAAATCCTGAACTGAAAAAGTTAAAGTTTCTTTTTTGACAAAGATGTTTCAGGAAATCGTCTCCGTTCAAACTAAATCGACTCTTTGAGACGTTTTTTTAACGTTTAGATTCACGTCTCTCGAACGTCATTCTGGATTCTGTAAGTAAATCTGTTAAAAATGACGATTCGACGACTAAAACAACGTTCTAAGATGAACATGCTGCAGTGCGGTGCAGGTGCTTTTGTACCCAAATGTTAATATTTAAGTGATAATTATTGTGATAACTTCAGGTAGAGTGCTTTCAAGTTTATTTAAGCACCAAAGAGCTTCAAAGACAGACACATGGAATAAAATATACATATAACACGCTGTAGATATAAATAATTTAAACATGTTCCCAAAAGTATGTTAAGGTTTGTATTTCTAGATGTAACTCACGTTAACATGTGCGTTAATCAGTAAATATTTTATCAGAATTAATTAATTAATTGTCATATATAATGAGACACACAGTGATCAAATAAGAAAGGCAGTTACAAGCTAAAAACTTTTATTTTGGAGTATTTTGTGTTTAAAAATTAAATTTATTGGTTAGATTTGATGTTCTTCTTTATTGATGTTGCTGTTTTCAGCTCATCATGCAGATAACTGACACGTTTTATCTGATGTTGTTTCTGTCTCGTGCTTTCATTAAAAATGATCTAATGAACAATCATTTATAATATTTAGAGATACTTTTAGTGCATTTTTGACTCTTCCCATCAGTCTACGTCGTCGTTGCTGCTTCAGTGACTCTGACGGATTCAGACGTGACCGCTGCGAGCTTCAGTCTGACGTCCTGCTGAGCGGGTCATAATGTCACACAGGTGTCAGGACTCTGATCTGATGAAGAGGAACGAGGCTCCGCCCACCCCAAGTGTGTGTGTGTGTGTGTGTGTGTGTGTGTGTGTGTGTGTGTATGCATGTGTTAAGATAATTTGTCCAAACAGGTAAAATAATCTCAAACTTTGTGGACAGAAATTGGTTTTAAATTTGAGGCGGTCGTCTCTTAGATTTTCTCTTCATGTAAAATAAGTTATATTATCGACTGTACTTATATGAATGCACTGTATGTTACAGAGTCTGATCTTGGGAAGATAAATTTGTTCATATTTTAGTGAACAAACGTGAAAAATTTGGGAATATGTGAGATTATGGCTCATTTTAATTCAACTTCAACCCTGAAAACTCAAAGAAAAGTGACCTGAACAGGTGTGACGGTGAATAAATATAAAGTGATTAAATGAATCTATCCAATAAATCTAAATCTAAAAACAGATTAACAACAATCAAATTAATTAATCGTGTGATTTTTTCTGTTGGACACCAAAAAAGTCAGAAGATCTGACAGTTATGAGTCATTTAAAGGTCCAACGTGTCGCACTGTTTTTGTTTCCTTTCAATGAGACTTTTATATATAATGTCACCATGTTTCTACGGTAGCCCAGAGCGGACAAACTAAGGGTGACGTGAGGGGGTTATGAGTAAATCCTGCACGCTGCTGCTTTAACAGTAAACTCAGATTATAATTTGAGATGTAACATTTCCTTTCTTGTGTATTTTGTCGTGTTTCGTGTTTATTTGCTGTCCGTCGTCTCGTAAACGCGTCGTGTTCCTCCGCGTATCCGTAAACGTGAGATTTTTCACAGCCTCGGACAGACCAAGTGTCGGTGTGACTCCTCGCAGCTTAATGGGGAGGCAGTATGTTAAATTTAGCAGCTCGTGAAATCTAAGACAAGTGGCCTTTAAACCGAGGCTGGTATCGTTTTTGGAAGAACTCCCCCTCCGTCACCCCTCACCCGACTCACAACCGCTCCTCTCAGGACACATTCACATTCAAAAGAACCTGATAGCAGCAAATCACACAGTGCAGTAAAGGTGTCAGTGTGGCAGGATCTTAAACCTTTACAACTCTGTTCAAATCTTAGATTTAAACCATAAGACAAGATGTAGACTTTATTTTTCTTATCCACCATGTACATCATGAGCTGCTGTAAGTACACTTCCCCACTGTGGGATCAAAAATAAAATAAATAAATAATAAAATAAAATAAATAAAAATAAAAGATTTACAAAGAATAGAAAAATCCAAAAATTATAAATAAAATAAAAACAAAAAGAAATAACAAAAACTGGCAAATTAATCAAGTTTTATTTTTCTAATATTTCAGAAAAGGGATATTAATAGTTGATTTCACATTTAAGGTTGGTGTTTTATTCCAGATTTTACCATATAAATTATAAAATAAAGATGTTTTGCCATTTAATTGACATGAAAATACCGTATGTTGTATAAAATAAAGATCTTCAAATGAAATATTACGGTGTTTTACTGTAATAAGGAATTTTGTGGCATAAGAAAACATAAAATCACTGTATGGAAAATTAATAATTTATTCCAAATTAATATACAATACATACAAAATCTGCTGGTTACAACCACCAAATAGCGACCACCCTGGCTGTGAAGTGCAGTTCCTCTAACGTCCACTTGAGGCTGGCTCCAGAAGTGAGTCAGTCTCCATAAGTCCCCATGTTAGACAGCAGAAATAAACATGTTTACAGCCTGGTACAAAAAACAGTTTTGGTCTCTATAGCTAATTTCCCCGTTCATGACAACTGTACTGAGGGTGAATTTATATACAACTCACCTGTTCACATTATATTAAGGCTTAAAGTTATGCAGGATTAAGAGCCTGGACTCTTTGATTGACAGGTGGGTGTCATTACTGATGGCTTCTTTGAACAACCAGGCGTCGTTCAGCCCTTCAGAGTGTTGTTGCCTCCCTGTGTGTGAGATATTAACCCTCTGAAGCAGCTATAAGGTTCTTGGCGCCGGACTCGACTCTTTGCAGCTGGAACGCTGCCCAATGGTTTCAGAGGCCAAGACGAGGGCCTCTGCAGAGACCAATCCCTGTCCGACAATTAAACAGGATGAAGCTGAAATATTTTAAATGCTCGGCAGCTGCAACAGCACCTAAAAACACACGTCTGCACGCAGCTACAGAACAACTTAGACCGGCCTCAGCTGGCTGTACATGCTGCTGAATGGAGGAACTCATTTCATTCTAGTTTACTGCATTTTAATACTAAAACTGAAGTTTGTGTTGGAATAACAGCCCAAAAATCTCTGCAGTGTTTATCACCGTACGTTGTGACTCTGTCAGACAGATATTCAGAGCGAGTCACTCCTCCTCATCTTGTGATCCTCTTGATGTTTTGTGTTTTTTTTCTTTTTCTTGCTGATCTCATCAGAACTTCTCTTTTCGGCTTCACTGCCCCGCCCTGACTTCTCAAAACTGGAATCATATCTGTATGAGTGTCATGCCTGGAAAAACACAACCCCGACACACTCCTCCACCAGCGTACATCAGTTGAACTTTCTTTATATTGTTATGTGTGGGAAGTCGGATGAAGACAGACAGACAGACACATACCTGTCACAGCGCTAACACGCTAACAACCACGTTCACACCTGCAGGTAATCCAGAGTGTGCAGCTCAGCGCGTGGCAGGTTTCTGAGCTGCTCATTGTGGTTTTTAGCAAACGTTACTGAAATGGGAGGAAATACGGCGCTTATTGGGAACTATCCTCAGCGGCAGATGAATCCACATTTGGTGCTTTAATGAATATTTGTGGCAGCAGGACAAAATAAGTGATTCTTTAGACTGTCTGTGCTTTTTATTCACAGACAGAGGCATAACTTAGAGACAGTTTATCATTCAGCAGACAGAATATATTTTTCATTGAGGTGGTTAAAAGGAAATACCTCCACAGCAATAAGAGTGTGCATGTTTGTTTTGTGCAGAAAATACTACAATATAAAAAAAGTTTCAGTGAACCTGCTACTAATATTTGCATAACATTATTGGATATTTTCATTTTTCTGTGCAGGTTTTCTAAAAGTTCAGTTAAAATTTTTGCTACATTTAATTAAAATCTGGCTAATTTGAAGTGTTGATGAATCTTTTAGAGAACGTACAGTCACCTCACAAACGAATGAAGAAAGACTGTTCCTTAATTAAATATTATGAAACAATTCTGAAAGTCGATTTTTGAATATCACTAAAATAAAACAGGATCCGCCCTTCAGACCGTCCTGTCCCCGTCAATCACATGACGAATGGTGGAAATCCCGTTTGTACTGAAAACCTGGACCAGAACCAGCAGCGTCGCAGCCACCTCCGAGCAGATTTTCTCTGCTTTTTGAGTTTGGCTGAAACTCTTAATCCTGTTTCCGTCTGCTCGGCGTCACAGAGAACGTCTCACATTTCATACGGACCCAGCGATATCCGTCCGGGGGACCGATGCCAGGTCGGTTTATAGTGTCGGGTACCAGGCGAAGATATTTTTATGAGGCTGCTACATGAAGTGTGTGTTGTTCAGGGAGAGTGCATCTTCTTGTATTCATAGTTTGAAGGGTACGTTTGATTATTGTTGATTAAATTTACCTTTCATTACTTCACATGTACAGATTATTACAACTGCAAACAATGATTATTTTCTGGATAAACCATCAAAGCTTTAATCCATAAAGTTCTCTTTATTACGGAGTCACAAGACATTTTTTAATGAAATGAACAAAATAAAGCTCCAGATCTTCACATTTCTGAAGCTGTGGTCGAGCAGATCTTATAAATATAAGCATGTAATTAACTAATGGTTGTGTTTCTTGTTAAAGTTCTTCGTTAAGCGCTCCTGTTGTTTTCCTTCCTGACCAAACAAACAAACAGTAAATCTTCGTTCCCGTCAGCTGTCGTCGGCGTCGCCATCAAAGCTCAAACGAGGAAGCCATGAAACCTCCATGTGATCTGACGTGCAGTGAGGCGGACGTGTCGGGACACGTAGGACGGGACGGGGTGACAGCCTGCTGGACCTGGATGTGGATTCCAGATGGATCGGAGCTCAGAGGGACTCCCTAAACACTGGACCCCCTCCTCAGGTTTACGACTCCTGTTAACAGTCAAAGCAAACTGACCGTCGTCTGGCTTATGACTTGTTTCACTCCTCTTGATTCTCAGCACACCGTTTGACTTCTTCTCACCATTGTTTTCAATGGAGGAGACATAATTAGCACGAGCTCATTAAAAGGCCTCAGTGTGCTTCAGTAGCTCGGTCTGTAGGGATCTGGCTTGGGAACCGGAGGGTGGCCGGTTTGAGTGGGCACTGCCGAGGTGCCGCTTGAAGGAAGGTAGTTAGTTGTACTAGTACTTGTTGGAGGTTCTGACAGCCTCTGAAACTCACTTGTACTTGTACACTTTGTACGACTCATTGTGCCCACCACACCAACAGTTGGCATAAAAACCTGCAGAAACACGGGAAAATTCAAAAAGTGCAAACCGACCGGAAACAAATGTGACTGAAACGTCACTGAAGAGACGAAAACAGTGAAAGAAATACATAACACATCCATGAAACAACATTTTCTCCATCATTCTGAGGTTTTAACTGCATCGTCTCAGCCCTCTTCTTCTATGGTTTAACCCTTTAGAGGACTCATTGAAACACTCAGAAATGTAAAAGTTATTGGTGGATGTAATATTGACTGACTGACTCTAGTAAGTTTCAGTTTTAGGCTGCAAACTGAAGTCAAAGAAGTTACCGTATACGGTCGTTCGCCCACCTAGGGTAAAAAAATGTGGAACATTAATTTCCAAATTAACAATCAGACGTGTCTTAAAGAACTAATGACACTTATTTTAAAATATCACATGTGATACAGTGCAAAAAATATTAGGATATATGGATCCTCGTCCGATAAAGGTTTATCGCACCTGACTGAAGAATTAGCACCTCGTACTGTTGAAAGAACACGAGCATTGACCTGCTTTATAATGAATGTATCTCGACTGTGGCACATTATTAGCAGCTCAAGAGGTAAACTGTGATGATCGGTATTAAGGTGCACATAATCTGAGTGAAAACCAGTTTAAGTGGAGCCGGTGTCGTGCCAGAACAGGAGCTGGGCAAGTGGGCAATGTAACCAGGCTCAGCAACCTGTTTGGACGTTGACGGGGGAAGTAAAGATCTAAGTTTGAGCAAGAGTAAATCTGGGACTGACTTTTAGTGGTTGGAGAGAGCTTGGTGAAATAAAAGGCTGAAAGACAGACGCCGAGCTGGGCTGACTGCTGTTGGACTAGTCAGTAATATCCAGGCAGCTGCTGCGTGTGTCGTAGGGACGTGACAGAGAAGGTGGAGGTGGAGGTGGAGTTTGACAGGTGTACAACAAAGTGACACTGCTGACACTGGCTGACTGGTTGAGTTACTACTTCCTGTTGCGTGGCGAGGTGGTTGACCTCTGGACACGCTGCGATGGCCGTGACTAACTGCTCCACCAGGATCCAAGCAGCCTGCCGGGACATGAACAGACTGACAGCCAGGCCGACGATCACGACCTGCAGAACTTTTTGATTGTAGAATCAGTTTCGTGACATTTCTTTTAAAACGTATCGTCTAAACGACGTTAGCAGAGCTCTGAGTGTGCAGCCGTGCTCTATGAGGCTTCAGGCACAGCGGCTAACATTTGCTAATCAGCACTAAACACAGAGAACAGCTGAGGCTGATGGGAATGTCGTTAGTTCTGCAAGTGTTTGGCCATAAAACAAACTACATGAAACCAACTGAACTTCATTTGTAGATTAGATCAGTGCTGCTCAAAAGTCTGTGAACCTCTTGAACAGTTTTCTATTGTTTCACCCTGATTTCTTTAAAGCATTTTTATATGAAATAACAGGTGCAGGTTTATCAATTCAATATACTCTTTAAATACATAAATAAACTGTGTGAGACTAAATTACAAAGTTTTTGGTCGACTTATGTAGGTGCAAACCTTCGTGAACCCTGAGCTGCACTGGTTAAAACAAACAGTAGAGTCTGGTGTCTAAATGAACTGAAACGGACCGATAACATCAGAGATGTTTAGAGACAAAATTGTGCATCACTGATTGAAACAGAGATGAAACCAGGTGACTTTAGTCTTACCCAGGTGAACCCGTACAGGTCGATCCTGCAGAGAGGAAGCCAGATCTCAGAGAAGACCTCGGGTAGAGGGTAGTGACGGCACGTTTGTCAGGGAGGGAGCTATGAAGTAATCTCAAAAAACACCGAAGGACTACAACTCTGCCTAGAAGTGGAAAACCTTCAATATCAGCAAGAGACACAAGAACATTGGCGAAGGCAAATTATCCTCCAAACAGATGAGTCACTACAGAAACTGTGTGAGTTAACTGACGGGGTTCATGTACTTCTGCACCCATAAAACCTGATTTTCTTTCATAAATCAACCTTTTTTTAAATATAGAATGACAGTATAAACATTTCTTTAGTATGAATGTCAGTGTTGTGAATTGGGGTAAACTTCACATTTAGAAGATTATTTTAGGATTTTTTTACAAAAAATCTGAATCGTTGTTCATTAAGGTTCATTAACTTTTTGTCTTTATGCTGCGTTCAGTTGCAAATCATTGATTTCTGCAGCATCCAAATAGTTTAAATTGTAAATACTGACTTCACTGTAACAGTAATATAGCTGCATTATAACTCCCCTGTCAGATACATGCAGTGAGTGAACAGGCGGTAACAGTGAGCTCATTCATTACTCATGTGTAACAGTCGTTTCTGTCACTGTTCCTGAAAACTCTTCGTGGTTTTCCCCTCTGTTATGAAACTCTGCAGTTATGAGGAACGACACAGAAATGTGTTTCTTCACTGGAATAAGGAGGACAGCCATGTTTATAAAGACAACAGAAAAATTTGTCACTTTTTATGAGTAACAGAAATGAATTCAACAGAAGCTGACAGGCAGAAAGTCCCGTCTGATTTTTATTTTTTTACTATTTCTGAACATTTCAGAGGGAATAAAAATCCTTTAAACTACACTGATAATGCACAGCCAGAATATTATGAACACGTGTGTGTGTGTGCACATGAAGCCTGACTGATCTGCAGCCTCAGACACAGTCTGATGGGACTTTATTGATCCCACAGCAGGTAAAGTCACTTCTCCCAGCAGCTCGTGTTCACGCTGCGAATCAGAAATGACTCAATGAATCTATAGAAAGAGCCGTGAAGTCATGCTGCTGTTAAAGAGCCTGACACCTGTGGTAGATCTGCACGGTGGGAGTTGCAGTCTGTTGCTGGAGGAGCTGTTTAAGGCCTCCTTACTCAGCTCTGCTAACATTTCCTCTGTGGAGGAGAGGGCGGTCCAGGACAGAGCTGGACCTGCCGTGTCCCTCTCCGTGCGCTGACAGTTTTATCAGAACCAGCATGAACTTTTTCAGCAGTCTGAGCTGCAGTGACTCGTTGTGGAGGCGGCGTGGTGCTTCAGCTGCAGGTGATCAGCACACCTGGATCCAGCTGTCTGCTCACTTTTAACAAAGCAGCGTGCTGGAAAAAGCGTCGCAGAGTACTGTGTGTTCTGTGTCTTTGTTACTAAGATAGAAAGATCGAAGTACTTTAACCCAAAATGTACAATAATAATAAAACACTGAGTCTTTTTTATGCAAAGTTAGTATTATATGTAGTATGTAGTACTTTTGACTTCATTTACAGAAGCAGCTCCTTCACTGTGCTTCTTGAGAACAGATCAGATCCACCTCCGTCTTCCTCTCAGGGGTCAAAGGTTAAATCAATTCAACCTGCTCTCTCTATCTGCTCCTGCTGTGACTCAGCCATCAGAGGTCACTTCCTGTTGAGGGTGGACAAATGTCCAGCTCTGTCCCGGTCGACTGTCACCTGATGGCCGCCGGTCTGTCCTTGTCATCAGCAGCACGGCTCTGACGTCGGGATGTTTTTTCACTCCGCGTCCTCCTCGGGATGTAAATCAGAGCGACGTCGTCCTCCGGTTCAAAGACGCAGCAACAAAAGGGGACGCCGATTGAAGTGGTGACGGCGCTGACGTGTTTTATGAGCTCCTGACCTGAACAGGAAGAGCTCATCAGCACGTCAACGGCAAAATCTGGAGGAGTTTTATTTTATTGTTTTATTTATTTATTTATTTTGTTTTATTATTGTTAAAAAGTCAGAAAATAGTGAATTTATGGAGCCTAAAAGGGACTTCAAGGCTTCAAGATCAACAAATATTTAATTAACAGAGGAAGATAATCTACAAGTCAAAGATCAGGACTTTAATTTCATGTCTTGATTCTGATTTGAACCTGCAGAACAGAAGCAAAGTTGATTTTTTTTTTGTCTCTTTTTTACATTTTATTTCTGCATTTGATATTTTTGTGTTTGAGCTGGACGGAGTTGGACCAAACCTGTTTGGAAATGTTCAAAGTTTTAAAATGAGCGGCCTTTGGAGGTAAAACCAGCCCACAAATGACGATTGTCCAATATTTTCCAATATATTTTCCTAAAAACTCCCCAGATTTCTATTAGAAAGGTCAAAGCAACATGGAATAAAAGTCCAAGACTCTAAAATTAATAATACTATTAAAGAACTCAAAAGTTGAGTCCATGAGTCGCCGCTGGTGGCTCAAAAAGTTTAGTGTCTAGCGCTGAACACTTCTCGTCCTCAGCGGTCACCACTTTGACTACATAACTGAAGGAAAAGGACCACCGGCACCTGTGAACATGATGACCTGTTCAGATTATATTAAGGCTTAAAGTTATGCAGGATTCGTGGACGCTTTGATTTACTTTGCAGATTTTCAGATTAGAGGCAACGCCGTGTCTAGAGCGAGTTTGTCCTGTCTGGGCTCCTGTAGAAAGAAGGTGGACCTGCAGCTGTAGATATAAAAATCTTTCTAAGGTAACAAAAAACACAAAGAGTGATTACACACTAATGAAAAAACAGATTATACTCTGTTAAATCTGACACACTGGACCTTTAATTTAACTAATAAATTAGTTAATTAGTGAGTTTTCTGGGTCATGTGTTGTCTCCTCATCAGTAACTGAGATTAATAAACAGTGACAGTGATAAATGAATATTATCATCATCAGTTGTGAAGCAGCTCTGTCTCTGTCTCATTCAGTTTTCTCCACATGCCGAATCGTCGCTGCATGGATACCGGACACGTGACACCATGTGATCAACACCCTCGTAGGAATCCTTATTCAGATGAATTTCAGTCACTGTAGACTTCATATCGTCTTACTGTACTGTACGTGCTCATATTCAGCAGTCGGTGTGTGTACAGTTGGCAGCAGGCTGGAAAACAGACGAACATCAACGAGGTCAACAGGTACGTAGCGCTTTAACGGCACTAAGTCACACACCACCAACTATTTCACTGATTTTGGTGAAACTGGATCATATTTTATGGAGAAAATGTTTTCTGGTTTTCCCTCTGATGTCCTCCGGCTGCTCCGCCTCAACTCTCTGTGATTTACAGAGTTTATGATGGACAGTGAAGTAAACTGCTGACAGCTGTAGCTGCTGTTAGCTCATGTTAGCTCAGTCTGTTAGCTGGAGAGAGCTCAGAGCAGTTAGTGTTTGTATCACAGGCTGACGGACCAGAACAGGAGCTGGGTGAGTAACGTCTATGCAGTGTTAATAAAAATAGAAAATATTGTATAACAGACAGATTTTGGTGTTTAAGATGAGTCGTTATCTAACTTTGATTTGTAATAAATAAACTAAATAAACGTCCTGCAGCAGTTTGTGAAGATCATGACGACGACGGAAAACCAGTTTGTAGCACACTTGTGTTTCACTGGCAAAACCAGTGTGTGTGTGTGTGTGTGTGTGTGTGTGTGTGTGTGTCTGCAGCTGCTCCGAGCTCGTCAAGCCGACAGACACTTTCCAGTGATGTAACCGTGAGCCTCTTAACCCACAATGCACTTCTCTCTGGCTGTGACTCTGCAGGTTGGCTCGGTCTCGAGCTGTTAACGGACGTCACTGCTGCAGCGCGTCGGCCGGGACGAATACTCAGAACACTTCACGTGTTATTGAGTTTTTATTTTCAGGCTTCAGGTTCTGTTATTATGGTTTTTATTTTTTATACTCTTATTTGGTGGGCTGAATGATGCCTGGATGCTCAAACAATCTGTAACCACACCCACCTGTCAATCAAAGCGTCCACGCGAGTTGTATATAAATTCACCCTCAGTACAGTTGTCATGAACGGGGAAATTAGCTATAGAGACCAAAACTGTTTTTTGTACCAGGCTGTAAACATGTTTATTTCTGCTGTGAAGTTGGACATTTGAACATGGGGACTTATGGAGACTGACTCACTTCTGGAACCAGCCTCAAGTGGACGATTGAGGAACTGCAGTTTTTAGCTTCACTTCACAGCCACAGAGTTTGCAGCTTTTCTTGATCTAATGACTCTAATATGTATTTTTATTTCTCCCTTTAGTGTTACGTTCATTCACCTTCTTCTATTTTGTTCTAATTTAAAATATTTGTTTACATATTTTCTGCGTGTGCAGCGTTCAGGAAGCTGCAGCAACGTTTCACTGTTTTATGTCGTGAACCTGAAGATGACAACGAACACGAAGAAACAGAGAGACCGGTACAGACACGTCTTCTCTCTTCAAAGTTTTTGACTCTTCCGTCAGTTTCATGTTTTTGCAGCTGTCGTATGAGAATTATCAGGGCGAGATGACACCCATAACACAACACTCCACCATGCCAACACACACAAGACGGGAAAAATGTTGGAGCCTGAGTGGGCATCAGTGGTCCCTGAATGCACCGCCTGTTTAACAGGAGATCACTTTTGTGTTGAGTCGACCTGTTGGACGTCACTCAGCAGAGAACAGAAACAGAACATGACTTCATGTACAGCTGAACACAACGTTTATGGTTGTTTGGTGGCATCGGTGTGCGTTGCTTCGGGGCGGCGGTCCAGCCCGGCTGGACGTCAGCGCCCACACAGCCGGGTCGAATGATCACTATGTGCCCTTCTCTCCGTCCCTCAGCGCAGGTTTACAGGAGACACGTTACAACGCCGGCCAGACTTTGTCGCACATTCTCGTGTCTGCTTTGTTTTAACTGCCACACGCCTCTGACGCTCCATCCTGACCTGTAGTAACCCTCCTTCCCCCATCACATGACCTCGCCGACATGCACACCTGTTCAGTTTTCCCATCAGTCCCTGCAGCACATTCTCATGCAGGGTTTGTCAGATTACGTAAATGCCCAAAAAACAACACTGGATGTCCGTGACCTTGATTTTAAGAATTCAGGTATTAGACTGCAGTCTAGACCAGCTCAGGTTCTGGCACAACATCGGCTCCAGTTTCACCAAAATCAGTGAAATAGTTGGTGGTGTGTGACTTAGTGCCGTGAAGCGTTACGTACTTCTCCCGACCCGGAGCCCAAAGTTACATAGTGTGAGAACAGACGTACGAATGACAGAGACACCGTTCACCTGATCACAGGTCAGTGTGGATCAACAGACGGTTTAAATTAAACGATGTTGCAGTCAGACACCTGAAGCGTCGCACAGCTCAGCTCACCATCTGAGCTCTGTGTGATCGTCTTGGCAGCTCGTCGGCGGTGGGCCGGTTTACATGTCTGCATTAAAAATCCCCGGATTTTGTGGGTTCACGGCTCGGTATCGCTTTCCCGTCTGCCCGTGCCAACGTGCCGCAGCATGTAATCTGCCGTGTGTGTTTGAGACCAGCCAGCCAGTCTGGAGTCTGAGCGGGCTGTGAAACAGCAGTACGAGAGGAGGAGGAGCAGATTTACTGCCCGCACTTCCTCTGAATATCCATCCTCACACATCTGGTTTAGTAGTTGATTGATACTGGACACTGAGTCTCTGAAATAAAGACGGAGATCTTTTAATTTGATCTCAACAGTCCCAAATGTTTCTCTCACATCTGTGAAAGAGTCCACACATGAAGTCAGAATAAAGATTTCAGCACGTTTCAGCTGCGTGTTTCTAAGTTTGCGTGTGTAAAGCTGCCCACAGTGGGATTAATAAAGTTACTCAGGCACAGTGAAGAACTGAGCCGAGTGCAGCTTGAGCTTGCAGTCAAAAACACACTGAAAGCCGCAGCATGCCGACTGCAGCGCTGCTAATATATGCTAATATAGCACCGGCGTGCTGTCCTGACCAGACTTTTATTTACCGTGTGTGTGTGTGATTGCAGGACGAGAGGCAGGTGAGCCTCGTCGATGAGACCGGCACAGTCAGCTGTGCAGCTCTGATGGTGCACGAGGCCACAGAAAAGATCAAAATTCACCTCAGTTTTTTGGCACCTGATTACTCCCACAAATTTTGTCCTACAAAAATAAAAAATATATCACTGGATTCAGCTCATTTTACTAATTTCTACTATTTATAGTTTTTAAATTATTCAACTTTCTGGGTGTGTATGGGCTAAAGTGGAGGCGCTGAGAAAAATCTGTCGAAAAATAAATTTGTAAATGGCTCCTGTGGCCACAAATTTCACTCTACGTACATCATTTTTAACATAAACGTTGGACAATTTGTGGACTATGCAGTGATAACGCTGCTGAAGCTGTCAGATTTATAGTTTTGGCTGTGTGACCTCCGGAGAGTCAGTAACACCGTGTTCAAAAAGAGAGAGGGAATTTCTGGAAGAAAGTAGACAAACCAGTTTCTTTCCTTTGTATTAAAGGTCACATTTCTTCACTTTAGCCACATAAAATATATATACAGACGTTCAGGAAGAGCTCAGGATGCTCACAGTGAAGCCGGTTCAATGATAGGAACTACGGTTTGGCCAAAAAGCCTTCTTGTTCGACGGGTACTTTATCTCTGTCCTGTCTTTAAATAATCAAATCAAACCACGTTTAGTTTTTCCAAAGGAAATATTTATTGAAAATGCAAAATGTACATTTGTATGATACAAATCCTCTTTAAGTCGACTATCCAGGTGAGTCTGTTTGATATGAACAAACACATTAAGAATTTAGTCCACAGAGAAACATACATCTACAAACAACACCACCACACTCTCTCCTGGTCACGCTCTTCGCCTTCGTCCAAATCAAAGTTCTGGATCCTGTTCTGGTTTGTTGGGCTGAAGGCGGCTTCTTCTTCTTCTTCTTCTTCTTCTTCTTCTTCTTCTTCTCGTCGTGTTGTCTTCCACATAAATCAGATCGGCTGTGCTCTATCGAACTCCAATAAATAAATAAAGTGCTCCACATACAGCTGGATTTAAATCAGTTAATACACCTCACTAGTGTTGATTACGTAACGTATATTTCACATCACTGAATATACAGTTTATTGTCGTTGTCTCTCTAGCAGTGAAATATCTACGAATTTGATATTGCAAATCATTTTTAAACGTTAGGAAATTGACGTTATTTACAAAGAACAAGGCGGCTGATGACGAATTCTGGGTCAAATATGAACCTCAAAAAGGACGACGATGATGACGATGATGATGATGTTTCCTGATTGTATAAAACCTCTTTTTTTAATTAATAAATCTTTTCAGCCTTAACGAGAAGACGAGCAGAGAAATGAGCTCCTCCTCAAACACTAAAGATCGACTTACTTTTTCCGTCTTTTTCTCTTTCCTCTGCGGGCCGACGAGAGGCGGCAGAGCGGCAGCACAGTGAAGCAAAAAGAGTTTTTAAAGGTGTTCATCGATCATTTTGATCGATTATATCAATGATTTATTATCAGAACTGGATTTGGAGACACGAAACAACTTTAACTGACGTGTATTTTTCACCACAGGAAAGAAATCCACTGGAGTTACGACAGAAAACAGGTAACAGATGTGATAGCAAAAGATTATGAATGTTTTCTGTGCTCTAATAATTTATTTTACACACATGAATGAATAACGTGTCAAGCTTCACGACCAGGAGACAATTTGCATAATTTAATATCAGATTTCAGGTATCAGAGCACAGACGTGTTGTAGGAGGTGAAGAAAAGAAATTAGAGTATTACTTTACAGGCTGGCCGATAGTTTCACCATTTTTCATGCAGGTCTTAAAATGATTTTCAGGTTTTGTTTTGGTGGAATCATTCCTCCTGTCGGACAGGACAGGAATGCATGTTACTGCATCTGAATGTGTCCCACCTGTTAACATGGAGGGAGCTGGTTTTATAACCTGTACTGCAGCCAGCCACCAGGGCGAAGGTGCATTCAGACGTGAACAGACGCTCAGTGAATCACTGCAGGGTTGTGCGGCGGTGTGTTTGTTTGTGTTGAACGTAACCGCTGTGAAACAATCAGGAAATAATGTTTATTTCTCTGATTAACGTCGCTCGCTCTCATTCACTGTCTGTGTCGCTCAACACAAACCAAACAGAGTATCAGAGTTTAGATTAGTTTCAGGCTGACTGTGGAGGTTTGACAGTCTGAGCGTCTGATTGGCTGCTGCAGCGTGACAAACCTGCCTCCTGTCTGAATGTGCCCTTAGCGTGCCGTCATGTCGTCCATGTTTAAATATGTCAAAGGTTTGAACAAGAGGAACGATCACAGCGAGCAGACTCATCAACAAATTAATAATTTAAGTGATTAAAACAAACAAAATTTGTCTTTTTGCTTCTCTGGTTTCATATCAGAGGTCAAAGGACGCCTTCTGCGCCTGCAGTACCACCTCCCAGCCAGCAGAGGACCCAAGACAAGAACAGTCCTGCCAATCACAGCTCAGCATTTCACTCTCCAAACATCCTAAAGCAACATGGCTGAGGTTTCTTCTTCTTCTCCTTCTTCTCCTTCTTCTACACTGTGTGTGCATATGTATGTGTGTGTAGTGTATATATGTGTGTGTGTGTTTAGGACCACTGGCAGGAGCAGTCGGTGGGCTCCTGGATGGTGTAGCTGACCCAGGTTGAGTTGCCGCTGCAGTAGAGCTGCACGGAGCGCCGCTGCAGCCCCGTTTCCCTGCAGCACTTGCAGAAGCGAGCGTACGTGTTGATGTTGTAGTTATAGATGCTGGCGGACGGACACTTCCCGTCACACGACACGATGTTCACCTGAAAGACATCAGATGGTTTGCTACTCATCAACGTTTCCATCATGAAGTCTGAAGAAATCATCTCGGCGGTTAACGTTGTTCCGTTGGGGATCAGTCCGCTCCGGCGACGTCAGAGTGTTTCATTGGATTTAACATTAGTACCCGAGTGCAGGATGACATCATCAACAAGTTTTTATGGTTTATCAGGAAATGACAAACTCTGAAATACCATGAAGACACTGAAAACACTGAAAACACTGAACGTACCGGCCTGTTGCTGCGACAGTCGTTCTTCCTGATCGTCATCCTCACCGTCACCTTCTGACACGACTTGCCGTCTTCTTTGCCTGTTCACACGGCAACAAATCAGTCGGAAACAAAGAGAACAAAACGTTTCGACACGTGAAGATCACCGCGAACACGAGGAGGAAAAAAAACAGGAGGAGGAGTCCTGAGGATGGAGATCATGCGTGAGATGAAGGAAGAAGAAGAAATGAAGCCCAGAAATCATTTAAAAGCTTTTTTAGTAAAAAAGCAACAAAAATAAAAAGATGGAGGATGAATTCTTCCAAATGAGACAAAAAAAAGAAACACAATGAAATTCTTCATGCATCAAATCACTTCAAACATTTTCATCTTTAAAAGTGAATAAATCAAATAAATGAACAGTGGTGGAAGGTAACTAAGAACATTTACTCAACTACTGTTTCATTAAGTCAATTTAATTTGCTTCTACTTCATACAGAAATATTCTACTTATACTTCTTATTTATCTAACAAAATATTAAAGTTTATAAAATCTGATGTTTTGTTATAAAAATCTACCAACAGTTGAAATAATTAGTAGATTTATTTAGTCATTTATTTATAATTGTTTCCTGGTTTCAGTTTTGCTGCTTTTCTTTGAATAATCTTTATATTTCTGTAATTATGTCGAATGTGTCACTGGGACAAGTTTTACTGTTTTACTGATATTTAGAGAAATTTTACAAACCAATCAACACTCAAAAAAATGAAATGTTGACTTTAATTACATTTATTTTTTTTGAAAATAATCATTGATTTCTGGTACAAAATAAAAAATCATAAAATTCTGTTTTAACATGAATGAATGAGTCAGAATGATCCAGTGAGATCAGACAGAAGTCACATTTTACTACTTTAAATATGTTTTACTGATTAAACTTACAGATTTATACTTCAGTGTCAGTTTTCAATGCAGAACTTTTATTTGTAATTTTAAGTTTTAATACTTATTATTAAATATTTCCTCCACCACTGAGTGAATGAAACAAAAATGCTCCGTCGACCGTTTGGCATAAAAACAAACAAAGAAACAAAAAAAGAGCAAAAACCTGAAGCTGCTGTGTGCGGCGTGTTTTTAATTTGTAACATTTATATCAAATATCAGACAAATTTACCCGACTGTGGTAAAATAATATTTAATTCTATTAGAGTGAGATAATAAAATTACATTCTGTTAGAGCACTAAAATTATTTTAACATGCTAAATTAAAATAAACTATTATATTTAAAATATCAAATAAACCAACAAATAAATAAATAAATAAGTTTTGATGATTCAACAACCCACGTCTCTCCGAGTCACCTGTAGTACATTTTGAAAGTACTGTACGCAAGTTTTCCCTGTTTTATGCTTTATACTTGTACTTTATCACATTTTAGAGGCGAATGTTGTATTTTTACTTCATTACATTTGTCTTCTTGTTCTTCAACTAAACAAACTCCTTAAAAACCTTCTTGGAACAGTCATCGTCACAGAGCTGAAAATACTGAAAATACTGAAAATACTGAAAATGCTTTAGATTAAATTAGTCAACATGTAAAATAGTTCAAATGAGCTCAAGCTGAAACATCTACAGCAGTAACATGAAACAATATGAATCCAGATTTAATATTAAATCAACATTTTACTTTTACTTTTCATACATTGATATTTTTGGTACATTTTGCTGATATTACTCACATATTTTTATTTAAGTAAAGTTTTGAATGCAGGACTAGTGAAGTATTTTCACAGTGTGTATCAGTACTTTTATTTAAGTAATATATTTGAGTACTTCTTCCATCCTTAAGCAGAGAAGTGTTTGTCCTCAAACTAACTAAACGTTTGTCCTGACGCCTCGCTGACTCTCTGTGTTCTTTGTTGGTAAAAAGCCTCACACACAGCAGCTTCAGTCTCCCACACGGCTCCACCTGGTGGCGGAGCGGCATCATGCAGCTCTTCTATGGCAGCTAACACGTGGTGGTGAAAAGACGCCCCGACACCGACCCACATCACACATCTACTGACACATGCAGACGTCTAAGCCCGACTACTGGGCCACTACCAACAGTACATTGTTGGCAATCAACAATGCACTGCCCAGACAGTGCTAAATGGGGAAAGAGTGTCGTGTACATGTACGTGATCCACACGGAGGGGCGGGGGGGTCAATGCTATGTTACCGTCCTCTCAAGTGTGACTTCATTTTTGGCCTATGTAAAGCATTGTGTCCCCGCCTCCTTTAATTAGATCGTTAAGATGAATATTTAACAAAGAAAATGGAGCTGACATGCAAAACTTTAAATTTCGGAGCTCCGTGAAGCGAGGAGGATGCAGCACGTGCACCATGATCACTCTGAATATGTGTATTTTTTTATTTTGGGGCATTTTTTTGTCTTTGTTGCATCAATTTTTATTAAACTGAGACCTGAAATGAGACCACAGTTGAGAGGACCGTTCTCCAGAGGTTGCACTCAGACTTCCTGTGTGTTTTATTTCATGTTTTTTTTGTTTTTTTTGGAGGGAGTACATTGTTGAATATCAACAATGGCACTGACAAGCCTTGTTGTTTTTATGTACCTCGTTCACAGTTTGTGTTAACTGTGGGAGTCAAGGGGCTAACGGGGAAGGGGAACAGAGGGAATCCAGTACCTGGTGGGATTGGTACATGATGGTAAGCTGCAGCACATAAACCACAAACCCACTTGCATGTGATCAGATGCTTTTCAGTGACTCCAGTCTGTTGCTTTTTCTCGCAGAGCTCACTGAAAAGCACGCTGACAGATAATCTAATCTGGATAAACAGCAGACAAATGAAAAACAAACAGCTGGGATCCAATTCGGACAACGTGGTTGGAGATTTCGCGACTGAAACGGACAAACTGAAGGGCAAACATGTTGGAAACATGTTGAGCGGCAGGTGAAGGCGCTCTTCAGTGTCAGCTGCAGCCTACGGCTCTACGCTAACTACAGTGACTGCGGCTACACTCAGATCAGATACTCACACGTCTTGCAGCATCCGTCCATGTAACTTACGACTGTTCCACCGATCTGAGTGCAGAGGAGACACGAGGTGAGAACAGGAAGAACATTTCTGTGAAGCTCAGTGTGGCGGCAGTCCTGCTTCTTCTGCAAGCGTCCACGTCCGTGCATAACTTTAAGCCTTAATATAATCTGAACAGGTGAGTTGTATATAAATTTGTTCCTCCTATGTGTGTGTTTGTAAAGTGTGTATGTGTGTGTGTGTGTGCGTGCTGACCTTCATGCACTCTGTCTCGTTGAATGGCGGGCAGCTGAAGGAGTACGAGATGAGCGTCGGCCCGGACAGAGTGTCAGAGCAGTCGAAGTTCATGCAGTTTGAAACCCATGACTTCCCCGGCTGCAAACACACGACGACAGCGTCAACATCAACCACAGACACTACTGCGTGATGAAGACTGTGAGATGTGACTGAAAGCTCTGGAAAAAGCTGATAAAAGGACCTGGAGTTCTATATTTTCAGTCGTTACCTTGTACAGAGCCGTCGTCCCGTTCTCGTGTTCGTAGAGGCAGGAAATGTTCTTACAAACGCCGCAGCACGTCGACTGATCCTTCGGAGGGACGTAGATCTGATTCTGAAACACAAACACTCGAGATGAGTCTTTGTTGACCCTGAATGGGCGTCCTGGTGTGTGTGTGTGTGTGTCTTACTGGTTGGCAGTGGGTGGAGCAGTTGATGCTGCTGGTGCGGAGGACGTGGAAGCCGCTCGCCGGGTCGAGGCTGCGGCTGCACTGCCTGCTGAGACACAAGCCGTCGTCATCGTGCTCCACCAGCGTCTGACCGGGCCGCAACACGCCTCGCTCGCCGAACACGCACACCGCCTCGCGCACTGGACACACACACACACAGAGGTCAGAGGTCACAGGAGACGAGGTCACAGCTTCTCTGAATCTGAACCAGCAGCACTCACCACACTTGTATCTTTTGCAGGCACACTGGTTCTGTGGGTCGGACATGAAGGTCCGGTCCAGCTGGGCGGCTTCTCCCTGCAGAGCACAGCGAGAACCGAAGTCACGTAGAGAACACACACAGGGAATACAGAGAAAACACGCAACACGCGAACCAGAGACACTTTAAACAGAAACTGATAGAAAATTATGAAAGCAGCGTCACGAGGTCCGAACTGAACATGAACCATGACGACGTACCAGGCCACATTTCGGAGAGGAGATCTTTTCACAGGAACATTCTGTGGACAGAAAGAAATCAGCGATGTTTAAACGTTCTGCATGTTTCAGATTCAGGCTCCAAAAAATAAAAATGAGTCTTTCATTTAAAAATGTTTCTTTAACGAGTCGTACCGCATGTTTGGTTCGGACAGCAGCGATCCGGACTCGACACAGACGCCACCGACATCCCGACAGGACAGCTGAGCTGAGGACACCTGTAGGGCTCACACACTGCACACACACACACACACACACACACACACACAAACACAGTCATTGATATTAGATCTATTTAGAGTTAATAAAAAAATGTAAAGGTTTGTAATCAGAACTGTCGTTCATGTTGTAAAATATAAAGAGGATAAATAAATAAATATGATGTGTGTGTGTGTGTGTGTGTGTGTGTGTGTGTGTGTGTGTGTGTGTGTGTGTGTTCTGACCACACTGGTAGGCGGGGCAGCAGCGGTCCGTCGTGTTAGCGTCCACCGTCAGCACCTCGCCGTCCAGACAGACAGGAGGCAACTCCGGACAGGAAGAACACACTGCAGAAAACACACACTTCGTTCATCACTCTTCAACCTGCAGACGACTCACTGATGAACGAATGAATCAGAAGTTTATTGAGTTTAGTTGAACTGACTGCAGATGTGAGCGAGGCAGCAGCTGCCGTCGGCTCTCGTGGCGATCAGAGTTTGGTCGTCTCTGCAGGAGGGAACGTCCGAGTCACAGAGCTCAGGATCACACTCTGTAACACACACACGGTTAGCGAGAGCTTCAAATAAAGATTAAAGAGAAGCCGTCAGTCTGTGGATCAGAGAGGAAACTCACCGCAGACGTAGTTCGGACAGCAGGAGTTCTCTCTGTAGTACGACACCAGCTTCTCCCCGTACTCACACTTAGGAGGGACGAAGTCACACAGGCTCTGGTTACACACTGCAGAGGCAGAAACGACATCGTTACATTTCTCAGATTTTCTTTTCTTGTTTTATAACTTCCACATCTGGACAGATGTTCTGGTTCTTAAAGCTCGCGGCCTCACCGCAGACTTTGTGCGGGCAGCAGCTCATATCGTCGGCCAGGCTGATGATCACCTCCCCCGTTCGACGGCACACCGGCAACGGCGTGCTGGAGCAGTTGTACTCCACAGGGACGATGGTGTCGTTGTCGCAGCGGTACATGCAGCAGGCGTCCTGCGAGGCCTTCCACACCTCGCCGTGTGCACGAGGAACGCCAGAGCTGTCGGTGCAGGCTGAAACAGTTTGTGTAAGAAAAATAAACGACCTCATGGCACCTTACGGCATCTCCAAATGTGAGTTCGGTGTCTTACCACACTTCTCAGGTGAGATGCAGAGGGCGGAGTACGGCCGGTGGAGCAGCGTTCCCTCAGGGCACACGCAGCCCTCAGTCAGACCTGAACACTGGTCCGGGTCTGAGTCAAAGTCGTGGTTGGGGCAGGACTGAGACGTGCAGGCCGGCAGACAGGCCTGATACTGCAGAGCGTCGGGACACGTGAAGGCTGCAGGAAGAGACACAAACGTGTCAATGCTGAGCGATACATATACATGTTTAGAGCAACATCCACTGCCAAGTAGACGACGTCTTTTTCAGGGACAGCCTTTCATTGACGTCAAACCACATCCTGCATCCAAAAGTCCGAATGTTTGGTGCATAATGAAACGTTTCTGTCAAAGTCCGGCTGCAGTTTATCTACATCGGCCTCTTCACTCCAGTCTTTGCTCAGAAGGAGCTGAACCAGAAGGGAAAGCTCCGATTTTTCAGTCCGTCTACCTCCCAACCCTCACCTATGGTCATCAGCTTTGGCGTGACCGAATGAGATCGCGGATACGAGGAGCTCGGACATCTTGAAGTAGATTCTTTGCATTGAAAGGAGTAGGCTGAGGTGGTTCAGGCATCTGATTACGATACACCTGAGCGCGTCCAACTGGGAGGAGACCCAGAACTCGCTGGAGGGACTACAGAGCCCATCTAGCTTGGGAATGCCTCAGGATCCTCCAGGAGGAGCTGGGATGTGTTGCTGGGTAAAAGGACGTCTGGAGCGTCCTGCTAAACCTGCTGTGACCCGTGTGATACCCAGATAAGTTGAAGAAAATGGATTTACTGCTAACTGCTAAATGCTAACTGCTCAAAGGCAGCATGAGTGTTTAAATGTTGTTAAACGGCAGACAGAAATCTTACGGCAGTAATCTGGAGTCCTCCACTCGATGCAGATGTTGAATTTGTGGCAAGAAGCCACGTAAGCAGCCAGCGCCACACACTGGTTGTTGACGTACTCTGCATCTCGTACCCAAACTTCACAGAACGTGCTCGGCGGGACCTGGAAACAGACAAACGACTGATTATCATCCCTGCATGTGAAGCTGGAGTTAATATAGAGCCATCTGTTTCTTCTGGGTATGTTCAACAGTATCTCTTGAAATGAGTTGGTGGTTCAACGTACAAAGGCGTGGCAGGAGGTGAAGGCGTGGTTCTGCAGCATGTCCAGGCAGGTGGAGCAGTCGCTTGTGGAGCAGTTGTGCTCGCGGCGGCGGCTGACGCTGATGTAGCTGGTGGTGTTGGGAAGCTGCCAGCTGTCGATGAAAGCATTCGGATCCTCGCTCGAGCCCACTGTCCTGCCGTTGGCCAGAGTGAGGTCATTCGACGGGTCTCCATCACAGAAACCTGAAGACGTAACGTTTACGTGAGGCGTGACAAATGTGACCAAGAGACAGCATGTGACGTATGTTCAAACAGACAGGTTGCCACATTTTGAGGTGCCACTGCCAGTATCACCCGACACACATGGTGCACAACCATCAGGTCCATTTTGATGGACTCAGGTGGCCATTCAAATGAATGGAGAACCGATTTGGTCTGACTCTTGCCTGAGGAGAACTCTTACCACAGAGGCCCAGCGTGGGAAACTTGTTGATGTAGCTGTCGTGGTCGATCACCATCATGCCGGTGCTGTGGTACCACTGCAGCTTGAGACCAGCCGGGCTGCGGATCAGGTACATGTTGCCTGTGTCATAGACCTCAAAGCCAAACTTCTTGAATCGAGGCTTGGCGTACCGCGAGTTGATGTAGAGCTGAAAGAAAAGTGCAGTTTTGAGCTTTAATCTTCGGACGTCACGGTTCATGTACAAAGTGACAGGAAGGGAGCAGCACTCACCCTCCTCTGCAGCCTGTTGATGAAGATGTGGTTGGATTTGTGGGTGATGTTGAGTGCCACCAGACACAGATTGGTGAAGTTCCAGAGGAACTTGACAAAGACGAAGAAAACCAGTTTAAAATCAACGACAAACCAAATCAGTGACACACATTCAACGTGTGAATGACTTACCGGTGACTCGGAGTCAGCAGGGCACTCCTGGACCAGGACGCTGACGGTCTCATTGGGCAGCTGGGTCACTATGTATGAGGCGGCCTTGAAGATGGCGATGCTGTTCCCATCGAACGTGATCACGTTCAGATCCGGAAACATCGTGCAGCGACCTGGAACACACGGGAGAGACGGCAATATTACAAAGACAGAACCGAGGCGGTTATTTAAAAAATGAACCATGGTGTAATTTTGCTGTCCTCACATGGACAGTCCCACTGAGGGCAGCACTTGTCTCCATTGATCAGTACGGCGAAGCCGAGCAGGCCACAGTTTGGAGGGGCGGCGGCGGCGGCGAAGGGGCAGCTCTGGGATTTGTTGAACAGGACGAGCTGGTTATTGACGCAGATGTACTTTGTGCAATCATCGACGATCTCTGCATACGGTGGCTGAAAGTTAACGAAGTCCACAACAAAAAAATGAAGCACAGATGTCGGAGGGACTCAAAATAAACATAAAAAACTAAAACTAAAAACATGCAAATGAAGTGATTACAGAGCAATATGTGACTGAAATAAACCTACAGTGCACATCCTGATAGGTGACACAGTCACGGTCGTCGTCCCCTCTGCTGCTGTGGTCGTTTCCACAGGCATGTAAGGTTGCACCGATGCAGATGTTGGAGGCGTTGTTGCACCTGGACTCGTCGGACTGACTCTGTCCTCCTCGCGCTTGGTTGTTTGGACTGACGTAGCTTCTGGGACTGAAGTTGTAATGGCGATGGGAACGTCGGCTTTCTGAGTGGAGATCGCCGTTTCAGGCAGAGGTGTTGCTCGTTGGGATGTGGTTGGTGACACGTCGGTCTCTTTGGTTGTCAGGGTTTTCTCAGAGGTGGATGACTCTCCGATGGTTGTCGTGGGGACAGCTGTAGACACTGTGACTGTTGTTGGAGTAAAAACTGGCACTGGGGCAATTGTTGTGGTGGTTGGGTGGGAAACGGTTGCGGTTGTGTCAGCATGTTCGGTCGTGCTCGCTGTAGTGACCGACTCGGCGGAGGTCGCGACGGTTGTGGTTGGCACTTCTGACGTGGTTGTTGTCTCCGGGCTCGGTGTGACTGTTGGTGAGCCGACAGTGGTGGATCTCGAGGTTACTGTTGGGGCCCTTGTTGCTAGGGTAACCCGTGCAGTGACTGGCCTGGCGGTTGATCTCGAAGTCAGCGTGAATCTGGGGGTTACTCTTGTTGTCACAGGAACTCTGGGTGTTGTTCTATCAGTGGTCGTCCGTGTGATGGTGGTCGTCGTTGCAGCAGGTGTAGTTCTCGCAGTGGACACCAGCCGGGTGGTGACTTCCCCTGAGACAGTTGTTGGCCGCCTTGGCGCTTCGGTGGACGTAGTTGTGTGCAGTGGAGATGGAGGCGATGTGGTTGTAGCTCTCGTTGACACCTCCACTCGGCCGGTCACCGGATGTGTGGTCTCCGCAATCGGCTGTATGATGATGGGTCTGAGAGTGGTGGTGACAACATCTGGTGGCGGCCTTGCGGAGACCGTGACGAGAGGTCTCTCAACAATACCAGGCACAGGCGGAGGTGGTGGTGTAGCCAGTTTCTTGGTTGTGGTGGCTGCCATTTCTGAAGTTGAGACTTCAGAAGACGTTGTTGTAGTTCTGGCAGTCGTGGCTGCGGCAGCAGCTGATGTCGCAGAGGTGACGACTGGCCTTAATGTTACAGGAATGTGAGGCACTTCAGTAGTTTGAGTGGAAGTGACCATGTGGATGACACCTTCAGAAGTGACTGACTCTGGTGTAGTCCTAACTGTGGGGCTGTAGACCAGGGTGGTGGAGGTCTCCCGATGGGGGGGACGCCACGGCTCGGAGGTCGCCTTTGTTGACTCCGGTTGGGTGGAGCTCTCTGTTGTCGGTACAAGTGGTGCAGCAGTGGTTTCTGTAAGAAATACAGGCCCAACAGTTGGTTTTGTGGTAACAGGAGGACCTCTGGACGTGGTGGACGTCAGTTCTTGAACATCTGGAGATCTCGACATTGTGATCTGAGTTGTTTTCTCAGTTGTTGGGACTGCAGCAGACCAGGACGTTCTCTCAGAATACGTTGTGGAGGCGGACACGGGGGTAGTTGTGGTGTCTGTTATCTTCACAGGTGGAGGTGCAGCCGTTGTTGTTGTAGCTACAGGTATTCCAGACACAGTGGATTCAGATGTGGTCACTTTCTTTGTCGTTGTTCTCCAATCTGTAGGCATTGTTCTCGAGTCTGTAGGTGTTGTTCTTGTTGTTCTCAAGTCTGTAGGTGTTGTTCTCCAGTCTGTAGGTGTTGTTCTCCAGTCTGTAGGTGTTGTTCTTGTTGTTCTTGAGTCTGTAGGTGTTGTTCTCCAGTCTGTCGGTGTTGTTCTTGTTGTTCTTGAGTCTGTAGGTGTTGTTCTCCAGTCTGTCGGTGTTGTTCTTGTTGTTCTTGAGTCTGTAGGTGTTGTTCTCAAGTCTGTAGGTGTTGTTCTCAAGTCTGTAGGTGTTGTTCTTGTTGTTCTTGATTCTGTAGGTGTTGTTCTCCAGTCTGTAGGTGTTGTTCTCCGGTCTGTAGGTGTTGTTCTCCAGTCTGTGGGAGCTGAGGTCGGAGTAGATGGTGCAACATGAAGCGTGGTTGACGTTGGTAACTCAGGAGCAGTTGTTGTAGACGTTGTGAGTTCAGGAGGAGTGGTGTGCAGAATCTTCTCTGTGGTAACAAGTGGTGGTGTCGTCTCTGGACTTATGGACGGTGTTGTTTTCCTGGTGGTGACAGGTCCGACTGGTGTGACTGCTTCTGTGGTTGTAGCTGAGGTGACTCTGGGTAAAGACACAGTTTCCGTTTCAACGGGAGGTGAAGTCGGGAAAGGTGAAGAGGTCGTGGAGGCTGTGCTTGGTAAACCAGGAGGGATGGGTGTAGTTGTTGTTGGGGGAAGTCGCTCCACTGTTACAGGCTTTGTGGTGGTGTCTGTGTATGAGGTGGTAGCTGTACTGGATACAGTCGTCCTCTCAGTAACTACAGACGTCGCTGAGACTGGAGCAGGACTCGGACTAGAAGAGGTGACGATTGGAGTAACTGCTGCCGAACGTGTTGTGGCCTCTGTGGTCTCTTTGGTTGTGTGCACGTCAACAGGAGGAGGTGGGGTACTGGTGGTGGTTGGCCCTATGACAGAGCTTGTGGTCGGTCCTACAGTGGCAGACGTCTGCGAGGTTGTGGCGGTGGTGGTGGTTGTGGTGATGAGGGGCTGGAGGAAGTCAGTGGGTTTGGTGGTGGAGGTGAGCCAGAACGCAGCGGTGATGGCAAAGGGAGCGGTGGTCGTTCTGGTCGTAGTCGGGCCGAACGGGCTCGCAGTCGGGCTCACAGATTTGGTCGTCCATGCTGTTTTATCGGTGACGGTGATGGGCGGGACTTCAGTCACTCTGACAGTTGACAGCAGCTCCTCCACCTCTGGCCTGACAGGAGGGGGTGCTGTTGGTGGAGATGTGGGTCCTGTTGTTCTGGGAAGCTCAGGAGCTGCAGAAGAAGAGGCGGCAACTGGACGGGTTGGAGCGTCAGGGGCAGGCGGTGCTCCAGACGTGGTTGTCTGTGCATCTACTACATGAGTAGTGGTGGTGAGTTTAGTGGTAGGAGCGGTGTGTGAAGGGGAGGAGGGTACGGTGGTGGTGGTGGTGGTGATGGTGGAGGTGGTGGAGGAGGTGCTTGTGGTGGTTGCAGAAGGGACAGCTGGAGAGGTCGGCTGAGCGATGGGCGGTGTTACAGGCTGCACAACAACTGGAACCTTAATGCCTGAACACAAACAATAAAAAGTGTGTTAGAGAAGAGCCGAGCTCACGTCTTATGTTGAATAAAGCAAGAGTAAAGAACAACAACATCCTGTTCCACTAAGAAATCAGTCAGGAGACACTCACAGTCTTCAGGATGAACGCATCGACGGGTGATTTCATCCAGGACCATGTGAGGGGGGCAGACAGGAAGGCAGCCCTCCACCCTGAACAAAGAGCAGAGAGTCACGGAGATGTTCACAAACCAGAGTCTGTTCATCTGAACATGTATGCAGACGATACCTTTAGTCGGCTGCACACTGACATCAAGCCATCTTCCAGAAACTGAGGTATACCCACCTCACCTTTCCACCGCATGTCAATAATCTTGTCCAGGCTATGAACAGAACGGCTTCTTCTGACCAATATTAGCTTCACTCCATTGTCTTCCTGTGTTTTAGGCTCCAGCTCGGAGCCTTAGATCCTCGGGCGGGTCGCTTCTGGTTGTTCCCGGTTCAAGGCTAATCGATCAGGACGCCTCAACTCAGCAGACGAGGCTCAATGAATCAGTGAATTCTTTTAAATCACTCCGTCTACTTTCATCTATCATTTTTAAAAAAAATTTAACTCTTCATCTCTTAATCTTCTATTTTGTTTTTATCATTTCTTTTATTATCTTTGAATCTGTTACATCTTTGTTTTTTACTTTTCGGGATCTTGTCCTGTGTGGCCGTCTGTTGGGTCTCATGCTCTGTAAAGCAGTTGCAAAACTCTGATTTTTAAAGGTGCTATATTAAGAACATTATTATTATTATCACTGTACAACAAAGGTTATGTTTCATGTTACTTCAAGTAGAGTCTGAACTTCATCTGTAGATGCAGAGATGATCTGTCTTTATGTTCCTGAGCCCTGTAGTAACATCCTTCATACAGTCATGTGGCTTTTTAATGCAGCCTGTGCTGCCTGAGGGGTCGAAGGTCACGGACGTTCAGTGTTGGTTTTCTTACATGCAGAGATTTCTCTGGATTCTCTGAATCTTCGAATGATATTGTGGATCGTAGATCATGAAATCCAGAAATTCATTCAAACTGTTCGTAAACTGTTGGACTGAGTGTTGAACCTCGCCTGAGCCTTTCAATGACAAACATGTTCATACCAACGAACCTCAACATTCAAAAACTTTGTGTGTCTGTTGTTGCCCCTGTACAAATGTTATGAAGTTCAAACATTCAATTTCTTCTTTGTTTATTTCAGTATGTTGAAAAGGATCTGAAGATCACTGCATTCTGTTTTATTATTATTATTTATATAAATGAATATTTAAAATCTCAGAATATAACTGACTGTGGGATGGTGCCGCAGGCTTCAGCTGACGGGTCGCTGCAGGTCTTGAAACAGGGGATGACGCAGGAATCGTACCTCCACTGACATCGAGGACCAGGCGGGGTGTCCGGGCCGGGGCCTGATGAAAAAACACAGACAACACTTCACTGTCATTGGCTGTGTTGAACAGGTAAGAGTGCATATTCGGTATCTTTCGAAACCTCGAGAACTTGGTTCACATTTAAAATAAAGTGTTGTGTTCTTGATCACAGCTTTGCTGCGATACAGGAGTGTGTATGAAGGGTCAAAAGTGTCCAAATAAACCTCACAGTGCGAGTTAAACTGAAATCAAAATCACTCTGATGTCGCCTCGATCTGCAGGAAATGTTTGATGTGAGAGTGTATCACGTTACTAATCTAGACCGGCTAAAAAGGAGCCACAAATGTTTTCACAGCCCAGTAATGTGATGAACTTAGAAAGCCATTAGTGTCCGTCCAAAGTCTGGACTTCATCTCTCGCTCTGAATGTGTGCGGCATTCACTGCTGTCAGCATGAAATCCAATCTGCTATTGGCTCCTACGCCTTTTCCATTAACTAACACAAGTGCCGCTGTATATTTAGCATCGGTGATTAGCCCGGCTGCTCTCTGAGCGGAGTATGCAGGCAGAGGAGTCACCGGTCTTCAACCCTTGACCCCCGGAGAGAAGTGCTGATGACCATCTGAACCTGGAGAAAAGCCTCCTGATGATCCAGAGACCAGAGAGAGTTTATCCAGATCAGTGCTTCCCGACTGTTTTCCTTCAAGAACCCGAGTGGCGTGATGATCCCTGAACAAATATGCATTATTTATATGGAGATGAAGATGAATGCGTAACAATAACAGTACAGAACATCTGAAAAACTGCAATTAACCTAAAAACAGAGTGAATATAGCTCATGTTCAGGTCTCTCTGTGCCTATCCTGTCAGATTTCATGGTTCTCTGCCAGAAAACTGTGGAAGGAGTTGAAGTATGTCAGGGTTTTGTTCACAAGTGATGGGAAAATGGAGCTTTAGATGGACAGGCAGGGTGGTGTGGACCTTGTACCGGACCCACTGTGGTTCAGAGAGAGCTGAGCCGGAAGGCTGAAGCTCTCGACTTTACGTTTGTGATGTACGGTCATGAGCTTTGATAGTGACCAAAAGAATGAGATCGCGGATACAAGAGGACAAAATGAGCTTCCTCCATCGATGGAGATCCTTAGAGATGTGTTGGGGAGCTCGGAATAGAGCCGCTGCTCCTCCATGTTGAAAGGAGCCAGGTGAGGTGGTTCAGGTATCTGATTAGGATCCTCCTGGGCGCCTTCTTCTGGAGGTGTTCCAGACCCAGAACCTGCTGGAGGCACTACAGAGCCCATCTATCCTGGGAACGCCTCGGGTCCCCCCAGGAGGACGTCTGGAACATCCTGCTAAACCCGCTGCCACTGCGACCCGACCCCAGATAAGAGGAAGGAAATGGATGGACGGATTATATCTTAAATAGTAACCTAACCTTTACCTTTACCAGGGCAGACAAAAAGAAGTCAAGAAGATCATTTGAAAGCCCTTTAGTAGTAAAACTAACAGTTGCACGTTGTCTGACCTGTCAGTTTGAACAGCGTGGCCTTGCGGAAGCTGTCGGTGTGTCTGTATTTGAGCAGGTGGAGGCGTGGCGGCGTGGCGTGCAGGAAGAAGCCGGGTTTGGCCTGCGACTCCAGCGAGTCGTAGCCGGGGATCCAGGTGTTCCTGCGAAGCACGAAGGTGGATCCATCCCAGAATGCCGCTCTGTCCTCCCACTTGGCCAGCTTCACCTGGCCGCTGGGGCTCGTGTACAGGAAGTAGTTCGGTCTGTCGACGGCCTCGAAGGAAACCCGCGATGTGTCTGCAGAGAGAGAAACAAAACAAATCATCAGTACGCCAAGAACCAGAGGAAGTTCAAACTCTGTTCAGCCTGAGAGCTCCCATAGACTGTGGGAGTTTAGTTAAACTTTAATTAAGATAAATGAAGCGATAATCCATGAACAAAAGCCAAAAACTGCAGTTCCTCTAACGTCTACTTGAGGCTGGTTCCAGAAGTGAGTCAGTCTCCATAAGTCCCCATGTTCAAATGTCCAACTTCACAGCAGAAATAAACATGTTTACAGCCTGGTACAAAAAACAGTTTTGGTCTCTGTAGCTAAATAACTTAAGGGAAATGTATTTGAACTTTTCCCTCCACAGCGCCTGTTTACTTTAATACTTTAATAATGACCTAAAAGAGAACTGAATTTATTTTGTGTCACTTTTCATGGCTGTCTGCAACAGGGAGGAACTGAGGAAGAAGCTCAGGATTAAACAGATTTTTGTTTGGCTCCTTCACATCCTGACATATTTATTTCTGCCCACGCTCCAGTTGCTCACAGAAAACAATTATATTCATTTAAAATGTGTCTGAATTGCTCTTGAAAAGGATCCAGAGTCCAGTAGTATCGCGGCCCACATGCAGTAAACAGTTAGACCCAGCTTGTCCCAGTCTTGGCTTGCCGGCCGGCCTGCAGCTCAGGTTGCCGTATTAGCATTTGGCAATCTGATCTCTGAACCCGTCTGCCGCTGAAGTCCATCTCCTGCATCAGGGACACTCAGATCGTTCCAAACACTGTCGAACACGGAGGAAACAGTGGAAGGGGAGAACACGGACTGGCTCGCTCTCAGTCAGTTTCTCTCAGAGTGGCTGAAGGTGGGGAGACGGCATGGACGGAGGAAGAGTAGTTGGCAAATCAGACGCAACGATCTGCTGCGTGATGCAGTGAAGAGATGGATGACGACAACCTGATAAAACTATTTAACAACTTGCAGAGACTGTAGATCAGAAAACACTCATGAGTTGTTTTTGGAAGTCATATTGATGAATTTGGGAGGAGAGAACTTATTTTGTCATCGAGGTGAGATGAGTCAGCTTCCTCCTGATTTCTCACAGTGCAGCAGAAATACACTGAACTCGCTGTGGTACCTCCATACCGATCGAGCTTTCCCAAACTCCACTACAGACGCTCTCTTTCATGCACTGATACTGTATCTACTGTATCCTGCAGTCAGTAACGCAGACACACAGTCACACTAAATGAGTGTAAAATAAAACTATAAAGCCTCTCAGCTGACCACGCGGTTCCCGCACTCAACTCACACTGAAAATTCAAGATCTTGTTCAAGGAACGTCTCACACACAGCTGTTGTAATTAATTATGAACTTAAATATGAGATAGAACAGATAATTAATGTTCACAAGGGCATAAATACGACTACAAAACACAACTACAAAAGTCTTAATGATGCAAAATAAACCAAAACACTGATCAGAGTTGTGTCAGTGGTTTTTACTCCTGAGTTTTGTCAAGTTAAAGCAACATCATATTAAAAAATTAAAAATTAAATTTAAACTCTGATTTTGGTGAAACTGGATCATATTTTATGGAGAAAATGTTTTCTGGTTTTCCCTCTGATGTCCTCCGGCTGCTCCGCCTCAACTCTCTGTGATTTACAGAGTTTATGATGGACAGTGAAGTAAACTGCTGACAGCTGTAGCTGCTGTTAGCTCATGTTAGCTCAGTCTGTTAGCTGAGCTGCCTGGACTGTGAGATCAGAGCACCGGGGGAGTGTTAGTGTTTGTACTACGGGCGCTTTGGACCACCGGGAAGAAGAAAAAGAAGAAGAAGAAGAAGAAGAAGAAGAAGAAGAGGTTTACAGAGTGGGGAGCCAGTGTCGTGCCAGAACTGGAGCTAGGCGATAAAAACAGCAGAGGAGAAGAGAAAGAAGAGGACGCTGACGGAGGAGGTTAAGAAGAGAAAATTTGGTGAGAGCTTGGTGAAATAAAAGGCTGAAAGACAGACGCCGAGCTGGGCTGACTGCTGTTGGACTAGTCAGTAATATTAGCTGCTGCTGTGTCTGCTGCTGGTGACCTGGTTGATGTTTGGCTGTTAGCAAAGTTGTCGACTCCCTGAACAGGCTGAACGGGAGTAACTCACCGTGTGGTCGGAGTCTGCTGAGGCCCGGCGTCATCATGAACTGCACGAGGAGCCCGGGGGAGGCGGTGATGCTGATGTTGCCCCGCTGCAGGAACACAGAACCACTGGACCTGCTGGCTGTCAGCACCGCTGTCCGATCCCTGAAGGTGATCAGCCTGAAGGGGCCTTTACCCAAAACTGCAGACGGGAGCGCGTGTTAGTGCAGCTGTGGCACATATACAACAAATCCTACAAACTTTACGCTTAGCATATAAATTAATATTTTACAAACAGACATTTCAGTCTAAATTTCAGTATCAGTGTTTGAAGGTGAGACTGTCTTACCTTTGTTGTAGAATTCACAGTCATACGCTGCAGAAAGAAGCACAGAGACAGTTAACAACAATAGTATTTAAGATTTTTAAAGCTGTTACTAATTTTAAACTTATTAATGGTTAATGATTATTATTACAGTAATGATTACTGTTATAGGTTATTGACTTCAGATTCATATGACATCTTGGTAGAGAGATAAAGAAATTATCATAGGAAAAAAGCAAAAATTTGTTTCATGTTTCATGTTTCACACCTTAAATGGGACCATAATTTACTAAATAAACATCATGCTGTGTGGAAGAAGACTTGAAACTAGAGATCGAGATTATAAACTCGTTACTGAGGTCATGAATCAACTGAGAAGTCGCTCATTTTGTCACAGACTTCCAAATAACTGGATTTCTTTTTGCAACCAGTGTAGTCGCCCCCTGATGGCCGTTAGAAAGGATGCAGAAGCAGCAAAGGTTTTTCCCTCCCTGAGTTCTGACTTACGGCACAGAGACGGCGAGCGCCAGTCGACGGGAACTCCCTGGTGGCAGCAGCGCTGAGCGTACGCTGCCACGCTGGTGCAGAAACACTCACAGTCGCCTCCACGACTGCAGGCACACGTGTCTGCCAGGCAGTTCATGTAGAACCAGGTGACATCCACCTGAGCACGAGAACAAGCCGAGGGACAGAGAGCTGAGCGCATGCATAAGGGCACGTATTTGGGTCAAATCAGGTTGGGATAACTGTAAAAGAGTAACATGAGTCTTGCTGCTGCTGTTGTACTGTCACTCACCACCGGGTGGCAGGCCTGGAAGACCTCGCTGAGCAGCACGGCACACTGACGCTTTGCAAAAGGCTCTCTGAGCGGGCTGAGGCTGCAGGGGTGTCTGATATCTGGACTGTTCACACACTGAACACACACACACACACACACACACAGTGGTGTTGAGTTACAACTTTTACTTAGAGGTTAAGTAGAGAGGTCCGAACAGACTCGTTTAGTGTAATTTGTTGGTTGAAGAAGTTTTTAAGAGACAGTGGTTTAACGTTTCTCATCATTAGTCGGCACTTTCTGTCGTTCTGTTATTAAAAGTGTTGAATTCAGCGGATGCATGACGTGAATTTGTTTTATTCAGCTGTTAAATTCGATGCTTCACTCACCTCTGCTGCAGTCCAGCTGTTTCCAAACTCCTGCGGAGTCGGGGAGTCGATGTTGTCGGGCGTCCTCATCTCGTTCACCGTCTTCATGTCAAAGTTTCCGCACAGCCCGCTCAACTTCCCCTGAACACATCACACACACACACACACACACACACACCTCACTTTAACCAGATAATTTCAATGTGTTACGATATCCACTTAACATTATCAAATCTTGAAGATAATATCGTCTTAAAAGGTTACACTTATTTGCTCAGTTTACTAGAGTGAACTTAAATGCAGCACAAAGTACAAAAACAGCAACAGTCTGAGGTTGTTCTGTTTCTAAATTTAAGGAGTTTAAATATGATTTGAGACAGAAACAACATGGCTGATGGTAAATGTAAAATGAAGAAACATGTACATGTTTTAATGTTTACTTTCTCACTCTGCACACCGAGTGAGAAAACAGGCGTTGGACCATCGACCTACCTGCCAGCGAGGTCCGACCTGGATGTGAATGGTGGTCTTACGGTCCCAGAGGACGGTGACGTCTTCGTCTGGGAAATGAACCACTGTGTAGTATCCGGCCGGCCAGATGAACATCTTCTGCTTCCTGTCGATCACACTGGACGGATTCTGCAGAAGACAGAGCGGTTTACTGAAATATTCCCGTGTGTTATCCCCGAACAGATTCAATTATGATGAACCATCAAAGGTGACAACGAAATCATGCTAAAAGTTTTGACCCTCACCGGCTTCCCGGTGTCATCATCGAACGCCACGAAGGATCTGCCGATGTTGATCAGCAGAGACTTCCTGCAGATCACTCCGCTGTCGAAACAGTCGACGTTCTCGGCCGCCACACTGAGCATCACATCAGCGCTGCTCTGTGGAGGAGAGACAACACAATCACAGAAACCACCAACAACGGCTTCCAAGCTCAGAAAAGTCTGGTGACACTGAGCCTAATGTGATATATTTATACTTACAGATACATCTGATATAAAGGTTTGTAACTACGAGTTACTTCAGTGTAAAAGTTGCATTTTTTCAGGTACACAGCAAATGCTGGGAAGAAGATATTATATTATATTATATTATTATTATAAATTATATTAAGGCTTAAAGTTATGCAGGATTAAGAGCGTGGACACTTTGATTGACAGGTGGGTGTCTTGTTTGAGCAGCCAGGCATCATTCAGCCCGCCTCAGGTCCATCCACACTTCACCTCTTTGACCACTTTAAGGTAAGCCAGGAGGTGGAAGAGGCAGGACTGCCACGATGACCAGACACATGTTGGTGACATCAGCGTGTTTTATACAGTCCATGAGTAACACTGGATGCAAACATAACTTTTTTTAAAATCTTATAATAAGAAGTAATCAGCTGCAGTTAGCTTTTTCTCATTTTTCATGTTGTCATTAGTTTAATTTTATGTCAGTAATGGATGAAAATCTGTTTAAACTTGCTTTAAATGAGTAATTCATCACACTTTTAAACATTTTTATATGCCTTAAATATGATATCAAATACTTATCTCACAAAACTCTGCAGGTGAAGCCTTTATTTTTTTGAGGCTTTGCTAATTTGCACTTTTCCTTTATTCACTTTATTATCACAAACATTTTTTCAGCTGCAAACGTCACATGAGGAACCTGTTGACTAGAAAAGGCAGTGATCACGTTGTTGTGTGGAGTCATAAAGTCCTTTAAAGCTGTATTTTTCAATAAAAACAAAAAGTTTAAGCTTCAGGTGTACAGATGATAACAATAACAATATAAATTCTTTCAGTACCTTTACAAGATAGACTTTGCATGCACCGACGTAGTCGAACAGCAGCCCATCAAACGTCCTGTAGTGGCGATCGCCGTAGGCCATGCACATGGATGGACACGGATGAAACACACACTGGAACGTCCCGTGCTGGCACACACTACAAAGACAGCAGAGCTTCAGTGATTCGGCATCAACTTGTTCCCACTTAGTGTGAGGACATTTTTTTCATCTCTAATGGCCTTCTTTTGTCGAGAGCCTCGGGTTTACCGCGGGCAGAAAAGTGGCCGGTCAATTGTCAAAGGCTGAATCGGCGCTCATTGCGCTATTAGGCTGTCATCTACGTCGTCTTCCCTGGCTATGGCTTGAAGGAGAAATGGAAGGATGGGAGAATGACTGAGATCACTGGGAGAGTGTTTCCTTTCACCAGCTATGAAGAGTCTGAAGCTGAGGGAATCAAAGAGTCATACAAGGGCCCGCTCTATTTTCCAGGCCTTTTTCTGTCCTGTGATAGCAGAGAATTATAGATATCAGGTGGCCACTTTCGCCGCTCTGACAATCTCAGGAGTCGGTGCTTTCAGGATCAAATCTGACTTTGAAAAATTAGTAAAATCGACAGATATTGTCGGGGGATGATTGGTGAGGGTAAAGCAAATTTGTACGCCTTGTCAAGACCCACGGGAGGAAGAGAGGAAGATCATGTGGGAACACCAGACGTCATATTTCAACGAACAACGCGCTCGATCTCATTTTAAACGTGGCATTGACTCACCACTGATGGCACGGGGAGGACACTCTGTCGCCGGGGTAATACTCCTTTCCTTTCCATAGGCAGGGGCAGGACGCAGGTTCGAAGCACTCGTCTCCGTGTTTCAGCAAGCTGAGGGTTCAAACACAAACAAGTTGAAGGACAAAACAGTCTGTATTTACTGACGTGGATAACTGATGTTGTCTTGGGTTAAATCCTGTTCAAACATCAACGAGCGAGACTTCCGTTTGATTGGGTGATGATGACTTTCACCAGTAACATTCGCCAAGAAGCCAAAAAATACATCATAACAAGAGAAGTGCAACAAGTATGCAATCTGCAAACTATTGTACAAGGAGCAACTCCCAACGTGAGATTCTTTACTGATTGGATTTCCTCGTGTGTCTTGCTTAACACATCCACTGTGTCCAACAAATGGACGTCAAAGGCTGCCGTAACATCTCCACACTGAATATAAACTGTGACAACACGTCACCAAAAACCAAAGACAAAAGTAGCAAACTCTCAATCTAACAAGATGTCAGCACATCAGAAAACACTGATACGAGTCATTTTTGAGCGGTTATTCAAGAAGTCACTGACCTACTTCGTCATTTAGGTACAAGGACATTCATCGGCGGACCAAAGACGACAAGTAGATGTGGTTCCACCGATTCCACCTGAAGATCTGTGATGTTAGCACAGACTAGGAGATCTGAGTCCAAGGTGACGTCTTCAAATTGTTTGCTTTGTGTGACCAACAGTCAAAAACCCAAAACAACAGCAGCAAATCCTCAGATTTTAAAAGTTGGGAAAGAGAATCTTTGCTCAATTATTGGCTAAAATGATCAAAACCAATCACCACTAGACTGTTTCATGTCTAGTGACCATGACACCAGAAACCACAATTCATGTCCATCTGATCATTCCCAGACATTATCCAAGTAGTTTTAGGTAGCTGAACCTAACAAGACTTTTAGGTACAAGGACGGCTTGGTCATTTAAACAAACATTCACCAGTGGACCAAAGAAGACTCGTAGATGTGATCCTACCTAAAATTCGGTTATGTCACTACAAGACTAGAAGATCTAAGCACAAGGCGACGTCTTCAAATTGTTTGCTTTGTCTGACCAGCCAAACAGAACTCTTTTGGGTCTAGTAACGATGACACCAGAAACCACAGTTGGTGTCTGGTCATGAAGTCGATCATTCCCAGACTTAGAAGACATAACGAGACTTCAACACAGAGGCGGTTGACGATGAGTAGATGTGGTCTCACCATTCAGAGAAAGAATAAGCTGTCAAATCATCAGCGGGCCAATAAAAGAGCCTCAAAACTCAGTACAGTCTAATTTGGAGCAGCGTTGGTTATTATTCAAGAACTGTGGGCTAACAGGATACTATCATGTTATAGCGTAATCATCATTTAGAGCTCCTGTGTTCATCTCTAATCCAGATATGACGACTGTCCTCTGCCAAGAGAGCGACAGAGGCAGAGCCAAAACAGGTTAGCTTCCAGGGAGGAGCCATGCCAGGAAACAAGAGGGAGAGAGTTTCAGGGGTGGGCGACTGTGGATGAAAAGCGGTAACACTCGTTAGCTACATGAGAAAACCAGACAATTAGGATTCTCAGAGATAGAGAGAGAAACAGTCTTTGTCTGGATGCCTCCATTTGCTTTCCACTCTGCGAGACGAAGCTGATAAGTATCTTGTAATATCCAGGGTTGAGCTATATCCACTGGCGAGGCTGCAGACAATGAAGTGACATACTGAATGGTCCCGCCACAAACCTCAGGTTCATCTGAGTAGAGTTACACCCCAGATAAAACGGTGTTAACAGCTTCCTTTATCCGCCCGCCAAGTTGCTGTATCAATTACTCCGATCAAAGATGCTAAAATCATTCATTCTCTCGACCTACGTGCACATTATGAATAAATCCTCATAAACACAGCCCTCATTTTGTATTTCATTCCACCACACGATGTAAAAGTGACTGGGGGAGATGTAGTTAGCGTAGAGCGGCGACAGGCGAGCCAGACGGTGCAGCGGGTTGACTGCAGTCTGCATCCGGTGTCGTTCCAGGTTATCGAAGATCACAGGTTTAATAACCTTCAATGATTGGCCCATCGATGGTGTCATCTTTTCATCTTTATGTGCTGCAAAGTAAGCTGATAAAGTCATCCACTTACATGAACATGGGGTACAACAAAATTCAGGCCCAAAAATTCACCCAGCCAATTGAACCACATTATGGTTTTTCAGTTGGCTCCACCTCAAACTTAATGATGCTTCATCATCTTCATCATCAAGAGCGTGATTTTTAAATTTCTGCGAGTTGAGAAATCTTGTGGTTTAGATTTTCTATCTGTCGCCTCTGAATGTTGACTTGGTGGTTACAGACGTGGTGGTAAGATGGTGGTCACTGTTGTTTTTCTTGTCTTGTCCTTGTTGGGATGTGATGACCAGTGTTGGGTCCTTAACTCAAAAAAGTCGTGTATCACTTTACTTAATTGCTTCCTGGAGAAAGGAAGTTTTTCCTTGCCAAGTGCTTGCTCATGTTGGGAACTGTTGGGGTTCATTACCAGAGATGTACGTAATATCTCTATTTAACGACGCCTTTATATAAAACTTATCACTAAAGCAGTGGTTATACCTCGTGAGGAGGAGTCACTAAAAACAGCTGTTCGTCCTCAGAGTCAGCACAAGATTGCCCGGACCAAATCCAGTACTGTGACAAAAATTCAGCGCTTCCCATTCATTTGAACAGGAGTGCTACGTTTGGCTATGACGGTGCGGACCGCAGGGTACGAGATACAACTTTTGTAGAAATGCTCCACGGTCAGCCTGAAGAGACCTGAGACTTTGAGATCAGGAGAGCCAGCTGCGGCTGAGCGACACAGACAGTGAATGGGAGTGAGGGAGCACCAACCACGAGAAAGCTGGTGAAAGTTATTTTCTGGTTGTTGAAGGACAGCTGTTTAGTTTCAGGAACTCAAAGCAAGCAGAGGAGAGAGGAAACAGGTCCGCCTAAAAGTCTGAAGTGTTTAGATATAAGATATAATCCCTGGTTTTGTTGTAGCGTCTGATGCCATCCTCAAGTCCTAAAAAATGCCAGCTAGCTTTTTCAAAAGTCAAAATCACCCTGATTACTTCCCCAAACAGCTTCTTCACTGAGAGGTTTGAAGTTATTTTACTGCAAATAACAGGTTTGTACATACGTACTGTAACCAGAACCAAACTCTGTTCTGCTGCGTGGTTCTGTGTTGCACCTGAACGTCCAGGTTCATCCGAGTTCAGCTGGGCTAATTGTCACCGAATGAGGAATGAATGAATGGTCTACATTTTGATCATAAACAAAGTGTCCCATTGTGAATGAAAACACAATGGATTCTTCTGTCAGCACCTCGGCTAATTATTTCCCATTAGAGGTTTTTAAGTCCTGCTGCAGATGAATACCTCGCAGTTGACTTTGAGTTGGGATCTTTTTTTTTTTTTCTGTTTTCACGATAATCATCTAAGTGCAGTATTAATATGACAGAGGGAACACCTGCTTATCATCCGCTGTCTGGTTTAGAGGAAACATGAAGACGTGGCTGATGGGGAGCTGGCCAGCAATGTAATAAAAAAAAGAAGAAAAATGTACTTCTCAAGCCAAGACGAATACTCAAGTACGAGACTGAAGTCTTGTATTGGTCTTTGGCTCCTGTTACCATCATCCGTGAGAAAGCAAAGCACAATAATCTTGTAGCTCTCTAAATGCACCCATAAGAACATTATCATGAACAACAACCAGACTAAAACTGTTTAAATAAACTGTTTAAATATAAGGACAAACAACAGAACAGCTACATGATACAGAAATCACCCAGTTTATATGTGGAAAAGTCACCACAACCCGGTCAGTCCCCCCTGCCGACTCTTCGGCGAACTTCCCCCCAGAAAACAGCCTCCGTCTGGGCAGAGAGAGCCGGGTAAGTCCTGCTGTTTATCTACATTTAGGGCAACCTAGGTTGTTTCACCAAACAACAGTAATGTGGTAATAGGGACTTACCAGTGAGAGCCAGGTAAGTCCCTCTGTTTACTGATGGTGATGATGTGATGATGAACTCACAATGTCTTCGACCTGCCTCCCAACACAACTTACAGAAGATTGGAAACCCGGGGACGCTTTGTGGGCATTATGGAGGAAACTGAATGGAACCGGGTACCCGCCAAAATAAAATCAGAGATATCAACATAATGATGTGTATAACTTAAACTATCTACAATACAAAGATCAGGATGTTATTCTTATATTTTGAAAGAGTGGGAATTATTTTAAAAATGGGGGTCTAGAAGGTTAAAGGTACCCTGAGGAGTTTTAGCAGCAGGGTAATGTTTTGAAGCGATACACATATCTACCCCTGGTTTCACACTTTTCCTCTTATCAATGGCGTGATGGCTTGCAGCTATAAATATTCTTTAAATCAGCTTTAAAATTTAAAACGTTTTATGTGGAAGGCATGCGTTCACACTACACTACACCACTAGATGCCGCTAAATCTGACACACCAACCCACAAAAACATATACACAAGGTCTGCACAGACAGCCACTGAGCCTTTATTGATCAAATCTGTCAGAGCAGAATCTCTAAAGCATGTTGCGATGCGTAAAAAAAACTGAATCATTTGTTTCATTGTCATGTTTAGATCTTAAAAACTGAAGACAACTTAAACCTTCAGACTACCTGGGATCTCCCTAATGTAGGTCAAATCTAACATGTTTCTTGAGAAATAGAAATAAAGTCAATAAACAGCACTGAAGAGACAAATCCCTTCTTCAGTTTCATCCATACAATGACGTGTACTTTGAGCCGGATTTGTTCGATCTGACTGAGTCTGAAAACAAACCATTTATCCCCAAAACTAAACATCTGACTCATGACTAAACCCATCACTGCACTTATTAAACCAGCTGTCATCGGCGGGCTGAATGAGATCCCTTTGTGTCCAAACTTACCACAAAATTACTTCACAAACTATCAGGTATCAGGAGTTATTAAACGCTTGTACCATGACCGCCGTTCTGGGACATTCTGGGATTAATTGTGGGCAACTCTCGTCACCAAAAAGGTCATCCTGCTTAAAGAGGCGAGGGGGAGCGAATGAATCACAGCGGTGAGGTGGTCTCTGTACCTGTCAGCTTTTTCGCTGTGTCACTGTTTGGACGAAACACTGCGACAGGAAGTTCACGATGGCGTACCCGATCATGGGTTATGTTTAAAGTGACATATCGTAATGAGGACGACTCAGACAATGAAACCACTTAACCTTCCTGTCAGTCGACGGCCACAGAGGATTACAGAGATCAGATGACTGTAATCTACTCCACGATGTCTGTCCACCTCGTCTGATGGTTGTAATGACTTCAGGTGATGTCGGCAAAAATGTGGCTGCAACCAAAACTCAGACAAACTTCAAAATATCCAAATGATCCAAGAAATTCAAGGCAGACCTGACAGGGGAACAGTTTGGATCGTTTCAACTGACCCACAAGACTCTGCCACGATCAACATACAGAGATGAAGATAGTCTATTTAGTCTGCAAAGTGAAGTCTTATTTTGACCCGATGTAATCAACGAGGCAACGAGGCAGAGAAACTTCAACAATGATGATTTAAATGTTAATAACTTAGAGCATCATATGATGATACAAACTTAGCCCTGCTTCTCACAGCTAATAACGTGTGTCGATCCAAACCTCTGATAACCTCTCTGCATATTAATGTGCACTCAGACCTGTCATAAACTGCAACAAACTGTATTCCAATGACTTAAAAATAACTAGAAACAGTCTCTCTGTACACGCTGTGTTATCTGAGTTATTACAGACTTAATGACACCTCGCCTCGCCCCCATGTACCCACCACCACAGCGTAACAAGAATATTTGGATCTTTGACCCAGTGTCATCCTCTTGCAGAGGCAGGAGGAGGTTCAGGGAATTATTCCTGGCTCGTCTGACATCTTTAGATGATCATCCGGATAGACTCAGAGCTACACAGTCACTTCTTAACCTTTATTTATCGAGAAGAACATCACCCTCTTCTGCATCATCATACCTGACCTTCACCTTCATACCTGGCCAACTGCAATCAAAGTTCAGCACCTTGTTAGCGGTGAGTTTCTGTAACAACATTCATCCAACAGCTGTGAGGACTCGAACCAGCAACCTTCCAGTCACAAACAAGTCAACAAGTCGACCACACGGCCGTCCATTTCTAGTTCAAAGGTTTAAAGTGGCACTGATTTGGTGATTTGGTGATTCACTGACTTAAAGTTGGTTGAACTGCAAATCTAGGACTTCAAAAATGTCCAAATGAAAGCTCCACATGAAGCACAGAAGACTCAACGTGACTTTCCAGCGTCATCACTCACCCAGGAGGACAGGTACATCCGGCCACGCAGGGCTCATGTGTCGAGCAGGTGAGGTTGAGCAGGTGGGATTCACAGGTGCGCTCGCAGGCCACGCCCCTTCCGGACTGGTGGCCGTCGTCCCCCTCTGAGCAGTTCTGGTAGAGCTGACCGGCCGGACACAACCTGTCTGTAAGAGGAGAAGAAGAAAGCACAGGTTAGCACCGAACAGAACATTAAACCTGTGGAAAATGTCAAATCACCTCTAAACGTCTTATTTTGTTAAACTTTTTGTGATTTTTCTCTTATTATTTGTGGAAACGCCTCATGTTCTGTGTTATAAACACATAAACACTCACCGCTGTCTGTTGTCTGGGACACCAGTTTACCGTTCAGACAGAGTCTGCAAGAAAACACGAGAGGACAGGATGAAGACAAATACAGAAACTACACGTAGATCTATTAGAGACATTTCCAGTGTGATTTGACGTCTGCAAGATGAGTCGTCAATTTAAAAAAGGGAGCAGCACTTTCTCTGCTCGTCTGGTTTGTGACTGACAGGAGTCACTGTCAAGAAATCTGACCCAACGACAACAACTGGAGACTTTAGACAGCTAAACTTTGTCCCCCGTTGTCCTGTTCTGGTTGCACAGCAGGTGATCTTTAACGAACGTCTGTGTTTCTTTAAATCATCATCATTCATGAACGTGAAGGCGTGACTTTAGACGACAGAGACGGAGGAGAGGATCTTACTGAACACCTGCTGACGTCATGATCACATCTCCGGGTTCATAATCAGCTCCGAGGAAACTGCAGGGACACTCGCTCCTGGAAAAAAACACACACAAGATGAGACGACACCAAAGATCTGCAGAAGCCTGCTAAACACAGCTTTGGTTTGGGTGCAGTGAAGACTGCTCACTTTGTTCGTTATTGTGTAAAGAATCATGTTAAAGAGGGCTTTGTGTTACCTAAACAGAGTATTACAGGTAAGTGGAGAGGGGGCTCGATAAGGAGGATTTAGGAGGTGAAATCAGACGATCGAATCAACAACCAAACCTCCTTCAAATCTTTTCATCTTCATCGAAAAACATAAACGTACGGTGGATCTACGCCGTGCTAAATGTGTGTAGCGGAGGTCTGAAAGCCTTGTAACATATAGGCCAGCGCCACACATCGGCCTCTGTACTACAAATTCTTTCTCACTGGTTATCAGATATCTGTGTCGTCCCCGGATCGAGTGGGAATGAAAGGGGGGTTTCACTGTGAATTCCTTGATGTAACTCTATCACATGGTAAGTAAGGCACCGCGCTGCACTAGGATGTAAAAACCTGGGACATTTAAGAGGAATTAAGCCGCATGTCTTCTAGGGCAGAGCAGGCTGAAAGGGAGAGCACAATTACCGAGGTCCTCTGGCTCTATAACGTCTGCGAGGAAAGCTACAAGGCTTTCCACTTAAAGGCTGACCTAAACTTCAGAGCAGATACAAATATCACTTTGAGAGGATTTGTTTGGTGGAGTCACTCCAGCCTGTTAGCCGTTTAACGGGCTTCGCAACCTTCCGCGACACGGCGGCAGGCAGAGCTGGAGCTGCTCCGATACACAACGAGGACACCGACTCGCTCCAGAACTAAAAAAACGGACGTAAAAATATGTTTTAATGTGACACAAAAGCACCTGTTACAGTGTTTTGTTGATATTTGTGCTTAAAGGTAAAACTAAGCTGGTTTTTTAGGGTTTTTTTCCACTTCTGCTTGCAGACTCCGCCCCCTCAGACTTACCTGTGCACACAGGTGTGTGTTCGATGGTTGTAGAAGGATCCCAGAGGGCAGACGCAGCCCTCCTCACACTCCTCCCCACAGTGCTGCGGGATGGACAGGGAGGAGCAACGGCGCTGGCACGACGACACGCAGGTGCCGTACTGCATGGTGGGTGGACAGGTGACCGCTGTGGACAGAGAGATTTCCACATTTATAACTCGACAGACCAGAAAAGCTGCTGTGTGCAACTTTCCTCTGATAAACTAACGTCTGTTACCTCCTGTTGATCCACACTGACCTGTGATCAGGTGAACGGTGTCTCTGTCATTCGTACGTCTGTTCTCACACTATGTAACTTTGGGCTCCGGGTCGGGAGAAGTACGTAACGCTTTACGGCACTAAGTCACACACCACCAACTATTTCACTGATTTTGGTGAAACTGGATCATATTTTATGGAGAAAATGTTTTCTGGTTTTCCCTCTGATGTCCTCCGGCTGCTCCGCCTCAACTCTCTGTGATTTACAGAGTTTATGATGGACAGTGAAGTAAACTGCTGACAGCTGTAGCTGCTGTTAGCTCATGTTAGCTCAGTCTGTTAGCTGCTGTTAGCTCATGTTAGCTCAGTTTGTTAGCTGGGCTGCCCAGACTGTGAGCTCAGAGCACCGGAGGAGTGTTAGTGTTTGTACCACAGATGTTTGGATCACCAGGAAGAGGACGTTTATAGGGTGGGGAGCCAGTGTCGTGCCAGAACCGGAGCTAGGCAATATAACCGGGTTCTGCAGCTTCTATAGACATAATGTCAGAGGAGAAGAGAGTGAAGAGGACGCTGACGGAGGAAGCTAAGAAGAGAAAAGGAGAGAGTGAGCGAGCAAGAAGCCGCCGGACAAGAGTAAATCTGGGACTGACTTTTAGTGGTTGGTGAGAGCTTGGTGAAATAAAAGGCTGAAAGACAGACGCCGAGCTGGGCTGACTGCTGTTGGACTAGTCAGTAATATTAGCTGCTGCTTTGTCTGCTGTTGTTGTTTGACTCTGTCTGCTGAATACTCACCACAGTCGGGTATCTGCGATCGAAAGTCAACGATGACGGAGAATCTGCGGCAGTGGTGAGCGTAGTGAGCGAGCGCGGAGCAGAGGCATGGCGTCCCGCACTTACACGTGTCCGAGCGACACTGCTGATGGAAGGAGGTCGGGCTGAGGTACTCGTGGCAGGCGGAGAACAGATCCTGGTTCAGTACGTCGCACATCTCTGTTGCATAGGCCACTGAGCAAGAGGAGGTCGACATCACACGGTCACACACAGAAACACTTCACAGCGTGACATTTAACATTCGACTGAAACAGAAGAAGCTAAAGGAAGAAGATGAACCGACCGGCCTGCTGGTGAGTGTCACAGGGGTCGAGCTGAGGCGTACTCAGGCTGGACAAACAGGCCGACGAGACTCTCCAGGCGTTTCCAAACAGCTGAGGAGTGCTTTCTATCATCCCTGACGGAGATCTGCAGGAGAACACAGAGAGCACAGATTCATCACAACAACGAGGAGGTGGACAAACAGCTAACTCATTTTGTTTTTCGTGCACTGAAACTGATATCAGGACGAGTCATTCAGAGTTGATTCACCCAGTCTCAGGGTCGTACTCTGCAGATACAACAACAACAATAATCCTCATAATAAAATCAGGTTTTTTCTGAGAAATTATAGAAAAGGTTTCATAAATCGATATTCAGATTGGAAACATGTTATTAACAAAAAAACAAGCAGGTTTCCACCCAGAAGTTAGATTTAGTCTTGAGCAGTCCTGTGTGGAGTCTGCTGGCTACGAGTGACCGAGTCTGGCTCTCCGATGGACCCGTTGCACTTTCAGAACCAGAAGAGCAGAAGAAAGAAGCTGCTGCTGAGTTTATGACTTGTTTTTCTGCTTGTTTTAGTCACTAAACGTGCAATTTTTTTCTTCATTACATCTAAAACAACTTCATAAAATGTAACTACTGCAGCTTTAAAGTGAATAAATCAAAAAATATGTAAAAAACACGACAGAAGTCAGTCAATCACAGACGAAGCTCAAATATAAAATCATCATTTTAAAGTATCTTCTGGAGAGCTTTCTTTCTAGCAGCATACGACCACTTCAGTCACCAACGGTGATGTATATCCATTTACAGCTGTTAGACAACATCCGCCCTTTATGGTCGGCCATTACGATGCAGTACAGTGGAGCCCCTATTCCAACTAACAGTAAATTCCTTGTTGAAGTGGCGTGTCCAGTTGGGCGCTCATCTGGCCCGCCTAAAAGAGCTGATCAGAGAGCGAGGCTTTTGATGCCGAGCCGCCTCGCCAGTGTGCATTACAGAGGGAGAGTGTGAGAGAGAGAGCACTTCACCGTCACCTCCCTCTCTGCCTCTGAAACAGGAGTATGCTCTCTCTTTTATCATTGGAAGGAGGGGGGGTTAACGGAGGGCGCGGGAGGGGTCAAAGGTCAGGCGGCACACACACTTACAGGAAGTCGTCTTGAATGTTGCCGTTGAAGGTGCCGCACAGGCCCACCGTGTCGTCCTTCCACAGCTCGTCGGCCTGCAGGTAGAGGCGAAACTCCTTCCAGTTGTACTGCAGACGCAAGCCGAACGTCGTCTTCACCTGGAGGAACATGGACGACAGCTCCTGGATGTGGAAGACGTCTGCGGGACGAAGATGTTTTGTAGGTTTGTCAGTTAATATATCATTCACTTCTGAGCGACACATCAGCAAAGGTTTAAAATTTAAAGCCTCCATTGTTCACAAGCAAGCAATCTTCTTCCAGCGTTTCATTGGTTGATTTTTAAATTTTGAACTTTACTCCCTGAAAATCTTGTTTTTGCTCACCTCCACCTCCACCCTCTATTTGCAGTGATGTAGAAGCACCGCGACATCACGCAGCTTCTCAGACTAACACATCTGTGCAGAATGGTACCTTAAACCTCAAGAGAATCTGAAGTTTTGTTTTGGATCAAAGTTTTCAAGTCTGAAGCTGATCTTTGTTTGTTTGACCAGTTCTTTAGCGTAGCATTTACAGACATGTTTATCTCTAGTTGACAGGTTGCTACTGTGCTTCCCTTTTTTGCTTTGGCACCGGCTGTAGTGATCTTCTAACTTCCTGCAACCGGTCCGAGGATGGTGAGAAACCCTCCAGCACCACCACGATCCTCATGTTGTTCTTTCTGGATCCAGAATCAGATCTTCACATTTATTTAGACGGTCAAAACTCCTACGGTTGTAGAATAACAACATCACAGCAGACTCTGTTCAGCCATCCATCTTATTACATGTTCATGACGTTTTAATTGCGTGGACACGTTGTTCTACCGTAATGAAAAGAGCAACTCATGTTTGACCAATCCTTGGACTTTGGTTGCCATCAGTGGTTACCACTTTTTAACAAATAAGAAACATCCAGAACAAACAGCAAATCATACACTCCAAGATTTGGTAATGTTTTGTTTCATTAGTGATATTTAAATACAGCTGAAGGAACCTGAACACTTCACAAGTGTTGGAAGTTGTTCAACTGACCCGTCAACATCATAAATAAATAAGCAAGTTGATTTAACTGACTGAGAAGTCAACCTGAACCGGACTTTGAAATATTCCAAATTGTCATTTTGGACCTGTTCGGGTTTGTACGTCAAGATTTAAATTCTTTACTTCTCTCTTCATGTCTGTATTTTACTCCCAACATTTTGTATTTTAATGATACATGAAAGGTTCAATATGAACAAAGATGAATTGATTGACTGACACAAAAAAACAGCTGGCTGGATTCAGGAATGTGAAGTACTTTGTCCGGACCGGTTTGTACCAAAATATGAAGTGCTTTAAGTGTCAGTGTTGTTTTCATTCCTTAAGGTATTAAAATATCAGATCATTCTCACACACTCACATCACAAAACACACAAAAGGCTGTTGACTGGTTCGACAGAAAGCTGCAGGCATGAAAACGCTGGTGTGAAAGGAGAGCAATACTCAGAGGGAAGGCATTTTGTGCAACACAATGCAAGCGCTAACCCAGTAAAGTATTGGGAAAATTTCTGTTCAATAGCACAGCTGTCATTCAATCCGTCTCTGCTGAAAGAAGCCGAGCGCTGGATGTGAACAATGTTAGAAGGTGATAAAAGACGGGGGAGTTACCGTCAGAATACGGCAGGGAGATGCGGTACTGTCCGGCCATGAAGACCTCACCAACGTGACTCAGTGTAATCTCCGTTCTCGGATCCTCGTCAATGACCAGGTTAACTGATTGGATGCAGGCCCCGTCCAGATTCTGCAGTTTGAGACAAGATGACTTGATAAATTGCGCTGACATTATCCCAAACAGCAGCAATTCAGGTACACAACAGGACTCACAAAGAGAGGAAAATAATGGGAGGAGAGAGAGAGAGGAAAACAAGACGCTCACTCTGAAATCACTCCATCGCACACTGTAAATTTCAGCTGTGAAATCCACAGTGATTTACTGTTTGTGCCCAATAAATTACTGTAAACCATTTCACTGTAGTATACTGTGTATTCAGTCAAAAACTAGAGTAATAATAGAGTTACACAGTACGTAAGTAACACAGTAACACAGTAAAACAGTAACAAATGATGTAGTGTAGAGTTACTTGTCAACAGCTGCCAGTTAGTTACTGTGAATTTCATAGTAACCAGTTCTACAGTGCAGATAATGAACCATGTGCACTTGAATTTGACAGTTTGATGTGTGAGGTGGTAGAAAAGTATCAATAAATCAATAAAATAAAATGTAAATCTTTAAAAATAAAATGTAAAATCTGATGAAAAGGATAAAGCTGGAGTTCATGGACTAAACTCTGATGCTCTACCTGTTGTGTTCTGGCTTTGTTTACGTCGTGAATCAGCTTCTAAATCTGAGTCTGACTCGCAATTTATGCTTTAAATTAGTGACACAAAGAAGTGGTTGAGCAGTGGTTAAGTGACATAGACAGTAAATGAGAGTGAGGGAGCATCAATGTTGATAAAGCCGATCAATCAGTGAAATAAATGTTATTTCCTGATTGTTTCACAGCGGTTACACAAATAAACACACCCCCAGTTTAGCTGTGATGTATTAACAAGAACCAAACAGAGTCGGAGGCGTAGCTCCCTTCACTCCTGGACAAACTTTCCTTTGGCTAGACTTTCCAAATATTATCAGACTGGCTGAAATTTACATGAAAAAGACTACAGAAGTTGTAATTATCAGCAATAATCAATAATCAGCAGATACAACGCAATGGGTAAATGTCCAAAATTCACGCTACGTTCAGCTTTGTTTTAGTCTTCACTGACGTTTTGGTGTTGTTTGGTGCTGGGAAGAAGATCATCATATCACAAAATGTGATGATACTCGAGGAAATCTCGAGAACTTAACTGTAGCCCATCATTTTAGTAAACGTACAATGAGTTTCTTGCCACTCTGATATGTTTAAAGTAAAGAAGGCCGCTCGTCGCTGACAGTAAGTGATCTGCCTCTATGAATCGTCTCTTTCATAAGTGGCACAGCCCCATAGCCGAGAGGTTTTAGCGACCCCCTCCTCCTCCTCCTCCTACTCTTCCCATCATTCACCTCCTGTTTTCGCATAACCTTCTCTCTGTCCAACTCCCCCACCCCTCCAGTGCCTCTCTTCACCTCCCTCCTCACTACAAAGCCGTCCACAGCTCTGTCAGTCAGGCCAGATAAGGTAATCCTGTTCAGTTGGCTGTTAGAGGTCTCGGGCCTCTGCTCTGATGAGTGGGACATCTTATATCTCGCCTCCTCCTCCCCATCCATCGAGCCCAGCTCAAAGGCTGCTGGGAAACTGAAGGCTCGGTGAGGAGGGGAGAGGAGAAGAAGAAGCTCTCAGTCTTTTGTTGCTTTTCATGTTCATTATCTGCTGCGGTTTGATCGAGACGTTTGCTCGAGGCTTTCATTTGTCGAAGTCGCAGCGCGGCTCTCGAACAAAGGTCAGCGGGGATTATCGAGCACTTAAATTATGATATGATCTACACGACAGACAAATTGCATAAACCTGTAAGCCGAGACGGGAGAACAGTTTGATCGCAGAGAGGTGTGCGAGAGCTGGAGAGACGTTTGGTCCAAAAGAAAAAGAAAAACTAAAAGTGATTAAATAAAGTGATAAAATAAAAATGATTCAGATTAAACGTAACTCACGGCTCCACACGGGGCGTTCAGGATGGTGACGGTGAACTTCCCTGAGCTGCGACTTTTGGCGAGGACATACTGGCATGTTGCAGGGAAAGTGTAGATCCGCCCGTCGAAGGATTGGAAATACATATCGCCAGTGACCGAGCACTCGCCTGCAGAAAGAGCAAGACATGTTTCCTTCATTCATCTGAGGACACCTTCGACTACTGCCTGTAGATACTGGAAGACACCTCGCTCTTGAATGGCATGGCTTTCCATGTTTCCTAACTAAGACGTCTTCCCATTCCAGAACACCCCATTTTACAGGTTCCATAGTGTAGTGGTCATCACGTCTGCTTTACACGCAGAAGGTCCTGGGTTCAATCCCCAGTGGAACCACCATTATCTCTGTTCTTGAACTTACAGTTCATCCATTATCAGTAACCTCTTATCCTCATCAGGGTGGGACTGGAGCCTATCCCAGCTGACTAGATATTGAACCCCAAATTGATCTGATAATACTATAACTTTGTCATCGAATCATTGGTTGGGTTTTAGTCAGTTTTACTCCACCTCCACCCAACTATTCCCAAACATTCCACAAACTGAGCACACCTTAGAGAGAAAGGAAGTGTTTTTTTAAAAAAGGTCTGAATCACAACATCAGGGTCAACGGCAAAACAGACATGACATTGCAGATTTTTTTGGTAATCTGACAAGTTGCATAGGAAATTGGGGAAAACTACAATGAAGTGTCCATATTTATATTCCCTTGTCAAAACTTAGCATTTAGCCTTCCTTTCTTTCTTATCAATGATGAGCACTAAATTGTAATGAATTAGCAGAACACCCCATTTTACAGGTTCCATAGTGTAGTGGTCATCACGTCTGCTTTACACGCAGAAGGTCCTGGGTTCAATCCCCAGTGGAACCACCATTATCTCTGTTCTTGAACTTAAAGTTCATCCATTATCAGTAACCACTTATCCTAATCAGGCTGGAGCCTGTCCCAGCTGACTGGATATTGCTCCCTGTGTGTTGCTTTTGGATAAAAGTGTCCTACCTTACACCATGACATCAACATCAAAACTGAAACTTAGGAGTCATGATCATTGACCAACTAAACTTCTCTGATCACATTGCCTACAAAAGTTCTTCCGCTACGTCCTTCATTCCAAAACTTGCTCTCTAACTATAACTAACTTTATATGAACAGAACTTGCTGTCTGGTTTATATAAAACGATCAAACCTCCCATCACGGCGTTTCACTGAATGTGACCTGCCGTTCACTTTAAGTAAAAATCGAACCACCCACCGAGGGAAGGCACAAACCTGGGCAGCTGTAGTCGGTGCAGTTCCACACTCCACCCACGCATGTGCTGAAACAGAAAGCAGAGACAACCACAGGTGAGCTAATCAGCAGGATCACCAACAGAAACTGGACACACCGAGGCCAGGTGGTGGTCAGATCTCAGAAGATTAAGAGGACTGTGTGGAGTCTGCAAGATAAGATCCTGCATATGAGGTGAGAGAGAGGTTAAACACCAACTGACTCACCAGTTGTTGCATTCCTCCTGCAGCATCTGTCCGGACGGATAAAACATCCCGTGGTACTCGCAGGGACAGTCGGACGGCGTCACACAGCCTCCGTCCTCGTAGATAAGACCTGAGAACAGACGAGACACATTACTGCTTTGTGTGAGAACATCAGAACATGGACAACTTGGAAGTTCGCAGGAAGACTTTTCGAGGGACAGACATTACAACAGATGGTAGAATCTGAATAGAAAACCACCTTCAGGACAGTAGCATCCATCCAAACATGCCAGCTTGCTGTCGATGCATGTTCGCTCCAGGTTGCAGGACGCCGGGCAGCAGCTTATGCATTCCCTGTACTGCAGACCTAAAGGACACTGCTTCTCTGATCGCACAAACACAACAAATACGTTAAAAACTGCAGATATTTAACAGACAGCTTATACACTGTGCTGTGTCTAAACGTGATGCTATAATCTGCACTTTAAAAAAAAGATGAAACAAAATGATTTTTAAGCATAAATAAGTTAAAGTCTTGTTTGCGTGAACCTAAAACATGCTATGTAATACAACAGAACAGTTATCGGTTACGTGAGCGAGGCTACAACAGGTTTCCACGTCCTGAAACAAAATAATTTTAAAAATAATAAATCATAAATAATAAATAAATAATAAATAAATTGGCCTAAAATGTTTGAATTTGTGCCATTTTTGTTGTAATTTACGTCCCTGCTATGCTATGCCTGTTCCAATAACAGCAGCAGTAAAATTTCTCAGCTAACGGTATTTAGCTAACGTCAGGTAGTTTACACACATCTGATCTGCAAAAACAATATTAAAGTTTCCACGTACACTTAAAACTTTTAAACAAAATAATGTTACTACATATTGACAGTTTTTACATAAATAGAACTAAAAATGTGTCAGCTAGGTCCACGGGCTACCGCCTTACATTAACTCTGCTGCAGTTGACTTTAGCAACAGCTAACGGTTCTTTAGCTAACGTACGTTAGGTAGGCTACAGCTGTACAGATATCTGATTGTTATTAATTATTTCAGTGGGTTATGTGATTATATATTGACAATTTTTACATTAAAAAGACTAGAATGTTTGAATTTTCATGTAAAATGGACTAAAATGTTTGAATTTGTGTTATTTTCATCCACTGTATGCTAATACTTTGCTGCAGCTGACAGATTATCGGTTCTTTAGCTAATGTTATTTAGTCTTAGTTGTAAATGGCATATCTCAGAGTAATGATTTAGCATTTCATAATTAATCTTGCAACTTAAATAACAGAGAAAATATATTTGATATTCTTTAATGCGTTTTGATGAAATTCAGCTGCGTCAGGGGTCGGTTTGACCATAACGTGCCGTTTTTTGGTCCTCCATGGCGCACAGTTGAAAACACCTGGAAAAACGTACCACACTGAGGGATGTGCTGCCTCCAGCCGTGCAGTGGGTGGTCAGCGTGGGCGCAGGCCCGGGCATACTCGCTGAACACCTGGCATACCACATCACCGCTGGGACCCGACCTTCAACAGGGTAACAAACAGAGAAGGACTATTTGAGTGGAGCCAGGAGAGGTGTGGCCATCGAGCCAGGTACGCTGAACTCAAACAAACAACTATCCACCAGCTGTGTGTCTCCATCATGGAGGGAAACTGGAGAATTGTCTGTTAATGAGTAAATCCTCCAACTAATCTCTCGATGAAAAGTTAGAGCTGAAAAGCTTTGTTGTAGTATCTGTGTATTAGTAATGTTATCAGTCAAAGTAAATCATCTGATAAGGTAAATTTGTTTCTGCACACTCTGTCTTGTCTTTAGCACTAGACTCTGTTCCAAATCACTCTGAGTTAACAGTAACAGACTGCCAGGGCTAATGTTACCCACTGAAGGAGTGCACGTTCAGGTTCATGGACCCGAGCCACCAAAAGACACAACCGAGAGAGCTGTGAGTGGGATTTTAAACCAGAAAGTGGTCAGAAACAAAAGACGCTCACAAGTCTGCTTTGTGGACAAAGGCAAAAATCCAAGAAACCTCACAACACACCTCAAGTGGCCGAAGACATACCAACAGTGTTCAAAGAAGAGCGAGGACCAACAACAACACCGCAACCAATGCAGAAAAACAGCCAGCAGATTTAAACACTGTGTCAACATACAGTCCACTCAGATTGGATACTAACATACGTCTGTGTAGAGTTAGCATGGTCATAACATGTTAAATCATGAACGAAAATTACTTTAATTACAATAAATTCATAAAAAATGCAGGAAGTGAAAGTAATTTGAAGGATAATAGGATTTAGTCCTCAGTCAAGCAAGACAATTGATTGGTATTCAACTGTACATCATCCATAACTGAATAAATGTTGCCTCTAACTGCAACTCTCCTGCAACCTAAAGTTACCCTCCAGTTTCCAGTCTAAAGTTCTGGATCAGAGCCCGGAGATGGTGCAGCCGACTCAGATTTCTAACTGAGTCAGCGAAGGGAAAACACATAAAGGGAAATGAAATGTGTTCTCATATTCTTTAAGATCAGAGAATTAAACAGCGGATTCAGCTCAGGGGGTTTAATTCCAGCCCGAAACACATCCACGGGTGTTTTCAAGTGACGATGATTCAAATGATTCATGAAATGCAGCATTCATGGTCCCCAGAAAATTATTTTGTTTACCCTCTGATCTTTTCTCTGAAGATGTTTTGGTCTCACTTTTGGAGAATTGTTATGTCGTCTGTCTTTGTATACAGCCAATGGAATTGGCCAAGCATTCCTCAAAAACAATCATCAGGACCAAATGAGGACAAGGTACCTCAACAGGTATGTCTGGACACACTGTTCTTACATGCAGAGGTCGTTGGAGCAGCTGGCCATGTAGGACAGCGGGCTGACAAATTCGTGGCAGCTCTGAAATGGTGGATCCAGCAGCATCGCGCACACCTCCTCCACTTTCTGCAGCCACGCAAAGACACAAAGAGTTTTTCACTTATTGTTCACTGTAGAAGGGAAGCCTCCAGATGTCTATCAGCCATCTTACCTGCAGGACATGAGCTTCAACAGCAGCACAGGGTGAAGGGAAGTCAGAAAGCACCATGGGACATCGGGCCTCATGTGGCTCCGCCTCCACCCAACTATTCCCAAACATTTCTATATCGTGAGTCAGCACACCTGGGAGAGAGAGGAAGTGTTTTTTTAAAAAAAAGGTCTGAATCACAACATCAAGGTCAACGGCAAAACAGACATCACATTGTAGATTTTTTGGTAATCTGACAAGTCGGATAAGAAGCATTTAGCCTTCCTTCCATAGTGTAGTGGTCATCACATCTGCTTTACACGCAGAAGGTCCTGGGTTCAATCCCCAGTGGAACCAGCCTTATCTCTGTTCTTAAACTTACAGTTCATCCATTATCAGTAATCCAAGCCATCATCAGGGTGGGGCTGGAGCCTATCCCAACTCACTGGATATTGAACCCCAAATTGCTCTGATACTACCATAACTTTGTCACCACATCATTGGTTTGGCTTTAGTCTTAAATAAACACTTCTCTGTGGTGGATTAGCCTGTAAAAAGCTTTGCAGAGGTTCCATGGTGTAGTGGTCATCACGTCTGCTTTACACGCAGAAGGTCCTGGGTTCAATCCCCAGTGGAATCAGAGCTATGACAGTAGGCAGTGAGTCTGAACTTATGTTACAATAAAGGTTTATTTCTGTCATTTTATCTATTAAACACAGACTGCATGTGATGCATTTACGTTTTTTTTGTCACTGAGGGAGTGTCTTTGAACACATCATGATATGGTTGATGAGATTACAATCTGTCTGGATGTGTGTACACACACAGTTTGTGTGTGTTCAGGTCTCACTGATTATAATCTGATCCACCAAGATGCTGGCTGAGGCAGGTGACGGGCAGATTTTGCAACTGATAACTGGATTTAAATGACTATATTTGTTTTAATGAGCATGTAACCAAGTTCATGATGATCTTTACCATAACTCGTCTTCAGGTCGTCCTGGACGTCGGCGTTGAAGTTCCCACACAGGCCGCATGTTCTGCCCACAAACTCCGGGCTGAGTTTGATGTAGACGGAGCCGCTGCGCCCTTCCCAAGCCAGCGTGAAGCCGTGCTGCTGCGTCACCAGAACGTACTGTGAGATCTGCTCCAGCTGCAGGTCGTGGATGTGATGAGGCAGCTGCAAACTGTAGACAGAGACAACGAGACATTCAAATAAATAATAAATCCTGAAAGACGGAAAAAGTGGGTGGTTTGTTGTGTTCTTGGCTGACCTCTGGCCTTTGAAGGTCACATTGGTGGCGAAAAGCCGAACTTCACCCTCCCATGGGAGGAAGAGGCTGACGGATCGCTGGCAGGTGTAAGGAGCCGAGCTACAGCCCGGGTCATTGTGGACCTGCAGCAAGATGCAACGTGGAAACGAAACCATTCATTAGGAACCAGATCTAACTTTTAAATGTCAAAATGTAAGCGATGCCTTGCATTATCGCTTTCAAAGGACCATACTGATGTTTTTTGATGATAGCCAGCAGATCAACTCTCAGTTTGTAGACTACAAAAGAAAATGTCATCCCACTTCTGTCTTAAATGTTCTGGTTGTCTTATATTTTTGTTACTAAAATTCTCCTTGATACCTGTATCAATGTACTATCAATAATAGTAATGCGTTCGGGTCTCTTCGTGTTCGGTTTGGTTTTCCCATACACAGATACAGTATCTGCTGCCTTTTCAGGGGAACAAAGTCCCGGTCTGTTGCAGATGCTTTCAAGGCATAGTGGGTAATTGCAGTATTTAATGGTAATTGACTCTAATAACCAGATAGCTTTCACTAATCTTCAGAGCAAATCTTTTCCTCAGGCTGAGACTGAACCACGCAGAAGTCAGAAAGGAGAGTGTGTTTTGGAGCAGGACGCCACCGAGTCCAAACTTTCCTCTACTGGAAGTGGGCGTCAAAGCGAAACCTTCTGGGCAGCTTTGAGTCTGGAGGATTTATTTCGCTCGAGTCTGGAATCACCTGGACGACGATGCTGGCCTGGGTGGTTTCCTCGCAGTCCCTCAGCAGAGTGTACGTACATCGACCGGGGAAGTAGTAGTAGAGGCCGTCGAATGTCTCGAAGTTGTACTGACCCCACGACCTGCACGTCATCTCCCTCTCGAAGCCAAGGTTAGGAACTGGAGAAAATAAATGACGATGAAAAAATTTCCAATCACTGACGTTCAGTCCAAGGAGTTTTAGAATCTTTACTTCACCCAAAATAAAGTAAAAACAGATAAAATTATGTCACCACACAGACAGTTTGTGCCAAAACTATGATTTTAGAACTTGATATGATTAACTAAATCAAAAATTGTAGTATTACGTGAAACAAACAAAGCCAGAACAGGTTGAGTCTCAGAGTTTAGTCCATGAATCCTCCCGGACAGCCTCAGTTTCAGTGACATTTCACGCTACGCTAAGTGTGGAGGAGTTTGATCGTCAGATTGGCCACCGCAGCATGACGTCAGGTTGTGTTTCTCCAACAGTCGAATCTGGTTCAACTTCTCCACCACAGGTCGCTGCGTTTATTTTTTCCCCCATTCAAATGAATGGGAATGGGCTGCAGGTCTGACGGTTAGGTCTGACTGGAGTCTTAAACTAGAGCTGACTTTACCTGTATGTAAAAAAGGCGAACAACGCTACTTCCAAAAACTCACATTTGACCTCATACAAATGCGATGAATACACCACATATTATTGATAATTGCACTATAACTAAAAGTAATGAACTGAAAATACTTTTCAGCCCATGTGTGTAAAAATAATTGGGGATTAATAAAGTAAGAAATATTTTTTATATTAATTCAGTTTCATCACCACAATTCTAAAGAAACGTTTGTTCATCTTTAGTTTCATGTGGTGGAGATAACCCCTCTGCTGCAGTTCACATAATCTCATTTAAAACATTTAAAATGACTCAAATATCAGGTGTGCGTTTACCTGTCTGACATCTGTGTCCAGTGGCCTGATACAAGCTGCAGTCACATGAGTCCGACTGAAAACACTGACCTCCGTTCAGGCACGGAAACGTGCACGGCTCTGCGGAGAGAAAACGTCATTTCATCGCTTGGTATTTCACCTGATAAAGGTCTGATTGAAAGATAAAAAAAGATCATTTAGTGTCTCACAGGTAAGAAGGTTTCTTTAATGACCCATAAAATTAACTATAAGTATCTGCAGGTCACGACATTAAGGAAAAAGTCACCATCTGTCAGCAGTCATATGGAGCTGTGGGGCCCCAACAAACGTTCCAGTCACTGAACGCACCACCAAACACCAAACGATGGCTCCTCATCCTGCAGTAACACCATCTGCTCAGTGGGCTTACAGCTTGTCTGCCCAGTCAGCCACGTCCCACACAAGCACAGGTAAAATACAGGGGTTTGTGGGGGGAGGAGGGACGGGCTGATGAATCAGATAAAAGCTATTTTCCTCCTGTTCACTCAGCGAGGGGGAAGTTAAACAGAGGGCTCACTTGTTGCTCTGGTTAAAGCCACATTATACAACTCTCTGGCACTTCGGAAATGGCATGGAGGTAAACTATCTGAAGACTCTGGACTCTTTAGACAGAACAGCTGTCAGGTTTGCAACGCTTTACCCCAAAGAGACAAAACAGATAATGATCGGAGTGTTTTCAGGACAGAGCGTTCATTCACATCAACACATAGTTTCGGACAAACATTCAGTGTTGGCCTCTGAGGCATCCCCATCTCAGGTCCCTTTCAGATACAAAGCGGCAATGGCAGCACCACGCTCATTAGCACCAAGCCCATTATTTTCAATGGCTTACATCAGTGCGCTATCGACCGAGGTTCAGACATGTTGAACTTTGGATGCAGTGAACATGTCTGAACCACAATTCTTTACCTTTATCCTTAAAGTCCATGTAAAGTCAGAATAAATGTGTGTTCTGAGTTTGTCAGACCAAAGAAGAAAGTGTTATCAACCACCCAGCCAAATTTTAATGATTAAAAATATCGCCATGTTTATGAAATCAGGTGTCAAAATCAGGTAAAAATGAATTCTCAGATCCAGGACTGTGGGGGCGTGTCCTCTAAAGACACTGTGGCCACGCCCCCCCACATGAGCAGTCGAGCGGCCATTTTGTAGCGACTGAAACGTGTCAGAGGAGTTCAGAAAATGACACGACTAACTCTGAAACACTGAATTCATCTCTATCTCTCTGCTCAGGGTGGCCTCAGCGTGTCATCGAGCCGCCCTTTAAGGACCGCCCACAAAATCCTGAGAATGAAAACTGGTGAAAAACTGTTTGAACCTCTAACTCCACATTTCAGTAAGATATAAGTCTTTTCACATGTTTTCAGCAAATATTTCACAACATATTTAATGTGTTTTGAAAGAAATCTGCCTTTACACGGACTTAGTAGTTATTCACTATCTCACAAAATGAATACTTTGTTGTCAACAGTTACCAACAAGTATCATGTTCATTTTCTCACGTTTAAACCAAAATAAATTTAATGAATTAAGCAAGTTACAGTTGATTTTGTAGTGACATCTGGATCTTTCATATTGCGTCCTGACAGATCTTGACCTCCCCAATGTGGCTACACCTAAATCTAAATCACACTGTGTCTTTCTAAACTGAAATCAGAACAATACATTATGGTTTTATGACTAGCCGGAGCTGTGTGCTCTAACTATTTCGTGGCGACGAACACGATTGGGTAAAGAGACAATAAAACCACAAATTGTTGTTTTTACATCTCAGTTGTTGTACAGACTAAACCAATCAGATATGAAGTCTTTAGATGTGTTGGGAGGAGGCACATTCTTTTATTTTTGGACAGAGCCAGGCTCGCTGTTTCCCCTGGTTCCAGTCTTTGGCTTCCCCCAATAGTAGTCTGAAAAGGGTCAAAGCAAACACCAACACCAGATCCTCCCCACAGATCTGAACCGGGGACACTGAGAATGGCAGTGCTCAAAGCGATACAGCATGCACCAACTTTGACCTGGATTCTCTAATTTTCTATTTTTGACACAGTGGGTTTAACTTTGAAGTGTGAGGGATAAAGACAGTAAAATTAAAGTCTGAAGTTTCTTCTGGTTTCATCAACCTGGTTTGATTTCTGATGATTTCTGCCCAGATTCAACATCCATGTTGTCTTTTTTAAACGTACCTGGAGTCCTGCGAAGCTTTGACCTCAGGGCTTCCTTCGCCTGCCTGGTTTGCAGTGAAACATTGACCGGATGTTCATCTGGAAAGGCTCCGTTGGCCTCCATGTTTCCTTGAGATGCTGAACCAGGTGATGATTGGTTTGATGGCACTGAGCTGGTCAGGGATTGGTCAGATGATGTTTTGTTCGGCTGGTCATGTGACATTATGCTGGACGATATTTGGACTGATGTGTTAGCTGTTATTAAAGTATCTGAATGATTAGAAGATACTGAGGTGAGTGATGATTGGTTTGATGTTTTTATGCTGGGTTCTGATTGGCTCAGCTGTGTTTGGCTGGATGCTGATTGGCTAGATTTTGTAGTATTGCCCGGTGGATGATCAGATGTGGCCTTGGCTGACGCACTGCTGACTGGCACTGTGTTAGTTGGTGATTGGCTGGTTGGTGATTGGCTGGCTGTTGTTGAGCTGCCTAATGATTGTTTTAGTGATTGAATGGAGGCTGCTGTAATATCTGGTGATTGGCTGGTTGATGTTGACGTTGTGGTGGTTGGTGATTGGTTGGATGGTGTTGTGTTACCTAGTGATTGGCTGGCTGATGCTATGTTTGCTGGTGTTTGGCTGGTTTGTGTTGTGCCTCCTGGTGATTGGCTGGCTGACGCCGTGTTGGTTGTTGATTCCCTGGATGGTTCAGGGCTGGTTTGTGATTGGTTGACTTTTGCAGTCTTGGTTGCTGTTTGATTGGCTGGTGTTGTGCTGTTTGCCGATAGGCTGGATGATACTGTTCTTGATTGTGTTTGACCAGACGGTGCAGATGATTGGTCAGAGTTGAGGGTCCACAAGGACGTCGGTGTCCTCTCTGGAGTACTGGAGGACGTCTGGTTGGACGCGGCGGTCCGGCTGACCAATGATGTGTTGGTTTGTACAGCAGCTGTCGCCTGGAGGTCCTTCAAGGAGAGAAACTGAATCATTTCAGGTATTTCATGCAACATTTACAACCATTCGGTCACAATGTCATAATCTGATCCTGCCTAGAAATGTTTCAGAGTCTCTTCCAACCAAATATATTAAATCTGAGTCTTGGCACTGTTTGGCAAAGAGAGGAAGGCGCCAATTCCAGAAAACCAAAGTCCTTGTAATGCACTCTGATTCCTTTAATTAATCCCATGAGTTTCATATAATATAGTGCAAATCTGGAAAAACAAGCTCAGCTCTCAGGTAACAGATTAATAAAGATTTGATTAAAACCTAAGACACTTAAAGCTTTTCACAATTCTGTGTTTTGTTTGAGGCAAAAAAATTCCTCCCAGAATTACGCTGGTTGTTGCCAAAAAGCCCCCCAAAAAAAACGAGTCCCCAAGTTGTTGAGGATGTAACCGAGGCAGCGCTGGGAAAAGAAGAGGCTCGAGAGAAAAGAGCTGTCATCCAGCCTTCATTAACAACTCCTCTATGACTTCCAACTCGGCTTTCCCATCCAGGTAGATGAACTCCACCCCCTCCTCCACCTCCACCTCCACCACCATCATCAGCCCCCAGTGTGTTTTCCCATTTTGTGTGTTTATGGAGGCGATTTCTGAACTAAAATGACAGTTTATCATGCATTAAAAACACCAGGTTTTGGAGGCTGTTTCAGAGGAATAAAACTCTAAACATGTGGAATATTTTTGCATGAAAACTGTCAGATATTGAGCAGAAAACATAAGATAACCGCAGCTTTGATTTTTAAATATTGGCCGTCAGTCGGACGTTGTTTCTCTCTGGATACCCGAGCTCTCGACCCAAGGCTTTCATCTCAAAGAGTAGGAACAAAGCAGATGGCAAGGGTGAAGGTTAGAGTGGGTGGGTATGAGGTGGTGCGTGACTATGAATTATTAATCACTGATGAGTATCAGGAGAGATCGAGACCGAGCGGGTCAAACACAAAACGTTGACCCAGATGTCAGGACGCATTGATTGAAGTTCAGAGATGTGACGTGAGATTAGATCCGCTCTCTATACCTGCGACCTGCGACCTGAGCTGCTAATTGCTTTGTTTGTTTACATCCTCCTATAGTTTGGACCGGATTCACACGCCTCTCCGAAGCCGGGACAAAAAAAGAAGGGGAGCGACCACATTCAAGGCTGATGGAGGCTCTGATAGACGGAGAGGGAGACAACAGACCGGCTACTGTATATTCCTGCTGGGACCGACTCACATGTCTGTTTCCGAAGGAACAAATGTCACCGTGGAGGAATCTTAACTTTTATATATGATGACGTACCGGGACATGTAGGTTCATATCTTTATGTGTCATCGAGGTTGTTTCAGCCTGAGTGGCCTCGTGGGAAGTTTATTCATGGATTTAAAGGACATGCAACATGTGATTTTGTTTGTTTGGTTTATGCAATAAAAACAAAATAATAACTTTGAATTAAATCTTAAAACTGCAGGTGACGAGGCATTTATCTGCATCTATATAATCCTATACAGAGAATATTTGTGTTGTATATATGTACTCCTATGCATACATTGTTATGATGAAGATTATGCTGTAAAACTTGGGATACATTATTAGCATAAAAGCTTCTCATGATGTTCTTGTCTTTTCTGTCTGTTTTGGTGTGAGCGTTGCAGATTGTTTTTTGGGGGTGATCTCCGGCTGTGTGTTCGCCGCCTGAAGCAGCTCCATCAGCATCAATGATCAATGCGGCTGCCTACCTGCCCTCCCTGGGAAGCGGTGTCCCATTTCTGCTGCTTTATCCTGCTGCTCCCGCTGCTGGGACAGAGAGAACAAGGAGAGGTTTGTTCACACTGCGGCGTTTACCCCCACCCCAACTGACACCGCAAAAAAACCCACCACCACCAACCGAGAACCAAAGCAAAGCACCAAAAAACCAAACAACAACCCCCTCCCACCCAAAGAAAATCATCATCATCCGAACCATCACTGTCTGCTGCTGACACAAGTTCATCTAAATCATGCAGGGCTGCAACTAACGTTCATGCAACATCCATTTAATCTGCAGAATATTTTCTCAATCAGCTGTCAAATCAATAAAACGTCAGAAAAATGTGGCTCCAACTCCCAAAACCCAAAATTTAGATAATTTGTACAACCAACAGTCAAAAAAACTAAAATTTCTTTCCCATTTAAAAAAAGCAAAAATCAATTTTTAATTTTATTTATTTATTTATTTGCCATTTTTGCTTAAAAATTACGTAGAATATGAGTTGATTATTAAAATAGTTGCAGATTAATGTTCTGTTTACGGACTAATTGATTAATCGGCCAATTAATTCAGACCTTGTTCCAAAAATAGCATGCTTTGGATATTAAAACTGTTATTTGAAATAATTAGAAATGATACTAAATGGAAATAAAACACATAAATAAATAATACAAAAATAAATAATAATAATAATAAATAAATAAAATAATACATATAAAATACATATAAAAGCAAGTAAACACATGTAAAATGAATAATAAAGACAAAATATAATCATAACAACACTATATAAATATAAAAAATGAACTCACTTATTAAATTCACCCCAGTTAGAAATGTTCACTCTGTCAACACCCCAGGACAGATGCGCTGAAATCAAGTGAATAAATAAATTAATTAACAATAACAGATAAAGTTAATTTGGCTCAAATAAAAACAAACAAATAAACTGAAATTAAAATCCAAAGTTTAATTAAAAGGTTTGAGCTGAAACTTTCCTTTCCTCATTTTACTCTCAAGTTAAAAAAGAACGTTTAACAAACGTCAAACAAACATTAAACAAACTGATTTTCTGTCATCTACCTGCACACCGCGGTCTCGTGCATGCCCGCCCTCCCCTCGCGCAGACTCACCTTGATAAATTAGGATAAAATACACAGATAATAAGTGAAGCAGCCTTCTCCAGCCTCGTCTTAAATAGGGATCCATTCGTGGTTCGCGGATCCGCAGTCAGTCGGGTTTGGACAGCATCACCTGGTGAAAAGCCTCCGGCTGGACTCCCGCTGCTCCCTGCGCTGCTCCATCCGGCTCATCCCCCGAGCGGCCCGCCGCGCGCCTCAAGAACCGATGCACCTGCTCATTAACATAAAATATGCACAGGTGGGCGCGCGGGTGGGCGGGGCTCGAGACGAGGAGTCAAACACACACGCACACACACACACACACACACACACTGATCTGCTGAAGATGACCTGCGGTGATCATCAGACAACAGAGACACTTCAGTCTGCAGTGAGTTTGATTTAATGATGATTAGATGAATTTAATCCAGCTGTGAGGTGATCTGTGTCAGGCTGCAGCTCGTAAGAGTCTAAACGAGACTTTTATTAAAGAAGAAGAATAAACACACCTGTAAAGAGCTACCTGAACCTGACAGGAACCACGAGGACATGAGGACATGAGGACAGTGCCCCTCTGTGGTCCACAGACGGAGCATCACAGCAGTGTGAGGACAAAAACACACCATGAGATGTGAACACAGCAGAGAGCAGGAGAGCATCCTTTAAGAGGCAGAAACATGGAGCAGAACCCAGATCATGGTGGTCAGACGTCAGCCGAGACGGGTCGGGTTGGAGAGGGAGAGACACTAACAGAATAATAATAGAAGTGTGGTTACACAAGATGAATCCTCTGTTCTTCTTCTTCAGCAGAAAATCACGTCCAGGTGAAAAAAAAAATTCGTTGTTTTCGTCACTACAAATGAAATTAAATATTTTTTCCACATTTTCTCGAGATTAATCTTTTTTTTATTCCTCAGCAGTAAATCCAGATGTGCTTCACATCAAAATGAGAGTCTGCACAATAAAGATTGTTACAGTTTTAATCATGTGAAATAAATTTGATGTATTTATGAAGTAAAAATGAAAAAACTTGAATTCTGGTTGATCAGCTTCACTTTGTGCTCTCTGATGAATCTCTTTAAGTTTAACGATCTTTATTTTTTATTTATTTCAGCTGGTTTAATTATATCAAAATGAAATTTGACTTGAAAGATTTGTCCACATTTCTGCATCCTCTCCTCTTGATCATCATCGATTTGTACAATGACCACATGGAATAACTCATGGACTGCTGCTCTGTATGTGTGTATGTGGATGTATGAGCTGTTTTTATCTATTTTTTAAAGTTAATTTAATTAAATAATAATAATAATATATTAAATAAGTTAACATGAAATACAGGGAAAGAAAATAAAAGACAGATTTAACTTAAGAAAAGACTGATAAATCTCTTTTATTTTAATCTTTTTCATTCATTTTAAGGCTGTTTGATGAGTTTTAAACTGTTTGTATCATCTCAGATATTTAAGGTGCAAACAGAGAACCCTTCATCTGTCCCCTCTCTGTCAGGTGTCCTCCTCATGGTTGTTGTCCAGACCGTGACGACCTGATCTGAACCTGAACGTCCTCATACCATCACGAGGTGACCCCGGCCTGACCAGCTGCATCCAGACTCGTATTAGCATGTGAAAGTCAGAGGAAACGCTTCCTGCGTCTGTCTGTCTGTCTGCTGTCCGAGTAAAAAGGCCTTTGACTGACTGAAGCCCTCAGAGACCCCGACGGGCTTTGTGTCGGCCAGCCAGGAGGTGTCTGCTTTCATAAATGGAAACAGGACCAGGAGAGAGGAGGAGGAGGTGGAGGAGGACAGGATGGAGCGAAGGTTTAAGACGAAACGTTTAAAAAACGTGGCAGTGACTTCTGATTTGTTTGAGCGATAAGTCTGAATCTCACACACACTCCTGCAGCTCCTTGTCTTCATGGGCGTGGAAACTGAAGCATCCCTCTGAGGTTTACAAGTCTTCACACACTCCCACACACACACACACACACACACACACTCACACTGTACTGGAAACCTGGCGCCTGCTTTGTCCCCCGCAGACTGCTCATTAAAGCTCCCATGAAATGACTGATTGTTTCCTGTCGATTTTTGTGTTTCTGCGTGATATTAGATGTTGCTGCACGGCTTGAAGAGCAAATCTGCTGTTACTCCACCTCAGTACTGAATAAATTTAAAGCAACATTATGTAGAAATTGGTATTTTTGTGATTTAGTGCGCTCAGTTCGAGAGTGTAATCCCACCGTGGACTAATGTCTGCATCTGTCCTCCTCCACAGACACTCAGGAACTCTTTGGTCCTTCTGGACATCAGGCTGAGTTCTGGACATTTTGCTCAGTTTGCACTACCTCTGCTCAACGTCGTAACTTTTTCATTTTCCACATTATCTAATTTAATTGTTTATAGTTTCTGACTATATTTGTAGTTCTATTTTTATTTTTTCTATTTGTAAAAATCTTTGCACGTTTAATTTAAATCCAGATTGATCTTAAAGGTTTGTTTTAATGTGTTTACTGTGTGTGGATTTCCCTCTGGATTAATAAAGTATATCTAATGAACTGAATTTACATCTCTTCTTTTGTGAAGTCTGTCTGCAGTAAAGTGGCAGGAAACATGCTGAACACGTTCTAACATCTACCCAACTCCAAAGAAAAAGACAAGAGTCGACACGTCGACCTGTTCATGGTCTTATTTATGAATTCATAACCATGTGTGTACACAGAGGAGTGAGAAACAAAGTACATGACTGTTCCTAACCAATACAATGCTGATCCACGTGGAAGCTGAGAGTTTAATCTGACTCGTTACCTTCAGATAACGACTTCGGTATCGTGGTACGTGTTTTAATTAAACGTGTTTTTCAAAAGATCATCTGAATCTTCTCAGTCGGAGCTGCTCTCCTCTCGGGATGGAAACAGCAGCAGGACAGAGATGTGCAAATTAAATTTATTGAAGTCATAATCGATGCGTCCCATCAAGTCGTGAGCTCAAGATAACGAGACAAAAACAAACACCTGTCCGTCCTCGCAGCTTCTGTGTTCAAATCAAAGGCAGGTTCTTCCACAGGCTAAAAGACTGACAGAGAATCACATCTTGAAAAAAGCTAAAACTGCTATCTACACCAGGGAATTAAAAATGCATAAATATATACACAAAGAGAGTATTTTCTGTTCATGAATGATAAATCCACCCTTTGAAAGACACGTTTGAAAGAAGATAGCTGTCAGAAAAAGTCGAAAACATCAGAGTATGTACAGAATGTAAAGTTATCTGCTGTTTCTTTTAGTGCATCAGGCGACAAACGGAGGAGGAGGAGGAGGAGGAGGAGGAGGAGGTGTGTGTTTGTGAGGAGAACCTCGTCACTGGATGGAAATTAAATCCACACAAACTGACATGAATCAAAAGGATCGCCCGTCTTTGTTCCTTTGAGGAACTTCCACTGCTTTAACTTTTTTAGACTTAAGACGATGATCTTAAGTGAAACAGCAGATGAACAGAGGACTGAACACCCCTGTATTCAGTGTGTGTGCATTCGTGTGTGTGTGAACTCAGTGATCTTTGGATTGAGAGTCCTGCACACTGATTTTTGGCATGCTGGCGTTATCTGGGCCGGTGGTTGGCGAGCAGGAAGTCCTTGTCTTTGCAGGTGAGGCAGAGTTTGAGGTTCCTGAGCGAGCCGCCGGCGGAGTAGAACGCCCAGACGCCCATCAGGAACAAGATGACGTAGGTGGGGACCAGGCTGGCGACGTATTCGGGGTTCTGGAAGGTCTGCAGGAGGAGAACGAGAAGCGGGAATCAACACAACACATGAAGAAAAGCACCCGATCATGCCCTCGTCCCTTCACCGTCAGCGACACTCACCAGACAGGAAACGGTGAGGTGGCTGATGACGACGGCAGCCACCGCCCACCAGCGCTGCTTCTCGCAGGCGTCAAAGAAGACGACGCCCCAGAACATGTGAAGCAGGATGATGGCCATCGTCATGAAGGCTGAAAGACGGAGGAGGAGTCTGTAAAGTCACATTTCTGCTTCTACACCTGTTAGTCATGTCCTACATTTCCCAGAATGCCTTTGGCCCCACAGGGAAGAGTGGGAACATTTCAAATTAAGTTTTCTTTGAGTATTGAGAGCCAAGCAGACTCATTATGTCATGACACAAAGTCTATGAATGATGTTGATATGTGAGTTTAATCGGATTCAGCATTTTTGGTTCTTGTGAGACACTGAGAAGGCGAGTGGACGTCATCTACATGTGTGGTTCCCACCCTATAAGATAGAGAAGGAGGTGTGATAAGGTGGGAGTGATTTTGCTGGTGACACGCCAAGCTAGGGTTGCAAAATTCTGGGAATTTTCATAGTTGGACACTTTCCAGGGGAATTAACAGGAACTTATGAGAATAAACAGAGAATTTACCAAATTTAAGGATGGCCCTATAACAGGTAACTTAAATATAGTAATACAGGGAAATATATTTTAGCATAATCTTGACTAAAACAACCATATTTCATGGAGGAACACTTGAATATCTGCTATCACATGCACATAGCACGCTGCTTACTGCAGGGCTATTGAGGCCACGCCCCCTACAGGTACAGGTGATTTCTGTACTTGGACCACACTTTAGAGCCCAGAGCACACAGAGACTATTGAAGACACAAATTTGAGCTTGTGGACTACATTATATTGCTCAATAAAATGATTCAAACTTGATAAAGTTCTACTTACAAATAAATCTGTTTGGATATGATACAGTTTGTTTAAATTATCCCCAATTTACAGTTAATTCCCATTAATTTCCGATCACCACCAGGCTCTGTAAGGGCTCTGTAAGGGCATAGGGTGACGGAGTGCTGCATCACATGACCTGACCTCCACAATCACCTGAACTAAACCCAACCGAGATGTTCTGAGATGAGTTGGACCACAGATGGAAGGAACAGTAGCTCATCATACAAGGGAACACCTTCAAAACGTCTGGAAACATTCCAGGTGACGACGTCATGAAGCTGATTTCATAGTTTTAATCTACGCTGTAGAAAAACCATTGAAAGAGAAGTCGTGTCCAAACTTTTGCCTGGCACCATAGTTTGTGTAGGACAAACAGTACAGGCTGTAGCTGTCCAAACACTTTGAGTACATTTCTGTGGTTACCTGATGACAGGAAGTAGTGCTGCGAGTCTCCGTGGATCCCCACAGTTCCCGGGCCGACGGAGTCCGCCAGGATGTTCACCACCGAGAACGCTCCGCTCATGAAGCCGAAGCCGAGGCCGGACACTGAGACAAAACAATGACAGGAGTGTTTTATTCCACTGGAAACTGACTGATGCATCAGGACAGTACAGAAACTATAAATACGTCTTTGTGGAGATTCAGGTAATTAAAAATGAAGCTGCAGTCACAGACAGATGCTGACTCTTTCAAACTCCAGGCCTAAAGTCACAGATCGTGATGTGACGTGCAGATTAACGTTACCGTAGGCGAGCTGCCGTATGGAGATCGGCATGGTTTCCTCCTGACTGAGAGCGAGGAGGCCTTCATTGGCTTTCCTGCAGGAAAAAAAAAACAAAACAAAAAACACACAAAAACATCAGTTTTAGTCCCGAGTGAACCTCACTGTGAGCTATAAACAAGAACATCAATAGGAAATATGTATGTCAGTGAGTGAAAGACGATACGAGCTGCAACAATAAACCTCAAACAGAAAAAGACCGAAACTGGAACAGACCGGCACAGATTGACACCAGAGTGGGCAAACATGGTGGGAAACTATTCGTCAGGGTGTGATGACGATGATGGGAGAGTTAAGGAGTTAGATCTTTGTGGCGAGATGACTTAAAGGGATAGTTCAGCTATTTTAAAGTGTAGTTTAAAGGGAGCAGTGGTTGAGTGACATAGACAGTGAATGAGAGTGAGAGAGCGCTGGTATCAGGACAGCCAGTAACTCAGAGAAATAAAGTTATTTTCTGGTTGTTTTGTAGCTGTTATGTTCATCACAAACAGACACACACCACTTACACAGCAGATCAGCTGTTCAGGACAGGAAGCTGACTGAAACTGAATGGTGTGTGCTTGTTTTTCTGGTTCGATCTGCAGCGTCAGGTCGGTTTGTGAGTAGAAATATGGAAGTTGTACGATTAATGCCAAAGAAAAAAGTTGTCTGACGGCGAGGAAACGCTGTGGAAACAATCTTAATGTAGTGTACACGTAAGCCGATTTTGATTTGATGATTTCTTTTGAGGCGACCGAGCGACTGTTGTGTTGTTGATACCTTTAAGAAGCTGCTAAAAACTCATCAGTGTATTCAGCAGTTTGTCCTGTTTGTTTTTTGATTCTTTGTCAATCATTCAGCATTTTTTTAACCTTTCCTCAGTTGTGTTTATTATAATTTATTAAGTTATTTACATCAAACTTATCCGTAAAATCAAAACCAATAAACAGAATTTATGAAAAAAGGACTCAGACGATCATCTCGTCATCACTGAAGATCAGCTGCTCCACCTTCAGTTTTCATCTTTTTTTTAAATTTAAAAATCACATTTTTCTTCTAATATTGACAATTTTATAAATGTAGCAACCATCAGGTCCTGATTCCATTATTGTTAATCGATTAGTTGAAAATTAATCTGCTATTTATTATTTAATCTGGTTCTAGCCTCTCAAATATGAATGTTTGCTGGTTTTCTTTGTTGATAATGGATTCAATATCTTTGAGCGTTTGTTTTGAGGATTGTTGAAACGTTTTCTGGCATCACTTCACTGAAAACTGATATCATCACGATCATTTTACATTTAACGGACCATTATTAAATATATCAGCCGCAGGCAGAAAGTTATTTCCAATTATTAAATTCCTGGTGAAGTTTACGGTTACAGTGCACTCGCGTTATTTCTGCACAGTCAGGTTTATTGTCAAACTGCCTCATACAGTACAGATACCGATATTCTTGTGCTCTGTGTCGACATGTAACCTTTAATATCATCATGCCTCAGTGTTGGCGCATGCAGTGCAATAAATCCTGCACACTTCAGGCCTCAGTGTTGGTTTAGTGCAGTAAAAAGCAGCACGGGTCATTTGTTTGACCTCAGATAACTGGATTATAAAACTTTGGTGGCCTCTAGTGGCTGCTGACGCTCACTAACATTAACTGTGTGTCCCATTTCCAGACTACAACCTAAAATCAAATCAGGACGTTCATGTGCACAAAGCAAACAGACCAAATAAATCTTTAGTTTGCCTCCTCTTTGTGAGGTTTGAATGGAGTCTTAAGTCAGTATCTAGTGTGCACACAGCAACAAGTAAGTTTAGACAGAACATGACTGACTCCAGTGACAGGTACGATGGAAATATGATTAATAACCAGCGACTCACTTGAGCAGTTTGTAGTAGGCGAAGCGGAAGGTTTCCTGCAGCAGGACGGACAGCACCACGCCGAAGATGAGGAGACCTTTCTGCTGCGCCGCGCTGTCTTTGTTACTGATCTGGACCGAGATGAACCAAACCAGAGAGGACAGCAGTAGAGACACGAGCCAGAAAAACGCTCTGAGAGGGAAAAACAAGAGAGACACGGTTAGTTTATGACGTGAACGAAGCTCAGGAACCGTCAGCACCCCGAGGGGATCCTCATGTCTGATAACACAGCTCCATGTTGATTTCCAGATGTACGCTGACCTGTTTATGGTTTACAAAGCCTTCATAAATGTCTGTGACTTGCTGCCTTAGACGCTAAATAAACACTCAAAAGTAGGTGATTCCCTCAGGGCGTTCACTTTTGGACAGGCGGTCCATTTTTGGCTCCAGGATCAGATAAAAACCAGATTTAAGGCTCGCTGAGCAGGACACGACGGGACATGAATGATTCATTACCACTGACATCATGAGGCAGGACACTGAGAGAAAACCTACAAAATAAGATGAACTTTATCTCATCTGTGGCATCAGCGCCGGTCAACAATGTGTTTTATAGAAACTTTTACAACTCTGTGTCTGATTGCTTTGTTCAATGCCCCATATTAATATTAATAATGTATTTTCTTCATGTCATTCTGTCGTTGTGTTTTATTAGATATCTCCTGCAGTGCTCTGCCTGTCCTCAGGTCATCACATCACGCTGCAGCACGCTTCATTAGTCACATTAAATGGAGTCTTTAATGAGGCTAATCACACCCCGCTGTTAGGCGTTAGCTCCTGCTGCAACTCGTGTCGTGGTTCATTCTTAGTTAAACAATAATAATAAAAAAAATTAGATATGAGAATAAAATTTAAACTCTTTATCTAATTTCCCATGTGTCAGCTGTTCTTTCCAGGTTTTCCAGGACGCGTGAGACGAGTAAAGAAGATGGAAACTAAACCTGAAAGAGCAGGCTGTCCGATAATGGAAGCTGGTAGCGGTAGCTCGCTAGTTAGCCGTTAGCTCGGCAGCTAGCCCCGTTAAAAGCCGTTTTTTGTTGAATTAAAGGCGGCAGCAGCGTCTGTGTCTGCCCGCTGTGATGGCGAGGAGCTACCCATCACCTCCACCCTGATGGAGACACACTAACTCTCACCCTGCGATGAGGAAGATGACCCTCAGCGGCTCCCGGGCGATGGTAAACAGGAACAGAGCGATGGCCGGGCCGAAGGCGATGAAGGTGCAGCCGAAGAACACCGCGGCCGTCATGATGGCTCTTTGTGCGGGGGGAAAGTCAGCAGTCAGCGGCCAGCAGCGCGACCCAGGGCGCCTTGTCTAACTCCGACACACGGTATGTACCGGGTTTCTGTCGGTAAACCGGACAAACGTTCAGCCTGCCGCCGCCTGTACTGTGCTGAGTTACTTCCCTCTTCAACACACACACACATACACACACACTCACACACAGGCGTATCACACGGTCCGCTGCTGACGTCACAGCGCCTCACGTGACCCGGGAGAGGGAGGGGGGTGAAAACTTTATTGAAAAAAATAAAATAATTTATTTAAAAATAAATAATTACACACACATTATTATTATTAATAATAATAATAATAATAATAATAATAATAATAATAATTAATTAGTCATTCATTCAAGGCTATTTAGCCTCCTCTGGTTTCTCTGATACCCAGTTAATTTAATTTGTTTTCTCAAGCTCTAAATATCATTATGTTGAAATAACAAAATGCTGTTATCCTGGAGATAAAAAGAGGGTTTTTCTTATTATCTCATTATCTGTTTCCAGATAATGACATACTAATTTAAGATTCGAAAACAAAGACATAGTCCAGTATAATAAATCATTTTAAAGGTCCAGCGGTAAGATTTAGGATTATCTATTAGCAGGAATGGAATACAACATTCAGCAGCATGTTTAATCAACCTGAAAATAAGAATTATTTTGTTTTTGTTGTGGGCTTGCAGGAGAGGGGTCCTCCACGGAGCCATTTTTCTAAAGAAGCCCTGAGCAGCCAAACCAAACTCTGATTTAGATATTTTGCTTTTTATGTAACATCGCAGTCTACATGTTCAGAAGGGGAGGCTGAGGTGAGACACAGAGTATTTAGTTGGTTATAGTCTGCAGCTTCATTGCTAGGTGCTATTAAATTCTACACTGGACCTTTAATGTGTTCATCCTTTTTCTGTTTCACCATTTATTGAATTATCGTCATGAAACACACAAAAGCACCACATGATTTATTCTTTTTATCATTTATACAACTTTCCAACAACATGGACTCATACATTAACACAGAAATGAAATGAATGACGCTTGGTCAACAGCAGAACACATGTTCAAGCTTCTGTCTCAACATCTTCTTCCCGCCCAACTCCGCCCTATCTCAACGTTCTTCCTCCAGTCGCCTGTTTGTTTCTCCTGAGAGACAGCAGACAGTTCAGTCAATGCAAGGTTAAGTCTTTTAATAATTAATCTACTGTCCTTCCGTGTTCCACCTCTCTCTTTCAGCTCCTTCTTGACCTGCTTCAGGTTGGCTCAGGTCCATGGACACTTTATGTTTGGAGCCCAGCAGAGCTGCCAGCATTATGTCGGCCGACATCCTGCACCTTCTTCAGGGTCGGCTTCTTAAACTTCCTCTTCAGGTCCTGGAACCATCAGCTTCAGGTCGTCGATCTGAGAGAACACAGTTACAGATGAGGTCTTCAAGATGCCCTGAGCTCAAACCTGCATTAAAGACCACACTCCACCCGTAGACAAAGTGGCACTGGCGTTCTCCTTTACCAGCAAACTTTAGCAGACGCACTTCTTGTTGGACTTTTTCACTTGATCTCCATGTCAGACGCTCCTCATCCACCAAATCAATCTGCTTGTGAAGCTCGCAAAGCTCCTGGGTGATGTTGTACACAGGATGAGAAAGAGAAGAGATGGAAGCACGTAACGCTTACGGCACCAAGTCACACACCACCAACTATTTCTACCTGATTTTGGTGAAATCCGATCATATTTTATGGAGAAAATGTTTTCCTTGGTTTTCTCCTCCTTGATGTCCTCCGGCTGCTCCAACTCAACTCTCTCTCTGTGATTTACAGAGTTTATGATGGACAGTGAAGTAAAACTGCTGACAACTGTAGCTGTTAGCTCATGTTAGCTCAGTTTGTTAGCTGGGCTGTCCAGACTGTGAGCTCAGAGCACTGGGGAGGGTTAGTGTTTGTACCACAGGCGTTTTTGGACCACCGAGGAAGAAGAGGTTTTCAAGGCACTGCTCAGATGGAGAGCAGACCCGCTGTCATGCCAGAACCGAGCTAAAAGCAGGCAATGTAACCAGTGTGAGCTAAAAAGAAGTTCTGTAGAGCTGAGAGGAAATGACGTAGTCATAATTAACAATTGCTGATGTATAAAATATTAATGAATGCAGCTTAAATTGAACATTTTGTACTTTGTGTTTGTATTATTGATTCATGGGTTTATTTCATGTTATAACTCATATGAATATAGTAGTATAGAATACATATGTAGAGCAGCAGGGAGGACATAAAATCGCCCTTCTCTGCTGTTCATACTGTAATGGAGGTGTGCATTTCCAGCTGAACTGAGCAAACCTCAGATGAGATGGATTCTTGTTTCTGTCTGACAGCAGCTGGTAAAAGGACACGAGAGACTTTAGAGATTCAGCTAAACTAAATATAGAAGTGTGTGTGTGTGTGTGTGTGTGTGTGTGTGTGTGTGTGTGTGTGTGAAGAGTGTTCTAGGGGATTTTGTAGTCTGTGGTCTGGGATTAAAAAGCACTCATCTGAACTATAGTATAAAACAATTCTGTTTTTCTGTTTGTTTTCCCATGAGGTGAGTACAAGGCCCTTAAGTGAGCAAACAAAAACACAATCATTGTGTTTGTTAAAACAATACAATGTGTTAGTTCATTACATGACTGGTCTCCACCAGTCCAGCTGATGGAGGTTTATACCTGAGCTCCTGCAATGCACCCTGGGACGGAGAGGGCGGGCAGTTCTCTCCATGTACTTCATCTTCCCTTCGTTCTCTGCGCTCCTCCTCCAGCATCTTCTCTCCCGATCTGCAGCAGCAAGCCTGAGGGGAAGAAGAGACGGAGTGAGAGAGGTCAGACGCTGAAGGACTACCCATGACGAGCTGGGACATTTGACTGGCATTTACTAGATGATATCCTGTCATGATGGAGGCTTTTTGTCTTAATGTCAGTTTTTATTTTCTTCTGTTAGAAATGCTGATTTTTTTAGCCTCCTGTAAATATTAGTTATAGTTATTTGACTATTCTTGGCTGGAAGAACCCGATTCAACCAAGAAAAATAATACAATTTTTAAAAATATTTTAATCAAGTCTGAAATTCAGTTCAGATTATTTTGATCATCAGGTCATCAGTTGATTACTTTTATGATTAATTAAGTAATGTCTCCTAAATGTCCAAAATTTTCAGTTTAAATTGAAGAAAAAGCACCAAATACTGGGAAACATTTAGAGTTTTTAGATTTCTACAATTGATTAATTATCACTGATAATTTGATGTTCACATTTTAACTTGACGTATGAAATCTGGAGGTGACAGAGAGCAGTAAACTTTAACTTGGCCATCCTGGTAGATTTTCAGATTTATGAGAAAGTTCAGGGACGTCCTGGAAACACAAAACACATAAAACACATAAAACATATAAAACACATAAAACATATAAACACATCTTAGAGTGGATTCTAGATTTGAATGTTGGGTCGGACAGTCCACAGACGTTGGGCAACAGGTGACTTCCAGGCGTCACAAGTGGACATTGTTTTGTTTTTGGCGGGTCGTAAACCAAAAAAGGTTCAGTACTGTGACAAATAAATATCCCCATAAAGGCTGTTTACAGGTCAGACAGTGGTCACATGATCGACGCCTTGATTAAAAACCAGTTTCATTAACGCTGACGTCCATTTTCCTCCAGTTTAGTCTTGCCGTTAGTCTCAATCCAAAAAACTAAAAACTTAAATCTAGCATTTATATACTGCATTGTTTTCACTCCGCGGAACATCTTTTTAACGCATATAAGTCGCACACATTCACAATGTTTCAGTTTTTAAACACTGTCAACAAAATTAAAAACCTTCAGGCCTTCATCTGCACCATCTTACTCTACCTTGAGGTGATTCCTCCGGCTCGACGACATCTTTTTCCTTCAGAGAAAGAAGAAGAAGAAGAAGAAGAAGAAGGAGAAGAAGAAGAAGTTGTTTCATGATTAAGATGAGAATTCTGTGAGTTTTTGTAGAAGTTTCAGAAAGTTTCCTTCACGGTTCAGATCAGGAATTTATTTCACATCCTGACTGCAGCTGATTCCCTGCCTGCAGAAGAGAGAAGAATGGAACAGCTCGCGTTTGAGGTCTGCTTAGTGTGTGTTCAGTGTGTGTGTGTGTGTGTGTGTGTGTGTGTAAGCAGTGATGACCAGTAGCAGTTGTCTTCAATGGGAGCAGCTGAGCCCCAAACAAACGCTTTCAGGAATTTTCTGAAACATCTTAGACAACGGGAACCAAGACAAGGACGCAAGGATTAAGTTTATATATATTTATATTTATATTTATGTTTATTTCGCTCTTGATGACACACATTGTCCCGCTGCCTCAAATACTCATTAGTGCACCAAACGTGATTAATCCGCCGCTGAAAATAGTCCTCCTAATAGATGTATTCTTTCCTCCCGAGTGACGATTCTTGTGAAACCTAGCGAGCAGCTGTTTTAGATAATTATAAAGCCTTCAAAAGATAAGCATCATATTTTCAGAGCTGTTTTCAGTCTTCAGTTGGAGATGGGGAAGCTACAGATCAAAAGACACGTTTGTTTTGGTCTTATTCATATAAAAGTCTGAGTAAAACTTAAAGAGGGAAACTATGTACGATAAACTGTGGAGGGTTTTCTGCAGTCTGTCTCTGGTTTCTGACTCAGCTCAGCTGCAGGCTGTAACAGCTGACTGCTCTTTCATCTGTTTCATTGCTGCTGATTCACAGACAGTAACGGGAACTCAGCAGAGATTCATTCAGAGCTGCACAGAAGTAAAGACACCTGCTGCATGGTGACTAAGTCAGCCATTACAATAAGTGTAAGCTCTGCGTAAAGACATTTAAGAGTTTTCTTGAATATGGGGAAGATCAAATTGAAGACCTGTTTGGAGGCGTCCAGAGATAAACTGAAGATAAAAACTGGTTCAGTTTCTGATTTGAATCTTTATTTAGTGTGTGTGTGACGTAACTTCTGTCACCAGCAGCAACAGGGAAGTGATTATAATGTTGTTTTTATGGTGCCTATTCAGGATCTTTCTATCTAGAATATTTTGTAGTAGTAACAACCTGAACTCACTCTAAATAGATCTTCATCAATTGTAAAGCTAAAACACCAGAATATCATAAAACACCTTTAAAATGAGGAGTTGTAGCTAACTGTGGAAGAAGGTTGTGTGATGAACTAAGAAAAGGCCTCCCAGCAGCTGTCAGCTCTAAACTGGGAGGATTTATTGCCTTACTGGTTCCTATTATATTCAGCTGCTTCACACATGATGACATAATGAATGATAGCATAATTAGATAGCCCCACCGTGTTGACACAACAACACACACACACACACACACACACACACACACACACACACCGAACACACACCAAAAATGTTGTGCTATTCCACCATCTCCACTTTGTGTCTTAGGTCTCCATCCATTTTCCATGTACCTATTACTCCTATCATGGTTGAAGGGGTTGGAGCTGATCCCAGCTGGCACTGGGTGAGAGGCGGAGTAACATCCTGGACTGGACTGGAAACTCCACACATCAAAAATATACTGAATCAGCACCAGAAGTAAAGTAGCACACAAATTATGCAGAATCTATATTATAATTATTAATATATTTAATTATAATTAGGCCTCCAGAGTGTATTCTCCTTTTGCACTTTTAGAATAATTACTTTATTGATAATTTTTATTGACACACACATAATAAATGAGGGAGATGGTGGAGTGATGAGCAGCCATTGTGTTGGGAGTTCAGGACTTTGCTTAACTTCAGCCATCACCCAGGAGGTGAACCGGCACCAGTCCAATTATCCATACTTTGTCCATGCTGACTTGAACCGCCACCCGCCAAGCCAAATCAACCTCTGTAGACTGAGCTACTGCCTAAAATCTAAATCTAAAAGTGAATGCAGTAAAATGAGACACCTGTCACTGTCTGCTGTTAACAGAGTAACAGAGAATCTAAGTGAGGACACTGTGTTCTGAGTACAGTATGTTTAAACCTCAAAACAATTAGAGCAAATTACATCTATAACCACATCACACATCCTGTTACATGGCCATATAAAGTCACTACATGTATCTCTAGTGGCTGACCTCAGTGACAGTATGAAACCATGGCTGTCATATCCGCAATGTCCCCACAGGTTTTTAAAGACTGTAGGTCCATCTGTGATGAAGCACTAGTGCACAGTGCATATACACAGTAAATCCCAGTAAAAAAGGAGAAAATTGATTTATTATGTCTGATTATTATACCTTATTACTTCCCAGAGGTGATATACATTTTCTGGAATCTGCAAAGTGAAACTGTTAACAAAATGCAGGAGTAGCATAAAAGCCAAATATTTGGCTCCAAAGATAAAATAAAACATATTAGCAGGAATACTATAGGAGTCCAATTAAGATCCCACCAATCCCCAATGTGGTTTTATATTTTATAACATTTTAAAATGATATTTATGATTTATATGATATATTATTAATATTATATTTTATAAATGTTCATTTTTATTACAGCTCTATATATAAAATATGTATACATGTGTTGGTTTAATTTAATATTAATGAACACCGTTCATATCCGGAGAAGCTTTATTTGTTTATAAAATAAGGAAGCTGTATATCTATTCGCACAATGCTTTTATTGTGAAACTCCAGTACCGAAGAGAAGCAGCGTCGTTAGACCAGCTTGACAGTGGTGTGAAGATGGCGGCGTGCAGTCGCACTCAGCTGCCGTTGTCGTCCCGTCTCTGCGGCTTCGGCTCCGTTCGGCTTGAAGGCAGCCAGCGGCCCCGCCGAGCCGCCCAACCTGCCCGTCCTCACTGACCCCCCGGTGAGAGATGCACCTGCCGCCGCTGCCGCCGCCGCTGTTGCCGCCGCCGCCGCCGCCGCCGCCGCTGGGGCCTCACAGCCTCGAAGGGCGACCGGCTGGAAGCTGTCGGAGGAGGAGGCCTGCCGGGAGGACCTGACCCGCCACTGCCCCAAACACACCTGGACCAACAACCTGGCCGTGCTGGAGTGCCTGCAGGAACGCAGAGAGGTAAGCGGCAGAGCGGGCAGGTGATGGGGGGTCTGCTGGGTGTGTCGTCCCGCTGGTTTTAAGATCCACAGCGGTGCTGATACCGGCTGTCAGCGGGACACTGACGCGGAGGTGGAGGGCTGATGGAGGGGGGAGCATGCACACCTGCCTCGGTGTCTAAACCACAATAAACAAACAGAGGAGTAACACACACACTTTAATGTGCTTAATAATGTGCAGTCTGTTCATTTATTTAAATCACTGAAGTTAACTCATGTTTTTAACACCTGTCATACCGTCAGTCCTTTAGTTATTAAATTCAATTTGATATTAATGTCTGCTCTGCTCTTTTTGGTCTTTGTCAGTCGATGAAATCAAACTTTGTGTTTCAAGTTTTACTCAGCAGTCGACCTCGTACACACCTTTCAGTACTCAGTGATGTTGGACCGTCTGCAAACCTCTCGAGAATCATTAAACCTTCAATAAAGGGACGGCGCTAAATGTCCTGGGAAATTAATTACAAAGTACACATTCGCATACAGTTCTTTAGAGGAGGAACTGAGCAACTAAAACTGGTATTTGTCCGTGTGTGTAACGTGTTTCTGTCACAGGTGAGGTCAAGATTTCACCTTTGAAATGGAGAAAGCATCAAACTGTGCTGTTGTTCATTTTTCACTCAAGTATTAAAGTTTCCACAGTATTCTCCTTCATTTGTGGACAAACATTACAGTGTTTTAATGAAGAGTCCGAACTATATTTATTATTAAGTCAAATCAAATCATACCACAGACGGTCAGTGGATCTGTAACAGGAGCAGCTTCCAGATAAGAAGCTACAGTGAGGATTTCTTCAGGTGGTGGGCGGGATGGGTGTTACCTTTTCAGGTCAGCCTGGCATGTCTGCAGTTTGAAGGCATTCTTCTGTTTTTGTTAAGTTGTTTTTTAACGTTTGAAGCTGCTGGTGACGACAGCTGTTTGGGAAGATGCTGCGAGCTGCTTTCATGTGAAACTCCAGGAGTGTTTCATGAATTAACAACCTGACCTTCTCTGAGCATGATTAGGTACGGACTGATGTTTCATTTCAAGTGAACTTCTCTTTTAAACAAACTTCATTTTAATGTTCTATGAGACATTTTCAGATTTGAAAGAAGTTGTTTAGCCATTGTGAATGTGAAGAAGTGCAGTTTAGTAGAACTCACTGCTGTCTGTGTTTTGTAGTTTTGCGGCACGTCTGTTAAATCCAGCTTGAGACATCTGCACAGTTTTCAGTGCTGAGCTTCTGATTTCTGATTTTCTTACTGAACTGTTGCTCAGAGGCACTTTGTCACTTTCAGTCTGGTTGTCGTTACTTTTACCTCTCGTACTAAATAACCTCCAGACATCCTTCCTACAGTCAGAGGCGTTTACTCGTCAGACGGACGGTGACTCTGCTGTTCTTCCAGATTGTTTGTGGAGGTGAGACAGAGGACAGATCGTTAGTCGAGTCGACTGTCTTGGCTTTCCGGCTCGTCTTTGTGAGTTTGTCTGTCGGTTTGATGAGCTTCAGGATCTGATGGATCTCTGCTCTGACGTTTGAAAGAGCAGATGTGACAGGAAGTTTGGCAGATAATAAAAATAATCATCAGCTGAAGCTTTAAATGTAACAAACAATCAGAATAAATCAACTTCTAGCTGAACGTCGCAGTTGTTTTCAGACTCTGATCTATTCGAGGAAGACGTCAGATGTGATGATGACAAGTGTGGTGACCCAGTTTGATCACACACACACACACACACACACACACTTCATTAACAGTTAGATTACTCATCAATCTGCGCCAAAATAAAGGAAATAAAAACAGCTGCCCAGTTTTCAGTGAGTATCCGTGTAATAAACGTGATAATGTACAGCGAGCCGGGCTTTGTCTGTTAAATAAACCCTGACAGGGTGACGCAGGACCCGCTCGCTGTATATTACCACTGACATAATGAATGATAGCATAATTAGATAGCCCCCACCATGCTGACGTCAACAACACACACACACACACACACACACACACTCCTGAGCGATGTCCGTTTACTGAGATAATTACATCTCTTCAGCTCCATAACAGCTGTGGCCTCCTGAAGAGGTAAATGACTCTTATAAATCTGCCTCTTCTCCAGAGAAGGAGGCAGACCCGCCACCATCACCACCCCCCGACACACACACACACACACAGGCTGGCAGTGAAGCAGCGTGTGCTTATGTTACAGACAACGTTTGAGTTTTTATTTGTGGTGGTTTAATCTCTGAAATGTGACACTGCAGTGAGGAAGTGAACAAGAAGTCACTTTGCCGCGGCGCCAACTCGCCTGCGGACATCTCCAGTTGTTGTTGTGGTCACTGATTGACTGTGGACTGACAGAGTGTGAGGATGCTGTGTCCATTATAGTGAAGGAGCAGCTCTGTTGACACTACACGGCTTTTAATCTCAGTGTCACCGTCATCGTGTGTGGGAGCTGTTCTCAAACTACTGGGGCAGGAGACGGCGTTCATTTCTTAAAGATAAGATAAGATCGACTCTATTGATCCACACCGGGGAAGTTCAGTCGCTGCAGCAGCTCACAGGTGGATCAGAAAAACACTCATGAATAAAAATAAAGTAAAAAAATCAAATAAAATAACAAACAAACAAAAACTATGGTTAAAAAGTTGGCAACCATGTTGAGAAATTGGCAACCCATTCTCGACCATCAGTGGTTGCCAACACACCACATAAAACACAAATTAGTACACAGTAAAACACAGTCATACTTATTTATACACTATTTTAGATGAATTTATACAGATTAAAGCAGGTTATGGTCACGGTTGTCATTTTATCCAGACTGAGTGTTGGTCTGTTTTAATTACGGGTGCTCAGAGAATAAATTCATCATATTATTGCCACTTGACATTCAGAAAGATTTTCAGGGTCTGTTTTTCATGGACATGAGTTCGGTCACATTACTCCACCCTTTAATTAGCCTCTGTTAGCACGTCTGTTTGATCCGTCGACTTGATTAATCTGCTCTTGTTTCAGGAGCCTTTGATGTGAATGAAACAGCTCTTTATTAATTAATAACTCATAGTCTCACTAATTGGTAATTTCTCTGTAGGAGGCCGCTGAGGCTCTGTTTCCTCATTACGCCGGCTCCTCTGTCTCTGAAACATTTAGTGGGAATGACGGTTTAAAGTCTTTTTTTTTTTGTCTGTTCCCGTGGGCAGAGCAGAGTTAACACGAGGAGCTTTCATGTCTTTTTACTGAAAAACGATGTGAAGCTGTAAGAACAGCATCTCCTGCTGCGCCTCCTCTGATAGTCGAGCATGTTGTGAAGAGAAAAAATGTTTCTTTGCTCGTCACTTTGGTTTGATGGCTGATTGATCTCGTCTCTTTGATCCAAACTAAAGGAACAGTCTGAGAAATACACTTACTGTATTCACCATTTATCTCTGTGCAAAGGCGTACAGGGTTCTCTCATTTTCTCTTTCTTAGCTTCCTCCGTCAACGTCCTCTTCGCTCTCTTCTCCTCTGCCATTATGTCCATTGAGGCTGCTGCGCCCAGCTCCAGTTCTGGCACGACACCACCTCTGCTCCCCGTCACCATTCCTTTTACTGGTCCAAAATGCCAGTGGCACAACCACTAACACTCCCCCGGTGCTCTGAGCTTATAGTCATAGTTCTACATGAGCTAACAGCAGCTACAGTTGTCAGCAGTTTACTTCACTGTCCACCAGGAAACTCTGTAAATCATAAAATCTGTTAGTTTATGTGTACTGTCCTGACTGTGTCAGCAAACAGTCTGCGTGCTGAGGATATAAAAAGTGTTTTGAGCCTCCCACAGCTGTGTGCCTGTCCAAAGTTCAAAATTACACCTGCACATCCTCGTAAAACTCGCTGATGACCCGTTTTATCTTGTTTGTTTAATCTGAGCACAAACTAACCACCAAACTGGTCTCTGCCACCATCGCCAAGAATACAAACACAACACAAACTGATGTTTACTTGAGTACTGATCATGATGATGAATCTGTTTCAGCCTTTAACTTCCTTCTCTTTGTGTCTCTCTACAGGAAAGTGAGATTGCCCCTGACTGCAACCATGTAAGTACAAAACACACACAGTCAAAGGAAAGGGAGAAACAGGAAGTGGGAGTGAACGTTGGCACACGTATCGGGAAGTGTTTAGTGTGTAACTGTTTCCTGAGTGAAACGTCATCAACCTCAGCCATGTTCAGTATCCGAACAGGCTAAACCAAGCTGGAGAACATGGAAACATCGGATGCATCCCCAGCACTGACTAAAGAACGGACGTCGTATCCGTGACGTCACCCTCAGGTTTCTGAAGAGTCACTGTGAAGCTTCACTCTTGAGAAGCCCGTGGGTGACGCCCATTCTTTATGCTGTCAGTGATCAAATGTTGACAAGTTGCTGGGCGACAGTGATGGAGCCTAATTGATGATTAAATAAAGAAATTTATTGTCAGTTATTAGTTAGATAATAAACTGAGCTGAAGAACTGAAGAAATATCACACTCGACGTCGTGCTGTTGTGAATATATTTAAGGTCGTCTCTTCTCTAACTTATTTAACGCTCAAAGATCTTTAAAGAATCTTCAGCTCACAAACAAACGAGCGCTAACGACCTTCACAAACGAGCTCCATCACCTTCGATCGTTTGGTCTGTTCGAGTCTTCAGCATGATAAACCTTCAGTGTTCAGAGTTCACAGCAGTTAACGGCACAGCACTTTATAAAGCGCCACAAGGTTAATGGAGCACTTGGACCGTCTTTATTACAGCACCGGCTGCAATTAACACGTCACACACTCACACACACACACTCACACTCGTTCTGTGGTGTTATTTTCTGGGCGGTCTGACTGTCAGGAGCTGTTATCAGCAGCAGCTGAGTCCTCTTTGTCTGAGACAGAGACCTTTAAAGTGAGACTGATCTCGAGTATTAAAAATCTGACCTCCTGTTCATGCACAAGCACCGACTACATGTATATAAAGTAATCTATTACATGAATAATTCAGTATTTATTACAGAAACATGTGACTTGTTTATATAGACATTGTTTTTCTTCAGCGTTGTCTTGTTCCCTGCTGTTTGTGTGTTTCTTTATTATAATTAATAGAAAATTATAAATTATTCTGCATGTGAGCTGAAGTCAAACTCCGTTTATATCTTCACGTGTGGAAATGTAACGTCTGTTCCTGTTCCCGTCTCCGTCAGCTGCTGTGGAACTACAAACTCAACCTGACCACAGATCCAAAGTTTGAGTCAGTGGCCACGGAGGTCTGCAAGAGCACCATCGCTGAGGTCAGCCTGCACTGCAGGAAGTTCAGGAAACAACCACACAAACACATCTGTCCCGTGCATAGCATTAATGTGTCACGTGTTCGATACCTTCAGATTAAGGAGTGTAACGAGGAGGAGCGAGGGAGGGGCTACCTGGTGTCCTGCCTCGTGGATCACCGTGGCAACATCAGCGAGAACCAGTGTAACCAGTACATCACCAAGATGACCGGCATCATCTTCAGCGACTACAGGCTGATCTGCGGCTTCATGGACAAATGCAGAGAGGACATCAACAACCTGCACTGTGGCAGCATCAATGTCGGACACAAGGTGTGTGTTACACTGCAGACTAGTCTTAAGACCAGTTTTTGAAGGTCTTGTCTTACCACATCTCCATGGATATGACTGCTAACATCATGTCTCATCAGGACGTCCACTCCCAGGGCGAGGTGATCGCCTGTCTGGAGAAGGCGTTGGTGAGGGAGGCGGAGCAGCAGGATCACGTCCGACCAATCAAACCGGAGTGTCAGAGGGCGATCCTGCGGGTGGCCGAGCTGTCGTCGGACGACTTTCACCTCGACAGACATCTTTACTTCTCCTGCAGAGAGGACCGCGAGAGATTCTGTCAGAATGTAAGAATTCAGTATTCCCTGTAAGCCTCCTCTTCGGTTCTCATAGAGGCCGCTGAGCCCAGCTCCTGTTCTGGCACAACATTTGCTCCGCTCCAGTCAGCATTCCCTGTAAACCTCCTCTTCTTCTTCCTGGTGGTCCAAAACGCCTGTGGTACAAATGCTAACACTCCCCCCGTGCTCTGAGCTCACAGTCTGAGCAGCCCGGCTAACAACCTGAGCTAACAGCAGCTACAGTTGGCAGCTGTTTACTTCACTGTCCATCAGGAAACTCTGTAAATCACAAGTGTCTTTGCTCTTCCTCTGCAGACTCAGGCAGGAGAAGGGAAAGTCTACAAGTGTCTTTTTAATCACAAGTTTGAAGAGGCCATGTCAGAAAAGGTAACGACCAACTCAGTATCCCCCCTGAGATGAACCAGCAGGGTATGATTCCTAACACTCCCTTTCTCCCCTCCACAGTGCCGTGACGCTCTGACCACCCGTCAGAAGCTCATCTCTCAGGACTACAGGGTCAGTTACTCTCTGGCTAAAGCCTGTAAGCTGGACCTGAGGAAGCAGCGCTGCAGCCTGGACACCAACCTGCCGCGAGCTCGCGAGGCTCGACTGTCGTACCTGCTGCTGTGTCTGGAGTCTGCGGTGCACCGCGGTAAGCCGGTCGATGTATCTCTATGTTATAAATGTTACGTCATCATCGTCAGCTGTGTGTAATAATCAGATCCTGTGCCGTGCAGGTCGTCCGGTCAGCAACGACTGTCAGGGGGAGATGCTGGACTACCGGCGGATGCTGATGGAGGATTTCTCTCTGAGTCCGGAGATCGTGCTGCACTGCCGGACGGAGATCGAGGCTCACTGCTCCGGGCTGCACCGAAAGGGCCGCACGCTGCACTGCCTGATGAGGATCGGACGCAACGAACGCAGCACCGCCGTCGACAACGTCTGCCAGAGCGCTGTAAGACCGCCGCGGTCACGAGCTGATGATCTGAGTTATTGTTGTGAAGTGAAGTGTTTCCTGAACGTTTGTTTCCGCTGCAGCTGCAGACGCTGATCCAGTCTGCCGACCCCGGAGCCGACTACCGGATCGACCGAGCGCTCAATGAGGCCTGCGAGTCCGTCATCCAGACCGCCTGCAAACACATCCGCATCGGAGACCCAATGTGAGCCACACACACACACACACACACACTGTGTGCATCATAACAGTCACTGCTTCATGTCCAATAATGTTTCATCATTCTGTCGTGAAGGATCCTGTCGTGCCTGATGGAGCACCTGTACACGGAGAAGATGGTGGAGGACTGTGAACACCGACTGTTGGAGCTGCAGTATTTCATATCCAGAGACTGGAAGTGAGTCCGACGCTCTGAGAGCTAAACATTCTGCTAAAACACGCTAACCAAGCTCAGGTTCTGGCACGACACCGGCTCAGTATTCCTGTAAACCTAACAAGCTAACAAACTGAGCTAACATGAGCTAACAGCAGCTACAGTTGTCAGCAGTTTACTTCACTGTCCATCAGGAAACTCTGTAAATCACAGAACATTAGCATAAACCTCATGAGGATTGTCTTCATATCATTTGTTTTCACTTCATGGCTGACCGTCTGTCTGTCTGCCTGTCTGTCTCTCTCTCTGTCTGTCTCTCAGACTGGACCCCATCCTGTATAAGAAGTGTCAGGGCGACGCCGCTCGACTCTGCCACACTCACGGCTGGAACGAGACCAACGAGCTGATGCCGCCGGGCGCCGTCTTCTCCTGCCTGTACCGCCACGCCTACCGCACCGAGGAGCAGGGACGGCGGGTACGTGGACGTTACCGACACACACACACAGTTTTTACTTCATCAGGACACAGGAGAGTTTGTGTCTGAGTGTCGGTGTGTGTACGACACTCTCAGTTTAACTCTAAATGTTTTTAAACTCACCAGGTGAACTCAGACTGGCAGGTAAGTGATCAAACAGCCCGTATTGATCCTGGTGAAGGGTTAAATCCATGATGGTGATGATTTAATGCACGTGTGTCGGCCTCTGATAGGCCGCGGTGATTTTATGTCTGTGTAACTTCTGTGAGCTCGTCACTTCAATTTATATTTTACCAACCGCAGCAACTAAAATCATTAATTTAAATTCATTTTTCATGTTATATATATTCAGTCTACTGTCTCGCATGAAATAACAACATTTCTGTGTGTGTGTGTGTGTGTGTGTGTGTGCAGTTATCTCGGGACTGTAAGGTGGAGGTTCAGAGGATTCTCCACCAGAGGGCGCTGGACGTGAAGTTGGACCCCGAGCTGCAGAAACGCTGCATGATCGACCTCGGCAAGTGGTGCAGCGAGAAGATGGAAGCTGGACAGGTGAGACGGGACGGACACCGACGCCACAATGACAGAGGTTAGAGCGCCCTCTGTGGGTTGTTTGGTTCATCACAGCAGCTCGTGTGTGTGTGTGTGTGTGTGTGTGTGTGTTCAGGAGCTGGAGTGTCTGCAGGATCATCTGGAGGACCTGGTGTCTGCCTGCAGGGAAGTCGTGGGGAACCTGACCGAGCTGGAGTCAGAGGTCAGAGGTCATTGATTTCAGGTGACGCTCACCTGAGTGTCTGAGGCGTTAATCAGTGTCTGTTTGTCTCTCTGCAGGACATCCAGATCGACGCTCTGCTCATCAGAGCCTGTGAACCCGTCACACAGGCCCACTGCCGCGTGAGTACACGGACACAACAAAACACTTAGTGAAGAACTCTGTGCATCAGAATCAGGTTTACTGACAGGTGGAGATTCAACAGTCAGAAGTGACTGAAGTGTGTGTGAGAGAAGAGCTGCAGAGTGTTTTAAGTGAAGGAGATGTTCAGTTTATAGATTTCATCGTCATTCATGGAGAAAACAGTGAATCCTCGAAATGCACCGACCATAAAGTCTCCACCTTTTTGTCGCCGTAGCGACCGCTAACAATGAAAAAAGGCTGTTAAGAAGCTTCAGTCCAAAAACTCACGTCAGATTTCATGACGTTCATTCAGCAAACGAATAACAGATGAATAATGAAACTTAACGAGACGCTCAGCAGAAAATATTCAAGCCTGACTCGCCCTCTTTGTCTGAAACGAGTGAACAGGTGAGGTTAAGTTTAACTTTTAACCTTTTATTGTGCTCAGCAGGTTTATCTCTTCACACGGAGCTCCCTCCTGTCTTCAACTTGTTTTTTACGATCGTGTTTCTGTGTTTTCTCTTCTGCTCTGAACAAATTGCTCCCGGTGGGATCAATAAAGTTGTTTTGAATTTGAAATTTGAAGTTTAAACTAAAGATAACTGTGTGTGTGTGTGTGTGTGTGTGTGTGTAGGATGTAGTTGATAACCAGGTCGACACCAGTGACCTGATGGAGTGTTTGGTTCAGAACAAACATCAGAAGGAGATGAACGAGAAGTGCGCCGTCGGCGTCACGCACTTCCAGCTGGTCAGTTGTCATGACGACGTCTGTTTCTCACGTTAACGTCGTGTTAACGATGAAGTTAACGACCTCTGTGCTCGTCTCCAGATTCAGATGAAAGACTTCCGCTTCTCCTACAAGTTCAAGATGGCGTGTAAGGAGGACGTCCTCCGGCTGTGTCCGAACATCAAGAAGAAGTCAGAGAACTTTGAAACTTTGAAACTTTACTGCAGTGTGTTCAGAAAGTGTTTTTTTTTTTTTTTTTTGCTGAGTCATGTTTTGGTCCTGCAGAGTCGACGTCGTCATCTGTCTCAGCACCACGGTGAGGAACGACACGCTGCAGGAGGCCAAAGAGCAGCGAGTGTCACTGAAATGTCGGAAACAGCTGAGGGTGGAGGAGCTGGAGATGGTAACACACACACACACACACACACACACACACTCACACTGAGGGTGTTTTCACACTCACTCCAGATGCTCCATGGTAACCATGACAACACTGTCATAATACTACGTCACATGATTACTTATACTCCTTTTCCTCCTCCCCTTCCTCTCCATTCTCCTTCCCTTCATCGTCTCCTTCCTACTCTCCTTCCTCCTCCTCCTCCTCTCTCAGTCAGAGGACATCCGGTTGGACCCGGAGTTGTACGATCCGTGTAAGTCCGACATCAATCGTCTGTGTCCTAGCGTGGCGTTTGGAAACGCTCAGGTGAGAATCAGACATCGCCTCTTCTCCTCCTCCTCCTCCTCCTCCTCCTTCTCCTCCTCCATCCTTTCCTCTGTCCTCCTCACTTTGTTCTCCCCCCTCTGCCTCCCCCTCCAGATGATCGAGTGTCTGAAGGAGCAGAAGAAGCAGCTGAGTCAGCGCTGCCACCAGCGGATCTTCAGGCTGCAGGAGGTGGAGATGTCTGACCCGGAGCTCGACTACCAGCTAATGAGAGTCTGCAAGCAGATGATCAAGGTGACCACGAGGAGATCAGCTGATCTCAGCTGTCACACTAAACTTAAATGATCCGTTATGAAGTTACTGACGCTCTGACGCTCTGCTGCAGCGGTTCTGTACCGAGGCGGAGACCAGGTACGTCCTGCAGTGTCTGAAGCAGAACAAGAACAGCGAGCTGATGGATCCGAAGTGCAAACAGATGATCACCAAGAGGCAGATCACTCAGAACACGGGTCAGTACCAGGCCGGAGGGTTAGTGGATCTGAACTCATTCACCTCACTGATCCTCCTCCTCCTCCTCCTCCTCCTCCAGACTACAGGTTGAACCCGATCCTGAGGAAATCCTGCCGAGCCGACATCCCGAAGTTCTGCCAGCCGATCCTGAACAAGGCGAGCGCGGACAGCGAGCTGGAGGGTCAGGTCATCGCCTGCCTCAAACTCAAGTTCGCCGACCAGCGTTTGTCTCCAGACTGTGAAGATCAGATCAGAGTGATTCTTCAGGAGTCGGCACTCGACTACAGACTGGACCCACAACTGCAGATGCACTGCTCGGACGAGGTACACACAACACACACACGGAAACACACACACACACACAATTTCTATTTCAACATTCAATTGCTTTCCACTGTTTCCTTGTCTCATTTCCTGCTTCCTCTCCTCCCATTTCCTTCCTTTTTTTTCTTTCATGGCCTTCATGCCTCCTCTCCTCTCGTTCCTGTTTTCTGTTTCCTTTGTTATTTCCTTCCTGTTTCCTCTCCTCATTTCTTGTTTCCTCTCCTAACTTCCTGTTTTGTTTCCTCTCTTACCTTTCCTTTCCTGCATCCTCTCCTCTCCTTCCTCGTTTCCTCTCCTCTTCTTTCATGTTTCCTTTCCTGTCCTGCCTCCTCTCCTGCAGATCTCCAGGTTGTGTGCGGAGGAGGCAGCAGCTCAGGAGCAGACGGGTCAGGTTGAAGAGTGTCTGAAAGTCAACCTGCTGAAACTCAAACAGGACTCGTGTAAGAAGGTGAATAAATGTTACTGATGTCTCAGGTGACCACGGGTGAAGGCTGAAACGTAGACTGATGGAGGTCTGACGGATCAGTGTTGGTGCAGAGACTCCACCTCCTCGTTTGTTTGTTTGCAGGACGTCCTGAACATGCTGAAGGAGAGTAAGGCGGACATCTTCGTGGACCCGGTCCTCCACACGGCCTGCGCTCTGGACCTCAAACATCACTGTGCTGCCGTGCCGCCCGGCAGAGGACGACGTGAGTGCTCTCACACTGCATGTTAACATTAGTACAGACGGGTCAGGTTCATCATGTTTGTGTGTGTCCACCATGCAGAGATGTCGTGTCTGATGGAGGCGCTGCAGGACAAGAGAGTCCGTCTGCAGCCCGAGTGCAAGAAAAGACTCCAAGACCGCATCGACATGTGGAGCTACGCCGCGAAGGTAAAACACCTGGAGGAGGCACGCTCACCTGATCTCACACAGTTTACTTCACTGTCCATCATAAACTCTGTAAATCACAGAGAGTTGAGGCGGAGCAGCCGGAGGACATCAGAGGGAAAACCAGAAAACATTTTCTCCATAAAATATGATCCAGTTTCACCAAAACCAGTGAAATAGTTGGTGGTGTGTGACTCTCCCTCTCTCTCTGTTTGTCCTGCAGGTGGCGCCGGCTGAGGGCTTCTCAGACCTGGCTGCGCAGGTGATGACATCACCCTCCAAGAACTACATCCTGCTGATGCTCGCGCTGACCGTGTCCGTCCTCGTCTTGGTCGGGATGCTGTGCGGTCGGTTCACCAAACGAGTGACGAGAGAACTGAAGGACTGGTACAGAGCGAGCACCTCTTTGAAAAAAAAAGACTGCCTCCTTTCACCTTCCTACTCCTCCTCCTCCTCCTCTTCTTCCTCCTCCTCTTCCTCTGCCAGGCGCCTGGTCGGTCTGTAACCAGCCAAACCTACATCTGGACCTCCTCTGTTTTATTGGCTGCTGCTGAATCTTTGCATCGACCCTTAAATCAAAACCTTCAGTCTCCATTTGGGCATCTCCAAACATCGACTGCCTCATTGGAGCTTGGCGATCAAATCTTCTTTTCTTTCCCAACAAATCTGCTTCGGGCGGGGACTTTGCTTTGGGGGGGTCGTCCGGCATCTTTTTAAGTTTCTAACTAAGCGCTGTTCATGACGTGACTGAGGCGGGCTGCTGCTGCTGCTTCTTCTGAGGTTAGGATCGCTTTCCACTCCTTCCTGAGTCCTGATGCTTTTTTGTGATATTTAACTGCAGACTTGGAGCATGTAGAGCAACAGGACGTTCTTTCTTTCTACGTGACTGCTGCTGCCTGGAAAAAAAAAAAAAATCGCACACATGGAAGCAACTTTAAATCTTTTTGAAACCCTGTCATGTTTTTTCTTTGTTGCTCATCTGTGATTTCTTTTTTTTGTGTCCTCTTCACTCCAACAGGATCAAGTCCACCTCGCCATGTTCGACTCCGTACGTTCGGACCCACACAGACACCTCCGGTTTTGTATTTTAAAAAGATTCCTCTGACCTGAGTTAGTCTCGATCACTGTTCTCTGTTGCCTTTAAGCACTCTGTCACTGATTTTATGAACATGCGCTGTTTTCTTTGTTTAATGAGGGAGGAAGAAGTGATTGTTAATATTCGATATTTACAGCATTTAAACATCGTTTTTGTCATTCGCGTGTCGATGGCGTGCACTGAGTTTTACGATTTATGACCCCGATGTTCGTTTGCGTCGACTCGTCCAGTCAGATCCTGCATTTACACTCAGCCTGCGTGAACTGCAGACATCACGCCAAAAAAACAGTCTGAGCCGAGTACGCACGAGTCAGAGGGGTCGGTAGACGATCGCTTCTTCTCTTAGGCTCTAAGCCTGGCTTAGCATAAAGACCAGACCATGACTTCCTTGAGTCTCCATTTGTCATCAGTGTGAGGTTGCTTGGCAACCAGCGCACGCTTAATGTTTGGATCCAACAAATGAGATATAACACATTATACGTTGATCTTTAGAGGTGTTAGTAGGCACATTTTTAACCTTAAACAGAGCCATGCTAGCTGTTTCCCCCTACTTCCAGTCTTTGTGCTAAGCTAAGCTAATCACCCCCTGACTCCAGCTCTTAGAAACCTACTGTAGCACCACAATGGCTGTTATGTACCAAGCTGATGTACCACGGTGAAGCTCTACAGTCGAGTTAGGAAACATTAGAAAAACATCTCTGATTCTTGTGCCTGTACTGAGTCACCAGGTGACAATAAATATTATTAGAACTGCATCAAATAGTAAATAAATAAAAAGAAGCTGACGTTTGTGAGGACATTAGAACAAAACCCCAGATAGAAAATAATCGTTTTTTCACCGACGTTCAAGCCATAAACTTTCTGTTTTGTGATTTTAATTGTAACTGAAGAGACGCAAACGTTATTTTGAATTTTTATAAAAATTTTGTTTCCGATCGATCGAATATTTTTATTTTGCACTTTAACTCGATGAACAGTACCAGACTAAACAGTACCAGACACAGCTACTGAGGAAGACCAAGAGAAGGAGGAAACACAAAGAAGGGACATTAGACCAGCGGAAATCAGTTGAAATTAGATTTTTTGGTTCGACCGCTGCAGTGAACGGATGCTGTCTACATGTGTGGTTCCCACCCTAAAGCACGGACGACTTTTAGCTAATGTTTCGCAGCTTTTGGTTACACATTGAATATTTGTGAGTGAAACGTCCGAGCTGATCAACGCTCCGATAGAAACCAACAGCTGCTTCGAGCTCTACGTGTACGACCTTCATCAGTGTGCGGTTTGTTTCTTTTCACACATCATGCCATGTAATGTGAAGTCGTAACAGATTTATCATTGTGACTTTTGATTTTTGCTGTACAGAAAAAAAAAAGTGTCGATTTAATAAACCTGTCGCAGATTTTCATATTTTTGGCCTCAAACTGTCTTTTTATTTGTTGCTGCTGTCGGCCAATAAGACGCTTCAGAGGCTGAAAACAGAATTAACTCACCAGTTTACTAAGGCACGGGTCAGACTATGTTACGTGTACGCAACCTCCCTCTAGTGGTATGTGAAGGAAGAATGCATTTTAAAATATATTATACAAGACAAAATTTAAAACAAAAAAGTTCTGCATTTCCTGTAACATTTTGTTCCAGCCTGCTACATGCAAACGTACATTAGTTACAAGATCAAATGTGATGCCACGATAGTAAGACGGAGGTAAAATGTCGACAATAAATAATATTTTTAGGAATAAACCTGTGGAAGACTGTGGCATACTATATTTCAACATAAGTTGTAATGGTAGTACTAAGAATGCCTGAAATTTTCTGAGGTGGTACGCTGTGTAAATTTGTGCATTAAATCTAATATTTGTGATGTTTATTTTGGCTCTTATATAACCAGGATCATCTTTTGAGATCTATATTTCTGTTTCAACACAGCACGATCATTAAACAAACAACTAAAGTTAAAGAAGAAAACAAGAAAGAGGCAAAATTTAGGGCAGAAACTGAGAAACGGAGGAACTGAACAAGATGAACATGGTCTAAAAAACTGTATTCAGTTACAGAAGCACCGAGCGGTCATTCATTCATACATTTTATTTCTCCTTTTTTCTTGTGATAAAGTAATTTCTCGAGGTAACGACATAATTAACATGAGATCTTAAATTAACTTGTTATCAACTGAAAATAGGGATGGGAATTGATAAGATTTTTACGATTCCGATTCCATTAGCGATTCTCATTTGGGAAAAAAAGGAAACAAACAGTTTGATCAGCATCAACTTTGTTTAGTTCAAAGTATCACAAGTCTAGTACAGCTGCCAGCCTCTGAGCCAGCCAGACTGTCTCTCGTCATGGTCATCTTCTAAATGTGATGCAGAAGGCATTCGTTTAATGTTAACTGTTACAGCATGTTTTACAAAGAAGCACATCGCGCTAACATGGTAGGCAGTGTGTTACTGACCAGAGTTACCTTCCGTAGTAGCTGCAGAGGTGGTCATAGCCTCTTCTTAGCTTCCTCCGTCGGCGTCCTCTTCACTCTCTTCTCCTCTGCCATTATGTCCACAGAGGCTGCTTAGCCCGGTTATATTGTCCAGTCGCCCAGCTCCGGTTCTAGCATAACACCTGTCAGCATTCACCCGGGCCTGGATACTAAAAATACTTAAAATGAATAGTAATCAGTGACACCAGCACCTGTGATGCCTCCTCATGGACGAGTGTATCAGCAAGTTGTGACAGTGAGCCGGCAGGTTGACGTCCTGTTGGGGACGGAGTTTCCCAGCAGATGTCACTGCTGTCATTTAAACAGATCTCAAACTATCTGGACCGTCTCATCAGACCAGAGCGCAGAAACACCAAACTCACCTGTGCAGGTGTAAAAAGCAGCACAGCCATGGAGATCTTCACTCAGTCAGCCTCAGCTCCGTCCATGTTTTATAAAGTCTAACAACTTTCCAAACTTCTATTAATAACTTGACATGAGGACAAAACAAAGTCACTGAAGAAAGCTCTTTATTGTTGCTTCCCACTTTATGTTACAGTTTGTAAAGAAAAGGAAAGAATGAATCAGGAAAGCAGCACGGCAGCGTTAATGTCTCGTTAATTATCTCTCTCTGTCTACACGGGTTAGCTGAAGCGATGCTCGGAGTTTTCCCTCACACACCAACCACAAACTTAAAACATAAAAAAACCCAAAGAAACCAGAAAAAAAAAAAAATCACTTTTTTTTTTTTTTAGATGTTTGAGGTGCGTGCGCTTCGTGATCGCTGCACGGCAAAACAAACGAGGAACAAACCACCTTCCACAGGTTAAATGACCCAAATCTAAACAGTCAACTGATGATTGCTAAATTAAAAGAGGGAAATAAATTAAAAAGTAAATATGTTGACTGTGAAAACTCTATTCTTAAAAAATATTTAAAGCGTCCATGATCAGAATAATTTTGATATAAACAAACAGCTATGACATTAAAAAAAAAAATAAGTAAAGAATTCAGTGTCACACCTAAAAATCTACAAAATAACGACATCAAGCTAGCTAACGAGGGGGGAGGGGCATGAGAGGTTTACAGCCAATCACATGCTGCCTGTACAGTCAAAGGTAGGAGGAGATCCACGGGGATCAGCAGGTCAGCGCCCAGCAGACGGCTGTAATTCCTCGGTCAGACAGCAGGGCGGCGCTGTCACATTTCTGGCCTAAGGCACTGACAGTCTTTCACTTTTTTACGTCTCCGTGACTGACGAGCGACCACCACAGCGAGCTGAGTCCAAAATACTTGATTAAAATGTGTGTTTATCTTCACTCAATGAGCTGATTTGTAATAATAGACAGCCAGAAGTTAGCTTAGCTTAGCATAAAGACTGGAAACAGAGGGAAACAGCTAGCCTGGCTTTGTCCACCTAGCTTCTACCTGACCATTAGCAGAGTCTAAGGAAGCAATATGAGGACAAATAAGAGTCTGTAAAACTTACAGTCTTTATGCTAAGCTAATTGGCTGCTATCAAGACTTGAGTAAGTCTCTCAGTGAAAATGAGTCAGAAGCTGGTTAGCTTAGCTTAGCATAAAGACTGGAAACAGGAGGAAACAGCTAGCCTGGCTCTGTCCACCTAGCCTTCTCAACGCTAATCTTTTGTTTGTCTTTTGTCCTCATGATTAATGCTAATCTACTTCCCAAGTCTAGGGGAACTAACTTACAGCCTTTATGCTAAGCTAACTGTCTGCTAGCAAGACTGCATTTAAGTGAGCGAAAGCATGTATTTCTTTAAAAAGAAGTGTGATTTGAGGTGTGTGACGGATGTTTCAGGCAATCACAGTCGGCCGTGGTGGTCGCTCCTTTCTCGTCCCACCTCGGCTCCACCCGGGCTTCGTCTTCTTTGATTAAATGTGACTGAATGAAAATGAATTGCGGCGAGCGGAGAGACAAAGTTCAGAGTTTTGATACATCGATTGTTTTTTTACAGTCGTTGGTGTTGGCAGGAATCCAGAGACGTCTCTTCTCTTCAGACAACGTCGATGATCTCAGATTGAACAAACATCTTTCTCCGCTGGCTCATATTCAGAAAAATGTTGCTCAAATAACAGAAAAACAGTCGAAAACTGTCAGCACTAAGAGCTTGTGATTGGTCCTGGCATCTCGAGTGTCGTCGTACCGTTGGCCGTGTGACCGAAGAGGAAGGGTGGAGGACGGGGCGCCATCAGGAGGCAACAACCTGGACGTAGTTGGCGGGGTAGAGGCCGACCTGGCCGCTGCTCAGCTGTCCTTTACACCAGCCCTGCTCGTCCTCCTCACCCAGCTTCAGCAGCTCCTCGCCTGGAAGGAAAGAAGAGGATGGAAAGAGCGTTAGAATACAAAAAGAAGGATCCAAACTGGAGGCCCGCTGTCCCAGTTCATCAGGGATCTGGTGCCGGTTCAGGCTAAGCAGAGCTGAGCTCGGCTAAGCTTTTCCAAACTGAGGCGTCTCGCTCTGTGGTGCCATCACGCCACATTAACTCTGCGACGCAGTAAAGCTCCACAGAGGCCGAACAGGGCAACGTTACCTTCTGCACGGAGCTTTTTAGCCTCTTTTAGCTCAAAGTTTGTTGTTTTTTCTGAGATCTCATTTGTGTTAACGCAGATTAATCAACATTTGAGCACACAGAGTCCATGAGGACAGATTTGGATGTAGCTCGGCCTGTGGGCTTGTCAGTTGGGTGATGCTTGGTCCAAATGTTCTCGTGTTCCAGCTGAACAGAAGCTAAAATATGTTTTAGGAGTGATCAGCACTGCTCCAGAGATCGACCTCTGTGTGGAAGAGTAAGCTCTGCAAACTGGACACGACCTTCGTGAGTCTGCAGCGATGCACAGGCTTCGTTTGCATGAATTTGAGAACGAGTCGCGTTAATGCAAATTCAGATACGCTGAACGGTCAGTCAGCTCGCCGCGGTGTGCATGTGCTACGACAACCGCTTCATATCATCTGACAGCATTCACACGAGAAACTCATGTCATTACAATCACTCTATTATTAGACGTCTGTAGGAGAAAAAGTTGTTATGACACAGACAGTTAGCTTTCATGTCAAACGTTCAGCGGATCAGGAAGATAAAACCACACAATGTTTTATTTCCAGCTGTTGGGTGAGACGCCCAAAGAAGAAAGAAAACTTTGGTATTTTTCAACCTGGACATTATTTTCTCATGTTTTTGTGCTGTCAGTGACAAAACGAGAACTTTCCATGGACGTAAAGTGACGGTGCACGGTCGCCCGTAAAGGATTATGTTGTGTTCTCCCTCAGTACTAAACTAAACTAAATTAAAAACCTGTTCTCCTCATCAGACACAAACGCATCAGTTCAGGCTGAAAAATATCAAAGTTTCACTTCAAGTATTCGATCCAGATGAGTTTATTCCTTCAAAATAAAAGCATGAATCCTCCGACTATGTGCTGTGAGTTCACATTAATCTGCAGCTGGACTCAAAATGCTTTTATTTCATTTGAAACACACGACCAATCAGCAGCCAGAGATGATGTCAAGCTGCTCACGCTTCACATCCGTCAGCAGAAACACACACTTCTCATGTTATCGGTGCTTTTACATTTGAAACGATGATCCAGTTCAAGTCACAGAAACATTTTCATCTGAGAGCAGCTGACGTGTTTCTGTGGCTCAGACTCACTTCACGACCTGCAGACAGGTGAGGTGTGATCGGTGCGTCAGTCCTCACGTCTGAGTGTGTTTGTGTCAGGACGAGGCATCACAGGTGAACAAAAACAGTCTGATGGATCTAACCCGTCCCCCCCGTGATGCCTCCCCTCTGTAAGCATTAGTAAGTGTTAATACCTGCTTTAAAGCTGAGCTCATCGGCCTCCTGGCCCGTGTAATCATAGAGTGCTCGGACTCGCACCCCCTCTACCTGATGCTCCTCCTCGTCCTCGGCCTCGCCCACGCCGTTCACAGCGAGCACCTTCTTTGGACTTTCATCGTCTGACCAGTCCGACGAGTAATCTTTCACCCTGAGAGACGAGAGACAAAGTCAGACGGCTGGACATTTCAACATCACCACAGGGCATCACCACAAATTAGAAAAGTTCATTTAAAATCTTTACAGCTCTGATCTCTGCGTGTCGGCTGTATTCGGCTCAGTTTCCCGGGTTACTGCACATCACGTGTACCCTTTTAAACTTGATGTGCTCCAGCTGAGGTGTCGTAAATAAACTCAGAGAAGCTCTGGAGCGACGTCACGCAACTCCTGGAAACCACAGCCGTCGTCATCGTCCAGCAGAGAAAAATGTCTGAGAGGAGCCGTACGGCCGTCTGTCCACTTCATTTACTTCCCTCTCGCTCTGTGTGTCCAGATTTTAACTTTAACTGTTAAATTTATGCACGACGGGGCACTTAACAACTGAAGCACGCAAAACGTGTCTGAAATCGATGAGACGGACAGCTGCGAGTGTGTGACGTGCCGACAGCAGCAGACATGATGGGATTAAATAAAGAAGCCTGCTTTTGAGGAAACACACTGCTCAGGGTGTGTGTGCGGTGACTAGAGTCTCTAACTCACACACACACACACACACACACACACACACACACACACACACACACAGAGCTTTCTAGCTTCTAATTAGAGTGTGTTGTGTTCAGGATGTGAACTCCTCAGGGTGACTACGAGGTAACAAACTACACGCTGCCTCTGTATCTGTCTCTGACTCACAGCAACCGTCTGCGGGTAATTACACAACGCCGGCGTCTGTAATCAAACGTGGGAACAATGACTGTCTGCAGGAGACGTGGACAGACGTGGACAGACGTTGGACAGACGTTGGACAGACGTTGGACATGACGTGTCCTCCTACCTGCCGGTGATGGGACTTGGCGGGACGTCGTCTCCGCCCGAGGACACGATGTTGGTGAGGGTGACCACGTTGTCCTCAGAGTGTCCACCTCGCTCCTTCCTGCTGATGGAGCGACTCGACTCCGGAGACCACTCCTGCACACACACACACACACACACACACACACACACACACACACACACACACAGGTGAACATCACTGAGTCAGTTTGCAGTTGTTCAGTGTGTTCTTCTTTACAGTGACGGGATGATAAAATATTTTTGTCTCTCCAAGTTTGAAGCTCGTCTGCAGTCATAAGAAGACAAACGAAGACTGAACGTGTTGTTTGAACAAATATTTTTGGGAAACTGGTTTGTTAGTAACGTCAAAGTCGGAGCAGCGAGCTGTTTGTGATGGATGAACGGATCACACACGCAGGACTTTGACCTGACAGACAGGAAATAAAAGCTGATGATGCTACAAAGTATTTGATTATAGAATGAAAACAACAATCATCAGTGTTGAGCTCTGGTGTCTTTAAGTGGCTCAGATGGTTTGATGATCCACATCTTTGATGATTTTTAGATCAGCCTGAAGGTGGAAGAAGAAGGACTACAAACATGGCGGCGATCAGAGCCACCGCACCGAGCTTCACGACATCTCTTCAGAAACCTGCCACGGATACGACGTCCATACAGAGGATTTGTAATTCTGTGGAAAAAAATCTAATAAAATATGAGATTATTCATGGAGAATGATCAGAAATGGACGCTACAGCTGCTGTGATAAATGTCTCATAAAAACTGGATCCTTTATGTTATTCAGCATGTTCTGATGTGCAGAATAAGTTGCTTTTGTCTGAGTTGCTGGTTAATGAACGCTCATCAATGGAATGGTCTATCGGATCACACCCAGACAACAACACACAGACACACTCTGGCCATAATAACAGGGTGCTGACAGAAGTAGGTGGCTGTGGATACAGTTACTGGTATTTACAGTCTCAGTGGAGCACATAACAACCTCCAAACTATCAGCACTACAGGAGGTGTGTGTGTGTGTCTGTGTGTGTGTGACAAGTGAACACACACCGCTCAGAAATCAGGATTTTTAAGGTCTTAGCACGTAGCAGAGGAGCTAACGTCGAGTTATGAATGGATGTAGTCGACAGAAAGTCCTCACAAGTAGAGAAATACGTGTGTGTGTGTGTGTGTGTGTGTGTGTGTGTTGGGACAAAGGCTCTCTGTTTGCGTGTCAGCGGCGCTGTGGGAACGCCAGGAGATTCCTCAGAGGACAGAAGAGATTCATTTCTTTCTGCCAACATCTCTCTCTGCATTTATTTGTCAGCTCTGGAAAAACTGGAGGAGCGCACACAGAGTTCACTTTGTCACCGCGGGACGGATTCTCACGCCGCACGACGGCGAGTTTCCAAAATCTGTTTGGACGTGAAGAAAATCTGTCAAACCTGTCAAACTCTTCGACTACGGCTCGGAGCCGGAGTCCAAAGTCACACAGTGTGAGAGCAGACGTATGAATGAGTGTAGCTGCTCACAACTAGAGATTTAAATGATTTATTAAATGTTTTAGTGTTTATAAATGCTCGACAGTTGATCTAAATGTCGGACTGACAGACGGGTAGGATCGGGTATCGAGAAATGTTTTTGAATTCATAAGATTCTTTAAGAAACGTGTTTTTTAAATCAGCTTACAGATTCCTGAAGGTGCAGATTAGACCTAACGAGCATCTGTCAACGTCACTGTTTACACACTGACCACTCAGGAGTGTGGCTAAAGCTTCCATTTAAACATGTCATGCATCCGGTATAAAGATGCCGTCAAAACACTGCTGAATCAGCTGATGGTAGCACGTCCAACTCAAGTAAAAGTCTCCATAAGTCCCCATGTTAAAAACTTCACAGCAGAAATAAACATGTTTACAGCCTGGTACAAAAAACAGTTTTGGTCTCTATAGCTAATTTCCCCGTTCATGACAACTGTACTGAGGGTGAATTTATATACAACTCACCTGTTCACATTATATTAAGGCTTAAAGTTATGCAGGATTAAGAGCGTGGACGCTTTGATTGACAGGTGGCTTGTTTGATGGACCGGGCTTCATTCGGCCTGAAGCTGGCGGCACTGAGCTTCACGACGGCTCTTCAGAAACCTGTGGGTGACTTCACGGATACCACATCCATGTTTTATAAAGTGTATGATATCTTTATCATTTATGGCAGTTTGAATATCAGTAACCTTTAATCAAGGAAGAGAGTTTCCAGTTTCCAGGCTGCACTCAGCTTAAAGCGTCTGACTTTAAATCAGAATATTCTGATTTTGTTGAAACAGTTTCAGAGAAGTTCTGCAGCCTGAAGACAGTTTGTCAATCAATCCAGACACATTTTGTTCAGTTCAGCTGATTTTCACGTGTCGACATCCTCCTGTTTGAGCCCACACACACACACACACACACACACACACACACACAGCATGTTGACGCTCAGGCTTCGTCTGAACTCCGATCTTTACTTGAGGAGCAAACACTCGTCAGTTTGAGTGAACGCTGCTTAAATCTTCAAACACACCTTCTGTGGTCCACTTTCTGCATTTTTTCGTGTCATATGTCGACTCTTTTGTCTGATTTGAAATTCAAGGAGCAGCAGCAGAAAGCAGTTCTCCACACAGAGTCCGTGCCAAAAATAAAAGTGCAGGGCGGGAATCCAGATGATTGTATCACTATTGTGAGTGGACAATCGGGTCTGCCGGTCTTTTTACGGAACAGAAAATAGAACAATGCGACGTGTGAATCACAGAGAGTGAAGGAGGTGTTGATCACAATCAGTGATATCGCGGTCAGGCTGGATTCACTGAGCCTCTCAGGAAACGAAAGAATTCAGTTTAAAGAGCTGAAACACACGTCGGAGTCTGTTTTTAACTTCGGGATGAGAACATGTTATCTTTGTTCCAGCGCCAGAAAAATGCTCTGAGTGAATAAATAAGAAGCTAGAGCTCCTGTCTCCGTACGGTCAAACAGTGCAGACGTTTTCACTCACGCATCTTCATGTTTCAGTTTCCAGGCAGCTGGACAATCCTATGCTGAGATCAGAACAACTCTGTTGTGTGTTTGGTCGACAGGCGTTACAGTTTTTCAGAGGCTGCAGCAGCTTGAGTGAAAACACTGCCATCACATGAAACTGGAAGATCTGACCCCGAAATTCCACCAGGCAAAGCTCTGTGTGTGATTATGTGCTTCCACCGTGAGTGAGCAGATCTGTCTGGATTCTCTGTGCCGTTTCTGTGTGACTTCATGACAGTTCGAGCGTCTTCTCGATGCGAGACGCTTCTGATCATCGGGTGCAAGCAGCTTCTGCGGATACGTCATGGTAGCTTGTAGGGAAGAAGGCTAAATACACTCCAAAGTTAAGGCATATGTGGGTACCCACGAGTCTCCTATTTACCAGAGTCTACACTCTGATACGACATGCTCTGTGGAGCTAGTCGATGTTTCAAACTCCACCAGACGAGCCGCGGACTGTTTCAGAAGCGGATCTCCGCTTGGCTGTTCCATTTTTGCCGGACGCCGCATGCAGCTCGAGCTGACAGGAAGTCAGACACAGAAACAGCACAGAGAATCCATTGATTTTCAAAATAAAACATAACATAGTCTAACGTAGTCTGAGGGGCTAAACGCTCCTGAAACGCTCCTGGTGGTGTCTGAAGTCGCGTGGAGGACGGACCAAGACGTGCCCGGTGGAGTCCAGATGTTAGATGCTCCCTATCTAAGCTAATCCTGCAAAACAATGCAGTTTTGTGCAGGCAGTGTAAATGTGTGTGTCCTGGAGTGTTACAGATGTTTTTATCTGTAAACAGAGCCACTGGACGGACACGAGTGTGAAGAAACAAACTCGTCTCATTTGTACTTCTATTTCCCAGAATCTGTTGTCTGTGTTTGTACATGTGTAAATATTAGTTTGTCCTCGGCGGCCGGCTCTGCAGAGCTGACCTGGAATCTGTAGATTTCCACCGACAACTAAATAAACCTGCAACTGTATCTGTGTGTGTGTGTGTGTGTGTGTGTGTGTGTGTGTTCAGACATTCCTGACCCCACTCAGAGCTCTCAGACACACAACAAGGCTTTCAGTGGAAGCCTGTTTAATATTCAGTCTGTCTCTGGACACACACACACACACACACACACACACACGCACGCACACACACACACACACACACACACACACACACACACACACACACACACAGAACAACTACTGCAGGCCTGCACAGCACTCTTGTTTTCTTCAAGATGGTTGAAGGAAAACATGAATGAATAAAGTTATATATATGTGTGTGTGTGTGTGTGTGTGTGTGTGTGTGTGTGTGTCCACACCTCAAACTGTGGCCAGTTCATGCTCATGCCCGGTCCGTGGGTGTTCCTCCACCATCTCAGATCTTCAGTGTCATTGGCTGCTTGGATGGTCTGACCGAGGTCCCGGTACAGAACTTTGAACCTATTGGACGAAAGTGACTGTCAGTCATCATCGACACATCTCATAACGTCAACATGTAAACACGTGTTGTATTTCTCTGATAAACTAACTCCTGTTGATCCACACTGACCTGTGATCAGGTGAACGGTGTCTCTGTCATTCGTACGTCTGTTCTCACACTATGTAACTTTGGGCTCCGGGTCGGGAGAAGTACGTAACGCTTTACGGCACAAAGTCACACACCACCAACTATTTCACTGATTTTGGTGAAACTGGATCATATTTTATGGAGAAAATGTTTTCTGGTTTTCCCTCTGATGTCCTCCGGCTGCTCCGCCTCAACTCTCTGTGATTTACAGAGTTTATGATGGACAGTGAAGTAAACTGCTGACAGCTGTAGCTGCTGTTAGCTCATGTTAGCTCAGTTTGTTAGCCGGGCTGCCCGGACTGTGAGCTCAGAGCACCGGGGGAGTGTTAGTGTTTGTACTACAGATGTTTGGATCACCAGGAAGAGGACGTTTATAGGGTGGGGAGCCAGTGTCGTGCCAGAACCGGAGCTAGGCAATATAACCGGGTTCTGCAACCTCTATGGACATAATGGCAGAGGAGAAGAGAGTGAAGAGGACGCTGACGGAGGAAGCTAAGAAGAGAAAAGGAGAGAGTGAGCGAGCAAGAAGCCGCCGGACAAGAGTAAATCTGGGACTGACTTTTAGTGGTTGGTGAGAGCTTGGTGAAATAAAAGGCTGAAAGACAGACGCAGAGGAAGACAGACGAGAACGAATACTCGAGTACAGCTGAACATATTTACCACAGTGGGATTACACTCTGAAACTGGAGACAACAAACCAAACAAATACAGATTTCCATGCAAATGTTGCTCAAAAACAACACAGATGGTTGTGTATCTAAAAATAAATGTCAGAGAACAAATGACAGCTCGGCCGTGGATTATCTCGTTAATGTAGCTGCTGTGTTTTTAAGTTAGAGAGAAGCAGAACGAGCTGTGAACACAAACACTGACATAAAAACAGACACCGCGAGCTCTTTCACTCCTTGTTATCAGAAAATATTGATCAGTGCAGCTCTAAAGTTAATAGTTGCACCTTTAATCAGCCATCTCCTGCTCTTAATAACAGCGTTAATAAAACTGTGTACATTAACCGGTGCAGGCTCTGATTACGGTGTGTGCTCAGAAGGTCGGGCCTTCTCCTGAAGCCTCCATTTAAAGGAGGAATTCTAGATAAGAGTACTGTTTGTGCATATTTCTGCTCAGCTTTATCAGCTCAGTGCCGGTTTGTTTGCAGTCAGAGACGATATGAAGGAAAATCCTGCATCTATTCATCCGGATCCGATTTCCCAGAAGCGGCAGGTAAATGCCTGAGCGCTGTTTAAACACTTCCTCTTAAAACCTGTTTGACAGTAACTCCACAGAGATCAGATCAGAGGAGACTGATGATAAAATATGAACACCGTCCACGAGATATCATATGTTCAATTTAAAACTGGATAGTTTGAACTCGCACCAACCGACCCAGCTTCATTTTAAAGTTCACAGTCTGAAGTTCTGCTGCTGGAGGCAAAAATGATGAGAGGCACCGCTCATGATTAATTCACTCCAGATAACGAGAATCCATAAACTAAAGTTTGAGATATGAACGGTCTCTCGTGGACATGAACAGTCTCTCTTGGACATGAACAGTCTCTCTTGGACATGAACAGTCTCTCGTGGACATGAACAGTCTCTCGTGGACATGAACAGTCTCTCTTGGACATGAACAGTCTCTCGTGGACATGAACAGTCTCTCTTGGACATGAACAGTCTCTCTTGGACCTGAACAGTCTCTCGTGGACCTGAACAGTCTCTCTTGGACATGAACAGTCTCTCGTGGACATGAACAGTCTCTCGAGGACCTGAACAGTCTTTCTTGGACCTGAACAGTCTCTCATGGACATGAACAGTCTTTCTTGGACATGAACAGTCTCTCGTGGACCTGAACAGTCTCTCGTGGACATGAACAGTCTCTCTTGGACATGAACAGTCTCTCGTGGACATGAACAGTCTCTCTTGGACATGAACAGTCTCTCGTGGACATGAACAGTCTCTCTTGGACATGAACAGTCTCTCTTGGACCTGAACAGTCTCTCGTGGACCTGAACAGTCTCTCTTGGACATGAACAGTCTCTCGTGGACATGAACAGTCTCTCGTGGACCTGAACAGTCTCTCTTGGACCTGAACAGTCTCTCTTGGACCTGAACAGTCTCTCGTGGACCTGAACAGTCTCTCGTGGACCTGAACACTCTCTCTTGGACCTGAACAGTCTCTCTTGGACCTGAACAGTCTCTCTTGGACATGAACAGTCTCTCGAGGACCTGAACAGTCTTTCTTGGACCTGAACAGTCTCTCATGGACATGAACAGTCTTTCTTGGACATGAACAGTCTCTCGTGGACCTGAACAGTCTCTCGTGGACCTGAACAGTCTCTCTTGGACTTGAATAGTCTCTCGTGGACATGAACAGTCTCTCGTGGACCTGAACAGTCTCTCGTGGACATGAACAGTCTCTCTTGGACCTGAACAGTCTCTCTTGGACCTGAACAGTCTCTCGTGCACCTGAACAGTCTCTCGTGGACATGAACAGTCTCTCGTGGACCTGAACAGTCTCTCGTGGACATGAACAGTCTCTCGTGGACATGAACAGTCTCTGTGTACTTCAATTTTTTTGAAGACGATAAAATCTAAATAAACTCACTGGAAGATTTTTTCACAACAACATTCCCGTCAAACTTCTGTGACTTCCACACTTGCGCAAAGTTCTCGTTGGACTTGTTGGACCAATCGTGGTTACCGTGGTAACGGTGGCTTGTTTAAATAGAGTAAGAGGTCAGTTAGTTAATGGACAACACACACAAGTTCTCTATTAACTCCTGTGTACATACACACACATTCACACACATCTGAACCTTGACAGTTCTGCATGCCTTCGCTCTGAGTCATGAATCATGTATGTGTGTGTGTGTGTGTGTGTGTGTCGTACCCTTCCTTGGCGGACAGGTCGAGGTGTTTGTGGATGTCCAGCAGCACGTCTTTGAAGAAGCACAGCCTCCTCCGCTCGGCCTCCTGGGTGAGGTCGAACACCTGCTCCATGTCCTCCATGTATCGAGGGTTACAGCGGTTCAGATCCTCCAGGGCTTTAGTGTAGCGCTCCTTCATCTGCCACACACACACACACACACACACACACACACACACACACACACACAGTGAGCTACTGTACAAACACTTTGTCACAGTACATACAGAAAGATGAAATGTGCCTCTGTGGCAGCTTTGAATGAGTTTGGCGTTCACAGGAGCCAATAAGGAGTGTTTGTTACACCGAACGCTATCTGTCCGACTGTAAATATAAATATGAGTTGTAGCTGAGCGGCTGGAGGACACCTCCACCTTTCCTTAAATACAAAAGTAATTAATGTTATTTCAATTCTGAACCATTGTCGCCGACAAACAGTCAGATTTTATTATGGACACAAAGCATCTTCCGCTAAGTTTATCTGTTGCAGGTGTGGTGGTTTGCACCGCCTGCAGCTCTTTGTACCGTCTGCTCTCCTCCCCAGAATATTTAGACTAATCAAATGATTGTTTATACGTAGTTTCTTTATTGCAGCCGCTCCACCTCCATCTACTTCTTTACTGTGAGTGCTGACTGGGCTGAAGGCGTGACAAGTGAATGAAATGAACCCACGAAGAAGAACAGGTCGATAGCAACGATCGTCGCGCGTCCTGTTTAAGACGGCACAAACGAGTCACGATGCTGGATTTCAGTTTCTTTTGTGCTCCGGCTGAGCTCGAGTGTGTCTCCCTGTTTTTGGTTCGTCCTCTTCACGACCTTCACAAGGTTTTTCTGTGTCGTTTGTGCAGAGAACAGAGACGGCAAGCCCGGTCATGTTTTAAAAGTCAAAAACACACACAGGTATGTTTTTCTGGACTCACTGACACACCCAGACTGGTACGAGTGGAGCTACGCATGGGACTGTGTGTGTGTAGGTGTGTGTGTGTGTGTGTGTGTGTTCTGTACTTTCTCGGCCTCCTGGTTGCAGCGCTCCACCCGGGTCGTGTATTTGCGGACTTCCTCCTGTGACTTGGTCGTGTCGGCCTTGGCGTGCGTTTCCCTGGTAACCGCCGTCCACTCCTCCTTCCTGGCCTGATGGTAGCTCTTCTTACTGGACTCCACCTTCACACACACACACACACACACCTCATTATATTACTTAAAGAAGAGACTCACATCGTCACTGACACATCAGAACTAATTATGATTTATGTAATATTCTAATATTAGACTTGTGATTCACTCACAAACACTCGTCATATTCTGTCTGATATAATTAACTCTGGCATCATGGCTCAAAGTAACATCACTGCTCAGTCAACTCAAACAGACAAAACACTTCAGTGTTGTTTCTGACATCCTGAATCAACTTCAAACTGTTTGAACGCTGCGTAGAATATAAATAAAAGCAGAATTCAATGATTTGCAACTGAACAGCACAAAGACGAGACATTTTATGTTCAAACTCATTCTGGATTTGTCAGTGGAAGCTCATTTTGGCCGCTTGTATCTGTGATCTACGTAGATGGACTGGAAAGTCACGAGCTTTGCCTTGGGGAGCTTTGCCTTCCCCAAGTGGACTCCTTCACTTGGGGAAGCGACTCGCTCCCAACCTGGATGGAGCAATCCACCATTTTCCAGCAGAGAACCAGAACATCATTCAAAGATTCAAAGAATCAGAAAAATCTCCTGACCTGATCTGACCTTCGACCCCTGAGGCTGCACAGACTGCATTAACATGACTGTATAAACAAACACAGATCATCTCTGCATCTACAGATGAAGTTCAGACTACGCCGCATCTGCTGCAGCTTGTTGGGAGTGCAGACTCTCAGCAGTCGTCTCCTTTTCTATGAAGTAACATTTAAAGTAACAAAGCGATCCCACTGCAGACCTCCACTCTGTATGAATCACTGAAGTTAGCTCGATTTAGTTGTATGAATCTGTGTGCAGCTCACCGTCGCTCTATGAACAGAAATGAAAGAACAGCGGGGAATGTAAAGCATGTTTTCAATGGATGAAACCTGACGCTCGGCTATAAATCAGACCTCCTTCACTTTAAGCTCGACTTTAAGTGTCGACTATAAATCCACTTCACCGACATCACAAACCACCCAGGCAGCCCTCACCTCCTTCAGTTTGCGGACCCAGGGTTTCTGTGCTTTACGGAAGCCGTCGTCTGCGTCCTTGGTCTCCCTGAAGCCTCCCATCATCTGCTTGTGGAAGGCGTCCTTCTGCCAGTTGCGAACCTTCTCGCTGTCCTCGCCCGCCAGGCGCTCCCGCAGGTCCATGTGCAGCTCGCTGAGCCGATCAGCCGCCTGCAAGAAGGCGTGCCACGCTTTCTCCAGAGTACCATACTGAGGACCTGAGAGCGAATCCTTTTTAGTGATATTTATCTGTCTGCTGCAGCCTGCACCTCATGCGATCGACGTTCTCAGCTCACCTTTCTCCACGGAGCCTCTCCACCTCTTGGCCCAGTCGCTGAGCTGCAGAGCGTAGCTCTTCTCTATCTTTGCTCTCTCCTGGAAGCAGCTGACGAGCTCGTTGCACAGCCGGTGACCGTCGTCTATCCGCTTCACCGTCCTTTTGTAGTTCCCCGGCTGCAGACGAGCAAAACAAACACAGATAAAAATAGTTTAGCGGATGAGGTGATGATGTACGGAGGACTGAAATAAAGAAAAGAGCAACAGACAAAAGAGAGTGAGAGGAGTTGAAGGTGTAGTTTTTCCAGACGGAGAGTCAGTCAGCAGGGACTCATTATGTGTCTGTATCTCTGTACAAACACCACAGACCGCCACGCTGCTTTATCTCACTGCTTCATCCTCTGCCGGCTCTGATAGCCGAGTTTAAATATATTTAGTGTTTGCTGACACACTGATCCGAGCGCAGAGATCAGAATGTGAAGCGGCTCGGTGAGCAGAGCGGGTCATCCGCTAATCGCAGGGCTGGTTCTGTCCATGAAGAGTCCTTGGACAAGAACCGAACCTAAATACCACTGCAGATGGTCAGACCACCACATTAGCGGGTTAGCACCATCGTGTGCAGCTATTAATGTGTGAGCAATCATTATTAATGTGTGTGTTTCCTACTGTACCTCCCAGAAGCTGTCTGAGCTGCCCAGGTCGCTGAGGTCTCCGTTGGAAGACATTTCGGGGTCGGCCTTACAGCACGGAATGATGGCGGCTGCAGGAAAGACTGCAGAGAGAGAGAGAGGACAGCGTTTATCACACAACGCTGAGGCTGTGACATCAGCCTCATCACTGACTGACAATCATATGAATTCATGTTAACCCAGAATTTATGAACATTTTATCACAGTAAAGTTACACTCTGAAACTTTTATGACTTCCTAAAAATAGTTAAAGAACACGTGTCCTCTCTGTTTGGGGCATCAAACCCGTGACGCTCCAGACTCTCCATCTCTATGGTTCCAGCCTCTGGCAGTCTGCAGCTCCACGTCAGTCGACACACAGAAAGCTTCTTCACCGCTCGCTGCCCACAGGGCTGTTTTCTCCAGTTTTCCTTCCACAAACGGCCGGACTGTGCGTCCCACAAACACACTGATGCCCTGTCTGATACATCCGCTCCGGTACTGAGGCAGGAATCTGTGTCAGACAGTCCTGTCCGTCCACAATGGACCTCTTTCATCAGAGAGAGGGTGGACAAACATTTGTACAGAATCATATCTGATAATAAATCACAGATTTTTTAGACTGTCTCTGCCTCTTCACGCTCACCGACACTCGAAACACAGAGACACGAGGAAGGACGAGATATATCCTGAAGACGACGCCGTGTGTGCTGTCTTATATTTACATTCAGCATTTCTAAGCAGAACTCATTTCCTTCCTCACTAAACATTTGCAAAGCACACATTTTTTTTGTGTTTACCTGCTGACAGTCTTCGCCCTCTCTGCCTGTTTTGGTGCTTTTGCTGCTGCAGACAACAAATATCTGTGTACAGCTACTCTATACTGTGTAAATAAATTCTGCTTATAAATGCTGCATAAGGGGGACTAAAGTCAACAGATTCTCTTTCTACAAAGATGACAACCGACAGCACCGTGAATGTCGTTAAAACAAAACAACTTTCAAACAAGAACATGGGATGTAACAGCCGGTCTGGTGCAGCAGAATAATCCACTCCAACATGACCTGAGGGGACCTCCACTGTGCAGCTCTGCAGATGAACCCCGACAAAGGTTCACCGTGACCCGACTCTGTACACCAACTTCCTCCACGCTGTCCGCCTCCTATTAGACAAAACTTTGTTTCAAGGTCAGATGACGTCCTGAGAGGGAAACATGCTGCTGAAGCAGTGATCCTCAGTCTGCAATGAACATGAACCCTGCTGCTGTCTCGTCTAAAGGCACTATGAAGCTTACTGTGACACCAAAGGGAGCCGAAGCTGACAAATGTCCTCAAGAGATGTAACTTTTCAGTCAGTGTCGGTTTGGTCTGAAGACTTTAAGTTTGAAAATGAAATAGATCATTCAGGAGGTGTGAAGTTTATCTGAGCTGAGCAGCTCCTCCTCATCTCTGCTCGAGGCTACAAGCAGCCAAACATCCAACATCCAACATACAAGCACACAAAAGCAAACTCCCTTTATGGGAAGGATGCATGCAGGGAATAAAAAACTCAAATCAGTGAAGTACTTCTTCAAGCGGGCGTGTTCACTTCCACTGCACGAATAACGTCACTCTGTTGATGTGAGTTTCTGTTTCTAGCACAAATACAGTTTTTGCTCTTTGGCTGGGATTAGAAAGGATTAGAAATAACGGCATATTTATTACGTTAAGTTACAATTTGTTTTTCACCAATAATGTTTAACTAGAGACAAAACAAACGTTTATTTCCATCAGTAAGTCAAACATCTAAACTACATGTGAATATAAACGTCATTTATATGATCTGAGTTGGCCTTTAAGTATTTAAGGTGGATTCTTTTAAGAAAACTTAGAAATAAAAAACTTTGAGCTGCTTCTGTACGACACAGCTCTCTACAACAAGGCTCGACTTGACAAGCCTGTGAGAAGTTCCCGGTTATTTTTCCTCCTCCCTGCGTTTCACAATGTCCTCTCTCACTGTAAATAACTAGTTGACTCCCAAAATAACAGCAGTGGAACTGCTGCGCTCTGGGAACAGGCTGGTGGTAAATTAGATGTAGTGTACAACTGTAGCCTTGGTGAGATCTACAGGGAACAATGTGGGAGTGAGTCTAAATAAACCCGGCAGTCAAGCACAGACTGGAAGACTGACGATGACGGACTGGCCAACGGGCGGAGGAAGGAGCGTGCACCTACTTGTGCGACGCGCCAACACTGGGCTGAGCCTCGAATGAAAGAGATCAGGTTCAGTGTGTGTCTGTGGGTGTGTCTGCTGTGTGTGTGGGTGTGATGTGTCTGAGGGGACGAGTGACGTCCGAGATTAGACGAACGCTGACGTTCAACGGCACAACATCACGCCTCTCAGACACTGCAGCTAATCCCCTTCAGACAGCTGAGCTCTAATTTTCTCTGCACACCGTACAGCACAGGTGGAAGCAACACAGGGATGACCACGTGTGTGTGTGTGTGTGTGTGTGTGTGTCGTAGGTGAATGGCAAGTATGCTAACAGCGGCGGCATCTGCCGCCAGCATGCTAGAACATGAGTTAGTATGAGAAAACTTTGCCATGGGTTGCTAATTACTCCTCCTATATCCTACAGGACAGCAGTGTGTGTTTGTGTGAGTATCAGGGCGCGGCTCATTGAAAGAAAAGTAGGTTTGGCTGCTTACACTAGTATTACCTCTATACCTGCTGGAGGTGTGGAGACGCAGACTGTAGCAACATGTTTCTGCAGAAAACAGAAACCCAACCACAATTTCACAACAAACCAGTGTCATGGTCGACCACATTCAAACACAAACACCTCTGTAGCACTGAGGCCTGATTCTCTGAGAGAGCTACCATCTGTGTGAGGCTGCAGGCTGGTGCTTTGAGTTAAATACTGACCCAACAATTCCCACCATGAGCAAGCACTCAGCGACAGTGGGCAAGGTACAACTTTCTTAACATGCTGTGACATGCTCATAACGACAACGCTAACATGCTGATGTTTAGCAAGAATAATGTCGACCGTGTTCACCAGGATAGCACAAATTAAAATGTCAACCTGATGATGGCGCTAAATATAAAACTCAGTGAAGTTACAAACAAACAACAAAGCTTTAGTGCAACAAAGATTTAGTGGCATCTACTAGCATAGTTGTTGATCACCTCACCCTCTCTTCCCTAGCATGATGGAGAAACTACAATGGCCATGAAATGCACAAAAAGCACGTAAGTCCCTATGTAGAGTCATATCGGTAGTAGAGACATGGTGTCGGTAGGCATAAAAGTCTCATTCTAAGGTAATAAAACATTAAAAAAATCATCAAAAAACATTACAAATCTTAATTCCAGGTGATTAAACACTAATGAAAACACGGTAATGAACATTAGATTGAATTTCTGCCATATTCTGTACAAAAGAGCCCCTTGAATCTCACATACTGGACATTTGTGGCTGAAATTATGGAGCAAAAATGTCTCAAGAACCTCACAAATGTGGCATTTAATGTACTTATTTCAGCAAAAAAAACTACTTGAGGTATTTCTTGTGGTGTGCCTCGAAGTTCAGTCTATTCCAACATCTTTTTTCTGTATGTATAACCTGTTATTACAGCCTGTAATCTATAAACGTGGGGTTCATGTTCGATGTTACGCAGACGATGCACAGCTCTATATTTCTGCCTCATTTCACAATCTGGACCTTACTGACCAACTAGTTAATAACATTTCAGATATCAGTAAATGACTATCTCTAAATTATCATTAATCAACTGTCACTGAAGTACTTTCATGTTTAGATGATAGTTGTCAGGTTGAGTATGAAACAGAGACGCTTACAGGAGAGGACTTACTGGAAGTGCAAGGATTGTTCACTTTTGATCTCTGCTTTCTAAATTTAATAAAACACTTCAATTCATAATGCCCCCATTATCAGACCCACAGCACTCAGCAGATGTTTTCTAGGAAGGAAGATCACACTGAGAAGCTCCCAGGAGAGTATTTGTATGCATTTGTGCGCCTATTCAGCAGTCACACAGCAACTACCAGCCAGCAGTGGAGGGATTAGAGACTCTGACAAATAGACCTCATTAGCTGGATATAGTACCCTGAGCCGAATACTGTTTCACGGCAGTATTCTAAAGCACAAAAGGTTGTATTAGCATTAACTCACTGTAATGAAGACATGCAGGTGTGCAAGCCAAGATAAAGTATCCTGGTACTGACCCAGTTCTGCAGCTGGTACAAACAACCAAAACAGAAATGCGTGCAAAGTCTAAAGGGAGAATTGGTCTGATAAAATGTAGAACGTCAACATTTGTAGCTACATATTTAGTATCTCAGGACGTCTCACCCCCTACAGAACCACGAGACTCCTCGGATCGTCCACCGAGGCGTGTTGGCTCTGCCGTGTTCGAAGAAGGACAGCTCCAAGAAAGCTAATCAAACTGCTATTTGGTGCATAAGCAGAGTCTGACAGTCACCTAAAGACAACCCTCTCGGTCTCTGAGCATTCCCTCACCTATTCGGCACCTCTCATGCTGGGCAAGCCCACAAGTCCAGCCCCTCTCCAGGATTTTTGGTTCCAGGTCCAGTGCTATGGGTAGAAGTGAGCCCATCTATATTTAGTTAGCACTGCTTCACCTCCTGCACAAGCTCCTGTTCCTTCGCCACCAGCAAGATGACATTCCCTACCACTTGGACCAGTCTGCGACGCCAGGAAACAGCATGGCTAGGTCCCTAAGCAAAGCAGGCAAAGCACCCAATCCCTCTATGCCCCTCCCTGAGGGTGGTGGTGCTTTTTTCAGGGCCGTGCCCGGCTAAGCCCCGTAGACTAAGGCCCTGCCACCAGACACTCGCCGCCAAGCTCCCTGTCCAGGCCTGGCGCCAGAAGTGGATCCTAGTTTCCCTAATCTGGGCAAGGTGCTCCAGCTTCTTTCAGCCTGATTCATAAATTCATGGTGAATCACATTCAGTCCGATCCCTCCCCTGGGACCAATGTGGGCGACCCTAACAGGGACTATTGTCCTGGACAACACAGATCCAAGGATCCAAACACCAACACCACGTTAAGGTTGTGATTCTTCAGTGTTCAAAGTGCTATATAAAGGAAATAAACTTGAAACGGTGTGCACACAGCTCATTTTCAAGCAAAGAGCAATGCACTCTGGATGATAACTGGCTCCATGAATTATCTTGAGTCACAACAGTCCCATATACGGTGACGTGTACAGCTACAGTGTCTCTACACCCGCCATAGTTTACTGGACTGGCATGACTCAGCTGGGGTTGGCTACCTAATCTAGCAATCTGCACGCTGATCTGTGCTCTTAGCTTTTGTTTGTTAACAAGATGTGATCTCTGCATATGAGAGAGGAAGCCATGAGTGAAGCAGATGCAACAAATTCACGGGCAGTGAAGTGATACTGAGCAAATATTGTTACAGTTTGTGTAAACCAAGTCGCAATACTGAATTAAAAATACTACAACATAATCCAAATTAAATATTTTACTATTAAATATTGAAACCTCTGTAGTGGGGCACAGGCCGCTTGGCTTGAGGAGCTTCTCCATGAACAGATGGTCAGTAGAAAGTGTTTGTTTTGTACGGAGAGTCCATGAGTTCGTGTGTGTTTTTTGAAGATGTTTGCATTCCTCGATCGCTGATGATGATGAACTTGGGTTCAGTCCCCTTCAGTTTAACCACACTCACTAACACCCACGCCAGCCAAGACCACAGACCATCCTGGAGGTCAGGGACCTCCCGGAGCGTGGAGCGTATGGTTGGAGGGCAGAGTTGTTTTTCTGTATGTATGGGACTAAAGCTGATGTGGAAGATGGTGGATCTGTTCTAAAAACTCACATATGAGTATTGATGCCAAAAACCGTCCGAACATGTTGTTGACTTTTCCTGCTCGAGTTTAGCTGGTTTGTCAACAGGAGGTTTTCAGATTCATACTAACATTTCTGTTCCCACCACCACAAGTGTAATCAAGCCGTAGAAAATATTGCAACTCAACACACTCAATTTTTCCTCTCTATAAAATATATATACGAAGCTGTCATCATATGCAGTTAGTTTATGATGGCAAAGGGCCAAAGCACCTAATAAATGACAGAATGACAAATTAATTCAGCGTTGCCGCTCCCTTTAACTGAGCTGTAAACTTCACAGCTGATTCGTTTCAGACAGAATTCACTAACTCGCTTGCACAGATGTGGAGCAGCTGTTTCAGAGCTGAAACGCTGGTTTGACAGTAAGCAGCGAGGATCGAGGTGTTCAGCAGCATTCTGGGAAATACAGCCATCATGCCAAAAGCAGCACCTCTAAATCTCAGTGCTTAATACAGTGCATTGTGTTTGTCTATTTCTTGGCTACAAAGTCTGGGACATAATGTTTGTACACTTCTGTTTTTGGTAGGGATCAAATGAGATATAACGTGTTAAATAGTGAGCTTTAGACTGGCTGTTACTATGTGGTGGGTACCAAAACTCGGCATTAAACTTGCCCTGAGACCAAAACTGTTTTTTGTACCAGGCTGTAAACATGTTTATTTCTGCTGTGAAGTTGGACATTTGAACATGGGGACTTATGGAGACTGACTCACTTCTGCAGCCAGCCTCAAGTGGACGACAAGAGGAACTGCAGTTTTTGGCACAGTCTGTCTTATTAATCATGCTTTCATTGCAACTCATGATGGAGATTCTCTCATCTTTCAGAAAATACTCAGGGATCATCACAATTCAGTTTTTGTCTCATGAACGCTAGCTCCTGGTTTCATTTCCATTTCGTCCATTAAACATCTGAAGACATCCAAAAGCTACAGGATGGTCTTTGATCCAAAACAGGGCAGCAGACCGTCAGGCCTGACCGCCAGAGAACAGGAGGACCGTTGAACAAGGGGAAAAGTGATGGAAGGAATGAAGCCGTAAAAGATGAGAGACGAGAGAGAGTGAAGCCGGTGACGAGTCGAGTGTAGCTCATCAGAAACGTGGAATAAAGACAGAAGTTTATGAGCTGACACAGCAGGGCAGCGAGGAACAGGAGGAGGAGGAGGACTGATAGCACAACAACTCCGAGCATCTTCTGATGTGGTTTCTGTAACACGGCAACAAAACACAGCCTGAAGGCCGTGTGGAGCCTGTTTGTCAGGCTCATTTAAATGTGTGCACAAAACACAGATGCAGATACACACATCGCCAGCCAAATGAAGACATCAGGAATCGGATCACATTCACAACAGAGTCCTCCTACACCTCCACTCCTCTTTGTATTCGAGTGCCGAGGCGTGGCTCTCTCACCACAAAGACTTAAAGCTCAGTCATTTCATCCCGTCATCCCGTCCTTTGAGCATCAAACACACCCAGACGTCTGATCACCGCTCACATCTCCAAAGTTCAGGTCGTTTAAGTTAAGCCGTTGTTTGTCAGTTGTTGGAAACTGTTTGGAAAAGGGCGGGAACTGAATGAACCTGTCTGCTACTGTATATCACGGACGTACTTCAACCAATCAGATCAAGTAGTCAAAGTCGGAAGAAGACTGAAAACATCGAGAAACGTCGTTCTTTGCTCGTTTTTTCGTAAGATGGAGTCTTGCATGCTTTCATGATCTAACTTTACAAGCTGGAAAAACAATTGAGCCAATCAGAGCTCCTGTAACAACTCTCAAATCTGCTTTTAATTCTATTCCAATGACATTTGGATTCATCCTCTGGGCACCAAATTTCATGGCAATCTAATTAAATATAGAGATGTCCAGTCTGGTGGCCCAGCAGATGGGAGATGGAGCCACGCTGCTAACATGGTTTCTTGCCATAACTCTGCAGGGCTCGGCAAATGTTTCACAGCCACCTTTCAAGTCTGCAGAATGAGAGTGTTCAAACATTCAAAAGCATTGCAGTGTTTCTTTGCATCTGTCGCGTGTGTTTTTGCATCAAGTCTTAAAGATGTTTACAGCTGAAAATCAGTGTTACAGCTGCAGATCAGCAGTCCAAACCACCACAGCAAAGACGGTCAGTTCTGTTCCCAACACAACACTGAACTCTCCTGTCCGTTAACACGAGCAGATTGAGTCATTTCCTCAACGCAAAGCACGATTCTCTTCACAAACAAGCAGACATCCCAGTTCACAAGCACAGAGAGGATCAGAGACATGGAGTCTATTTAAATACACGATACGCAGATATCTGTGTCTAATTCAGGATGATGGGAGAGAGAGAGACAGGAGGAGATTCTGCTTGTTGGTTTATAGAGAAATGGGTCAAGCCAGTGAGGAGGAGGAGGAGGGGTTGGTCCAGACCTCATAAGCTCCACTGGAAAACTCACGGTCATTAATCTGATTAATGTACACCAACAGTTTCCCTGCGGCCGGGCTGCTACACACGGAGCATGTGGAGGCCGACATGAGTATTAAAGTCTATAAGCTGCTCTGCTGCAGAACGTCTGCATTCCTGCAGAGTTTGTGTAGGTCCACATCAGGCCGCCCCGAGGCCTCAAACATCTATAAACAGAAGCGCTCGGTGACTCCAGCTGCTGTGAGCTCTGCCAACAGCTGGCCTGAGAAACAGCTGAGCTGCACCGGAGTGCACTGCTGCGCGTCTTCCCCCAAAATGAGAGAGTGACTGTTTAAAGAAAGAAAATGATAACTGCGCTCGCGGCGATGATTGCTGCTGGCAAAAATAAACCACATTATGGGTTTTCTTTGAAAGCCACCATCGCGCTGCGTCTCGATAAACAGCCATCTGTCTCCTGAAACAGCAGCTGAGCAAAAAACACACTGTCCGTGTAAATGTCGTGTTTTAGGATGAATCACTCCTCAGTTGAGCCCACAAGTGGTTTTATTAGCCTTGTTTCCATTTACAACACACCACAGCAGTGTGTGGCTTCGCTGCAGCTTCACTACAATGCCAACAGGAGAAGCTTCCTCCTCCTCCTCCTCCTCCTCCTCCTCCTCCTCCTCCCCCCTCGGTGTCGTCACAAATGTCAAGTTAGTTCACACATGCTGAGTGAAGACTGGAGGAATGTAAGAAGGAAGAAGTCAGCGCCGACACTAAACAATGCACCGCTCACAAGGAGTGTAACTTTATATCGAGGTGACACAAAGACATTGCCGAGCTGAAGAATGGATCACCGCACGTTGACTAAATCTGATCCACGGACTGCATAAAGAACGGACGACGTCACCCACGAGTTTCTGATCGTCGTAAAGTCCAAAAAGGCCAAAAAAGTGTGTCAGAGTGAAAATAAAAGTCTTCCATTCACAGTTTGAACTTTCAAATGTCGACAAGCTCTCAGACTGCAGAGACCCGGCGGGCAGTGGTCCATTCTCTACATTTTGACCAGCGACAGACAGTACTCGTTGCCTTTGCGAGTGTGGACTGAGATTGGTCCAGGCTGGCTGGAGTAATGACTTGTTAGAATCATTTGGCCTCTTTGCAGAAGCTCAGCTGTGTGCAAACACTGAGGAGACACACGCACAGCTTGCATTACCTAAAATCAGTCACCGCTCCTTTAATATCAGCAGACAGACATGAGAGAGAGATGTGAGCAAAAAAAGTGAATACACGATTCCAAAAACGTCAAACTGAGTCGTGTCCAAGAAACTGCTCAGACATTTAGTATTCTGCAGTGTAGCTCTACGTAAGACTGCTTGTTGAGTTCTGCAGATTTTCTACCAGGACAAATAACTAACTTTATAAACTTCCAGAGTTATCATAAACTGTGCTGGTTACTATAACGACAACGCAGACACTCACTTTCTGTTTGTTTGGCATGTTGGCAGATAAAACAGCCGCTGAGTCACAGTGGAAACAGACTCATGTCACTAGAACCTGTTAAACTGTTCTATGGAAGTAAATCAGAAATGTGACGAAAACACACACACACACACAACTGTCTGACGTGCCTTCACACCCTGCAGCTATGGACGTACAGCGCGTAAAGGTGACGGACTCTCGACCCAGTCGACTTCCCCCAGACTAAACACCAAAACCTGAAATCTTAAAGGTCGAGTGTTCAGGTGTGTTGACAGGTAATTAGCCTGAGAATCCTCTTACGTCTTCGGTCTGATGCCTGTCTAATCTAAGGCTCAGTTTCAAAGTATGTTTTTGGACTTTAGGAGATCTCATCTGGCTCAAATCAAGATACTGAGAGGATTACATGAAGCTGCAGGCGAGCGCAGGCACAGAAACATCTGTGATAAATGTTAGAGTGCTGTTATAAGACGACAGGAGCACAATAAGCATCATTATGAACAGCAAATATGAAACACAATGCAGAGCAGAGCCCAGCGTGCGAGCAGAACTTACCTTATCAGAGACGAAAATAGAGACGGACAGATGTCCAAACAGAGACAGCCTTTGTCTCCCGGCGCCTGAGAGACAGAGATGGACAGACGGAGAAAGAGGAAGATCCCTCAGCAGCAGACGTGACAGCAGAAAAAAAAAAAAAAAGACACAGAGGTTTTGTTAGCCGGCCGAGCAGCATGCGGTTAGATCGACAGCGTTGACTCGAGCTGGGACGAGCCAGCCGCCGGCCCGTTATAAGGCCCGGCAGAGGCTGGAAGGTGGCTGGAAGGTGGCACATTCTGGGGGTCGTGGTGAAATGCCTCACGTGGAGCCTGCAGTGAAAAAGCTAATGAAACAGTCAGAGAGCAGCGGCCCCGGGGAGACGAGGTCACAGCAGCTAGCTCACACCTCTAAATTTACCTGCACGGCCAATGAGTTGAGACGAGAGTGTGACGTCTTAAAATAATAATTTAGAACCACTTCACCTAACTTCAGATCATGTTTACAGAAATATCACGATGTTTTCCACCTTATAGACAATCTGAGTAATGTATGCTTTTATTTTGAAGGTTTGTTACAGATTAGTATGAAAGTTTAAAATGCCTAAAAATAAAGAAATAAAATAAATACTATTATATAGGCTGCATATGTCCTTTATTCTAAGATAAAAAGGTGATTTATCGTCTTTTTAACATGTTTTTCATGCGATTATAGCAAAATAAATAAATTACGGAAATACGGAAATGTAATTTTTTGTTTAATTTGTTTTTTCCAGGTATTTAAAGTTATTTTAAAGAAGATTTAAAATGCCTAAATAAGAACAAATCAAAGAAATATGATAAAAAAGTGTTACATAGGCTGAATATTTCCTTTTTTCTAAGATAAAAATGTAAATAATTGTAATAATTGAAATTATGGCACATTAAATGTATTCATTAAAATAGAAATAGATGTTAGAATTCATATTTGTTTGTTTTTCTTTGTCTGATTTGTTTTTATTTGAACGTTTGAAGCTTCCATAGTTTAAATCTCCATCTACACTTACACCATGATGAGGTAACTTTAACTGTAACTGTGAGGAATCCACCCACACGATGAGTTTATTTTAACACACTGAAGGCGTCAAAATCAATACGTGTGTGTGTGTGTGTGTGTGTGTGTGTGGAGGAAACATCACTGTAGTTTAAGACTGCAAATATGTGTGATCTTTAATTGGTCTTAGCGGTTAATTAATTTCACGTCTAATGAACTTAAATCAACATTAAATCATCCAACAGGGAGGCTAATCAACCACATTCTGGATTAAACATGCTTCATGATTAATAAAGGAAGTCCCTCCCATGATGATGATGATGATGATGATGATGATGATGATGAATGATTGGATAACCGTCCTCAGTTTTGGATTTTGAATGTTTCAGGAGAGCCTCGCCCTCTTTACTGGTTAGAACCAAACGAGGCGTTACATAATCAAAGCACAAACGAGCCGAGACGTGAGGTTAGATATTAGAGAGAGCTGCAGATGAAGCGTGGCACAAAGACAGAGAACCAAAAGCAGCCGCTCGCCTTCATCAACATTCATATATATATATATATATATATATATAGATATTATTTAACTGAAAACAAGAAAATAAAACCACCTCTTGATCGTTGAATATTAGGAGAAGGTGTCCTCTGAGATGTTGTTTGTTGTCGTGATGTCTGAGCCTGATGATAACAAGCTGACCCGCTCTCTGTACGTCAGCTTACACCTGACATTTGAACGCATCTCCACCATCGACAGCACAACTGTTGGTTGTTGATTGGCTGGTGCGACTTTCTTGAGTTTGAACTTCTCAGATGCGGACGGAGGTTTCCACGTGACAATAACTTACAGGAAAGGCATCAAATGGTCACGTCTGAGAAGCTGGAACGATCAAATGTTTCATATTTATCTTGAAAAACTTAAAATCTAATCAGAGGTTGAGTAATTGTTCACTTCATTAATCATTACAGCCTCGTTTTTCTTCATAAAAATCTGAATATAAGCCTGGATGTTGAGGATTAATGCAAAAGTCTAAATGTAGCAGCACAGGAAGCTTCAGGTTCAGGTTCTGGTTCTGGTTCTGGGTTTATCTTTAGCATTGCCTACGACGTGCACAGACGATGCCAAGCCAGGCTGCACAGGCTGCAGAGCTGGGTGTAGAGCTTTGGAGGGAAGCTGGTGGCGTGGAGGCGTTTTAAGGCCCAGCGTGGCCTCAGTGATGTGGTCATGGTTAAAGATGAGCTGGGGAGAACAGCTGTGTGTGTGTGTGTGTGTGTGTGTGTGTGTGGGAACAAGGCTGAGTTGTCCCTTTCGTTCAGCCTCTCTCTCTCTGTGATCTGCTTTCGTTTTGTTTTCTGTCCTCGCCTCGCCTTCGCCTCCGTCACATGTTTTGTTGTCAGTTAGCGGCCGAGCCTCGGGCTGTCAGACGTTACAGCAGTGAGATCATCGCTCACGAGTGCGAGTGTGAAATGTTAACTTAGTTGCTGAAGACTTGCAATTGCATGCGATCCACAGCTCGGAGAGCCTGAAGACTTCAGGGACGATTACATGTTACAGTTATCATACAGATATGATCATAACGAACAACATAAAGGCGCTAATTATTAATGTTTACGACACATCAGAGATCCTTATTAATAATATCAGTGACTGCTTTATTGCCAAATTATCTCAGAAAAAATGTCACAATTGTACCTGAGTCACAGGTAATAATTAATACTAATCGGCTAACAGATGATCATGAAGTATAAAGTTTAGTTTGTTTTGTTAAACCTGGATGACCTGCAGCTCTTCACGTTTTTAATCACCTGGTGCGACTTCTTAAGTTTATTTTAAATAATGAGGCACGAGCCAATCAGAGGAGAGCTGACAGCCCGGCGAGGCGGGAGTTAACGGTCTGCGTTGACATATTTCATGTTTCCATGAAATTCCACTTGCATGGCAGGATTCAGAGCCTGAAGCTGGGGGAAGGTTTCTACCTGCCTGCCTGCCACGCCTCCAACGATACTCAGGATGTCACATGATCACATGAAACCTTTACAGGTTATTTAGTGAACAGTGTGTGTAGAGAATGATTTATACTGCAGGAATTATTCTCCTTTTCCATCGTGCCGTTCACTTCTAACTCATTTTCCTGGTCTGAGGTCTGTAAACGCTCTGCGTGCTCTGCAGGAGCTGCTTCAAACCTACAAATGTTTTCTGGGAATTAAATGATGTCGCCATAATTATGTGACGCCACAAACATGGACGATTAAAAACACATCAGAAGGACTTTTAAGTGCTTGAACATGTAACATTTTCCATTACGGCTCTGAGGTGAACATCCTCACTCTGCAGCGACGTACTTTAACGTAACTTAAAGAAGAATTATCGACTCTGCAGCTACATAAAGCGCACACTTCTATCCGCTGTTTATTTATTGTGTGGACATTCTCAGCTTCAGCTCTGACCCACATTTTCAGCAACTTGCACAGATGGTTGCATGATCGTTGCTTATTTTCCTCCAGAGATTTGACAGAGGAGTCACATGACGAAGCTCTTGGCTTCTTGAATCTGTCAGCACATCTGTTGTTATTGTAACATTTATATATTTTCTTCTTAGCTGGTTAAAATATTGCTCACACTCATTCTCTGTATCTGGATCTGCTGGATCATCCCACTGTCAGCCAACATGACAGCCATAACAACATGATATGCTAACGGTACGTCAGGGCCATTAACAGTATAAATAATAGCGAAGGTGTTTTAAACCTGCATTCTTTCTAATGGCCAGCAGCTCCACTGGCTACAGCAATAAGATCTGATTATATAGAGCCTTATGGAGAAACCGCCGACTTCTCAGTTGATTTATGACCTCAGTAAACAGTTTATGGGCCCAGTCTCTAGTCTGAAGTCTTCATGATGTTCATTTAGTAAATTATGGTTCAATTTAGAGTAAAATAGACAAGAAAGCCGGCACGGCTACCTAGAAGTGCTGGCATTTATTTCTACTGAGTCAAAGCCAACTCTTGCTAACTGGCTCCAAAAAACCCAAGATGGTGACGTCCAAAACACCAAATTTGAGTTTAGCTGTAATACAAGAACATTTTCAAGCTGACAGTTCACCAAATTTTCCCCAAAACCAAGCACACCCACTAGCTCCACCCCTTTTCCAAATATGGTCACTTCTGGCTCCAAAAAACCAAGATGGCGGCATCCAAAACACCAAATTCAAGGCTCAAAAAACAGTTGTCAACAAAATAATGTGTGATGGATTTAAGTTACAGTTTAGCTGTAATACAAGAACGTCTTTATGCAGGCAGGTCTCCATGTTTTCCTCAATACCCACTAGCTCCACCCTCTTGTCCAAATATGGTCACGTCCGGCTCCAAAAAAAAACAAGATGGTGGCATCCAAAACACCAAATTTGACTTTCTCTAGCCCCCTACTGGTGAAAAATAACTCACCGCAGCTTTAAAGTTACTCTGTACAGATTTATATACCATAATGAAATATATAGAAAGTCCATATTTAGAGCTTGTTGATATTAGTACAAGATTTTAACGCAAAGTAGCATCTTTAACTAGCTTCTAATGTTGAATATTGGTGAATTTAACTGATACAGCATTGAAAAGAAACGTATTAATTATTGTTGGCTTGTATTGTATTCATGTTGTGTATAAAACAGCATTAGCAGGGTGTCAACATGTGCTGGCTGCAGACAGGTGAGCTCTCTTACCTGTTTTCACTCCGACCTGGAGGAACGCACCAAAAAAAAAAAAACCGCCCGGACCCTCCTGGAGCTGCAGCCGCTCTCCTCTCCTCTCACACGGACAGATGAACTCTCAGGTGTCGGTTAAAACACAAAAGCAGCGGGTTAAGTCCTCGTTTAAAGCTCCACAAACTGCGACATCTTAAAGTTTACTCCGCCGTCACCCGTCGGTCCCCCTCGGCCATTTGAAGACCGACCTGAAGCCCTCCACTCCCCGCAGATTTATCCGCCTCTCCGGAGGGTTTTCCCGGGTAAATAAAGTTCCTATCTCCCGGTGAAGTTGTCTAAAATGAAAAGGTGTTATTGTCCGAAGGTGAGTGAGCAGCTCCGGCTGTTGGATAATAAGTGTCTTCCCCCCTCTGATGCCTACTGGCGTCTCTGTGTAATCAGATGCTGCTCACCACAATATCCATTCATCCTATTACAGGTTAACCCTTCACTGCCCGAGCCCTGCGCTGCGTTCACGGAGCGGAGGAAAAACAAGCACCGCAGCACAAACAGGACCGTAAACAAGGCTGGGGCATAAAAAAGTTACAGCTGTACATTTTAAATAAATAAATAATAATAAAAAAAACATTTATATTTGTAGGATAAATTGGCTTTGAATTTATTTAAAATAATATTTTACAAGCCAATTAATCTTATGTCTGTAGAGTAAATCAGCTTGTAAGAGAATGTGAAGTGAATTTTGTATATCTGATACACTGTGCACTGTATTTGCATTCTTTTATACTTTATACTGCAACTGCTGCAGAACAGTTTCTCTCAGGATAAATTAAGTTTAAGTTCTTATCTTATCTAGAAGATAAGACTATAGTTAGGATTATATTTAGGTAATATGTGTGTGTATATAGTTAAAGATATATTTAAAGAAACACAAGTAATCTTTTAGCAGCAGAAATAACAGTAGTTATTTAAGTTAGAGTCTTTAAATCTTATAAGCATACAGATAAGTGTCATTTATAAAGTTATTTTTTAGTTTGTACCATGAATATTATTAATTGATTCTGGACCGTGCATCAGGATAACAATGCTGAATGTCCATGGGTGTTGTAAGCTGCAGAGTAACGTCTCTCCAAACTTGCATTTATAATCTGCCTCTTTAAATATCCAAACATCTCGTCATTAAACAGAGGAGCTGGGAGTTGTTAGACCTCTGTGAATATTCTAAAGAGTTCAGTCTGCACCTGCTCTGCATGAAAAGTGACAACTTCTGTCAACAAACAAGTTAAACATGGAAACTTGACTTCCTTGTTCTGTTCCTGAAGGCCCCATACACACACACACACACACACACACACACACACACACACACGTTAAAGAACAGGTCATGATCTTGTGAAAATAAAGTATAAAAATATTAATTTATTTCCAATAGAGCTCTTCACATTGACGCCTTACACAGCAGTAAAAATCAGTTTACTTTACAAACAGCGCCACCCTCAGGACGCCAGCGGTGCGACCGGCCGCTGTACAGAAACATGTTTGATTAGGTGAAGCAGAGTTTTAATGGAATGATCTGAAATGATTTGAAGCATGTTTCGATATAAAGAAGCGGGTTTAAATCGCCGTTCCTTCTCTGAATTTTGTTTTTAAAAAGTCACATTGAAGCAGTTTAAGCTCTTCAGTCTCTCCTGACAGGAGCTGGAGGACAGGACTGGAGCTGTTACAGTTTTAAAGATGATCGTTCTTCATGTGTGCTCCTCTGCGACACTTCAGCAGGACTAAAGACAGGAGAGTCGATGTCGCCGGACGTCGTCTCAGCGTCGTCACCGCTCCTCGGCGAGCAGCGATCTGAAGTTCTTCAGCTCTCTGACGCTCGTGGAAATCCTGTGAGGCATTTCATGAAGAGGCGGTTATCACTACTTTACTACTTTCCGCCATATTCTGTAAACACAGCTCTTTAAATCTGACATAAATGTGTGTTAAAGTTGCTGACAGACTGTCTCACCTTCCGAAGGCGTTGAGCAGGGAGACGATCTCCTGCCGGCTGAGCTGGAAACTGGGCCGCTGCTCGCTGGACGCGGGCAGAGCTTCGATCTGTCGCTCTGAGAACAAAATCTTGAGGGATGTTCCTAATCCCTGAGTCTGATGACAAGAGAGAGACAGGCAGCAAATCACAATACATATAATGTCTGCATCATTTAACGTGCATGCACAGATCACACAGCAAACCAAAAATGTTCTCGCCTGCAGCTTCCCCCACAGTCGACACTTGAAGCAGCCCACACAGTCCATGATCCTGGAGATGTTGAGGAAGGCCAGTCTGATGTCCTCCTGACAGCGCAGAACAAAACACACGTGAAATGTGACTGTCCAAAACACTTCATTAAATATGAATAATATGAATTCTGCACTCATTTTCTGCGATTTTTGTAGCTATATAAAGAATTAAAGTCAGTATTTGTATGACAGGTGAGGTCAGGTTAATTAGAGGGTGAACTCGTCCTTTAGTTCCTTCTCTGTGAATAACAGTGTGTGTTTGTGCAGCCGACCTTCAGTTTGGCTGCTTCCTTCTCATCCCCAGCAAACAGAGACGTCTCATCGAAGTGCAGCGGGAACGACCTGGACAAAGAGAGGGAAGTCAATAAATAAGACGACTGACGAGACATTTTACTGACATTAAAATTATGAAATGGACTGTTAAGCAAAGACTTCACAGGAAACATAATGAAGTTTATACACATATACATAAACCTGCTAGCAGCCCTGTTCTGGTTCTGTTCTGGGTTCAGTGTCTGCTCTCAGACTGACCTGGCCAGCTCCAGGATGTCCAGCAGCAGCTCTTTGTGTTTCCGGTCCTCCTCGGGTCTGCCGGTGTACAGCTGGAAGGACGGCTGCTGGAAGACGGGCAGAGCTTTGGCCAGCGCTCGCAGCTCTATCAGGTACACGAAGTAAAGATTACGGAGTCTCTTGGGACCCTCGCCGGCCGTCAGCTCCGAATCAAAGCGCTGTCTGAACTCGGACACGTTGTGACCCCACTTCTTCTGAAACCAGCTGTCTGCAGGGCAGAAGGGGTTAATAAGGAGGGTCAGGGATGGGATCAACCACAGGATGGGAAAAGCAGGCAGGCAGCTAACTTAGCTTAGCACAAAGACTGGAAACAGTAGGAAACTACTAGCCTGACTCTATCAAAGCTCAGCAGTTACAAAGACATAATCAAAAGGCGAGTGTTTGTGCACGTCTTAGCGTGTCTCACCGTCCAGCAGGTATCTGGCGCTCAGGTGTATGTTGATGCTGGAATGAAGGCCGGAGATGAGGCGGTAGAAAGCTCTCTTCTCTACACACTGACCTGAGACACACACACACACACACACACACAGAGTTAACACTCGTTCCTGCAGAGCTCTTAATGCTGAGCCGACACGACAAATAAAACACTGACGAGGCATCAGCTCACCTTCCAGCCAGCTGTAGAACGTCTTTGCTGTAATGAATAAAGTAAATGTTGTTTATAGACACGCAGGGGAAACAGTCAGTCTACATGAGGTAAGTCAGTGTGATCAGTAAAGACCTCCTACCTTCACCTCCTGAGCTGCTTTGGAACGGGTTGGGATTTAGAGGTCGTTTGACAGTATACGGTCTGTGAGGGGCGACAAAAGGAGGCGTAAAGGAGGAGTAAAGGAGGAGTAAAGGTGGAGTAAAGGTGGAGTAAAGGAGGAGTAAAGGAGGAGTAAAGGAGGAGTTAAAGAGGGGGAGTAATTACTTCACCACTCCTAATGAAAACCTCACACTGTATCTCCAGATTTAATGATCTGAATGTTTGTGATAAACTGAAGGTTTCAGATAAATAAAGTCTCTGTTAAACTCTCTCGGATTATCTGGAAAAATGTATTTTTTTTACTTTTTTAGAGATTTGTGGTTCTCACATATGATGATCTTATAGACCATGATGCATTGCTGTAGATTAACTCAGCTCAGCTTTATTTATTTATATAGCACCTATCGTGCAGAGCAGAATAAAGACAGAAATAAACAACAGAACAGCTGCATCAAAATTAAAAATTAAAACCAAAATAACAAACATAAAAACTGCAACAATAAAACAGATGAAATGTTGAAAGTAAATAAAACCTGTGAGGTAAATGAGCACAGGGGATAAAAACTAAAACAGGGCATGATCAGGGCCTAAAAACTCAGCAGTGAATGGAAAGCCAGATTAAATCAGCCAATAGTGAATAAAGTTAGTGAGCTCAACCAAAACAACGTTTTGAGTATCTGAATTCTTCTGCTTCGTTACTTGAAATGAGAATTTTCTGACCTGTCAGACGCATTAATAACTGTAGTGAGTTACATTACACTGTGTTTTGTAGCCACACTGGCTCCAAAGTTAACTACTTTAATAAATGTTTGATGCATGTGTTTTACTGTTCTTGGTTTCTAATGTGTGTGTTTACTTGAAGCAGTTCTCCTCGTAGATGCTGTTCCAGATCTGCCAGGCCTCTGGTCCTTTGTAACCCGTGTAGCGCTCTGGGTTCAGCAGCAGGTCGACATACTGGGAGTCTGGTGACTCCTCGTCTGGGAAACAAGCAACACTTCAGTCAGCTGGTCATTTTAACAACGTCCTCATCCAAAACAAACAAATGTAAACGGTGGATATGAAGCGTTCTTTCATCGAACATTTACCGTCAACCACGCAGAAGCGCTCGGCCTCGTCGTCGTGTTTGCTCCAGTTCAGCAGAGCCTCTCTGGTCTCCTCACTGGAGGTGAAGACAGAGAAACTGTGTTAGTTCAAACTGGCCTGTTTGGCTCAGCCTCACTACGTGCTGCACATGCAGTCTGACTGCGTAAGTGCGGTGATAAAAATGATATTAATAACTCATTGGCTTTAAACTGTCTCCTGTCAAAGTTTTGGAGTCATTAGTTGATTAAATTTGTGTTAAATCCACATCAGAGACAAACACAGTAAATGACAGTGTATCTGCTGTTGACAAAGGGAAATTGTAGTGCACTCCATACTGTTGCTGTGCTCCTACAGAGGCTACCTGATACTGGTCTTGATCAGAAGTCCTGTAAACGGTCTCAGGACTTTGTGTCACACATGCTGATGCTCAAAGTTCTGGTGCAAACGCTAAATTTGGGACTTTACACAATAAAACTTGCACATTTGAACCTAAAGGTCAATTTAAAACTGTGATTACAAACATCTACGCTCTTGAATGTTTTCTGTGTTCTCTTTGTCTGCTTGTTTGTTTTCTTCTTAACATAAGTAAAGATGAATTTAGATGAAAATATTGTTCAATGTTTATTAAATAAATATTTATTTTATGCTCTGTTTTTGTAACTCGTATGTACATGTCTATATTTGTCTTTAAAGTAACATAAAAATTTGATCACAAATAAATAAATAAGAATTGTCTGTCGTAAGGTCAAAGGTCACATGGGATGTTAAAACTGCTTTTTACTCACGGCTGAGTCAGAATATCAATATCAATATTAACTTTGTATGAGCCTGTATGTTTCATAGAACCAGTGTGTGTATTTTCACATTGATCTTTTATTATACTGACTGACAGGACTCACCTTAAAGAGACATCTACAGCTCCGAGATGCTTCGCCTGCTCACAGTCATCCAGCTGCTCGTTTGCTTCTGCTGAATACTGCACACACACACACACACACACACACACATTTATAATTAGATAAACTTAATTTTCTCTCCATAGACATGTCTGTGTCCAGATTCTCGGCTGGTTTCAGGCCCCCTGTGGCTGACAGCCAGTTATCTTTTGCTTTAAGCCGACCCTGAAGGACTCACCTTGTTGTGGGAGGGTGATCGGATCCCCTCTGGCACCTCGTTCTGTGAACGCACAGAGTTTTTAGTGTGAACAAACAGTGTGGATAAAGGTGATTGGTTTATCTGCAGCAGGTAGACGAGAGGAGGAACTCACAGGAGAGCAGGGCATCACGGCACAGTCCCTCAGACCACAGTGACTGTTCGCTGTCCAGAACGGACACGGCTTGTTCAGGTTCACCTGCGGAGGATCAACGAAGTCTGGTTAATGTGTGTGTAAACAATGGTGTGTGTGTGCTGTCAATCTGTTCATTTACCTTGTAGAACCTGAAATAGTCGGACTCCAGAAGAGTTTGAAGTTTCGGGAAAAGCTGGTCGTTGTTAAAGCTGTCGATGGTCTCCACATCACAAGTGCAGTCGTCCAGGTCTCCTGTCACCTGAGTTAGGTGGAATATTTTAATGTTTATTAACATATTTATTAACGTTAAACTTGATCTGAACCGGGTGGTTTGTTGCGTCACTTCCAGTTAGTCGTTTTAGACAAGGAGGTGGGATTTTCCTGCAACCTGACAGCGGTAAAACGAGATCTCACAATCTCACACTGGAGGTCGTGCTGTTATACTGAATATCAGCACGGCCGTGCTGATATTCAGTATAACAGCACAACCTCCAGTCATTCATTTGGCTCCTCCAGCTTCAGTAGCTCCACATCTGGACTGGGATTGCACCATTTCACCATTGCAACACATTCACATTTCCTGAGCGCTACACAGTTTACTACACATAACCACGGGCCAGCTGCTTCGTACCACGTATGAACCAGTAAAACAGGAGTCCGCTGACAGATACGGTGTAAATATCTGTCCTTTTCTCGCCTTGAGGTTCTGATACAATCTTAATATTATCAGCAGGTTGGTCGACTCTCTTCAGAATCAAACAGGAAACAGGAAATTGGGTAGTTACTTTGGTAACAGCTGATAAAATAGACACACACACAGATAAAAGGCGGTGAAGTGTTTAGAATCTGTGCTCCGGATCTTAATTCCACCGAGCAGCTCTTATTTTCGTGAGAAATCAGTTTATGTTTCTTTATCTCTTGTTTCTAGACTGATGTGTTCTTTTGGTGTCAGGTTTTCCCAGCAACTGTTGTGTCAACGTTGTGTCAACGCTAAAGAAACACTAGGTAACTGTTAAGTATGATAAGGTTACCTGACTGTTAGTTATTAGTTTGATTAAGGTTACTCTTACTACTATTACAGTCATCTGAACACCTATTAGGCGGAGTGATACATGTGGTTAGTCCCAGTGCCGTTATTGTCTATATCGGCACTCCTGGACTCTTGTCCAATCAGATTACTCGCTCTGAACTACCTGTTGTATCAGTATCATACAGCTTATATCATCTTATCCTATGAGTGACAGTCGCTCACCTGACAGAAGCACCTGCTGTCTGCAGACCCGGACACCTGGAGGAGGAGCAGGAGGAAGATCACCAGCTTCATGACGACCTCTTCTTCTTCTTCTTCTTCTTCTTCTTCTTCTTCTTCTTCTTCTTCTTCTTCTTCTTCTTCTTCTTCTCTGTTTGTAAACTATAAGAACACACACTGCCTTCCTACGTGTGTGTGTGTGTGTGGAGTGTGTACGTGTGTGTGAGTGCGGACGGCTTCACGTCTTTGCTCGGTGTAGGCGGTGATCTGAAGTGAATAACGCTTCCTGATGTTTTGCTTCCTGTCATTGCGGATCCGCTACGTGTGATACGTGACCAGCTGATCAGCTGGATTAATCCCACGCTGTCAGCCTGCGCACGTGCTCACGTACAAACACATGTTACACATTAATCTGTATTATATATTTTTTAATTCTTATGAACTGGAAGTGTTTTTTTCCTTCCTGTTCGCTCACAAAATAATCCGACTGAAACATTCAGGATGTCCAAAACAGACTAGAAATCCACTTTCACCTCTCAGAGGCTGTGATAGACTTTATATAATCTAAAAATGTCCACAAACACATTTTAAATGTAGTGTTTTATATATTTTTTTATACTTTTAAACAAATACATGTTTTCACACTTATATATAAAATCATTTCACAGCAGGATAATGTGTCAGTTTATTAAAATAAGTTAAATAAATGTTCAATGCTGCAAACCAAACTCAGATTTCTGCAGTTTTAAGATGTTTAAATGTTTTATGTGTTCATGTGCAGTTCAGTTTAAAGTCTCTGTGATGTAATAACATCAGACAGACACACGGTGGCGCTAATACATTTATTTGCCTTTATACTTTTAAAGGGACATTCAGATCAAATGAACTCATACAGTGTATAAATGAGTTTTAGGGAGTGTAGTGTAGCTTTCACAAACAAGCGGGGATGATTTTATATCAGTAATATCACATACAACATACCAGATAATGTGTCAACATGATGAGTCAGGAGTTTATTATCAAGAAAATACCAAATAAAATAAAGATATGACTGACATGTGACTAAATCTAAGACATTATTATCACAAAGGGGATATTTTACCAGTTTGTAACAATAATAGGAATAATATGTGTCACATTCTACAGGATAGACACGGAGAGAGCAGATAAACTCTTAAAATAACAGATAAGAAGTTGGCAGTGATGGAATCTGATTTCTTTTAAAATACTTGCATTGGACCTCAGTGTTGGAGATAGTAGTGTGTAATACAGAGACTAAAACTGAAAATAAAAGTAAATAAATAAATGAATGAATGAATAAATAAATGTCTAAAGTGAAACAAAAACATGTAAACTCAAGAAAACAACGAAAGGCTGAGTCATGCTGGTGGGAGTTTTTTCATCAGTGACAGAGCAGTTTACTGATCCATGAAACATCCACTGTGACTTTCTTCTCTCCAACAGAGACTTTCATTCATCGTTAATCCATTTCCTCTGAGATATTTTTGTCATTCTGAGATCTTATTTTGATTTTGAAGATGTTTAAATACGAGTGAGGGACAGCAGCTCATTGACTGCATTAGAACTCAGTGAAAGATGATCTTTGTGTGAAAGAAATCAATGTGATTAAAATTTCTGCATTAGATTTTTTTACAGGCTGCTGGCAGACAAATATACTTAACAAAATAAAACGTACAATGAATTATGTATATGCAGCATTTAAAGTGATGCAGCTGGTTCTTATGAGCTCATTCAAATCTTAAAATGACTAAATTTGTCATCCACAAAGTCGCTCAAACAGCCAACACTAAAGCTGCCAACATTACCCTCTGAAAGGTCTTCAGAGAGGACAGACAAGTACCTTATAAAATACCTAATTATCAGGCACTACTTGTGTAATGACTCCTTTTAGAGTGTATTATTATTCTATATAATATATTATAGGATTGTTATTACTCATTCATTAACATATAAACAGTGTTTTAATGTAGCTGATAGAGGTGGAGCTCTTTATACTGTTACTGTTTATCTGTATATTCTATACAGTATACATATAAATAGATAGTAAAGAAGTTTAAATTAATTTAACTTCAAACTTCTACAGCAGTAAAATACAACATTTACATTCATACAGAAGTAATATTAATCCAGAAAACATCAGATATACTTTGGAACGACTTCAGTTCAAGTTCATTTATAAAGCGGCAAATTATAACAGAGGTTAAGTTCAGCTCCAGACTGTACTTTATAACATGAATATAACATGAATATAACATGAATATAACATGAGTTACAAAGAGTAAAAAAGTAGCACACAATATAAATAATGAAGTTAAAGTAGCTCACAGAGTCTTTTTAACACAAACTGTGGAAACATTTGTGTGTGTGTGTGTGTGTGTGTGTGTGTGTGTGTGTGTCTCTCTCTCTCTCCCTCTCTCTCTCTCTCTCTCTCTCTCTCTCTCTCTATTTTGGTGCTTCCTCGCGCTGCCAAGCCCCTGACGTAATGCTCCTCTGTTAATGATTAGCATGTGGAAACGAGCAGCGCGAGCCTCCCTGCGTCAAGGCGAGCGAAACATAGCCGGAAGTTGATCGGTCCTGCCTTCAAAATAATAGACAATATATATTCTGTTGTTTGCATACATATCTTTAACATTTAAAGTATTTTATTCATAACACTTAAAATACTTTAAGATGACACCCATTCCTCTGAGGTACTTTAAAGTTGTACTCACAGATATCTTACATAATAAATGTAAGTATTGTGATAAGTGGTGTGGTGACTGCTTTGTGCTACATAAACAATGTCTATATGATATTTGTTCTCAGGGCTCTCTTGTAAAATAAATCTTGATCCTAATGAGACAACCTGAATGAATACAACTTAATTATTAATTCTATAATTAACTATGAAATGAGCTTTGAAGCAGTTGATGGTAATGCCACAGCTGCATTTAGTAGCAGAGAAGTGTCATGATAGATCATTATTATAGCTGGTCATAACTGTTTGACCATATTTAACCATATTTATTTTAGCATATAGCATATAATAGCGTGTTTGTTTTGCACTCTGCACTATTGTCTTATTCTGTCAACAAATGTTATTGCTGTATTTATGAATAGATCTACATATTTATGTTTTCAGCAGTTTTAAGCTGTTTTAGGCCCCTTCTTATAGTTACTCTGTCACACTTCTATTCTGTTTCTTTTTATATTTTACTTTTACTGCTGATTTTATATTTCATATGCTTTATATTTGTCTATCTATCTATCTATCTATCTATCTATCTATCTATCTATCTATCTATCTATCTATCTATCTTATCTATCTATCTATCTATCTATCTTATTAGTACTATTACATAAATCTTATTACTTGCTTCTCATTAAGTTTATTAGCGGATTTATATTAAAACTATGTAATTCAAATGGATGGAAGTTATTTTTTTTAGTCTCTGGCTTGGCCGCACTGCATGGACTTTTATTCTGAAAGCTCGGAAACAGGAAGTTACGCAGCGCATTCCGCCCGGCTTGACGGTGTGTAGCGGAGAGAGAGCCGCCGAGCAGAGCTGAGCTCCGTCTGCCGAGGAAAAGTTAGTCAAGATGGCAAACCCCACAGACCCGGAGTGAAGGGGCACCGCTCCCCGGACGAAAAACAAGAAAGGAGAGAGAGCTCAGCCTGTCGGCCGCCCTGAAACTCACCCAGCGATGCAGCAACAACTACAGCGCCCGGCGGTAAGAAACCACGGAGCTCGGTTACATGTAACCGTTTGTCCGATAATTCAAACACTCAAACTGAAGTTTTTTAAAAATTATTTTAATCAGACTTCATGTTGAAATTACACAATTTTTAACCAGTTAGCTCGCTTCTTCTACTTCTTTATTTTAGTTAGAGCCAACGGTCAACCGTTAACTTCGCAACGTTAACTCACGTTAAAGTCACGACGAAAGTTCCAGATAGAAAAAAGGGCGGCAGAAATAGAGACGTGTTTATTATATTTATTCGGTGTTTTCTTTGTACGAACTACACACACACACACACTCTCTCTCTCACACACACACACACACACACATATATCCGCCAACGGTCATTCCTTGTATGTGTGTGTGTGTGTGTGTGTGCGTGTGTGTGTGTGTGTGCTGATGAAGCAAAGTGACAGTTTTAGACAGCGGGCTAACGCTCAGCCCTGAACCCGAGAAAGAGTGCGCCTCTCCCGGGTTCACTCTTCGGTGCGTCCTCGGCGGTTAAAAACTCAGCCTGTACTCGGTTTAAAACAAACAATTAAATACATAAATAATACAGCTTTTTATGTGAGTAACCTGTCATTAAAATGACGGAGAATTGGGTGGTGTTGGTGGTGGTGGTGGGAGCTAACGTCTGCCCCCCCTTTGCCAGCGGCTCGCCGTCGGTGTTAAACCCGGCGTCCTTTCCCTTTTGGAAAATTCCGGGATGCGGAGCCCAGTCTACTACCGACAGCTGTATTTTTAGGGAATGGGTGGATACCAAAAACGAAAAAATAATTTATTTTTGTCTCGGCGGTGAATGCCACAAGCCTATGCAGCATAAGCGACGGCGAGGAGGCGACCTATAAATGCATGTATGAGTTGTTTGAAGGCTGTTTTTCCACCTCTCTCTGTCCTCTCCACCTCTTATTGCAAGCCTGCAGAGCTGAAGCAACAGGGAGGGAGACTGTCGCATTTCTACTGAGGCACATGCATGAAAGAGGTTAGATATATAATATATATATAATATAATAACTTCTGACATCCTCCCTTGCAGGCTTAAGAGGGATTCCCTGAAGAAAAAAATGCCAGTGAAGCTGATGTGACACAGAGAGTGTGCTGGAAGAAAGCTGACTCATCAAATATCAATTCCTCCGGGAGCTGCTAAGCAGCAGAGAGCCAGCAGCTCATATCACCTAATGCCTAGCTAGAAGTACACCTCACACATATAACACACACACAAGATAACCAGCAGGATTATCTCCGGCACCGGCTGCAGGCGAGACTGATTTTGGCGTCGGACGACAAAGCGAAGAATGGCATCACAGTGTTTGACCTGAAACTGAACGACTGACTCACGCCCCTCTACGTGTACAAGCATCAACAACCCTCCATCAGTTTTTTTTTTTTTTTTACCCCAAGTTCAGTGGAGGTCGCTCCACCACCACTACCACCACACAGTCAAACCCGCCGTCTACCACCCCCCCGCCTTGCAGACCATGATGTTTCGTGATCAGGTGGGCGTGCTAGCCAGCTGGTTCAAAGGGTGGAACGAGTGCGAGCAGACGGTCGCTCTGCTGTCCCTGCTGAAGAGGGTGAGCCGGACCCAGGCCCGCTTTCTGCAGCTGTGTCTGGAGCACTCCCTTGCCGAGTGCACCGAGCTGCAGGTCCTGGAGGCGGAGGCCAACAACCCAGGTAGGACACGATGAGAAGATCTCACTCTGGTCTTATTTTGAGGGCGATGAAAGTCGAGTCGAGTAAACACAGATCTATTTAAACATTGGGAGGATGGAGCTGTTTTGTCTTCTCCTGTCTTCAAGCAGTACATCTTCCACACGTCAGTAGCTGAGTTTTTATGACTTTCATTGTTGTTGTTGTAGCTCGTGTCACATTACTGCTGCTTCAGGCTGCACACTCATCTGTTTTCTGATCAGAAGACCTCATCCTGGTCTTCTCATGAGGGCGTTAAAGTGTGAAATAATCCGGTTACACTTCACATTCTCCAGTAAACACAGATTTCTTTGAACATTTTGAGGATGGAGCTGTTTTATCGTCTCTTCTACACTTCAGTAGTCGTAGTTAGAGTCACATTACTTCTGCTTCAGGCTGCATCAGAAAGAGCGACACAGTGATAACATTCACAGATCTTACTACTTATCTCTCTCTCATTCAAAAAAAAATCCTGTGTATTCCCACAGGAGCTGTGGTCCTTGACCCTGGAACACACACACACACAGGCTCCATACGAGCTTCCTGTCCAAAACATTCTTGCGGATCCATCAATAGTAACAAATAGCTGAATCACTGATGTTATGAAACTGTGCTAAGTGTTGTGCTGAGCCGCGGCCAGTCAGTGAAGTGACTGTGGAAGGAGGTGAAGGTTGTGTATAGTGTTAGCTCAGCTGGCGCTGTGGCGTGCTGGAGATGTCAGTCAGTCAGTCAGCCAGTGTGCCAGCCTATAGCGCTGGAGCTGGAGCTGTAGCGCTCCCCGGGTTGGTATCGCGCCAAAGGCACCCAAGGGGGGTTCTGGCTGGGTTTTGTTGCATCAGACTGCAGCGTGGCCATGGAAACAAAAACCCTGGCAACCAACCGGGCTCATGAAAAATAGAAAGATGCGCTGCCGCCGCCGCTGCTGCTGCTGGGATGGAGAGCAGGCATCTGTGTGTACCTATGGCAACATCTGCATGCAGTAACACATGTGATGGGTGACATAATGGCCCTGCCCTGCAGTGACACTCACACACACACACACTCACACACACACACACACACACACACACACACACATGACATCGAGTTTCCATCACGGTTTACAATGGGCAGTGCCGCTCTTTGTTGTTTAATATGAAGCCCCGAGACATCAAAGCTCAGTATATGAAGTTTCCTCAGTCGACCCCTCCCAGAGTCAGGCTGGTTCATACTGTCAGATCAAAGCACAGCGATGACACAGGGAGGCGGTGGATGGTGAAGGGTCGAGGGTGGAGGAGGGTGGGGGTGATGTCTTCTCATGACTCAACAACAGGTTTCTGCTGTTTTCAGAGTGTGTGAGTCAAAGAGGTGCTGTCTGTGTCACAGTCAGATCTCACTCTTATTCTGAGTGATTCCCCCAACGAGCGTGACAGACTTCACATTTAAGGTGGAGCTGAAGCCTGTGGGTGGAGTGAGTTAAAGAGGAACTCCACCTGTAGCTGTGATTGACAGGTTGGACATGGAGGCAGTTTCATGATAGACACAGATGAAACAGTTTGGACAGTAAGATCTGAAATCCACCTCACGGTATCCTGATTATGATTCTTTAGTTTGAATCAGTTTACAGATAATTTAACGTTAGCCTCGTGGCTCTCTGAAAGATAAATGTGCTGCAGCATGTTAGCAAACAAATGATGTGTCATATTATCAGACCTAAATAATGATAGTGTGTTTTCTTGTTGCCGTACGCTCAGCACATTCTGTGACCTAACTTTATTTAAGACGATGAACCGGACTCGCTTCTATAATTGCAACTTTTTAACTGTTTATACCGAAGTGGCTTCACCATAAATCATGTTTGCTGAAGGCAGATTATTGTTCCAGTGTCTTAAAGCGAGTCTCGCCCAGCATCACAGCTTGTGTTGTTTTTAGTCGAATGAGCTGAAGCAGCAGGAAGAATTTCATCCAACGCGACGATAACTGAGAAATTAACTGCAGGAGCCGAACAGACTGATAACAGCCCGCTGTCTCTCTGTGTGTCATCAGGTCTGGGCTTTACAGTGTGAGGTAACTCTGTGTTTTACAGTCATGAATGTTAGTCCTGACTCTAGAAACTCTGTTTGGTAATCCCCCCTCTTAAAGTTTTGATCTGGTGATTTCAGGTAAAGTCATCATCATGCTGCATGTTGAACTTTCCTGTCATGTCAAAGGTTCAGAAGAAAAGGAAGCAGGTTATTCAAGCAGAGTCTTTGTTTATAGTCTAAAAGTTACATTCAGTTTGAGCTGTTTATTTGTTGAGATCACACACACGTTTTCTGGATCTTCTTTCTGGACAGGAGGGTGTGGTTGTGGTTTCACCTTTTATTTTTACCTGTGCACTTTGTGGTGGGAGGGCGAGATAGGCCTCGATATTTTTTTATCCGCTTTCCATTAAAACAGCTGCTAAGAGGCTGAGCACCTTTAATGATGTTTAATCAACTAAAACTGGCATAAAATGTCAAACTGAACCAGATGAAACGATACGAGGTGTCTTCCATGGCGTTACAACAACCTTTATGAGTGCGTACACTTGTAGAGATTTTATGTCATCAGGTTTTATTGGCAACCATGAAAGAGTCTTCTTCATATATGCTGTGGCCTCAGATATCCAAGAAACTTGTGTTTCTTGTTGCAGTGTTTTATTAAACTTTAAAATATTCTTAATACACTAGTCATCCAAGCAGACATACTGTAACAATTAAATTACACGATAATGAAGTAAGGAGAGTTTTTCATTTTTCACACATGCACATTAATGTGTCCATATTTCATGTTTTCAGCGAGCACAGTTGTGTTCTTTCTTTGTCGGCTTGGTGCAGTATCGCGTTCTGTCCCGGTGGGTTCATGCTGTGGGAGATTTTAATGAGTCTTCTGTACCTCTACATTACATTTTTGGGCCACGCCCTCAAGTTTTCTCCCACCTGTGTCAGCTTGTGGTCGCTTCCCGTCCGCTGATTCAGCGAAGCGAGGCGGGATCGTAGACGTCACACGGACACGCTGCTGAAGAGAGCGAGATTGAAGAAGGTTGTCTGGTGACGTGATCCCTCTGGTATGTTGTGGTGGCTTGTGTTTGAGTGCGTATGTGCCAGAATGAGGCAGATCTATTGAGTCTGCTGTTTGACCGAGCTCATACTGGTCTTCTATCGATCACACAGGATTTACCAGTTTGCAGTTGTTTCTTCAGCAGTCCGAATGTTGAGAGGATTGTACCAATTAACTTCTAACATAATTAGTTCTTGCCCCGTTAAATGCTCTGCCACATCTCACCACATCAGACTCTGTCCTCAAATTTAACACTTTGCTTTCACGCTAATGTAGACTTGCCCAAAAGTTTCTCAGCTTCAGTTATCCAGATGAACCGCTCTCCACATCGACATAAAGTAGATCCACCACACAGCTCCGATTTAAATAGAAAATACATTTTAAAGCTGCTTCAACTTTTACTAAGTCAGATATTTTCTTCTTCCAAAACAGAGCTGAAGAACAGCAGGATCAGTTACACTGAGGCAGAATTATAACTATGCATGCCACATTAATCACAGCACACGAGCTCCAACAGGACTAGTTGAGCACGTTAGTGTGTCGTTCACTGCACATCCTGTTTGTAACAGACCTGTCTCCCTCTTCTGGGTCTGAAAGGAGTATTTACTGCAGACTAACTGGCTGTCTGTTGTCGTGCTTGCGTCTACTGTGTGATCTATCCCCATTGAGAAAAACTGTCCAATCTTTATTGGTGGAGCTCTACCACCAACAGCCATGGTTGAGGAAAGAAACTAGCACGACCGTAAGAGAGCAAACCGAGGTTAAGACTCAGACACTGAGTGCACATCAATGAGGTAATATTAGGGAATGTTTTCATCCTTATAGTCTGAAGCAGGTGGAGGTGGGTGAAACAGCGTTATAAGTGCAGCATGAGCTGGTGCCGTGCAGGCTGTTAAAGGGTTAACATGCAGCTGGAAGTCTTGGGGCCGAGTGGAAAAGCGCAACTATTTGGAAAGCGGTGTACAAATGAATGGAATCCTCAGTGACCTACTTCTGTGAGCGGCTGAGAGGCGGCCTTGTTTTGGGACTGATGCGACTTTATTTGCGACTTGAGATGCAGCCGCAGTCAAAGGGGGCCACTATCTGCCCGAGAGACGGGACACAGGAGTTATGTTCATTGTAGTTTTTCATGTTATTTTTAGATTGAGATTTTTTTTACGTGAACAGAGCAGCACAGATGGATAAATGCAGTATTTACTTAGCTGTCAGTGCAGACCTAACCCTGAGTCAACAAGAGAGATGCCATCCATAATCATCCTGACCAGATCACCTCACAGATCTGACTGTTTCTGAGTGAAAGTTTAATCCTGTCTTCTTCTTCTTCTTCTTCTTCTTCTTCTTCTTCTTCTTCTTCTTCTTCTTCTTCTTCTTCTTCTTCTTCTTCTGTGGTTTGTAGCCTGCAGCGTTTCACTTGTAGTTATTAAGGAATGTAACTTCCTGTTTTTCCTCCCCCCCTTCATGGAGAACAAAACTTCTTTTGAGACAATCCCAAGAGGGACAATATCGGATCAAGTTGAGAGGACATGAATAGCGAGCAGAGTACAGTCTGAAGGACAACACACACACACACACACACACACAGGGTGTAGGGTTAGTCTAAGGGGTGGGGTCAGGACAGGACAGTGGGCCTGGTGTTCTGAATGACTAACTTCATTTTGGCGTGTCGTGCGTGGTGGACTGCTGACCTGGCCCGGCTCGACGGCTGTTTGAGCTGTAAGGAGGCGGGCGGGGATTCGATATGTACGAGCAGCTGTGCTGAAGGAGCTGAAGGTGACGGAGACGGAGCTGTGTGTGTGTGTGTTCGTCACGAGTGGCAGCACTCGGTGTTTCATTCAGAACTCGTCCGGTTCAGTTTGTTATCCTGAATCTGTTCAGCTTGAATGCTTTTTGTTACATGTGCTTCAGTCTGAGAATATAAAGAAGCCATCTGTGTGTGTGAGAATGTTTAGAAAATCACTTTTACCAGTCGACGCCAACGTCTAAAGAATGGACAGATCATGAGTGACGTGGACCTGAGGCGGGCTGAATGACACCTGGTGCCTCAAATAAGACACCTGTAACGACACCCACCTGTCAGTCAAAGCGTCCACGCTCTTAATCCTGCATAACTTTAAGCCTTAATATAATGTGAACAGGTGAGTTGTATATAAATTCACCCTCAGTACAGTTGTCATGAACGGGGAAATTAGCTATAGAGACCAAAACTGTTTTTTGTACCAGGCTGTAAACATGTTTATTTCTGCTGTGAAGTTTTAACATGGGGACTTATGGAGACTGACTCACTTAACCTCTCCATTTGAATCTAGGTCAGAATATGACTTCCAGCTTTTCATAGGAGCTGCCGGCGTCGCTTTGTGTCTAATATCGTGCAGAGAGAGAGAGGAAGCATTCTTGTGTGTTTGTCTGCGTGTAGGATGACTGACACAGAGGGAAAGTCTGCGTCGTACGATGGCGAGTATTACTCAGTGAATTCCTGCCTAAACTAGGTCTGATCGAAAACCTGGGCTAGAAATCAGCATTCCCGGCCGAGGCGGTAAACGGTTCCGGCGTTTGGGGGATACTGTCTAGGAATGCGGGCACGTCGGAGCGCACACTTTGAGTCAGGCGCTCAGGCGAGAGTTGGACGGGGGCTTTTCCAGCGTGGGGGGAAAAAGACACAGTGGAAAAGGAAAACTGATTCCACCTTCAGTGGAGCTAAGGTCTCCTGAGTACACCGCGGTATGGACGAGGGGAGGGAGGGAGGGTGGTTGGAGGGACGGGTGGGGCGGAGAAGGGAAAAGATGAAGACTCAGAGAATACTGGTGCCATTTACAGCTGAAAGTCATTCACCACTCTCTCTGCCTGGGCTCGCTTTCCCCACGACTTGTATGTTTTAAATATTCACTCATTTTATGGTGTCAGAGCGAGCTTAAAATGACGAGTCATCCTGACCAACACCCTTCCAAAAAAAAGTGTGTGTTTGTGTGCTTCAAACGAACACCGGGCTCACCCGTTCAGTCTTTCAGCAGAGCGGGTCCAGAGTGCAGATGAAGGTTTACGGTGAAGTGACGTGATCTGATTTTTTGGTTTGTCAACATCCTCTGTGTCTTTCTGAACGTCTCTTTCTGTCAAAGAGGGAGAGACAGAGAGAAAACTGGTGTCTCCGTCCAAACTATTTCATCGCACCCACGCATGAGCAAACAGTTTATTTCTGGAAGTTGACGGCGTGTTCTGTGAACTCGTACTGAACCTCAGGAATGGGGACAGACAACCTGCCAAAAAAACGACCAGAGGGGAAATAAAGCTCGTCTTTTCCCCTCTCCGCCTCTACTGCAAAGGCTTTTTTATTTTCAGCTCATGCTTCCAGGTGTGTGTGTGTGTGTTTTCTGTGTGTGTGTGTGAAAACAAGAGGACAGACAGAAACTGGGGCTGCCAAAAAGACTCCACGCTGATGGAAGCTACTCGAAGCCTCAGACATGTCAGGATCTCGATGTTATCTCTGGAAGAAGGCAGACGAGGTTTCACTGATAGCACGGATTACTGCAGCATGTGTGTGTCTGTGTGTGTTTACACCCGGCCTCCAACTAAAACACACACTATCATCAGTTATGATAGACTATCGCACTAACGTTAGACAGAATACATCTTCAGCCGGTGTTCTGACACATCCTGTGGCTTCTGGGTCTGAAGGGGTGTTTGTATGTTTTTGGTACAGCAAGGCAGCGAAGACAAACATTTGCTATTTATTTTGAAGGCTGACAAACACTAAACAGTCTCATGAGCCACAGAAACAAAACGCAAATGATTGCTGAGTATCTAAATATATAAAAAAAGCAAAGGTAATATGTCAGTATCACACTTGAAGGAACGTTATAGGAGAGCTCGACAGCTCTGATCTGAGCATGCAGCTGTGAACACCCCCACAGTGTTGTTGTTGGTTTGTCCCGGTCTGAATCTACAGTGAGAGGCTGACTGTTGTGGGATGCCATGTTTGACGTAACTGGCTTGACTTCTTCAGAACTCCAATCAGATCCGTCGTTCTTCATCCAGTGCTGTCCAGTGTTGCTGCATCTTAAACACTCAGCACTCCCCAAACAGAGACGACAGAGACGTCTCATTTACATTTACCGTACTGAAGCAACAGCCCTGTCCGTAACCCCAGCACGGTTTAGCAGCTAACATTACGGAAGATTGTTGACTAAACCAAAATTTGTGCACATCCCTGACGTACCAACACACCTTCAGAGCTTTCCAGGAAGACATTTCAACTTCTGCACGTTCTGAGACATTCGCCCTGACCAGTGAGAGATTATTTGGCTCTCTCATCACCAAAACAAGCTGTATATCAGCCAAATGCCACTGACAGTTAACACCCTCCTGAATTCTGTGGTTAGAAGCCCGAGTACAAATATAAAGTTAGGTTGAAAACACGTCTTAATTTACGTCCTCCGTTAGTAACAAGAGCAAACATAACAGATGTGTGTGTGTGTGTGCGTGTGTGTAAAGGAGAAAGAGAGAGGGTGAGAACAGGTGAGGTATAGCAGTCTGTCTCATAGATGACCAGTCAGTCTTATCCTGACCAGACCAGACATACAGACGTATAATGTTTCCCCATATAGCCCCGCAGACCCTCGGCCCGGCCCAGCCCTGCCCCGTCCCCACCCAGCTCTCAGGCAGCTGTGCTCTGCTTCTCCACACTGTACTTCTTGTGTTCAACAAGACTGTCGAAGCTCGCAGGCCGTCCAGTCCCAACTGCACAGACGAGGCAGCGCATAAAATAACACGAGTTTGACTTGGAACGAGGAAGATGCCGCCCGTTAGACTGAACTCTGTCACCCAGTAACTTATCTAATAATCGAGCTGTTGTTTCTGTTGCGGCTCAAGACAGAAGAAGAAGAAGAAGAAGTTGAGTTGCTGTTACAGAAAGTAGACGGACATTTTTAGTTGCCAGCCCACGGCAGCAGAGCCAAAACCGTAATGTGTGACTCTGTGAGAGTCTCCGCCGTGTCCCCGACTGTCCTCTGTGTCCTCACATGAATGGGCGCTGACAGCAGAGACACAGCAAGGCGCCGCCGAGCACGCTCTTTTGCTCCGTTTGGTTGGTCCACACACTGTTGGCCGCGGCAGATGGAGTGACATCAGCAGAATCGGCCGGTGAGAGAAAGAGAGAGCCCCATGGCAACGGTTGCCGTGGCGGCCATACAACAGGGGTCTCTGAATGCCCGGTGGGTGGAAATGACCTCATCTCAACCGGACTGCTCCAGGAAGCTGTGTTCAGGGTCGGCTTCCAGACTCAGCAAGGTGCTCGCTTCAAGGCTTCAAGTCTGTGTGGAACTTATCAATCATACCAAACTCTAAACTCGACGTTAAGACTCGTTTAAGACTGAGGATAATCACATCAGTTTACTACCAACCAGGTTTGACTGAAGGCCTGAAGACACCAGACACAGAAACGGCATAAAGAATCCAGTCGATTTTCAAAATAAAACACCCAGTGCAAACTTCTGATTAACTGTGTCGTATATATAAATATTTAGAAACACACAAATCAGAAAAATTACCAAATTTGAGGAAGTCAACAAAGTCTGGTGGGGTTTGAAGCATCATGGCTGCAACGTGACAGAGACGTGTCCAGTGAAGTTTCGAAGCCAAGCAACAGTTATCTTTAGTTAATCGGTTAGATGAGCACACACTCGTCTTACATTTAACTTGAAAGTTATTAGTTACAAACTTGATCATGTAAAAAACATCCCACCTCCTCCCAAACAGGAGCAGTTTCCGTACACGGTTCAGGTATTTCAAAAGGCAGCAGCAGGTCCACCACAGTCAAACCCACAGCTCAGCTGACAATGAATGAGTCCTTACGTCAACAGAAAACTCTCAGGAAGCAAACAGAAGTCTTCAGTCTGAGAACAAAAATAAACCCAAGTGAAGCCTCGTGCGTCTAATATACCAGCTCAGTGATTCTCCGACATCTCAGGAGTTTTACCTCCTGAAGTCCGACCTGCGTGCTGCTGCCGACGGCTCCATGGAGTAATGAATTTAGAGGATGGAGGTGGAGGATAATCTGATTCTGTAGAACGGTAGAAACTATGAATTACAAAGTTTTTGGCTTGTTGCCTGGGCATGTTGGCGAGCTAGCCCATCAGTCTCAAGAGTAGAGGCGCCATTTTTGGTCTAAAACTGCAATATAGATATTTCCTGAGCTGGCTGGTGGGTGTCACAGAATGATCTGCTGCCATCTTTATCCAACCACTGAACGTTGAGTGGAGCTCTCATCGCCTCGGGCTGTTGTGCTCTCCTGTTTTTCTGAATGGGCCTGTGTGTGTGTGTGCTGCATCCACTCACATGGTGCCGGATGCTGAAGCTTTACATCCCTCAGGCTGTGGACAGGCCGAGGAGGATGCTGGGTAAACCCGTCTGTCTCGCCGCTCGCAGACGCACACTCCACATTCCACACGACACTTGAATATACATCACGAGCTGCAGCAAAATGCACACGCTTTATTGCATCAATGGCTCCTACACACACACACACACACACACACCCACACAGTGAGACTCTGAGCGGGCTGACGTGGTCGAACCAGTTCGTTAAGTGCTACATGCTCGCAGCAATCATGTCTGTCCATGAGTCGAAATATTTCTGATTCATATGCAGCAGATTTTTTATTCTTAAATGTTAACAGGTCCCAAACGTTTGCTCTTTAATTTTATGTCATGTTGGAAAAGACTTCCAAACTACGCCGGGCAGGAAACCAAACGTTTGTCTCATAAAACATATCTGTCGGGTTTACGGCTCTTCAGACACACGGTGACCCACAGCAGCTATCCAGCGGTGTGAATAAATAAATCAAGTGACAGTTGTGATAGAAGGAACGTGGACAGTGTTGATGTTGTGATTTATTGCAAGCCAGGCGAGCGAGCTCGTATTTTTTATTATGGTGTTATTTGAATTTTATTTTGAATTTTTGAGATTAGAAAAATCTGAATCATGAAGGAAAATGAGTGAAATCCCAGTTAGTGTGAAAGGTTAAAACCACTCCTGTTATTTCCTCGCGTGGTGATGTCTACGACACGCCTCCCATGAACAGTTTGGAGGTGAGACACAGACCTCATGTGTTAAATTCTACGTGTAGTTTTGTTGTGTACTCTTTTAGCTTTTTGGTTCAATAAATGACGTCAGAACTTTTTGGATGAGCCGCGTGCTGATTTAAAAGAAATGTGTCCGTAACTCTGCACCTAACCTCAGCTGGCTAAGAGGACAAGGTTGAACAAAGGATTACTTCAGCAGAGCTGTGTGTGTCTGAGCAGTTAGCAGTCAAACAGACCTGTATGTTTGTTACCGTGTCCGTAACTTTGAAACTTTCACTTCTTTCAGACTTTTACTGACTTGTTATTGTTGTTATTCGGCAGACCGCAGCACTAAACGCATTTACAAAGACACATCCCTACTAGGCTCACAAATGTACCGGAAACAATTACCAAACCACACCACCAATACACTGCTGCAGTGTGTGTGTGTGTGTGTGTGTGTGTGTGTGTGTGTGTGTGTGTGTGTGTGTGTTCTCTGTCTTCCCAGCAGGTACGGAAATAAACCTTCCTTCTTCCACAAAGGAAAATAATTATCATTCTTGTATGAGGAAGGAAGGCAGGGGGGCTCAGAGCTGAGCGGGAGACAGACGGACAGAGACATGGAGAGGCAGAGCGAGCGGCCGATGGGCCCCTGACTGCCATTTCCTTAAATAGAGTTGTGGGCTTCTCTGGTCTAGCCCTGGCAGAGCTGAGGCTCACATTCCCAGCATAGCTGCGACTGCCACATTCAGAGCCTTCCCAACACTGGAGCGCCGCTACGTACGCTTCCACAGGTAGACTGTAGATCCTTTAGTCCCGCTCTCAGCCCCCCACCACCACTAGCACTACCCTGCTTCCTCCAGATCCTCCAACCAGCAGTTACTACTGCAGCAGGGGAGAAGAGGGGATGTTGATGAAAGACTCGAGAGGAAGTGGGAAGGGATGGGGGGTTGGAGTAAAGGATAGCAAAGGATTGTTCTCCATTCATACAGCAGCTAGGAAACCTCCCCCACTGCTGGGAAAAAGATGAGACAATAAAGAAGCGTCATCTGGCCTCTTCACTCGCCCAGAACACACAAATTAAGGATGTCGTGTCTGCAAGTAGTCCTGCAGGACGGAAAGACACGAACCACGGGAGCACCTATAGTTTTATTCATGCTGATATTAAATGTAAACTCCATGTACGGCAGAAAAAATAGTCCCTGGTATTAATCAGAGAGGAATTCTTCCTGTGAACGTAAAGTATGATCGTCTCTCTGCTTCCTCTGTTAGACAGGAAGTATTGTCTGTTTTTGTTTTATTAAAGTTTTCTGTGTAAATACAAACAGAGCATCCCATCACCGGTCCACCGGTCCACTGGTCCACAGCACAATTACATATGTATGCACTGCATTGCCACAAGCAGCCTGAGACCTACATGAGTCTTACATCTGAGACTATTCAGTGAGGCTCCTGCTTTATACTATAAATATAAGGCTAAATATATGTATATATACATTGTAACACTTTACAACGATTACAGATTTGAAGGCAACAACAATCTCATCCCACGCATCGTTATCAGTCACACATTTGAGGATGTTCTCAGCCGTGCAAGTCCAACCTAGTTCATACTTGAAATTTCTGAATAAAATGTAGATATGAATATTTACTTCTGCTCTTTGTGGCCCCAGCTGGTGAGAATCACTCAAAAGTTCCTGTTATTTGTAGAAATCCTTGTTTGTTGTACTGTACTGGCCTTTCAGTGAGTCAAATGTTCTCCGTTCTCTCTAGTAAATGCCAGCTCTATGTCAGAGTGAAGTTTGCTCCTGTTTCCTGTGGTAATACCTCTGTTATCTACCAGTGTTGTTTTTAAGTGGATGAGTGTTCCTGAGGAGTTTGTGTTGTCGTTTAATCTTTGTAATTTACTGCTACTGTTGTTGGGTGACGTCCACGTGAAGTGCTGAGGTGTGCACGGGCCTGCAGCAAAGATTTCTTAAAATGTGGTGCACAAATTCATCGATACCCGTCACTATGCTGTGACGGAGGTTTGTGTTGACGCAGCAGCAGATTTTGAAGTCGTGACACCGCCTGGATGTGTCGACTCAGCTGACCCGGTTCTGAACAGGCTGGACGTGGAGCGATGTCACACAGGCTGCACGCTGCTGCCGTATACAGCAGCCGCGATGATGCTTTTCCTTTTCCTGTGGAAGGGAGACACGCACGCACACAGCTCATCGTCAGGCAGGTGCTTCCCACTTTAGAAGTTCACACACACACACACACTCATCTTGGCGACTGTTTAAAACATTACACAGTATAAATAAATAAGCACGCAAGCGGAAAAGACCTACTTTACACCTACTGTACAGCAGCACTGCTGCACACACACACACACACACACACACAATGTGAAAGCCAGATGAGAGCTGTGCTTTATATAATCTTGTATAAATTGAGCAGGTGTCCTGACTGTGATGATGTAAGGCTGCTATGAAAAGGTGTTCCTCTTCCTGTTTTATCTCAGCTCACATGAATCTGTGTGTGTGTGTGTGGTGTGTGTGTTGAAGAAGACGCTGACTGATGTCTCTCTGATTTCATTCAAGATAAGTTCCTCCTGCGATCCGAACACGGGAGGCGCCGCGCTCGTCTTTACGTCAGAGATGACGGGCGAGTGTTTGCGGTGTTTTCTGTGTGTCCTGGTTTCCACATTGAGAGCAAAGCTTGGCCTGACCAGTAAAAACAGCTCATTCTGTCATTGTTTCTTCATTGTGAAACCAAACAGTCTGTTTCCTTTTTTTAGTGCTAATATGTTTTCACACCTCAGATGATCAGAGGTTTGTTTGTTTTACAGTATGCAGGGTGGGAAATGAGCGCCAGTCACCGGCCAAATGCTGCTAAAATATGAAACCACCAAGAATATTTAAGATCTGATACAAACGTCTTTGTATCGAATAATTAGAATGACATATGTATCCAGTTAATGAGGTTAATTTTTCCTTCAAAATGAACGGGTTAGTTGCTGTTTAAAGGTCCAGTGTGTCAGATTTAAGAGTATCTGCTGGCAGGAGTGGAATACAGTATTTATTAGGAAGTTTTCATTTGTGTGTAATCACCTGAAAATATGAATTGTGTGTCTCAAATTGAGCTCTTTATATCTACAGTGAGAGCGGGTCCTCTCCCACGTAGTCCGCCATGTTGAACCGCCATTTTTCTACAGTAGCCCTGAACAGACAAAAACTGATGTAGATATACAGCCAGAGGGTTTCCTGCCTGGAAGGAGAGGGTGAGGTGTGAGTATTCATTTGGTTGCGATGTGAAACGTCACGCTAGGTGCCACAAAGTGTATCCGCCTATCCAAAGTGAAATTAAAACAAAATCAGCTTGCTGTGTGTGCACGTGTGTGCGGTCACTCCTGGATGTGTGTCAGTCAGTTTTGTTTAAGCCTTCTATTGTCCAAACATCGGATGAGAGCAGCGTGTGAGCGAGACAGACTCGCTGAGAGCTGAGCTAAATCACCTGCTGACTGCTTTCCTGACAGCTTCACTGCCTGTTTCCTCTCAGCCAGCTTTACCTGTCTGACACGATGACTGACACAGCGATTATTTAGACGGACACGTCCAGATTTTCTCTGTCTCGCCACCCCGCTCATCACTGTTTGACTTCAAAACTTTAAATACTTACAGCTCGTAACATTCAGATCAGAAGCCGAGCTCAACAGAATAATTCACACTGAACTCTTTATAGCTTAAATGTTGCAGACATGAATGTTTTTCCTGCTTGTATTTATAGTCTGATGTGTAGATGTCACTTCCCTTTAAGACATTTTGGGAAAAGTCTAAAGTCGGTCAGTTCCGTGTCAGTAGGTCAGACTGACTCTTTAGTTTTCTCTTTGGTGTTCTCCGTCTTGTTTCTTCCCCGTATGTTTATTTAACTCTCTCTCTCTCTCTCTCTCTCTCTCTCTCTCTCTCTCTCCCCCCCTCTCTTCTCCCCCTCCGGTTGAAACCTGTTGACACCGCTGAACTTTTTGTATCTCGTATCCTCCCCCTTTCTTTCCCTCCCCCGTCCGCACAGGGCCCCAAAGCTTGTGTTAGGGCCTGTGGGAGCCTGCCTACACTTCTTGTCAGGACATGGACTCTTCCTCTCTCTCTCTGTCTCTCTCTCCCCCTTCCTCTCTGTCTCCCTCCTGGGTGGGGCAATGCAGCGTATAGCATTAGATCATATATTTTGTGAACCACACCTCTCTCTAGATCTGGCTTCAGTTTTCTCCAGTTCATGGCTGCTCTAAACTCTCTGTGTCTGATGTTTTGTCCTTCCTCGTGCTCTAACGTCGTTCTCCATCATTTGATGATGCTCCATCATAGCAGCTAGGTGTAGCGACTTTTCAAACAGTCTTTCTTTCTGAAAAAAACAACTTGTGACACATTTAACAACTGATTCAGAGACAGTTTGTTTCTGCAGTTTTCAGTGATGTGTTTGTGGTGTGTTTAGCAGATGTCATGGATAGTGGATAGTGGTAGACGGTGCAGAGAGTATCAGAGCGATGCTGTCCGGCGTCACGCTGCCCTCTGTTTCTATCACCTTTCTGTCAGTTTGAAAGGTTTACAGGCAGCCTGCTGTTACTCGTGTTGTGTTGCAGAGATTTGACTGAGGACTTGAATCACTGACTTTTAGAGGGCACACATATCTCTTCCACTGTGTGTACACACTGCACCAGCTTGTGTCTTTTCTTACTTTCACTCTGTTTGTTCTTTCTCGTCGCTTTCTGTCTTTGCTTTCTTTCACTTTCTGTTTTTCTTTGTCAGTTTAGATTTTTCTCTTTCACTTTCTTTGTTTGGTTTGTAGCTCGTCTCTTTTTATGTAGTTTTCCTGATTTAATTCACTTCATTTGTTGTTTTGTGTCTTTAGTTTGTCAGTCTTTCTCTCACTCTCATTTTTGTCCTCATTCACACCTCGTCTTTATTTGTATTTGTTCTTTCACTGTCTCACTTCGTTCTGCTGCTGGAGGACAAACTTCAGCTCCCCTCCGGTCTGTATGAAGATGCTCCTAGAAAGTGTTACAACACGTTTGTGTTTCAGCTCTTCAGTGTACACTTGTCGCACCCTGAGCCAGGCCACTGATGCCTGAAGAAGTGTTTGGTCTTGACTCAACAACAACTAATAATTAAAGGTAGAATAGCACTAAAACTTCATCATTGTGTTTGGGACAAAACAACACATGGTCCAGCTTTGGCAGGTACGTGATGGTCCAAGAGATCCACGATGATCTGTCACTTCACATGAACCACATAACTCTCTGTTTCTGTTGTAACAAACACAAACATTGAAATCAGTTTAATAATGCAAATATCTTGTATTAAACTTCACTTGGTAAATACAGTGAGTTTATTAACTGTATAAACTCCACAAATATCTGCAGAGCTCACAGCATCAAGCGGAGTCCTCTTCTTCTGATCATAACAGCATATAACAGCACGCCGGCTTGAAACTTTACTTAAAGTGAGTCACAGGCTAACGCAGCACGTCCTTTAGTCCGTCTTTATTCTTCTCATAGTCGAATTGAGGTGTAATGTATGAAACCTGTCGTTTCAGTCTCTGCTGATAGTTGCAGTGTGATGTCGACATCAACCACTCGTTCCCCGCGTTGGTGTTTTGCGTAAATGAGAGGACGTTTTGATGTTGCGGCTCATTACATGTGCTGTGGGACAGACCCGTTTTTACTGAGTGTTAAACAGAGCGTCAGCACAGAGCAGGGATAGGACCAGGGCCGTGTGTGTGTGTGTGTGTGTGTGTGTGTGTGTGTGTGTGTGTGTGTGTGTGTGTGTGTGAGCTCGGCTGTGGATCCGTTAGGAATCACTGCATTCTTCAGCAGCAGGCTCTGTGGTATGCCAGCACATTCCCCACTGCTGAGCTGGAGAATCCACTCGGAAAGCAGGAGCGGGAACTTTTCCTTTCTACCCCCTCCCACCTCGCACTCCACCCATCTACTACTCTCTGTCTTAACTCTCTTCTCCTCTCTCCACCCGGCCCAAACCTCCCTTTTCTTCTTCCACAACTTCTTCTACGTCGTCCAAACTGTTGGAACCACAGCCTTGTTTTATGACCTCTTATCTTTCCTCCCCTCCTGTCGTCTCTCCCTCTCTTAGTGTTTTTCAGCTAGCTCGTCTTAGCCTCTTTGTCAGCTCCTTTCTTGAATTAAACCCCCCGCCCTGTGTTTTGTCGGTCAGCTCTCTCTCTCGCTGTCCTCAGGTCGGTAAAGGGAACACGCCGTGTCGGACGTTGGTGTTGAATCAACAACAGCTATAGTAGAGTTGGCGGCGGTGGGACAAAGTGAGCTGGCCTCATGTTTGTTTTGCTAACAGGAGAAGCACAGGACAGGGGTTTAAAGGACACACACACTTTTTTTCCGTGGACGACGTTCATTCTTTAACCCTAACTGTCTCGTTACACCTCAGCTGGAAGTGAGCGGACCAAACTGACTAAACTTATTTACTCTTTATTACTATAATATTACTATTATGACTGATTACAATTAATAAATTAAATTGAACACACACACACACACACACACAGGTTTGTAGCTGGGTAGTTGTAGTAGGTGTGAGTTGGGGTCAAGTGTACGTACACACTTTTCCAGACACACACTGTCTCGCCTCGTTTACATACTACTACGTCTCCTTGTGACACACACACACGGACAAAGCTGGTGTGTCATTGTCCCCGTGTGTGTGTGTGTGTTTAGGAGCTGATGTGTCCCTTTGCTAACCACTAATATGGTCTTATCTGTTCTGCTAGCTGCCGTGTTGTGGCTTTGTGTGCTGTTGACCCGTCTATATTTAGAAACGAGAGGAATCATGTGTCTAACAAACACTCTCCACAAGTGTGTGTGTGTGTGTGTGTGTGTGTGTGTGTGTGTGTGTGTGTGTGTGTGTGTGTGTGTGTGTGTGTCCATCGGGGTGTGTTTGTGTTTGCACATAACCAATGTGTAACAAATGAGCTAAAACAATCACATTGTTTCCACCTCTGTCACTCGCGTCTTGTGATCGCAGTCGGATGTGAAGAGGACGCTCTCGCTCTCTCTCTGCAGCTCAGGGTCAAAGTTAAACCCAGCGAACGTCGACTGATCTGAGTTTGATCCGCACATTTACACGGGGTTGGGTCCTTCACTGTTCAAAGAGGCTACTGTATTACAGTGAACACACACACACACACAGTCTTGTGACATACGACAGCAATTTAGAGTTAAAGTTCATTTCTTTTCTTCTTCTTCCACATTTTGTCATTTAAAATGGAGCCAAGCAGAAACTTTAACATCGATCAGTGTAAACTGCGTACCACTTCGCTCTCCAGGTACCAACATCGTGACATAAGCTAAAATACAGCAGCGTAGAATCCTGAACAGAACAGGCTCAAGAACCAGAGCAGAACTCCTGACCTGCACTTCACTGTCTGATGTTTCCTGTTTCGACCCGTCACTCAGTGTCACATTTTAGCTTGTGACTCATTGTGAATGTGTACATGACTATCAGCCTGCTCTTTTTAAATTACATTCCAGTGATCTCAGAGTTTATTTTCATTTAATATATTGCAGTATTTTGATAGTAAAGTCCGTCCATCCATTATCTGTAACCTGTTACCCTCATCAGGGTCACCGTGGGGCTGCAGCCTATCCCAGCTGACTTTGGGCGAGAGGCGGGGTTTGATAGTATGATATGTTTTTTAAATGATTTATTTAATTAAAAAATCTATTTCAGAGATTCCAGAGAGTGCCACTTAGGTTGCAAAACTTCCAACTTGGAAACTTTCCATGGGAATTAACTGGAATTTACAAAATTGAAGACTGCCCCTTTAACAGTGAACTTAAATATAGTTGGGGAAAATATATGTTAGCATAATCTTGACTAAAACAACCAGATTTCATGCAGGTACGCCTGAATATCTGATATCACATGCACATAGCATGCTGTTTACTGCAGGGCTATTGAGGCCACAGGTGATTTCTGTACCTGGACCACACTTTAGAGCCCAGAAACTTTCTACCCCTGAAACTTTCCACCAATATTTTATGTGATAAATGACAAAATCCAGTGAAATACAACCAGCTGTGATTATCAAGTGATTTACTGAGTTGTCTTTTTATGTATTTATTCAGTTGTCTGCTGTGTTCATCCATTTCATTGCACATTTATACATAATAACAGTAATAGATTACTTTTAAGTTTCAGCTCATGTTACAGTGTGATGTTAATGTTTTATTTTATTCTCTTGACTTCCCTCAAACTGACTTCTTTTGCTCCAGTCTGACTCCAGAGTCAGAGGACGAGAGGGAACTTGTTGCGTTCAGCTGTGTCGTACACGTAGGTGGACCTGTGTTATATTGATAGATATTGCTGAGCAAGACGTTAAACATTTAGGGAAACATGAGTCACGCCTCTCGCTCAGAGTCCAGCAGTGCCTCGTAGTTTCAGTGTACAGTGAGCAGCTGACTTCCCTCTCTGTCTGCCTGCCTTTGTGTTTCTGCTGAACCATCCTCGATGCTGAGAAACTCTCCAGGTTGTGGAGGAGCGGTGGGTGATGGGACGTTGACAGAGGAAGAATTATGCTTGGAGAGGCAGGACTGTGCTGTGTGAAAGCAGTGGCCTTGTCTCAGTGCCAGAGCGAGTGTCAGAGGGCAGCGAGAGGGCAGCGAGAGGGCAGCATGGCACCGAGTTCACCAGCAGAGAAACGCTGCGTCAGCTCCCAAACAAATGACTCTCTCTGTCTGAGGTTTCACTGTTTGCGTACGTCTGACTTTCTTTTTTACCGTTTCTCAATGATGCTGATGTGATTCATCAGTTCCCAGCATGCCCCTGTCTCTCTGCCTGGCATGAAAGAACAAGCTAAACACCCTTTGTCTCATTGAATAAAACCTCACGCTGGTTTGATTGTTTAGTCTGTTGAGAGTTTGCGTGTTAAAGGTCCAGTGTGTAGAATTTGTAGTGTGTGAGTGTGAGTGTGAGTGTTTTAACTGGCTTCACTGCACAGGTTTAGAGACACACAGACCAACAACATGCTGTGTAAATCATAAGTCCTCCACCTCAGAGAACCCAAAACAGTCAGAACACCAACAACGTGCTACAAAAAAATTATTGTATTGTGCTTTTATTTGATTCCACAGTCAGTTGTTGAATACAGACAGTTATCTCCTTCAGCATTTGTCTGAGAACATTTTCTCAAACTGGACATCTTTGAATTTTAGGTGAATCCCGGCCCTGCACTGTGATTAAGCTGATGTCATTATTAGTTAGCTAACTGCCTTCAGTGAATAATGTCAGCCTGTCATGAGTTCAAGAAGTGGACCTGAATGCAGACACGAAGGTGAAGTGAAGAAAGAGAAACTTTAATGAAAATGTCAGAAAACTGAAGCCCTGAATCCAAAAATAGTCTAATAAACTAAATCTATAACAGAGAACAAGAGGAGGAGGTCTAACGAGGGACAGGTGAAACTAATCAGGGTGGAAGACAATCAAACTGGTGGGAAAATCTCAACAAAGGCAGGAAGTAACGATACACAAGACACAGAGAGGGGAGAATTACAAAATAAAACAGGAAACACAAAAGAACTGACGTCCAGCACACCTCTGCAGTGTAACGCCCCGGGACCAGCAGTAACTGGAGGTAGCTGGTTAGCTTTAGCATGAATTCATGGATTTTATCAATAGTGATGACACAGCAGAAAAGATTCATTCATTCACTGTGACGTCTGAATGAAAACGCTCTTAGAGTTTAACGGCAGGGCTCTTCTCAGCATGCAAGGTCACTGATTCACACCACGCTGTGCCAACGGCACAAAAAGAGAGTCACTGACTGTGGAGGAAACGCAGTGTTTAACCGCTCCTCTGCTCCTCTTCACTTCAGACAGACGAGGTTAGGACAGAAAGAAGGACTGAACCTGACATGTCCTCATCCTGTCTTGTCGTCTTGTTACTCTGTGTCTCCATGGGCATCGTGGGTCTCTCAACCAGACCTTTGTCCAGCGCTAAAACAAAGTGTGGAGATAGATATAGTTGACCTTTGACCCGTGCCGGGCACTATGACTGTGACCCCTCTCGGCGTGGCGACAGATGCTTCATGTTTGTCCGCTGTGAGGGGAACTTCTTCGAGACAAACTCCTTGACCTTTTGACCTCGGAGCGAGAGGTCGATGAAGCCTGAAGTAGCTTCCTGAGAGGAAGACGGGCTGAATCCCATTCAGAAGCACTTTGAATCTTTATGTCAGCTGTACGTCCTCCTCATCTCCGCGGGGAACTACAGCTCCCTACAGCTGCATCAAACAGCCACGATCCGGGCCAGAACTGATGCAGTCTCACTGTTGGTGAGTTGTTTCCCATCACCACAGTGATCTGAGGTGTTATAGAGACTGACCAGTCCAAACAAATGTACTATAAACAGGTAATGATGTCCAGTTTTGACATATTTTGCCTGAAACGTTTGATCTGCTGTTGGTTAATGATGATGAGTCAGGTCTTTTTATGGTCAACAAAACGTTTTTATAGACTGACAAGCAAAAGTTCAGAACATTTTACTGTCCAGAGTAAAAGTGATGTTTAAAGGTTGGCAGCGCGTCGCGGCGCTGCTTCTGTTGGAGCGTTCATCAGAGTTTCTGTGTTACATCTTGACGTTTTCCAGTCCTTTTGAAAATAAACAAGTTTTAATCACGGAACAGTTCGTGTTCTCGGACGGTCCGAGGCTCGCCTCACTCAGAGGAACGAAGCATTACATCATCCCTGGAGCAGAGTGGAGTAACTCCCCGGCTCCGCTCGCACACCTCCTCGCTCCCTCCTTTTAGTTTCCCCTCTCCTCCCTCTCACAACATTACAACATACATTTACAACATATTAATTCTTCAGATTCATAAACAAATAAAATATAAATATTCACTGGCATCGCCACAAGAACAGAAAACAGACTGATGAGGATTGTTAACCCGTCCACATGATGAAGGATGACCACCGCCTCTGACCAGGAATTAGAATCCAACAGAAAGTTACCAAAATAAAAGCTACAACTTCAAAATAAGATTTCTTTTAACATCTTTTAATCTATGTTACATCACAACATGACGACTCAGTCAGGTTCACATTTTCTAGATTTGTGTGATCCAGTGATTCTTACACACACACACACACACACACACACACACACACACACACACACACACACTGTGAGCAGAAAGCCCTGGGATTGTGTAAAAGTGTGTAAACTCATTCAGTTCCACGTTGTGCGTATGCTCAAGTCTGAATGATTTAATCCCAGCGTGCTGGTCATCTTTCAGGGGATGAAATGAATATGAACCCTGTTTGGAAGGCTTCGGGGGTCTGCGGTCTTCATCCGCCCGCTCAGAGCTGCAGCTGTCCACTCGACAGGGCAGACAGAGCTGTACATCACCACCGAGCTCGCTGTGACATTGGGATATCTTTGGACGGCAGCACATGTATTTTCTAGTTTCACCTCATACGTCGGATTTAGAGACGAGATCCTCGGGGTTAAGAATGACCGCCGTGGTCAAACTCAACACACACACACACACACAGAGACACTCCAGACATCTCCCAAGCAGGAAGTGAAGCCGGCCCTGCGTCCTGTCTCTATTTGCGTGGCTTTCCAAAGCCGTCGCCCTGACCAGTTGGTATCTATAGCGCTGGTCCAAGATGTTAGGAATGGGCTCCTAGCGGCCCACTTACTCGGACAACAATAGAGCTCCATGACCTCCAGGTTATGTATAGAGCTGCACAGCCGCCATCAGCAGCCCGCACAGCTGGGTGTTAAGAGAAAAATAGAAGGATGACAGTGCAGTGGGCCTGACATCATCTCGCTGTCTTCTATTTTTAATCACGCATGTGTTCACTAGTCTGTCCATCTATCAATTACATCGTCCTTTGCTACCACCGTGGACATTCTGCGATTTACCGAAATTTTAGATGTTCTGCGGACAGGTCGGTTAGGCTGACCACGATTGGCTGGCAACTCAATGAGATGCTGAACCTTTAATTCATGCAGTCACACACAAACTACTTTTTAATATAATAAACGATGTGTCTTGTGTCCTCCCACAGGGGTGATCAGCCAATGGCAGGGTGAGTCTAAGGAGCGCGTCATCTCGCTCGTCCTCACCCACCTCCCACTGCTCAAACCGGGCAACGTCGAAGCCAAGGGCGAGTACATGCGCCTGCTGCCACGCATCCTGGCCCACACCATCGAGCACGGCCACCATCTGGAGGAGTCCCGCCAACTCCTGTCCTACGCCCTCATCCACCCAGCCACGTCCCTGGACGACCGAGCCACCCTGGCGCTCTGGCTCAACCACCTGGAGGAGAGAGCCACCGCCCGGGGAGACTCGCTGGAGAGGCCTCCGCCTTCTGGGCAGCACCACCACCACCACCAGTCCACGCCTCCATCCACCCTCACCTCATCGGTATCTTCCTCCTCCACCAACACCTCCTCGTCAGGCAACATCTACTCCCTGCATCACCACCAGCGCTACGGCTCGGACGACCGCCTCAATGGGTGGCAGAGCTCCAGGGACTCGGGGCTGGGCGGAGGCTGGCATCAGCAGCAGCAGGGCTGTGAGAACGGGCACCTCCTGCTCTACCCATCATCCTCTGTGCCGGCAACCATCAACACGGTTGGAATTGGTGGAGGCGGTAACACCAGTAAGTGAAGTCTCCTCTGTGCTGTGTGACTATTCTCCATCTTATTACAACATTCCTTATTTTAAACAATTTACTGCTAATCCAAACATCAGGTGTCAGACGGGTCGACAGCATTTGATTCACAGCCTCGCTGCAAACTGATCAATGGGCTGTAAACTTAACTGGATCATTAAAGTTGTCCATGAAGAGTTAAATCATCCGACTGACACGTATAATCATCCAACCGAAACCTTAAAATGAGATCGACCTCCCAAAGATTTTTTAAAATGAAGTGTAGAGATTTAAAGCAGCCGAATTATGAGCCAAGATAAAGAACGATAATTCTTCAAACACGTCACCCACACTGAGCATCTGTTCAGTCCAGCTCTCTTGAAAAAACACCGAAACTCAAGAAATGTAAAATTTAAAATGAATTCAAATTTAATTGAAGGTTTGACAGAAGACAGATGAGATAACACAGCCTCAGGCTCATGAAGTTCAATGGCTGTCTCATCTCTGTGTCATCACAGCTTCGAGCTAATCCATCAGCGTTTATCCTCTTTTCATTGATCAGCATTGGCAGGTTTGTTTTCTTTGATTGAGCCGCTTCACAAAAAAACGTCACATTATTTCACATCTGAGGAGCCCCTTCTGCTTTTTTGTTGTGTTGGGCTGTTGATTTTGGCGACACACACCTGATGCTGATTCAAGAGCGCTAACCACCCTGTCACAGTTTTTTTTTACTTTTATTACTTTATTTTGTCAGATATGAGATGTGCTTTCAACCCAGACCGACTCGTGTATTTCAAAGTCATGGCGGTCAAAGCCGCTCGACTATCTGAGAACACCTCCAGTGATTACAGCCCACCTACTCTGAGCCAGCCTGATGATAGCCTTTCTGTCTGGGGTGACCGCCGCCTGCCCCCAGGCACCGTTTCACACCAGGGTCTCTAACCTGAACCAAAAACAGTAGGCAGCTGTAGCTGTGCTTGATTGGACAATAATAAGAACCAAACATCTGTATCGGACTCAGCAGCACAATGAAAGTAATGCATGTTCAAATGCAGGTTTCATTATAACTCCATTAAAAAGACACACCCTGAATAGACTCATCACAGTAAACACACTCTGGTCAGGCCAACAGCGCTGTGAACAACCCACACAGCAGCGTACAGAGGCTGTGTGAGGTGGAAGACAACACACAGAGAGGGCAGGGCTGTTGAAATTGAACATAACTATGGTCAGAGCGGGATATTTCCAGACAAGAATGTAAGGGCTCTGTTTTTTTTGTTTTTTCTTTCTGGGAGATGAAAGAAACAGCTGAGGGTTTATAAATAAAGACACATTTAAAGCTCCGCTCGCTGCTCCAAGAAAGATCCTCTTGTATTTTTGACTGCTCGCAGCTTCAGTCCCACACAAAAGACCTCAGGATTTCACAACCGATAAACTACAGTAACCCCGGCCCGCTCGGACAGGATTGGTGGACACCGCGAGCGGATGATGAACACACCGCGAGCACACCGGAGCCGATACACGCTGAGTTCATCCGGTCGTGATGGCGATCACAGGAGTATAATTGTCCGACCACATCAACCTGTGCGCTGTGCACTGACACCACATCCTGTTGACCCCCCTCAGCCCATACTGTCAGCCTCAGTCCAAGCCACAGCAGCACATACCACCCATCCTTTCCCTTGTAAGGCAGCCTTTGTGGGAGACTGTATTTAGGGAAAATGGCTAATATTTAGGGACTGGAACTTGTAATGTTAGCTGGGCACCTATTTTAAACGGGGCCCATGAAGTCCTATACATAGCGCCAACAGTAAGAGGACCGCATATAGGAGGAGGAGGAGAGTCTCGGAGTATTGGTGGCAGCTTAGCCCGTCAGAGCGGCGACACAAAAAGCTCTTTGGCTCTTCACCTTTTCATTCAGTTTACCTCCTTCAGCAGCAACAAATCTGTGAGCCGCTTCCACAGACGGGTTTACAGGCAGATTTATTCCAGCTGCAGAAAGTGATATTTGTACGTCATTCGAGAGGTGTCGATTGGCAAGTTAAGTTTGAAGTTAAGTCTCCAAACCATCAAGAAAGAGAAGGAAAGGAAAGATAAACCGGAGAGTGTACATACCTGAAGAATAAAACCTCAGTTTTAAAGATTTAACATGCAGGTTTTGAAGTAGTCATAGACGTGATGTTTGAGAGATGTAGTTTGTTAGAGTTAAAGATATCAGCTGTGTGTTCCCATCCCAGCAGATGCAGCCTCCTCCCTCTCTGTCTGTCTCGGGTTAACTCACAAATACAGCAATATAATTCCACAAGTATAGCTGTCGAGTTCGAACATCAGATAAATTGTGCAGTCACCGCACGATAAGCACACAATGTGTTTGTGCGCCGCTCCGTAAAGAGAAATCGACACAGTAAATGAAGCAGCAGGGCCTCCTCTGTGCCGGACACGTACATCAGATTAATACAGTTACAGTCGACGACAGCACGATGAGTTCATTATTTATAGATGATACGGCTGATCGATGTGTACACACTGATGCATCTTCATCCTTCAGACTCTTTGACTGTGTTTGTTTACGGTTCACCAGATGTACTTTATGTGATGAGAGGAGGCAGAGCTGATCGTCACCATCATCCATTCAGGTGTTCAGGTGTTGACATGAACGTGGACACACTGTGGTCTGCAGGAAAGATGAGACCTGGTTGGATATTGTTTCATGTTAGCCTCAATCTTCTGCTGCTGTAATCAGTTTAATACTGTAAGAAGAAACTGTGATTTCATTAGATGAGATAAGCTGAACCTGATCGATCCGCGCTGATGAAAATCACTTGTTAGAGCAGCTCAGGTTAGGTTGTTGTACAGTGTAACACAGCGCTGTGATTCCTCCAGTCTGGGTCTGACCGGTCTTGTTGTCGTTCCGTAGTCCTGACGAGTGGAGGTGGCAGCCAGCAGCACAGTCCCCTGAAGCGCTCCGTGTCCCTCACCCCTCCCATGAGCGGCCCCAGTAACCAGCCGCTGGGTCACGGCTGGTTGTCCCAGGAGGACCTCCGCACCGCCAGAGGCCCAGCCCCAGACCACGCGCCGCTCTCACCCCAGAGCAGCATCGCCTCCTCGGGCAGCGGAGGCAGCGAGCACCTGGAGGAGGCTGGTTTAGGAGGAGGGTCAGGTCTGCATCGCAGCTCCTTTCATGAGGAGGGCAGCGGCATGAGAGGTGGGTACGAAGCCCAGCGTACAGGCAGTGGTACCAATCAGTGTTATTAATGATCAAAATGGTTGTTCACACGGCTGAACATGAGCCACAGGTGCAGAGCTTCCCCTCACAGAGTCAGCAACACTGCTCGGAAAACATTTTACTGCAAACTACTGTCCACTTCTCAAATTATCATTTAATTTAATTAATTATAATTTAACAATGAAATAATCTTTATGCAAGTCTTCTTCTTTCTTTCTTCTTCTTCGTCTTCGTCTCTTTCGTCTCAGTCTTCCTCCTCATCTTCTTAGTCTGTCTAATTCTTTGTCTTTGTCGTCATCATTGTCTTCGTCTTCTTTGTCTCCTACTATTTATTCAAACTAACTGTCCTATGTTCTGGCCTAAGTTGCAGGCAGACAGTTCAGGTCCAGTGAGCAGTGAATCAGATTATAGGAGACAAATCTTCTCTAAATTTGATGTGAATATTTTAATAATTAGTATCAAACTTTGTGTTTTAAACTGCTGAACAGACTGTGAGGAGGAGCTGAAGGTTTTCATTGTTGTTCAGTGTGTGATGACGTTCTGTGATGATTCAAAAAAAAAAACTTTGTTAACCCGTCCTGTGCTGGGTTCAGACGGGAGAGAAACCTGCCTCACAGGCATCCAGCTGGAGGCTTTGGCAACTTGTTGATCCGGTCAGGGCAGTTTGTCAGAGGGGGAAGCAGAGACCAGGACTGCTGACCCTGCTGACCTCACTCTGAGGCTATCACTGTTTGTAAAAGAAGAAACAGCACAAACATTTCATGTCGTCATCCAGCTGAACAGGAAACAATGCTAACAATCCTCATCGAGGACGAGATATCGTTTCATTTTCACTTCAGAGGAAAAAAAACAAGTTTTCAGCTGCCAGAAAAGACTCTGCTGTGCCGAGTGTCGAGTGTCAGGTGGTGGAATAAAGTTTACAGAGTTTACAGAGCAGTGACCTCTCCGGTGCATCTGCATAACATGATCCATTATTCAGATAAACACGCCCAATAGTGTGTGTTAGTTACTGGAAGGTTGAGGTCTGCTTGAGTAATGAGCTTTTATTACATGTGCGGTAGAAAGAGACAGGAGGAGACGATTAGTGATCAGTGGTTGTACAGTCGAGTCCCCGTCTGCTCTCGAGCCTCTGCGAGTGTGTCAGAGTGAGTGTGTGCGTACAGAAAACATAAAGTCTGAGTTTATTTGTTCTTTATGAGTTTGTACGAACAACCAAACCAGCAAACTTCAACCTCAACTGCAAATCAGACCAAAGATGTCTGAGCAGCTAGCTGTAGCTGACACTCAACATTAGTGAGCACTTTAACATTTCCAGTAAGTAAACATCAAACTGACACGTGATCAGTCACAATTTGATTAGTTCATCCGTCCTCCGGCAGCAGCTCATCTCTCTAAACGCCTGCGAACTTTTGAGGTTGATTTAACGTCACATTTATCTGAACACACATTTACCAACATGTATGTTTAACATAATAATGTGTTTACTGTCTGTTTATGTTACAAATGTGTGATCATCAGAGTGTGTGAGCATACACTGAAGGACCAACGTCACTTAATCTGGACTGATGTTAAGAATGAAATCCAAAGACCTCTTTTACTTTCACACTTCTCTCATTCATATTATTCTTTTTATATGTATTTAAACTTTTGTATTTATTCTGTGTTATATATTTGTGCTGTAACTTTTCCTGATGTGTCTGTGTGTGTCTGTGTGTGCGTGCGTGTGTGTGTGTTGTCTGCCCCACAGATGTCCCCGCGTGGCTCAAGAGTCTCCGTCTTCATAAGTATGCCGCTCTCTTCTCCACGATGACCTACGATGAGATGCTGTCGCTGACTGAAGAGCAGCTAGAGGCACAGGTGCACACACACACACACACACACACACACACACACTCACTCAGTATGCTGACTAAACTAATTCAGTCAACATTATCAAACACATACAAACTTTATACTCATGCACCGTTACAGAACATTGGTGTGTGTTTGTGTGTGTGTGTTGAAACATGTCAGTCCTAAATAAAGATAAATGTTAAAGTTTCAAAGACAAAGTTAGCGGTCGCTGTGTTCGTACTCGGAGACGTTGAAGAGTCTCCTCTGAAACGGAGGATGCAGCTAAAATTAACCCGGCTCACCGGGAAGCCGTAGACTTCCTCCAGGTGCTGCTGAGTCTTTCTCTGTCAGGAGGACAAAGACGTGTCCTCTGTGAGACAGATTCAACACACTGCTATCAGATCCATCTGTAAATATCTGGGCTGCCTGTGAGTCAGGTCTTCACTGTGAGAAGTTTTATCAGCCGCAGTTAAATTAAATTAGCTGGAATCAGTTTTAGTCTTTCCAAGCAGCGATGAGCTGTTTTCACTGTGAACGTCCTGCTGTTACAGTTTCCTGAAAAAAGCCTCACAAAGAGAAGCAGCTGCTCCTCGGCTCCGCGTGTTTGTGCACGGCACATCTTTTTATCTCTGAGAACAGAGATGAGTGTTTTGATGATAAAGGCGATGTTTGACACAAAACTCTCTCCCTCCAACAGAAGGTCACTAAAGGAGCCAGACACAAGATTGTCATCAGCATCCTGAAGCTCAAAGAGAGGCAGAATCTACTGCGCAGCCTGGAAAAGGTCAGACTGACGACGCCCCGCGTCTCCTCCTCTTCCTCTTCACCATCACACACAAAACATCCTCACAAAGCTTCACATAAAGCGCCAAAGTTTAAGTCTGCGATTGAGCTGTAACCTCAGCGGACGCCACCTCTCTCCTCCGTGTGTTTGTGAGTGAGTGCGGGAAGGGTGGCCGTTCTCAGTCGGTGTTATGTATCTGAGATGGCAGCTAAGGGAACACCTAATCCAGGAAGGAGAGTTTTGGGCTCCAAATTTAAACCCTCCTCCTCCCCCCCCCCCCCCCTTCCCTCCCTCCCCCCCTCACTCGTCCATTCAGCCTTCAAAGCAAGACAATGGCACTCAAGGGCACACCACAGGGAGCGACTTCTTGAGCCATCTAAATTCAGACTTAACCTTTTCACCAACGCTTCATTTTAAAATTTGTTCGCGCCGCAGTGTGTCAGGCCGCGGAAACGGGACACCTGTTGCTTGGTATTTTGGGTTTACACAGACGCGTGTACGGCAGCAGCAGCAGCTCTGCGAGAAGCGGGAGGGAGGGTGGCTGATATGATGCACTCGGACACAAGTAGCGAAAGGAAACTGCATGTATGTATTTTTGGTATTAGTTTATTCTCTGCTGTATCACATGGCAGTGTCGTCAGGGAGTCGTCACGCGATGGTTCACACAAGCAGAGTCAAGTAAACCCTTCCTCCTTTCACCTCCCATCATTTACCTCCATCAGGATGTGTTGGAGGGCAGTAATCTCCGCGCCCCGCTGCAGGAGCTCCACCAGATGATCATGACGCCTATTAAGGCTTTCAGCGGCGGCGAGGAGGCCTCAATGCAGCGCCACCTGCTGAGTCCCGAGGGCAAGAACGCCGCACCCGGCTCCCACCTGAGCAGCGGCGGTGGAGGAGGGGAGGCCGAGTCAGGTGCGAGCGTCATCGCCGAAGGGGATTTACCCAGCCAGTTCACTCGCGTCATGGGAAAAGGTGAGCTGCGTCTCAGTTGAGGTTGTTTTCACGAACTCAGAGAGGTTTCTGTCTTCATGTTTCCATCTCTGCCTCCTCCTCCTCAGTTTGCACCCAGCTGCTGGTGTCGAGGTCGGACGAGGACAACATCAGCTCCTACTTACAACTCATCGACAAGTGCCTTATCCACGAGGTACCCACTCCCTCTGGAATACATACGAGGAGCAGACAGTACAGGATGTTTAGAGCTGATAATGTCATTCATCATGTTACAGTATAAATGTGCATCATGCTTTAGATTCATCGACACAATGCAGCTGAACGTCCTCAGCCATGCTGCTGCTCACCGGTCATGCTTCATTTCGTCCCTGATTTGTTCTCCTTGTTCTCCCCTCCCTCCTCCTCCTTCCCCGTCAGTCCTTCACTGAGACGCAGAAGAAGAGGCTGTTGTCATGGAAACAACAGGTCCAGAGGCTGTTCCGGTCCATTCCGAGGAAAACCCTCCTTGACATAGCAGGGTACCGACCGCAGAGGAGGTAAACACACACAGACATATCAACTTAAACTTTGATAAACAACCAGAGACAAGATGACAGATTTGTGTCATTGAATGATCAGAAACAATTAGCTCGAGTACATTTACGTGTTCGTCTCGTCCTTGTCCGTACAGCCGTTTTGGCCAGTCGAACTCTCTCCCCACCGCTAGCTGTGTCGGGGGCAGTGTGTCGGCCAGGAGGAGCCTCCGACAGTTCCAGATGCCCTCCAGGAGCTTGCCAGGTGCCAGGCCGGGCCTGCTGGGCAGCGGCGGGTTGCTGGGACCGACGCCACGCAGCTCCAGCAGCACACCCACCGGCCCCAAGCAGGGGAGACAGGTGAGTCCACCCAGCAGGAGTACAAGCCATCACGGATATGATGGATTCACATAGTTTAGTATATGTGAAGCTACATTAGTCAGAATATGCAGGATATGGGGCAGTGTGTGGAGGTATGAGGGGTGAAGAGGGGCTGCTGGGCAGGTGTGTCTGTTTGTGTTGAACGTAACCGCTGTGAAACTATCAGGAAATAACTTTTTATTTCTCTTATTAACGACTTTATCGGTGCTGGTGCTCGCTCACTCTCATTAACTGTCTATGTCACTCAACACAAACCAAATTAAACTTCCTCAACAGGGACAGAGACATTTCAGACAGACTGTGGAAGTTTGACCAGTCTGAGCATCTGATTGGCCACTGCAGCGTGACGTCGGGCTGCATTTATCCAAAAGTTGGATCCAGCTGAACACCCCAAAACAGACGACCCACGACTCAAATAAAAAGACAAACCTGTGTCTGAATGCGGCTTTGCCGCTTCTCAGAGCTCAAACTGATTTCAGCAGAGCTTCTGATCATTTAGTGCCAGTTGATGTTCACATAGGTCAGATATTTCTTAGTTAAAGTTGTGTAATACAGAAAAACCCCCGGTGTTATCGTGTGTCTGTGGTGGCTGCAGTGCTGGATGGTGTTCGTGACTATAGAGAGGAACATTTTGAAAAGTGTAATAATACATTCCAGGATGTTTACAATAACCGGGGCAGCAGAATTCCTCCTTGAGCACGTATTCTGCCCGAAATAGACTTTTTATTCCACGACAAAAAAATGCGGGGTGAGGAAGAGGAGCAGTGGCGGCGGTGGCGGTGGTGTTTGGCGAATGAAGTGAGGTGGATGGAACTCGTAGGCAGGTCACCCCACATACCAGAGGCTCTGCGTCAGTGCCGAACACTGAAACAGGAGGAGCTGTTTCAGGCCCGTCCTGGCACACTTTGGTGTGGGCTGACCCAGTTCATTGGGAACCTCTCTCTCCCCCTGTCTCTGTGTGTGTGTGTGTGTGTGTGTGTGTGTGTCTCGCGTTCTCATCCCTTACAATGGGAGGAAATACCTCAGTTCCTCCTCCTCACGCTGGACCTTCTTGTGTGGGACTGTCGTGTGGATGTGTAGAGAGAGAAGAGAGGGAGGGAGGGAGGGAGGGAGATATGTGAGTCATAGTTTGGGAGAGTTAGCTGTGGTGTTGGAGGAGGAGGAGGAGGGGCAATGAGAGAGTGAGGAAGAGTTTGTATGAGAGAGAGAGTGAGAGAACCAGTCAGAGGCAGTGAGAACAGTGCACAGGCATTTCCTGTTTTTCCCCTGGCCCGTGGCACTGGAGGGCCGCAGGGGGGTGGGGGCAGGGGGAGAGAGGTGAGAGGAGGGGCGTGTGGTGGTGGTGGTGGTGTTGGGGGTATAATAGGCAGGTTACAGTGAGGAATTCATGTGGTGAGCGTCTGAGACTGTCATTAGGTGTGGGCCAGACATCCAGACAGGAGCGTGGGGGGCTGGAAACGTCGAAGAAGCCGTGGCCTTGATCTCACAGCCGACTTATTTTTAACACATTTCATAACCAGCTTTGATCAGTGAAAGTTGTGGCAATGTGTGAAACGCACTGATGAAAGGAAGACGAGGATACATGAGCTTTAAATTAGCGCATCAGATTATATTAAGTCTGAAGTTAGAGCGTGTTGGTGGACTGATGATGTTAGTTACTAATAAAAATAAAAGGCTAATAGCAGCATGAGCTCAAAACTGTTGTTGTTGTGTTTAACTTCCAGTGAAAGCGTTGTCTTCAAATCAGACAAAACTTTCACATTTAAAAGTCTGAAAACAGAATTTGGTAACACCGTCAGGTAACTTGAACATTTTTAACCCTCTGGGATCTGCCTGAAAGTTTTGCAGATCTGTGAATATCTCAGAAACAGTTTAAGATAGAAAGATGTGTTGTTTTTACACTGAAGACAGCGATGTGCGGTTTGTGTCTGTCGGACACTTCCTTGTCGTTGTCGTTGTTTTTCACTGTGCGACGAGCGTTAGGAGGACTCCAAGCGCAGTCGACGAATGGGCAGAATATTTTCTTTTCAGTCAGCTGAAGGTAGCTGATAAGCACATTACACACATGCTTATGATAGCCTAGCTTCTTGTGAATCCGCTGATACCAAACACACAGTGTTCCGTATACATTACGCTTTGTTTATAGTGAACCTGACAAGCGTTATGTAAACACATGATATGTGGCTTAGACGACAAAGACCTTTCCACAGAAGCAGATATGAAACAGGATAAACAACAACAACAATGATGCTATTTAAAGGTTTCGTTCCATTCAGGTCAAACAGAGTCAGAGTGCTGCTGTGGTGCATGTTGACTCACTGGAAAAGTCTCTGCTGCGCTAAATGGAACAGAACCGTGATCAGTATCACGGTGACGCCTGTGTTGACCCAACTGTTCCACGTCAGAGCGGCCTCTGTGAAAAATGTAACTCATTTGAAGATAAAGGAGGAGATGACGTCTTGGTTTTGATCTCTAAACACGCTTTCTGTGACACTCGTCCTGTTGGTGTGTTTACTAGCTGAATTTAATGACTTCATTTTCTCCTCAGGGTCTGTGGTTCGCAAACCCCGGAGGAAGCAACAGCATGCCCAGCCGGACCCACAGCTCCGTGCAGAGGACTCGCTCCCTGCCAGTTCACACCACGCCACAAACCATGGTCATGTTCCAACAAGCCGGTAAGAAACGCTGCGAAACACACACACACACACACACACACACACACACACTTTGTCTTTAGCTATACTTCCCTGACTGTCTGTCTGTGCAGACTGAATATTGACATGATTGAGCTGTGTGCTGAATTCGTTGTGTTAAACTGTGGTTGTTGTTGTTATTAGCCGTACACCGGCCACCCATGATGCCTTGGGTCGAGTCTGTCTACCAATCAGAGGATGTGTTCCTAACGCGTTGACCAATCAGAGGCAGCTCTGATCTCCATCGTAATAACAGCCGCCTTGTTTTTGACACAAATTTTCCAGCCACCTGAAACTGAGCCGAGCGACAAAACATTCAATAAAACTCAACAGAAACAAACAGCAGACAGAGTTTGTCTGAAAAGGAGAGACGGGCAGCGTGTAGGGACAGAAATATGTGACCTCACACTCTGTGAATGAAAGAAATATTGAGACAAATCCAGAGATGATGATTGTTGGAAAGACAGTTTGTTGAGTTTATATTAATTTAAATAATTAAGTTCTCGTATTTGTCCAGATCTTTGCTGATTTTGTTTATTTTTTATTTGTTTGTCTGGCAACTAAAACATTTGAGCCGCTCGTCCTTTGAGAAAAAGCTTCATGCTCTGAATGATTCAGTGTTCAGTGTGCAGAGATAATTTAGTTATTTTGTCTCTTCACCTTTGACACACAAACCTTCCTGGATAAAAGTCGCTTTTTGTTGCTGAGGTGAAAAACCTGTTTACACAGGAGCAGTTTATTGTTTCCCCTTTTGTGAAAGATAATTTCTGAGCTGCCAGTCCTCAAACCAGAACCCTCCCATCGAGGAAGCCCAACGCTCACAACAGTGTCCACATGACCCGAAGTCACGGTAACCATCGGCGCCAGGCAGAGTGACCT